>JAFCMP010000446.1:0-600000 GCA_017506865.1 Tribonema minus
AACCCTAACCTAACCCAACCCTAACCCTAACCTAACCCTAACCCTAACCCTAACCTAACCCTAACCCTAACCCTAACCCTAACCCTAACCCTAACCCTAACCCTAACCCTAACCCTAACCCTAACCCTAACCCTAACCCTAACCCTAACCCTAACCCTAACCCTAACCCTAACCCTAACCCTAACCCTAACCCTAACCCTAACCCTAACCCTAACCCTAACCCTAACCCTAACCCTAACCCTAACCCTAACCCTAACCCTAACCCTAACCCTAACCCTAACCCTAACCCTAACCCTAACCCTAACCCTAACCCTAACCCTAACCCTAACCCTAACCCTAACCCTAACCCTAACCCTAACCCTAACCCTAACCCTAACCCTAACCCTAACCCTAACCCTAACCCTAACCCTAACCCTAACCCTAACCCTAACCCTAACCCTAACCCTAACCCTAACCCTAACCCTAACCCTAACCCTAACCCTAACCCTAACCCTAACCCTAACCCTAACCCTAACCCTAACCCTAACCCTAACCCTAAACCTAAACCTAACCCTAACCCTAACCCTAACCCTAACCCTAGACCTAACCCTAACCCTAAACCTAACCCTAACCCTAGCCCTAACCCTAACCCTAACCCTAACCCTAACCCGCTGAACCTCGTGAAGGCCGCGGGCGTCTGGTAGACTATACTAATGGCGGACGCCCTCCGCTACCGCTGAACCTAGTGAGGATTGTCCCAAAGGACAGCGGGCGTCTGGCTGAGTTAACTCCGAACGAAGGCCCTCCGTTACCGCATGGCTCCAGTAGAGTGCGCGGGCGTCTGGCTTTGCACAAAACATGCCGAGATCAGCCATTAGATGTCATACAGGTACCGAGACACGTGCATGACACATGTGTCGACAACACCTGGACGCACACAACCTAAACAACCAGTGCAGCAGAGACGAACCAAGACCACCAACCAGCGACGCAGAAGCCTTCTACTGAAGCAGCTGCCCAACAACAACAATCCAATGTAACACAGTACCTTGCAGAAAACCCAGAATGATACTCTATGTAGTACCAGCTTGTGTTAAGAGGGTGGATAGTGTGTGACACTGCGCAAACCAACTTCCGTGTTAGGAGGGTGGGTAGTGTGTGACACTGCGCGACCCAACTTCCATGGTGGCTCAGCGGGAGGTGTCCGCAGCAGTTAAAATGTGGTTGAATGTCCCTAAAATCCCTACGCAAACGCTCTCAAGCAGTGACAGTGTGAAGTCCAAGATGGTAATGTTGCACAATGCTGTGCCAAATGATCACATACAGCCCAATATCCACACACTTCAGGCGTGCTGCTCATGAAATCAGGACATGCCATTCATGTTTTCCCGGTCAAGTTGCTGTGCCTGCTCTAATTTGGCCCTTGTCATACTGCTGCTGGCCGCCGGAAGAACATGATAGTTCATGAGCTCACAGTCACTCGTGTTGCCGTTGTGATGCAGATCCAATGGCGTTGCAACAACTACCGCTGCCTGTTGCTGAGTTGACAAGCTCTGTTGCAACAACTGCTTGAGCCTTTCGTTGTCGTGCCTCAGCAGCGCCACCTGCTTCTGCAGACGAGCACATTCTGGACACCCTCCGTGTCCCTTGACAAGTTCAGCAGTCACAGTTTCTGACATTCGATGCTGGTCAGCCAACATCAGTGCACCCGTTGATGGCGCTGTAGCTGATGTCAGTCCCGCCTCCCCGGGCCCTCCTGTCTTTGCTACTGCAGTGGAGCACAACGGTGCTGATGTTGCAGATGCTGCGGCTTCTGCTGCAGCTGAAGAATCAGGACCAGTGCCACCCGGTGCTGTTGCAAGCACCGGGCCCATTCTTGGAGGTACAGTAGAGGTAACTGCATTGCCTGGCAGGCTGGTCGCAAAGGCTGCCTCAAAGCTGCACCGGACCAGGTCATTGGTGCTTGTCAAATGTGGCGACGCTTCTTGAATTTGAGGGCTGACGTGAAGCCTGACGCGTAGTGGCATGCCGAGCTGAGCGATCATGGCATCAGTCGTGCTGTCTATATGGTGTGTAAAGGAGTAGTTCAGCGCGACAGGCAAGTCGCCCGCCAGTTGTCCTGCTTCCGGCGTTGTGAGCTCAGTGGTGTCTGTGGTATATGTTTCCCCATCAATCCAGTCATACTCGCAGTATGCCAGGCTGCAGGCCACGGGCAATCCTCTGGCACCCTTGATCTCAAACCTGCAATCCCAAAGCCAGAAACAGCAACTCAAGTTCACCTGTCTGTTGGCCGCTCAATTCAACGTTAGGTTGTGGCACACAACGCAGCAATATAGTCTAGCATCACTGCAAATAATTGTTTGGTACACATGGAGCACAGGCATGCGCGTGCAGGGTATCATTGAATGATTGATTCCGCTTAAGGGGCTGAGACTCTATTGTGCACCTTTTCGTATACAACACATGAGCTTGCGCACGCGTTCCCTTTAGGCTGCTGTGATCATACCTGCACAGTGTGTCACCTATTAGATACTATCATGAGGCTATCTACTGGTGGGACTCAACCGGGGCCTCATCCGCCACTGTCCCCCAAGCTCACTTCAAGTGCAGGTGCAAACAAAGCCAAAATCCGGCGACCCCTCTCTTGAATGTTGGGGCTGACAACACAAACACACATGATAACACAAACACACATGATAATCTATATCAAGTAAAACGCAGCAAAATCTCAGCAGGTAACTGGCCAATTCATGCATGCGTCTTGCGCTCGATTGGCAGCAACTGATGTTGTCCTCACAGGTCTAAAAAAGCTCAGAGATGCCAGAGCGGACATCAGCTGCACAACAACTCTTCTGCGCAACAGATTGTCATTTGCTGACAGCTAGACCCTGTGCTAAGACATGATAAATTTCAACTGTACTAAAAGGTATGCGCCAACGACCTCATCAGACTTCCGCAACCAGGCAGCCAGTTGCCTCACATGTGCCCCGCCTTCACATTTGCGGTCACCAGGTCGACAAGTTTTTCAAGGTCCGCTGCGCTGCAAAAAAATTGCTCTTCTTACTACTGTGTAGCAGCCTTGGACCGGCATATTACTCAATTCTTTCGCAAAGCGGTTGATGGGTTGACGCGAGTGAGGTATCACATAACAATATCATCAGAGTTCACCCACTATTATAATAAATATATACTTCTACATGCCATCTGCTCCACTTTTCTCTGTGCACTGCTGTGACTCAAGGAGCATCATGAAAAGTCGGTCATCCTATGATATGCTGCTGAATGACATCAGTGATGGCGGACGTACATGATACTCATCACCACGACATACTCTTGATTCCTCTGGCTTGAAGCCACCCAAGCGATAATCTCAACTGGCACAAAAATGCGTCAGACAGCGGCTACCGTGACCCACCAGAACTGTATTTTGCAAATGCACGCACCTATATGTCCATGGCTGACCAAGCAAGTCCTCAGGAGCTTCAATGACAGGGAAGTCCTTGTCATTGTCGGTGTTGGCAACAGCTTCATTGTTGACCGCGGCTGCACCAGCATCATACTCCTCCAATAGTGGTGTCCAGCACACTTCCAGCTGGCCGATAGCGTTGTACGGCTCCTGTGCATTTTTGATCACAGCAAATCTGCACAGGCAGGGCAACATCGGCGGCCAGATGTCAGTGCACTCGTTGTCGAGAAACAGCGTCACAGAGAAGCAAGTGTCACAGTGAGGCATCAAAGACTCTAAAACGCATGCCAAGCCATCATGTGTTGCATACTTTCTGTCAAGAGCGGTCAAGCATTAAAGGAAGTTGCACACAGGGTGGGTGCAGCAGCATGCAATGACCGTATGTGAGTTGATACACAGACAATTTAAGTCAACGAGGCATGCAAGGACACGGGGTCGGCTGCGCGGCATATTTCCCAGGCAACGATTGAGGTGGGTCAAGCAGTATGTCGCTAGCAGCGGGCGGCTTGGGCTTACATCGCAGGTTACGTGATCCTACTAGAAATCAAAGCCGTGGCAACTGTGGTACAGGTTGTGAGCACATTTCAAGAACTGCCAAGGGACTGCTTGTGCACAATTGATCTCTGGGGCTGTTCCACGCAAGTGTACTGGCTAGGCATTGTTTCCACAGCTAGTGCAGCTATAAGCGCTGTCCAGCATTGTGGTTAGCAGAGTAAGCCCTGAAAGTACTCCATGTTGAAGAATTTAGGGTTGATGAGACCATAGTATGATTCTTGCTCCGTCCAACGTGTGGAAGCCATTCGCATCAAGCAGCAATGTAACAACTCTCTGCCGCATTCATGCTTGCTAAGTTGCAGTCACAGCTGCTTTGTCAACACAAGTTCATAAGAAAAAAAGGCAGGCTTTCAGGTCTGTATCCTCACCTGTCATCGTCCTCGGTTTGCATGAAGTACAGAAGCGGTTCTGTGAAAAGCGTAGCAGTGCCCAGGTGATAGGTGACATGGAACAAAAGCCGTAGGGGGTCGTGCTCTTCGGGCACAGTGTAGGCCCGGTTGCATTCAATGGCTGCCCGCATGTGCCCAACTTCATCTTTGAGGATGCTGTACCGCCTGTGAAATTCTGCTGCGGCCAGGTAGCTGGTGGCACAACTGCCAACTGTTAACTGCTGCCGAGTGTCCTGCACTTCAACGTTGACCTGAAGGCCAAAAGCATCATCCTGTAGGGTGAACAGCAACACAAAGCGGTGTCAGGTCGCTGGTGTGCCGGGCAGACTTGCGCAAAGAAACACTGCGTCTGCGGCGCCCTTGCGGGAAGAAAAAAATAATGGTCGCTGCCGAGCATGTTGAGCCACATCATAAGGCAATGTGATTGAGGCTGGCGATGCTGGGCAGTGCCGTTGAAGTTCTGTTGGTCATTACGGTGTGCCAACTCCAACAAATGCAACTGTCACGTACATCAGGAATGAAAGCAGCTGCCATTATGCTTGCACGTGATTGTGGATTTGATGGCATCGCTCACACATCACCAATGCGCAAAGCTGAGGATTTGGATGTACAATAGCACACTGGATGACAATAGCACCCAACCCACAGGTTGCTGCAATTGGCTTTCAGCTTGCATGCAGGCAATTGTTTACCAGCATTTCCTGCAGTTTACTTTGAAAAAAAGGCACACTTTTCATTTGTGCAGGTGCAATTTCTACACTTGCAGGCGGCAATTTGTTGAAGCGTAAATGTTGCGGCTGGCCAGCGCGTACCCAATGTACAATTGCAGCATGATGTGGAATAGCACCTGACCTCCAAGCCACTGCAGTTGGCTCTGAGGTTAATGAAGGCGATCAATTGACGACATTGCCTGCTAAGTACATGCTTGATTAGCACAGATGCAATTTCTATACTTGCAGGCGACGGTTGGTGAAGCATACATAGTGCGGCTGGTCATTGCGAACCTAGTGTACAGCTGCAGCAGGTGCCTCACCTGCGGCCTGGTGATCCCAAGGTTGAACTGCAGTGTGTCTCTGCAGAAGAGCTTGCAGATGTAGCGCATTTCCGACATGATGGGCAGCAGCGACTGCAGCGAGCACAAAACACATTGCAAGTTTTGCAACTGACAAGGTCAATGCATATTATCATAAACCATTTGTTGATGGCAAACTACCTACTTTTTTGAAGCAGGTACTTCACCTGCACTTGCCAATGAAATGCAGAATGCGACAGTTGCAAACAATTACTTGGGCTGGGGCACGCGTTTATCAAGTAGTGATGTGGCTGGAAACACTGTCAAGGCTGACTGCTTTGCACAGTACTAGATGGTCGGCAATCATCCTATGCTAGTGGTACATCGGTATGCCGAGAGAGGAAACAGAAAAGGGCATAGCTGCAACCACCTGGGCTAGGACGAAGCTGCAGAGAGCCTTTGTGACAGTCTCTGTCTGAAAATAACACAGTAGAGAACAAAGTACCACACCTCCGCCACTGTGGGTAGACTTAGGTGCTTGGCACACACACATAGCGAACCTTGAAAGTATGGTGCCATCAGCCCTTTTAAGAAGCTACATACTGAATATGCATATTTGTTTGGTGTAACGCAAACTGCACCGCATGCCCAAGCAGTCATAGAAATTACTACTGCAAATACTGTGGTGGGCATTACGGCCAGCCTGAGTCAAGCCAAGCACTCCCCAATGTGTGTTTCTGTCTACACGTATACGCTGCCGCAGAATCAGATACCTGCCTTGCAGCCCGGCCTCACCTGTATGTCTTGATCAGCAATTTTGAGCATCTGCTTGAACCGCTGATCGTCGGGCCCAGGCAACCCTCGCTTGATTTGTTCATGACTGACTGTGGCTGCCTGTCACATAAGCACAGAATACATGCACACAGCAACCTTGAGAACCACACCAGTGATCTGTCTGTTGCAACAAATTGTGCATGTAGCCACCCACATTGAACTGCGAAAGACATGCATTCTTAAAGCAGTTCAGTGTGGCTGCTGTGTCTGCAGTATGCCTCTTCTTAACGCAAGAATGTAATGCACACGTGCACAATGTTGGCGCCGTTTGACCTGTAGATGCTGCTTCTGAACGTTCTCTACGCTCATTGGTGGCGACGCTGGCATTCAATCTTCAGATGGTCTGCTGGCATGCAAGTGACAGCTGCACGCAACACCATGCTTGTGAACGCACTGAGACGTAAAAAGAGGGACTCAAGGTGACAAGAG
Organism: Tribonema minus; assembly: GCA_017506865.1. NCBI lineage: Eukaryota > Xanthophyceae > Tribonematales > Tribonemataceae > Tribonema > Tribonema minus. The sequence continues at coordinate 6,665 of JAFCMP010000446.1, forward strand.
GTCACGTGATTTGACAATGTGCACAAAAGGGCATTTGATTGCAGGCATGATACAAATCATGTCAGCGTCCGGGATGAGCTCAAGTACCATTGTAGCAGTAGATGCCTCACTGGCTGAAGCCTGCGGATGCTACATGAGGAAACGTAATACGCCAACCCTAATGGTGAGTGATGTTGTCCAGAAGCAACGATAGCAAACGTACCTGCATTTGCATCTGCATGAGTTGTGCCTCCAGCGCGGATGTCTCTGCAGACTTTCGCCTGCCAGATCCTCCCGTGCTGAGGGCCTTCTGGTACTCAGCGACTGCTGCCTCCGCAGATGAAGAAGGTGCCTCGGACAGTTCTCTAGTGTCCCTTGGGTCCAGAGGATGCCGAAACAGCAGCAGCTCACCACCAATGACAACTCTGTCATAGGGAGCCAGCGGCACCTGCTGTGCCTTTTTTAGTTTGATGCCGTTGTGGAAGGTTTCTCCTTTGCCGGCAATCAGCTTTACGGTGCCTGTGGTCCATCAACGCGAGCATGCAAGTTGGAAAGGATCTTCATTCCATGCCCGGCATGCCAAATTTACAAAGATCAATGGTCCGCAGCAGCAGTAGGTGCACTCATATCTGCATCTTGCAATCACGGCTCAACAAATATTACCAGTTGCGCGGATCTAACCAGAGAGTAGTGCTCATATCACAAAAAACATAATTGTACGCCTGGATTCTGATATGCTTTGTCCATGGCGCGCAGCAGGCAGTGTCATTTGCATCATTGGTATCTGCACAGAACAGCATGCTACATCGTCCAGAGGATGTAGAGCTCTACGATCTTTTGATTCATTTCCATGTGTCAAAGTGATGTTTACAGAGTGCTCACAAAGCGAGCGCGTGTGGCCCAGTAACTAGTTCTCTTGCTTTACGGCAGGAAAGCGCTGAACATCCATCCCAGGATCAGCAGCACACTTGATTATTGCATTATTGCGCAGGCAGGGCTTTTGCGGACGCGGCACTCCATGAAGAACGTCATGCATTGCAACTCATACCTGGCATACAGGTAGAACCGTCCTCTTGCAGCTCCATTTGAACTTCGCAGTGGTTCCGCACCACACTCAGGGACAGAGGCTGCATAGCCGACGAGAAGACAGGGGAGATCAGCAGTCAGTTTTGCCACATGTCACCTTTGCGCCAATGTTACAGTAGGCATTGTGGCAGTTGTTGTCGATGAGGTTAGGGTTACCAAGATGCCGCAGCTGCAAGAGGCGAGGTGGATGCACAAGATTGCAGAGATATAACCTGCAATCATCAGAACCAGTGATGTGACATCATTCATGCCAGCGCAACTCCTATTGGTAATGGCTGCGGGCACCCATTATAAGCCGCAGTGCGCAACCCCACCAGGACACCAAGAGTGGATTTGCCAGTCATGTGCCATGGGCTTGGCAATGGTGTCCATCAGCCTCTCATGATCACCTGAATGATGAGCAAGATGTGTGCCCAGCTTAGCGAGCTGCAAACATACAGATACAGGGCATGGCGAGCCTGACCTGTAGGTCACCCTTGGGCCCAAACACCGTGGTTGCCTTGCGCAGCACGTACAAAAATCGCTTAGACTTGAACGGGTCTTCGTCCAGGTTGATGAAGTGGGGTGCGGTGGTGCTCTCCTTGTCGAACTGAGCAAGGCTTATGCCCCGCCTTGCAAACTCCTCCATCTGCCAGTACCCATCAAGGGCGCTCTCCTCCCCCACTGTGCCGCTGCTGCCAGGGGAGCGCTGCCGCTTTTCTGCACTGTCAGCGACAGCAATATCGGCTGCACTGCTGCTTGTCGTGGCCAGGACGTCTTGCAGCTGCCTCTGCTTGGCCAGCAGCATGTCCTGGAGCTGCGCAACTTGTGCCTGAGCTGCAGCTGCTGCCGCCGCTGCTGCTGCTGCTGCTGCTGCTGCCGCTGTACTGGTGCCCTCTGCAGATGCGAATGGCCCTTGCAACCTCTGAGGGTCTTGGTCGAGTGGAGTTTGCAGCACTGCAGTCGGCGATGCAGGCTGGGATGCCGACTGAGAGGCGCCAATTGCAGCCTGTACGAATGCACAGTGTACAGTGCACGCCATCAGCCCAAAATCAGTGCAAGTATGCAGAAGCCAGGCAGGCTGATCACTAATGTCTATACGTGCATACTGCCTTCAACAAAGCAGACAGCAATGCAGATATGCGTGCGGTTCAACAAAGAGTTCATGCTCGCATTGAAGGCCACACTCCCCGGAATCACACTGCCATCATAGTGCTGCGTTGTCCATTGCACCATGCGGGTGCACACCAAACCAAAGCTGTTGCTTGGCACACCTAGTCTGCACAAACTCTTGTTAGTGACAATACCACAGGAACTCCTACTTGACACATATAATGGTGAGTTAAGACACCACAGCATGATGCCCTATGCACTTCCATGCTGGATTGGATCTGTAGACTAAAGTGGTTCATGCCAAACCATTGCTGCGTGCAAGAAATGTGTTTGTGACAGCAAATGAGTGGATGCTGACGTGCTGACTAAGAATGCGTGTCTGCATTCTGACCCATACCTGGGAGGCCATGAGTTGCGCTACAAGTGCCTTCATCTGGTCCAGCTCCTGCATCAAGCGCTTCTCGGCAGCGCTAGCGGCAGCCACGGTGGCCTTCTTGGGGGCCAGCTGCACCACACTCGCATTCTGTCACAAGAGATGATACAGGCGATCGTCAACTTCACATAGTCTACGCCATTCAGATGCAAGAATGTCGATGAGTGCTGGTTGGACCTCATTGCAACGTCCAATTGCAGCAGATGCTGGCATAAATATCCTGGTCGCCCGATGAAGCTGATTACGCAAGCATACCGTGTGAATGAAACGCCGGGCACAACACGCAGGGTGCACACAGAAAACAAAAACTCAACAAGAATGATTACGACAGTATTGTAGACCAGGTGAACAAATCCATGGAAGTTGTGAGGTGTTGGCAACATTCGTTAACTGGGCACACAGCAAGCACTGCAGTCATTGCGCAGGCAGCTGGTGTTATTGCTAAACACTCAACCATCGCATCTGATATCTCTAGATAGTGAAAGGGATGAGGAACCTAGTAGCAGAACCGTTCTTCAAAGTTGTTTATGACTCACCGTCGCAAAGCCCAGAGTGCTGAATGTGTAGCGGTGGTATTCGACCTCCGGTCTGATGGCACAAAAGAGGTAGGTCTTGGCCTGAAGCATAGTGTCTTTCAGGAACTTGCACAGGAAGTAGGAATTGCAGCCAGGGATGGAACAGCCCGGCTTCAGCTGCTTCCTCTTGACAGCTTCAGCCATCTTCATGAAGAACTGAGCTGCCAGCAAAGTACAAGGCAATGCCAAATCAGCAACATGCCACTTGCACAGTGTTGCAGTGCGATTGCAAAAATGCGTCTGTGGTGGGGGGAAAAGCTTCGTAGCTGCAGCAGGTACACTCTGACCTGAATAGTTGATGCACGACTGCACAGCACTGATGCCACCAATTGCTTTTGATGTGCTGTACTTCGGAGTGTGTGAAGCAAAGTGTACTCAGCATTGCAGTAATGTGCACACACGAAAGGCTTAGAGTCGAATATGAACAAAGACATCAGCTTTGCGGCCATCATTGCGCCAGCAAAGTAGTGCCCGAGATTTGTAATGGCTTCACATTTGACCAGATTCGGGAAGAGCTGGTCATTAGCAGAGCTGTGACATCCGCCAGGTGCGTAATTCCGGTAGGAAGGGAGAAACCCAGCAGAGTAGTCCATGACTTTGCAGCACTGTGCAGTTGACGCCAGTTTGGCCGTGAGCTTGATTGGCGCATCTAAGTGAGTAAAGCTAGCAAAGTGCACTAGTGCACATACATATGCGCCCGGCCTATGAGCCATACTGTACTTTGCAGCATTGCTATACGCATGATTGACAAAAGATCTCTGCAAGTATCATGACACTAGTGAAGCGGCATTTACATTCCCAAGTTGATGTCCAACACTCTGTACACTTTTGGTTTGTGGGGTTAGTCCCACTTTCAAAAAGTAGCCAGCAAGGGCAATGAACTGCATCAGCCTGATCAATATTGAGTTGTGACAAGGCAGCACACTTAAGCTGCTGCCAGGGCAGTGTTGTGCCACCAGCACCAACGTTTGTAAGAGGAAAAAGGTTATTGTTGTGGGAGCACCTGCGCCATTTCGCTGAGTGACAGGTTGATCTTCTTGCCCTGCTCCTGCAGCTCCTTGGTGCGCTTGAGGTCAGCAGTGGGGCCCTTGTACACGTACTCCACCTCACCCGTCTCATGCACCTGGGGGGCAAATATCAAGCGCTCGTGTCAGCAGGCGCTGCACAGTGTGAAGAGCACCAGAGAAGACTGCAGCTGTGTGCGCATCTTCATGATACATTGCTGTTCATGACATGTTGGTGTGCTTGAGGATCCACCAGACTGAGTCTGCGCTGATGTGCGCACACCTGATGCCAGAACACCAGCAGAAATACAGCAGACGAAAAACACATTGTGATCTGCGAGCATGGCATTAACGGGTATTTGACACTACAGTACTCATCATAAATACTGGCCGTCATTGTCACATGCACCTTTCACGCACCTTCTTGTCATACTGCGCGTGTACAATGTCTGCAGCTGGCTCAGTACCCGCCAAATCGCATACGTAAAGCCGAGACCGCTGTTTCATTCCGGGAGCGTCAGGGTGCGGCATTTCCACCTCCAGCGTCATGATGCAATGGCCGCGAGTTGACTGCATAGGCACGCACGGTGGAAAAGCACACAGCAGCATCAGTGTAGTACATCAGCGCTGAGGCAAGTGATGGTGAAGCTGCAACTAGCGACAGTTAAATATGGGATGTGGCAAGTGGCAAGTTGCGTCATGAATGACTTTGCTGAGCTAGCGCTTTTGCACCAATGCTGAAGGAGTACAGAAAATGAACTTTATAACAGAATCGCATAACTCTGTTAAAGACGTACTGCACCTCAGCAATCATTACACCCATGCACATGAGAATTTTAAACTGACCTAGCCAGCGCCTTGTGTGACAAGACGGACAAAGCATTTGTTACTTCAGAGGTACATGTTGCGTTGGACCAATCGAGTTGGGGAGCCTGCCAAGATGTGTCACGTGTATCACAACGCACCTGGTGATTGAACTGCGTCGGCGCAATGGCCTTGCGGGCATTAGCAGCTTCAAATGCGCTGCGAAGCTCATCCCAACTGCAACGAAGAAGTGTGTCAGTCAAGATTACGTATGAGTGCAAGCAGCAGCAATATGCGAAACCTTACCCCTACAGGTCATCATCACGAGTCAGTTCCAATGATACAGCTACATCAGGTGGGAAAGAAGCTAGCAACGCATAAATCATTTCAAAACCTGAAAACCGCACCAAACCCCTCTTTGGTGCTGGTCGTGTTGCGCAATAGGAACCCACTTGTGCCACATATACATTTAGTTCATGAGCCCTATTTGGCCTACTCGTGATATAAGTTTGCCATGTGTTGGGCATGGCAGCAGCGCCATGTGCAGCCACTGATGTCTGGTGTGCACGCACCAGGATTGCGAACTGCTGCTGCAGATGACACGCAATCCGCCTATCATGTGCCACCGTCCTCCTTGGTGTGTTCAATTTGCAATAGCACACCATGCAATAGCACACCATGCTGACTACGAATTATGGCTGTTGTAAGAAACCATACGCTTGTTTTTTACCCGCAAAGCACCACCACCGGTGTTGATGCACAGCATGCTGCCCTCATAAGTCCTGGTGATGTCACTGTAGAGTACCTTTAGTCTACGGTTGCAATTGGCACATCATCATCATCACATTGCATAGGAGTAGGAACCGCATGGGTGACATAATAAAACCAACGCTGCTAGCATGCGTTTTGGCAGACGTTGATTTACGAGCATCAAACCCCTGACATGCAGCTTGTACACTACCGCGACATTCTTGACCGTTGTAATGTAATCAGTTTGCTCTCGTGATGACTGACCAAATGAATCAGCAAGATGCCAATGAGGCCCGCACAGAGGTGTGCCAAGACGATGAGACTCCAGCTGAGGGGGGAATCAACCTAAACTAGCTCTAAACCTAACCTTAACCTGAAATGAACCCTACCCTAGGTTTGACCCTAATGGTGGTCATCACATACAAAGTATGACACTGCAAGGAGCGGCTGCTGCCTCAACAGCAGCACAGGGAGCAACTTTGTCGCGTACCATGTCATGCCATCGTCCAACAGGTGACTTGCCAGTGGTGAAGAATAAAATATTAAAAGTATTTGTGAAGCAGATGAGCCAGAAAACAGCCTCCACTTCGCCATCACAGTCAGCAGAGTTTATGTTGACTGGCCGTGGAAGAGAATTACATACGCACTTGATGCCATGACGCACATACTCAAATACACTCTGCGGCCGCGGAGGCAACGCTGCTGCTGCTGCCCCTGTAGGTAAGGAGCAAGACACACTACCTACTAGTATCATTGAGTTCATTTAACAAAGAGCGTTTCAAGTACGTGTGTGAGTGCGTCTACATGCATCAAAAGTTGGCAATGGTGGAACGTCATACAAATAGAAGGTTCTTAATCTAAGCAGACAGCCTATACACTGTGCACTTGTATGCCCTTTCGGAATGCATATCACAAGCTTGATTAATGAGAAAATATTACTATGCTCGTTGTGCTTTCAACTCAGCTCTGTGTAGCGAAGCATCAGCCGCGCACCACTACGTCACAGAGACATTAAGCAGCCTCACACTTGCGAGTTCCGTCAAGTTTGTGGTGCTCTGGTGCTTGCATACATTCATACATACAACTGCGTATCTCACCTGTTGAGCACAATGCTGCGCGCCCAGTCAACATCCACAAAACCATCGCAGTCCTTTCTCATCCCACTCTTATAGTGCCCCTCCCTGCCAGTTGGGCTCAGCAGGTCCCTCACCATATCCACCACATTCTGGAAGTACTTCATGGATATCTTCCATCCTGAGGGGCAGACCAGCAGTGCAAAGCAGTGCTCACACGCATGCTATCTGCGAGTTCTGTCGAAGACGTTCACATCTACAGCAGTGGCGACAGCAGGCATGAAACTATCTGAATGTCATGGCGTATGCTCCACAACATACAGTAAGATGGGAGATGAGATAGCAAGTGTGGGAGCGATATTGACACACGACACGAGGAGCCGCACTCAACTCATTGCTTTGTCGCATCTGATGCTACAGGCAGTATGTTCTAGTGTAGTAGTGAAGTTTTTCATCGGTATAACACGAAGCGTGATCAAGAGCATGCTTCGGAGTGATCACATCGGACAAGACAAAAAAGTATTCCTGCATTGTTCAAAGTATTAACAATTGTGGGCTTGTCGGTGCCCACAACAAGAGCAAATCAAAGGTGCCACAAGAGCCGCATGAAGGCGGTGTAAGCAGGGCATGATGGCATGATGCAGGAAGATGTAATGCTGGGATTCCACCACGGACGCAGTTGCACTCTTCACCTGCAAGTTGGGTTGGCGATGACTACAGCATTCCTGAGGATGTTCTGATCTGTTGATGTCCAGTCGCACAGCCAGCACATGTGATCACATCACAAAACAGCAGTGGGTGATGGCTCACCATCTTTCTTTTCTCTGAAGAGGTCATATGCCAGCCGTGGAAATATTCCCCACAATCCGTGCGGCGTACTGTGCTTGTACCATGCCTCAGGCAGATCAGGAGCATCCGGGCCAAATACAGTGAATGTCTTGCCACTGCCTGAGAGGCCATAGGCAAACATCACCACGGCATTGCCGGATAACAGGTCGCCCTTGATCTGCTGACCCACCGTGTTGTACACATGTTGCTGTTTGGACCGACATGCAGACATGGAGGTTGCGATGAGAGGATTGTACCAAGGTTTCATGGGCAACAAGCATCCTGAAGCACCAATGACAGTGATTTTGCAGCAATTCCCTTCTGTACATCGGCAGCAGACGCGATATAGCAGGGTCAGATCTGATGACACAACGAGGCCAGCGGACAGAAGTATGACACCGTCTGCAGCCATCTGGCATGTTTTGATGGCAGGATGTGATACGCGATTCAGATCTGTTGTGCCACTCACCTGGTCAATGAGCTTCATGCTGTCAGCATCGTCCTTGTTGGACTGTATGCGTCGCTGATAGCCATTTGCAGACCACCACGCATAGCTGAATGAGAAATGTGTGCTGCTGTAGGTGCTGTTCAGCAGCGTCACAACACCACCTTCGCTCTCCTGCTCCAGCTTCACACCCAACTTGTCGTCCATACTGAAGGGCCGGCATCGAATGGCAACCTTAATGCCGACATCTGCCATAATGCCTGAGATGGGAATCTCCCAGGCGCTTCCTAGCCACACGCCATCGCGCGCTGAGATCAGGCAGTTGGACCTCGAGCAACCGATATTAACGGCAAGGGGTTTCGGTATTGTCGGTATCAGGTTCAACGGACGACCAAAGTTGAACTTCGAAAGTTCACGATTCCCCAGTGACCAGCCAGATTTTGATGCGACTAGCCACCATGACATTAGCAGCAGAAAGAACATGTCAGAGGCCCTGCATACCTGAATGCTTCAAACTATACCAAAATTCGCATGGAGGGACTCCAAGCACTTAGGTTCAGACACAACAAACCAACAGCTGGCCTAGTGGGTGCCATGCAATTGTTATTCACGCACATGTGCGACCACGTATTTAAATGAGAAGATGTAATACAGCTACTTCCTGTTTCACCTCGGACAGTGAGCACAACGTACTACTTGCAGCACCGACAGCTTCTTGTGCTGTGCGCAGCAGAGCATTGCAGCCAATGCAAGCAAAGGCATGACATTGGGCTGACACGCAGAGCGGGGGCAGATGGCCCCTTCCTCCCCCACCATTGCATGTCATAAGTCATAAGCATACATCATGAAACAGCCGCAGTACGCACAGTGCAGCATTCAACAACTCACAGAAGCATCGTAATGTGATGTGTTCAGAACTGTGGATGCCCTTCTTGCACCCTCGGTCAATCTGTACAAGGACAGCACAAACTATACGCAATTGCCTTGCGCAACATGTAAAAACAATGGCTGCCTCAACGCAGGGGGCAGCATGCACACCCCATGAGCTGTACAACCCCACAAGAGCGCAGCACAGAATGCGCAACTACTGCTCTCATCAAAAAGCGCAGGCCAGAGTCAGTCACATGTACTGCTAGCGGCTCACAAGCAGGTCGTGTTACTGCCCTCCGGTCCCCTCACTGTCCTCCTTTGTTTCACTCTCCTGTTCAGCTGTTTTCCCCTTGCCATCACCTGTTTTACCAAAAGCCTGCGCCTTCTTCACCAGCCCCCGCGCCCCTCTTCTCGCCGCATCAAACGCCTCCTTGCCCTTTGGCCCCACCCGATCCCTCACTGTGCCCGTGACCTTTGCGCCAGCGCTTATCAGCTTGGCGCCGTGCCTGGTGGCCTGCTCCACGACGGGCGTGGCCACCGTGCGAACGTGCCGCGACACGAGGCTGGCAGCGGAGCGCAGTGGCTTCTGCACCTCTGCGGGCAGCAAGGACGCGAGCCAGTCAGCGTCGCGCCCCATCTGCGCGCCCACTTCTACGACGAGCTCCTTGACGGTGTCGAAAATTGCCCCTGCGATTGTATGCGGCCCCTGCAGCTGCTGCTCTTGCTGCTGACCGTCGCCTTCCTCATCAGGTGTGGGCTCTTGCGCCCCCCCCGTGCCGGGCGCGGGCGCGCCGTCACTGCTATCGCTGCGCACCTTCCCGAAAATCTGGTGAGTCTTTACATCGTCGTCCGCGTCCTCAATTACATCTGCGCCCACCGCTCCTGCGCCCAGATGCTGGAAGGCCTGGTGCGTATGTGCGTGGCCTGTTGCGTGCGGCTCCTCCTCTTCTTGAGCATCGCTGTACTCAGCAGGCAGTGGATCTTCCATGTATGCCATGCCCTCGCCGGTGCCGCAACGTATAAAATCTTCTTCGATGGGCCCCATCAGCTCTTCGCTATCGCTGGCGGCGGCTGCTTCTTGTGTCTGCGACGCATTCTCACTGCTCAGGATGATCTGCAAGTCGCGCGCAAGATCGTGACGCTCCAGTCCAGTGCCATCAAAGCCTCTGCAGGGTACCGGCAGCGTTTCGGCGTGTGAGCAACGAACAGCATTGATTGGAATTTTCAGGCAAATTCAAGGCCGTGCAGCTGGTAATGAATGATTGAGTTTACCTAGGGGCAGATTGACTTCGAATGGGCAGCTGTGAGATTGCAAAAGCCGCCGCCGCCACGTGGAAGCACTGCTGACTACCGCATACTGAGCAAGAATAAGCTCCATGATATTTGTTGCTGCTGACTATAAGCGCAAATTTGCTGGCAAATCCCGACAGGCTGAGGCGGACCACAACATGATACACAGGGGGTGATGGCACTCACAGAACAAGCATAGCGGGCAAAGCAGGGAGGCTGGTGTTATGATACATGCAAGCAAGCGTGTAGGATAGCTTCGAGAGAACCGCAACGTCAGCAATGAGACCAGTATCTCTCCGAGACCTGGTCGCGCCGTGGATATTGGGATTGGTTATTGCTTGCCTTGCATCAAGCATCTGCAAAAGCGTGTGCTCCGGCAACATGTCCACCGTGCAGTTCACTCCGTCCTGTAGCAGACAATACGAAGGAGGAAGACATACGTTACCATCAGTACAGCTACTGCTATACCACTTGCGTTGTGAAGGCGCACGGCAATGATGCCACATGTCCACGGTCGCTCACCAAATCTTGCTCCGTCTCGCACTGCACACTCGACCCACCCACGACTCCACATGTCCAGACGGCTAGGAGCACCAACGCTCTTCGCGTGCCTCTATGCATGACACTAGGCACACACTTCCTCAGCTAGGATTTCAACTCGAAATCAACTTCAACTCTCTGTCTGGAACGTTCCCAGTATTCCGCAGTTGCGAAACTCGGGCCTAGTGAGCCCTTCAAGGAACGGATGGCGCAGGTGCCGGCAGCCAAGGTGTTCTCTTTGGTGGTGAAGACCATAGCAAAGCCCTTGGCGAAGGAGCTCAGAAGGCAGGCTTCCGCCAATGCGACCCTCAAGAGAGCGGTTATTTGGATGGGTCAAAGCTCCCACAAAGTGAGCACCATCATCAGCGTGCGAGCGGCGGGCTTCACTGCCTCCAACATTAAACCACTGGATGAAAGGTGAAGCGGATCTCAAGTTGCACATCACATGATCATTGACGCGACACACTTGAACCTCGTGGTGCATGTTGCTGATTCATTGCCCGTGTCCTGTGCTGGGCCGACTCATGATCAGCAAAGCCCTGGCCATTGGAGGAGACCTGCTGTCTGAGATCTTCATCTTCAGCGTCGCGGGGTGAGTACAATGCAAGTCACATCAAAACGACGTGCAACAACTGTCAGTGTTTAGAGTTGCAGTTTGTGTGTCAAACTATTGCGACGTACTGCCAGCTACACTGCACTGCGGCTATCACCAGAACAGATTCGACTGCATTCATCTCAAGTTAATATGATTCTAGATGGCATTCATTTCAGCCTGTTTGATGGTATTGTACCCAGCAAGCGATCATTTGATAGGTGCTGCTGCGGTGAGCGAACCACCGCCCTTGTGATGAGATGATGATGTGTACAGTTGTCAAACCTACATTGCCATCACAACTCGCGGCTGCTCACCTAGTCCCAATCAGCCCACCATACAGCAGCCTGGAAGCGTGTTTTGATGGCCACTTTGCTCTTTGATGTGCTGCACGCTCATGCAGGGGGCTGTTGGTGTGGGATTACAACAATTCGGCAGCCAAAGCAGCAGCGAAAGCAGCGGAAGCGAAGGCGCAAAAGGCAGAGGAGGCCAGGCAACTCAAGGCCAGCTTAGAGGCTATCCATGCACGCCTTGATGAGATAGAGCACAAGGTATACGGCAGCGGGGGCATATGGGGGCTTGGTTTGGGCATATTCACTGGGCAGAGACCGCCAGCGCGGCCAAAGAACCTTCCGGCCTTCACTGATGAGACGAATGATGCACTGCCAGCAGCTGGCAAAGAAAAACAAGTTGAAGCGGTGGCAACCACTAAAGTGACCAAGGACGGCAAAAATGGCGTTTCCAGCAGTAAGCAAGAGCACTCGAAGTCTGCACCTTTGGACAAACCAGACCAAAGTCATAGCCGCGAATTGCAACAGGCCGAACGAGGAGCGGCTGGAGGCGCAGCAGCCAGTGGACAGCAGCAAGGGGATGTGGAGGCAGAGAGCAGCGAAGAAGAGGAGGGCTGGGTGTCATCTGTCATTGCAAAGATGCGGCAAAGATGACCCCTTGGGCGTCAGCCACATCAGATTTTCATTGAATTCACTTTCGCAAATGGTAATCTTCACAAGCATCAGCTCACTGGTTGCAGTTCTGCATCGGCCGTTGGATTGAACTTCCCTCATGCACGCTGATGATTCTGGATGCTAGCTGCAGTCTCTGACGCATTGCCAAGAGGACAGTGGAATTGGCGCTGGGCATCTGCTTGGCTTTAAATCAACATGTGGTCCTACACAGTGAACAGGCATGAATGTATGTATTGAAGTGCAACGTTTGCTGCACCTCTGTGAAGCCCGTGCACGGGCAGATACGCTGCAGTGCCAACTTCCCCGCTTGACTGAATAGTCTTCACCTGGAGCATTTGGGTCACTTTGTTGCATGTGTTTGTAACGCGTGTTTGTCCGGCTCATGTGTATCTCGCGCGACTGCCTCTCAACAAGTGCACCAAGAGCACACACACATCAGCGGTGAGCAAACTCGATTCTTCTTCTTGTCTTGCCTTTGTAAACAGCAGCAAGAACTTCAACCTGTCAACTTCAATCAATGACTTCAACCTGTCTGGCGAGGGTTTCAGAACTCAAGCAGACCGCCTCTTAATGAGGGCACCAGCATTGGCTGTGGCAGTGGCACTTGCTATAGCAATACGTGGCGCAACAGCATGGCAAGCGCCACAGCTCACAGTTTCTCTTGCAAGCCGCTACTACAAGCAAAACACACAATGCAGTAGTGTCACCCGATGGACCGCGGCACCAAAGCGGCGGTCCAAACTGGCCGTTGGCGTCGGCTTGGGCCCAAGCGTCGATGAGGGCACGTTGTCATTTGAGGCTGACGACGAGACTCCTGATGCTGAGCCTGCCAAGTAAGCAAATTCACTGTTCCAGTGTCGTTTGTCTTCTGTCTTGTGTGGGCACTGAGATTCACTGTTGCACGTCGTTTGTCATCTGTCTTGTGTGGGCAGCCACAAAGGCCTGCTACAGCCCTTGTGCTGCCTCATTCAATGCATATGCGAGAGTTGCAAGCCAACATGTAGTTGTCATTTACCGCACAACCTGCTAACTTTCTGCTATCTGCTCATCAGGCCGATCAGCTACGCGGGAGTGTTAAAATTTGTGATACCTACATTAGGCATTTGGCTCGCTGGACCCTTGATGTCTCTCGTTGACACTGGAGTTGTAGGTCAGCGCAGCAGCTTAGACCTGGCAGCTCTGGGACCGGCCACCAACCTGTGCGACAGCCTCCTGTACGGCTGTGCATTCCTGTCTATAGCCACAACGAACCTGCTGGCGAGTGCGCTGGCCAATGGCGACAAGCGCGAGAGCCAGAAGGTTGTGTCCCAGGCGCTGGCGATTGGGTTGACATTTGGCACAGCGCTGAGCATCGCTGTGTTCCTGTTCGGCACGCGCATGATGCTGTGGTCGGCAGGAGGGAATGCTGCCATTGCCCCCATCGCGCTAAAGTACAGGTGCGTGGCTGTTTTTATGTGACTTTGTCATCAAAAGCATTGTGGTCATGGCACCTCTCCAGCGCTGCAATGCCGTGTGTCAGACGTGCGTACCTGCCTTTCTATGGGATTTAGTGGGTGAATGCTGCAGCTTTGCTCACTTCAACCTGATGTGGGATGGGTGGCGTTATCACTGATGTGCAGTGCTGTCTCCTGCTCGACATGATGCACACATAAGAGCATGCGCACTGATGTGACAGTACAAGAGTTTGCTGCGACTCCAGCTGCAAGTCAGGGCGTTATGTAGTCATATAGTCATACATTGCGACAGACACGTGCGACGTGGCCTAATGTTCTGCGCAGCCTCACACCTATTTTGCCGTGGCTGGGTCACTGTTGCGGACAGCTACGGCAGCACCAAACCAGGTGGCTAGCACATCGGTCCAGTGCCAATAGTCGCCTTGCCATAGCTCATGTTGTCCATGTGTGCATGTCTCATATTGTCAGCACCGCATTATCTTGGTGTTTGCGTGTCACTGGCTCCAGGAACCTAAGCAAGTCACTTGTGCATGTATGCATGTATGCATCCGCATGTCACTGTATGCATCCACATGTCACTAATGCATGCATCTATGTGTGCATTTCTGTGCCCTCCTGCAGCAATATACGCATGATTGGGGCTCCCGCCTGCCTGGCGTCAATGATAGCTCAGGCGGCGTGCCTAGGGTCCAAAGACAGCGTGACACCTCTGTTTGTGGTGCTCGCGTGTGGTGCCTTCAACGCCGTGGGGGATGTGTTTCTGGTTAGAACCATGGGGATGGGGATACGCGGAGCTGCAATTGCAACGTCCGTGTCGGAGGTCATTGGCATGGGACTGCTGATGCGTGCCGTTGGTGAGACGACCATGAAACAAATCACATCATTGACATGTATGTATGTATGTGATTGGGAGTACTTGGACTTCAAAGTTGAGTATAGGCCTGCCTCTGAATCAGATGAAAACATGTGCAGCAGCCAGTTGCGTGATGCGATGCAGTGCTGCTTATGATGCCAGCACTTTTGCACATTATTTCCGCGCAATGCGCTCAAAACATTGCAAACGCTGTCGCTTGTGCTGCTGCTTGAAACCTCTGCGTGCTGTGCCGTGCTTGCAAGCTGCACATATCACCCTGCAACACTGGATGTACGGCAAGCAGCTCACGCTTGCGCAATGTCCATCTTCTATGCACCCATTTGCAGCCAGAATGCAGGGTCCTAGAGTTTACCCGTTCATTGCCATGCCCGGAAGGCAGGACTTCTGGAAGTTCATGACATTTGCGGGACCCATTTTTGTTACACTGCTTTGCAAGGTGAGGCTACGAAGTGGAAATTTAGCATTTGCCTGCAATCTCGATTGCTGCACTTCAAAGGCGCTGCATGGTGGCTAGGTTCGGCTTCAGCATGAAGCAGTCTGGCATGTCGGCCATCTCAGGCATGCATCATGCTTGTTGCAATCCATGCCATGCTTTGAAGTACTTGGTGATGTTGAGCTTCGTGTTGAAATAGCTTGTATGGTGCCATTCCCAATTCACATAGAGAATGCGGGTTGCCACGAGGGACACAGAGCATTGTGAAGATGGCATGCGCAATCTGCAGCATTGCATGACCTTCCATCTTCACAGTACATACAAACCAGTCACCTACCTACATGCAAATCAGTCACCTCAAGGAACCTACAAGGAGGACAAACTTCATCTGTACGGAACTTCAGTAAGTAAGGGTTTTCAGATGTCACATGAAGGTTCAATATCTTCTCGATCACTGTGCTGGCTCGTTTGATGGCGTCAAGCTGTCAAAGGGTCAGGATCAAATTATACAAGCATCAGCTGCATGAAGTGGGCTTGCCTGCAGGCTCACTGACACGATCCGCTGTGCATCGACCCGCAGCAGCAGGTGGGGCGTGGAGTCGTTTTATGGTGCTGTTGGTAAAAGGGTTCATAAAAGCTTTCAATGAGAGATGTGCCTAGATCTTGTTGCATCTATTGCTGTTTGTCCACAACGTCATTTGTTGGCTATCTGCTTTGATTTGCGTTCTCAATCAACTTCAACCAACTTCCCCTGCCCGCACTGTGTCTGCAGATCCTCTTCTACTCCGGAATGACGGTCCTGGTGACCGGCGGAGGCGACACGGTAATGCTGGCCGCGCACACGTGCATGCTGCGCATCTTCTTCTTCTTCACAACTTTCGGAGACTCCCTCAGCCAGGCTGCGCAGGCCTTTCTGCCCGGCATGATGGCCTCTGACAGAGCGGCGGCTGCGGCGCACCGCAAGCGCGTGCGCGCGCAGGCGGACGCGGACACGCGCGGCGCCAACCTCAACTTCAATGGTGACGCGCCATCAGCGCAACGGCGAGCGCCGGCGCAGGCCCCCGTGTCCGCAGGCAATCTGATGATCCGGAAGCTGCTGACGCTGGCGGCGGGGATAGGGGTGTGCATGGCGCTGAGCGCGGGGCTGGTACCACTGAGGCTGCCACACCTGTTCACAAATGACGCGCTCATCACGGACCAGATGCGCAGGTGGGTGGTGTCACCAGTATGAGCGTGTTTTCCCACTGCTGATGGTAATGGTGATGCGCTGTGCCAGTAAGTGTTTTAAACTGTTTCTACAGCTTCAAGTTCAGGTTGGTGCGTTTGAGATCAACAAGCAACCCCTGCATCTGTTGACGATTTACTCTATGTCACTCATGAAAGGCTGACATGTGCAGGTGAGCAGTGGCGTGACACTGTTGTCGTTACCGCCACTGTACATTCAATAATACATTTGCTTCTGTTTAAAGCACATACGGCAACTCCCTTTGTGCAATTGGAAAACCGGGGGTGCGCAGAGAGACAGGAGAGCAGCCATGCGCTGGCCGCAGGCCACCCGCAGGCGCTTCGAGCTTTCAGAAGAAGAAGTGACACAAAACAAGGGCCAGCTTCCGTTCCGTAGGGGCACCAGAACCTTCAAGAACTTGCTACAACTTCCTGGATAAACCCTCTGAACTGAACCGTGCCCTACCTCTAGGGTATGCACTAAGTATTGGACCATCTCATACTCCAACAACAGTGCACACATGAATTTCAAGATTCAAATGGGCACCCAACGAAACGTGGACTGTCGAAGGACTGCTATGGTGGTATGGCCAGGGCACTGCTGCTTGAAGTTATGCAAGTACATATCGTTGATGTGTCCCCTCAAACTCCTGTGCTTGCAGCGTCTGGGATCATCAACTGTCAGCTTGGCTACCAAATGATCACACCAGTATTGTGTTGTATATATGCGCGTGGCTTGTTGAGTGAGGGACACATTGTTTGATACATACATGTAGGTGGGATATACACTCCAGCATGCACACATCACACTCTCTCGACTCCTCATATCATTCACTTGCCCGACTCCACTTCACCAACCCCAACCCTACCTACTGCTACTTGCTGCACACAGGCTGGTGCCGGTCCTCTCGTGGAGCTTACTGGTGCATGCCTCAGTCATGGGACTCGAGGGCATCTTATTAGCAAAGCGGGAACTGTCATTTCTGGCCAAGACATATTTAGTGAACGCCATTATGGCTGTGGGCGGCCTGATGATGATGGCCAAGTGGGGGGCGCAGAGGGGGTTTATGGGAGCCTGGAATGGGCTTTTATTATTTCAGGTATGTTCGTTTGGCTTAGCGCTTTGCGTGCTGGTGCTTTGCGGCTACTTTGCATGTGGTTTTGTGTTCGTCCGCATCAGTCCTGCCAGTTTGTTCAAAGCGGCCTCTGGGGACTCGCCACTATGGTCAATCAGCCAATGCGTGGTGATCTTTCTGGCATTGCCATTCGTCACAAGTACGGGGGCATGTACTGAAGTCGTGCACTTGCCTCTACTGTTCATGCAATACACGAGCAAAGTTCAAGCCTCGCCATCGTGTTAATCAGAAGCATGCTTCAGTATGTAGGAGAATCTTTGCATGCCCTCTGTGCATACACTCTGGCCAATGGCCAGTGCGTCCAACTGCCAGAAGTATGTGCCTGCAAGCTTGCTTCGTCTTATGGCTCTTGCTTGCCTAGGCCAGCACTGCAGAGTCGCATCTGTAGTTTTCCTCTGAGGTCTGGCGACCAACTAAGAAGGTGGTCTTCCAATTAGCTCATGTCACCAATCAATTGCGAGCCACTGTCACGACCGACAACGTCCCCATTAATTCCCGTTCCTTGTGCATTGTGTTGTGCGTTTTGCTGCAGGTTTTACGGTTGGCTCAGTTTGGAAGCAGGCTGATGGTGCTGAAACGGCAAGAAAGAGCAAGCGCGGCAGCTATAGCGTAAGCTGTACACCACCTGCCGTTGCAGTTGCACTTGCGATGGCAGGCAGTTCAAAGCTCATGTGTACATACTGTAGCGGCCTTTTTGATGGGCTCAGTCAACGCCGCGTCCTGTACATTGCATGATGGGCACAAGCGTGGCAACCAACAGACATTATGCAATAGACAGCAGTGCTCATCAAAGGCTTCCCAACAAAAGACTTTGTATGGTCATCATCATCGCTTTAGTGATGGCCTGATGGTTTGAGGAGCTTGTTGTGATCATGCATTTTTATCTGGCATCTTGCGAGTAGGTGACAGCTGCTACAGTGCTGTGCACAAGCTAGAATATGATGGAAAACTTGTCCAACACGGAGGTTTGTGTCCTGCAGAATCTAGGTGGCAAGGCATGCAGGGTGCCCCTCCTTACAGATCAATTCCCAAGCACTTGGCTGCCCACGCTTGGATATACAGTGTCTGGCTCTCAGCCAGCATGCTGCTTTGGCATGTCACATGTTGTGCCTTGAGAACTGGCAGATTCTATTCATGATGCAGGAACGCGGCACTCTCAGTGATCAGTAATCATTGAGGGCATGCACATGATACTAACTACAGGCATGTGTAAGCGCGACAGCGGCATCAGGTATGCCATGACTCAGCAAGGCTCAGCCTTACTTAGGGCTCACCTTGCGCATTTCTACAAGATGATGCTGCTGCCTCAGCGGTCTGTGTCAGCCTCTTCACACGACTTCCCTACTCAGGCTGCAATATATCCATGTGCTTGAACAACGGCCTGAGTGAATACATTCAGGAGTCGTGGGTTCCACACCTGCATGCTTACTCGTGCTCCAACATGTTCAAGCTGATTTAAGGTTTGAGTGCTGTTGTAGCTGTGGTACTCTTCACAAACAAACTGTGTTGCTGGCAATACTCATCATCAGCACACATGTAGGCACGCATGTGGGAGACAAATGGGCAACAGACGGCAAATTGCATATCTGGACAATTCATACAACACAAGAATATCATCTCTTAGTGTAGCGATCCACTACGCACCGAATGTCAATGCAGCAAGGAGCACGCTCTCATCGTGACATGCAGATGAGAGCGTATCACCGACAATACAAACCACTTCAAACTTTGCTGCCTACAGACGCACATGGACATGGAAGGAATGCGTGGCTGCTGCACTCGATGTCCCGCTTTTGTGCCAGATCCCACATTACGGAAGGCAGCACATGTGATCTACGAGACCCACACGACCAGAATTGGCATCTGCCCACTCATTTTTCCTCAATTCAACAATGTGCCACAGCGCTGGCGGCGGTGGTGCCTGCGCGCCAGAAGGTGCCAATGCCACCATGGTCCATGACCATTCGCAGCACGCGTGCACACTGCTCAAACCTACTTCAATTGCCACAGAACAAAACTTCAATGTTAAGCAACGCCCCCTAGCTATCCAACGCCGTGTATTCGTGAATGGGTCCAATTCGGTGGTGGTCGGACGTGCCAACGACACCCCCTTCCGCCCGCCGCTTCGTGATGACGCGGCTCACAGCTATGCCAAGCAGCAGCGCGCCTACCGCCGACACCAGAAACAGCGACACGAGAGACCCGCTCACTCCTGCATCAGCCGTCACAGTGGCAAAGCTCATCCGCGCAGCTGGCGACAACACGCTGGCAACAGCACGATCGCTGCTGTCATTGGCGGTGCGGATGCGTGCCATGCGACGCGCAGCGACTGGCACGGCAGTACCTGACGTGGTGAGCAGGCCCGCTTCACAGGCGCCCTCCAGCGCCGACAGCCGCGCCTTGTCGGAAAGCACGTTGTACGCCTCCTGTAGCGCGCCAAGGCACTCCGCAACTAGCACGTCCTCGCCGCACAGTCGCGCCGCTTCCTCCGGGAACAGAAGCGCGAGCACCTCCAGCAGCTGCTCCTGGTCCGATGACAGTGCCGCCATCGCATCGTCAAGCGCCGCCAGACACGCTTTGTCATTGAGCACGGTGGTGCCGTCGACGCACACGGCGCATGTGGTGGCAGCAGCGGTGCGGATGCGCGTGTGCTGCGCCCGTGCTGCCGCCGCTGCCGAAGCGCCATGATCATCACGCTCGGTGCCTGATGCTTGTGAACCATTTTGTACGCCTGCTGTGTGCTGCTGCCCGTCAACGACGCCAGCAGCAGCGGCAGCACCCGCCGCCGCAGCAGCTGGCAGCACGCCATTGATGCACGCCAGCAGCAGCGACGTGTCCATGCGCCGGCCCGCCAGCGCAGCGCGCGCGGCCCTCGGCGCTTGATCGTCCAGACCCTGCAGCAGCCGATCAAGCCGCGCGGTGCAAATGACGTCGCCGATCATGGAGCACAAGCGCTCCACCCTGCGGCCATCGAGCACGCCGCCTCTGTACAAGGCAAGCCTCTCGGCGGCAGGCAGGGCGGAGACGCTCTGGCGCAGTCGTGCTGCGCAGGAAGCCGATGTCTCGCCCTCGTTGCAGGCCGAACACTGCTTAGTCATCGACGCTGCATCGGCCGTGGCACCTGCAGTGCGACCAGTCTGCCGCTGACTGATGGAAGGGGTGGCTGGCGGATCTCTGGAGATGCCGTTCGAGCGCAGCAGTGAGCTGTCCGTGCCTGCTGTCGGCCTAAAGAACCACAGGGAGCCTGCCTCGCAGTCTTGGCGTATCTTAGACCAGCCCAGTGCAGCGATCGCAGCATCAGTGGTTTGCAGGCATTGATCCTCTGCAAGGCCGCTGCAGAAACCTGGCTCCAATATATTGCCGAAGGCTTGCAGCCTAGCCCTGATGCTCATTCGGAGCACGATATCCTTGATGAGCTCATCGCACTGGTCATCAGCGATACCGGTGCACACGGCGCAAGCTGAGCGACTTTGCCCGGGAGTGCGGTTTAAGGCAGGCACGGCAGTGGCCGAGCACCACCAGCACGCCAGAGCCGCCGCTAGGGCAGCCCTCATGGTGACTGCTCTCTCTTCTCTCCTTTCTTCTACTTCAACTGTTGGCACTTCATAACGGACGCTTGGTGAGGGAGCCTGTTTAGGAGGAGCCAGAAAAAACCTAAAGCTGCTAGCCTTCCAGGATACCTGTAGCGTTCAGATGCCGCCATCAGAGCCTGGAACAGCAGCTGCAACTCAGCATCGAGAGGGCGAGGATGGCAACATCCGGACGTACCTGCGAATCAGACCCAGCAAAAATCCATCTGGTCTGTTTGCTCAGGACGAGGAGGACGTCACGCGCCTCAAGTTCGACATTCCCGTTGACCTTAAGTCAGGGGAGGTCATCAACAACACGCAGACTCGGCATGAATTCAAATTCAACGGAGTGCTTGGAGCAAATGCCACACAAGAGCAAGTCTTTGACAGTATCGGCAAGGACGCTGTTCTCAACGTTTTGGACGGATACAACTCCACCATCTTCGCTTATGGTCAAACGGGCTCAGGCAAAACCTTCACAGTCACAGGCGGAGCGGAGCGATACGTGGACAGAGGTGTCATCCCTCGGTGTCTGAGCCTCCTGTACAGCGAGTTCAAGCGGCGCAGTGACACTCAGTACAGCTGCTACGTATCTTATCTCGAAATCTACAATGAGCAGGTGAGATCTACAATGAGCAGGTGCGGTGCCTGCGTCTGATGTGCATATGCGATGAACCATCTAGTGGCTTTATATGCTCAGCTGAAGCAGAGAGGGTGCTGCACCTGTGAGTGCTCTCGTCATCTATGGCACAGTTACATCCGCCTGTGCCTGGCATACGACACAAGCATGCAACGACATCAGCAATCATATCATGCGCGCAACCAGCTCCCCCCGCCCCTTGAACACAATGCTGATACCTGGCTCTGAGTGCTCGTGCTCATTCAGCACCGCATGCCATACTCACCACCGTGCAGGGCTACGACCTACTGGACCCAAGCCATGAAACCAAGGCACTGGAAGACCTGCCGCGCGTGGCCCTCATGGAGGATGAGGCCGGCAATATACACCTCAAGAACCTGTCCATGTACATGTCCGCGACAGAAGAGGAGGCCCTCAACTATCTGTTTCTCGGCGACACCAACAGGGCCATCTCCGAGACGGCCATGAACAAGGCGTCCTCGCGCTCGCACTGCATCTTCACCGTCGCCATAGAGGGGCGGCGCGCGGGCGGCGAGAAGGTGACGCGCTCCAAGCTGCACCTCGTGGACCTGGCGGGGTCGGAGCGCGTCCACAAGACCAACGCAACCGGCCAGACCCTGCAGGAGGCCAAGTACATCAACACGTCGCTCTTCTACCTCGAGATGGTGATTGTGGCGCTGCACGAGAGGACGCGCGGGCGCCGCCACGTCCCCTACCGCAACTCCATGATGACCTCCGTACTGCGCGACAGCCTCGGCGGCAACTGCAAGACGGTCATGATCGCGACCATCAACCCGGAGGCGCCGCACACGGAGGAGTCCATCTCGACGTGCCGCTTCGCGCAGCGCGTGTCGCTCATCCGGAATGCCGCCGTCGTCAACGAGGACCTCGACCCGCAGCTCGTCATCCGCCGCCTCAAGACGGAGGTGCGCGGCCTGCGCGACGAAGTCGCCTACCTGAGGCAGGAGGCGCGGGAGGGGGACGAACCGACGGAGCAGGAGCACGGCGCGCTGCGGCAGGCGTGCTGTGAGTACGTCGACCAGCCGGACGCGGCGCCGCTAAAAGAGCTGGGCCTCGGTGCCCTCACGCTCACGCGCATACGCGCGTGCTTCGCGATACTGCGCGGCATGGTGCTGGAGCTGCGGGCGGCGGGGGGGGGGGGAGGGGGCGACCAGGGCACCGTCGCAGACTTGCAGAAGGCGCTGCAAGAGCGGGATGCGGAGATCGCCATACTGGTCAACATGGTCAAGCAGGGGAAAGCGCCACCTAGGGCAGGCACAGCAGCAGCTGCGTCACAGGCAGAGGCAAAGGGTGGCGCGCCTGCCTGGGAGCAGGCGAAAGCTGGCGCCAACGGCGGTCAGAAGCGGCAGGGCGCGGCAGCTGCGGCGCCGCCAGCGAAGGCGGCCCCCCCCATAGTTCTGTACCCCAGTGACAGGCATGTGCTGGACCAGCCGCAGCAGGCTTTCGCGTACTTCAGGCAGAGATACCCGCCTGGAGCTGCCATAGAAGAGAACAAGGCGCTGCTGCAGAAGAAGTACACGACAGCCAAGTCGGTGGGCGCGCGTGTGAACCAGGCGCGCAGCACCATCACCTACCTCAAGAATACGATTGAGCAGATACGGCGGGAGCGCGCCATGGAGGGGCTCATGGACAGGGAGGAGGGGAAGGAGGGGGGTGCGGAGGAGGAAGATCCCGAGGAGGCCAAGTACAAGGAGGCCATCGAGCAGGTAAGCTTTGGGGCCGTGCTTCAGATGCAAGAATTGAAGAGCATGAAGCTTGTCACAGGGCTTGAGCAAAGGTAGGATATGGCAGATGAGTTGGTTCACATATTCAAGTTGAAGAAAGCATCGATGAGTGAATTGACACTACTGGAGTTGAAACATCTTGAGTATGCATCAGACGTGATGTTGTTATCCTTGGATTATTTCAAGTACGTGGTAGCACTCGATGGTGCTGCAGTCGCTGCTATTGTTGCCTGCTCGCAATGTAACAAACACACATGTCTGGAAGTGCTACAGCAGCACTGTGAACGCAACATAACTTGTGCAAGACCGATGTTCTTCCAGCACATCGACACAGTATATCTCTTGTAATTGCTTGCGACTGTCGTGAAGTTGGGTAGTTTACATTGCGCTGGGCGTGTTTTTCCTACTAAACTCATGCTCGTACAGCACCTCAATGTACCAGTCACAAGCTGCTGTGCGGTCGCTGACAGCCCCTAGGTAATCCTAACCCTAACCCTCGCCCTAAACCCTAATCCTAAATCGCGAAGGCAGGCAGCGTCAGAAAAGGACAGCTGAAATCGTCAACTCTCCAAAACCGATAAGATTAGACTCTCACAGGGTGTTGTCATCATCCTCTTGTGTCGGTCTCTCAGGAAAAGCGTGTGTACAAGGAGGGCTTCCAAGAACTGCGAGAGCTCAAGGCCGAGATTGAGCGCATACAGCAGCTGCTCGAGAAGGCTAGACTCAAAATGCAGAGCGACTTCGACACGTGGTATGAAAGCGCCTGCGACATGAACGAGCCATCCTTACAGTGCCCATCACCGGCAAAACCCCCTTCCATTGCCACCCCCAAGGCTTGGGGTGAAGGCAGTACCGTTGCTGGCTCCAAGGACACTATAGTCACCAGTTGGGGGCCAAGTAGCTCTGTGGATGGTAGTGGCAGCGCAACATCATCTGCAAGAGGCAGTCAACGGCTTAGTGGCATGCAGAAAACAGACTTTGACATTGCCGCATTTTACAAGGCCAGCAACGAGCTGCAGCAGCGGCGCGGTGGTGGTCAGCCGTTGAGACGCGCTTCCGCGCCCACCGCAGAGGCCAAATGATACTACTTACAGCTGCTATGTTGGCGCAATGATTGACTGCTGCCTGCTGCTGTGGGACAGGATCGAGTGGCATAGCTGATTGGTGTGTATGACGACATCTTGCCGCTGATGGAAAACATGCTCACTAATGCAAATTGGGTGTTGAGCGTTGAACACCGGTGCCAATTCACACAGACAATTCAGGAGGACACCCGCTGCGAGCTTGCGCTGATGACTCAAGCTGCAAAAGCAGGAAGTATCTTGTGTGGCTCGCTTACTGATGATGCAGTCTCAGCTCAAGTTTGGTATGTCTTATGCCATACCGGTCTGCTTCGTTTCCTTGCATGCACAACTACTACTCTGTACTTTTTATTAATTCTCGCTCAGGGCGCGAAAAAGCCCAGATGATGGTCTAACTTGATGCTGCTGTACGGAATCTGCATGTCGTGTGACTTCTGAAAGTGTCTCAACCACTCAAACGCCGCCGCCGCCAAATGGCATCTCGGTACAATGTGGACATACGTGTGGTTCTAAAGTTTACAATGCTTTCAATTGATTTTAAACAAGAAGCGCAGATATGGCATCCTTGTCAACCATGTCCGTGGATCAAGCCATGCATATGCGCAAACATGTCCACGTATGTCCACACCTGTACACTGTGCTGCTGATTGGCCCTTTCAAACATTTTTTTTGACGCACTATTTGCTGTGCGCCATCTGATGATACTTCATGCTGGGTACAGTCATGTACTATATACTCACTCACCCCTAAGGAAATATGATCGTCTCAGTCAGCCGTGCCAACCAGCTTACTGTCCATCATGTACAAGGTATTGACTTCAGAGAGATACAAACTCATCTAGTCACTTGAGCAAAGTGAGAAGATGCACAAGCGGCCCCCCAACATTTGACACTTAGAGCGAGCTCGTCCTCATGACGGCACGGCAGGAAGGGTCAAGCAAAGGAGCACGCTAAGCAGTTTGTTTGTTTAATCAGCACCGATGTTGCATCATAACCAGACTCACACTGGATGGCTTCTGCAAGAAAACAGACTTACATGTGCAGGACAAAAGACGCCCCAACAGTTGCAAAACAACGTCTACGCAGGCAGCATTCACTCAAGCAGTCGGTACATCAAACAACACACGCATGCGAGTATTGCAAGGTCACTCACAGGTGACCGCATGTGTGGCTTGCAGAAAGCAGCCCCTCGACTGGCACACCACAAGTACCATTTGAATACTTTGGCACCGGCATCAAGACAAATAGTCAGGCAAGACAGCGAGTACACTGCAAGCATCATACCCAGAACAGAAATAACAACTGTGGTCTGTGTGCTTTGACATGGTGTGATTCATCAGCACAGTACTTGTGCCTCTTAATGGCACGGAACGAACACTCAAACAGCTGCAGCTCGTCACTTTTGTACTGCAACAGAGCAGGTTTGCACGAATTCTTCGTGCACAAGAAATGGTGCTGATGGCACCCATACTGAAACAACGAATGCCCTAGTTTCGAAAAGACGTGGAAGCGACACACTGTGACGGATACGACAAGCTGCCTGCTGGTCTCAATTCTCAAACGAGCAGTTTGCGGACCTCCAATGGTCCGCTCGAAGACCCCACTTATGCACCCACTCAGGCAGGGCAATGCCAAACAACAGATAATCATCTAAGTAATACTTGACTACCTGACATGCGAGTCTAGGCGACGTGTAGTACTGTTGCGCCACTTGATCCGCATATGTTGCATGCCCTCCTTGGCTGCTCTGCCACTCCACCATACCCCCTTGTGGCTGCGGATCGAGCAGCTGCTGCAGCCGCCGCTGCCGCTGCCGCTGCTGCCGCCGCCGCCGCTGCCGCACCTCCTGCTGCTGCGGCTGGTGCTGCACTGGCGGCTCCGCCTGATGTTGCCACTGTCCAAAGGCTTGCTGCCGTCGCTGCGAGTGCGTGTGCCGTTCACTTGCCGCAGTAGCAGCTGCAGGAGGTGGAAACTCGACGTCGAATGCTGGGACGCTCTCTGGGTCAACGCCCACGGCGCGCAGCATGTCGCCGACCTTCTGCCGCGATGTGATGGCGTCCAACTGCTCCACGGTTTGGAAATGCACAAGCTTCGACTGCAGGCCGCCGCAGAAATGAATCTGCCGTCGCCAGTGTGCGTCCGTAATTGGCTGCTGCTGACTGAGCCTGTCCACGGCAGCTGCGAAAGGCGGTTGTTCGGAGCCGAAGGTCGCCGTGCAATGTTGCCGATCGCCATCGTGGTGTGGCTCACATTTGGAGCGAAAGGCAGACAGAAACCGCACCAGCGGCTCCCGATAGAAGACTGCTTTGTGCCAAAGTGGGTCCTCTACGTAGGCGTCGATATCGGCCTCAGTCAGGTTGTGTGCCGTCATGTTGTTGCTCCCCCACACGCCAGCGGCTGCTTGGGTTGGATCATAACGTGCTCTCAGCGATTTGAAGAGCTGATTGAAGGACTTGCAGCCTACCTTCTCGATGAAGCAGAAGAGCAGCTTGTGTTCGGGTACGATTATCCACTTGTTGTACAAATTGCTTTTGCCGTCCAAGAGGCTAGGCTGGCTGCTACTCTGGCTTGTGGCATCCAGCTGCACAGCGGCGCCCAAGCTGGGCCCTCGACCGCAACTGGCGGAACACAGCAGCAAGGCGCCAATCCGCAACCAGTACAGCAGCATCAGGGCCCGCTGCTCTCCTACACACAACACCGATGATCTCCAGATCCGTTGTGCTCGGGCCAACTTCAACTGGTACTTGAACTTTGAAACTGGAGAAGCTGAAGCTAACGTTGGTTGCGTTTGACAAGCAGGCATCAGCCACTCACTGCGACGTTGGCAAGATGGCTGTGGCCTAGCCAAGCGCTGCTCGCCATCATCTGAATGCAAGGCAGCACAGCAGCTGACGGCGCCATCACCTCCAAGTTCGCAAAATGCACTCGCGCCGGCGGTTGTTTGAATGTGCGAGGATGCCTGTCCCTGCCCGCCATCATCATACTATGGGCGGGTATATGGCTGCTCGCAGACACTTGCATACCTGGCGGCAAAACGGACATCGCCAAGCAAGTCCTGCTGATAGTTGTAGGTCTTGCAGCCATGCTCAAAACGAAGGTATTTTTCACGTCAGCGTACATGGCGAGGCTGGACAAGGAGGGGTCTCTGAAGCAGCTGAGTCGCCTCTTGAAGGAAAGAAGGGGCCTCAAAAGGCTGGACAGACTCAAGTTCTACCTCAAGGTATGTGAGACCTGCCATGTGCTAGCTATGCTCGACCAAGTTTGCCTGTGTTTCAAATTCTGTGATTATCACACTCTGAACAAAGGCTTGCAATGCTCTCATGTCTCGCCAACGTGTATGTGTGCAGTAAGGCAAATGCGCCACCAGCACAACGAAATAATGCAAGTGTGATGTACCAGTGTCAGCATAGCCGTGTCAGCATAGCCGCTATGCTGACACTAGCGTCATGTGTTTGCGGAGGGTGGCAAGGCCAGGCAAGCGCAGTTGACACATGTAACTCATGTAACATTTGCTGCTCCCCCCAATTGCCGCCTTGTGCCGTACACGCAGAGTGTGGCGGGTATGACAGGGACGATACTCTTTTGGAACGGCGTGTTCAACTTAACATTCGAGGGCGCACTTGCAGTGAAAAGGCCGCTGCTGACTCAGCTGGCTGCCATCGTAGCAGGCGGCGCAGTGGTGCTGTACGTTATGCACACAGAGGACGCTGCGGCCGTCAACCACGACGATGAGGCGTTCATCAAGGATGCTGTTCAAGGTATGCGTGTATGTGTTTAATGAGCTGTTCATTTCATGTGCAGCTATGCATATAATGACTGGCCTGGAGGGTTGATTGGTACTTTGTTCCAAAATGCGCGCTGCGGTAGCACCTCTACAAGTATGATGAATATGCTACATGTGCGCTTCACAAGCAGCAGCTTGTTCCACTTTAGGATGAGTGCTGCGCATGATGAGCGGCATAGGCGTGATACAAAGGTCGCTGACAAGTCTCGGATCATGCTGTGAGAACTCTTTCAAGCAGCCGCCACGGCCAGACAACCCATGTGTCCAGAGCTCTGTAGGCATGGCATGCGAAGGCGCTTCAAGGTTAGGGTAAGTATTAGATTTATCCTGCGCAGCACTTGCACCATGCTGCTCGGCTCTTACACCATGTGCACATGGCGGTCAAAATGTGCCTGACTTGCTCTTCAGTAACCGCGACCCTCGCCTGCCTTTCGCTGCGCGTCGGCAGGCAATGTAAGGGCGTTTGCGGAACGACCACTGGTCATGCGCCTGGCCACCTTTATGAAGGCCTTTGCCTGCAATGCGGCGCAAGTGGTCATGTGGTGGGGAGTAGAGCTGCTGGCAGAGCAGTACATGTTCTTCCCGAAGCCCTGGGGGGCGGTGCTGCTGGTGTTGGTGGGGCTGGTGGTGCTGAAAGGCGTGGACAGACTGGATGTCAACATGGGGCTGGATGATGATGATGTTGAGGTACGAGTACACACCTGAACTGCAACTTGTTGAAGTACATAGCTGGCACTAAACACACACGTGCAAACAGGCAGCAGCAATCACATGTGGCTTATCTGAAACAAGTTATGTCGGCGGTTGCCTGCCACATGGCTTCGCTGGCGGGGAGAACGTGCTGTATGCACATTGTTCAGCATGCTTGTCCCTGAAATGGGATGCTGCTATTTTGTGTCGAGTGCCGCCTTACGCACAATGATGGGCCAGCGCATCTTCTGTGCACTTTGTTGCTATGTACACCCCCGCTGCACACACGATCTGATGCGCTTCGCAGCACATCAACGGAACACTTTGAACACAACTATTTTGCATGGTCATCATCCTTCATGTGTGCGTGCAGGAGGATGCTGATGCTCCCGCCGGGGGTATGGGTATGGCACAGGGCAGTACCTACCTGTCCCCCCGCCCGCCCCGCACCCCCTGGTGCCAGACCTTCCTCAACGGCTGCGAGCTCATTGCCGTAGTGTGGCTTTGGACGGGTTGCGAGTGGTTCATCTGGGACAATTACGTCTTTCAGCACACGGTGCTGCGCGACGCGCTTTACACCCTCACGGGGTTCGTCGTGCTGCTCCTGACGGGGACGTTCATCGCACTTGCAGGCGTCGTCTCCCCTATGGCCATGTATGGCAAAGTTCACAGGCAGCTGCAGGCGCACGAGGTGGTGCCACTGCTGCTGGCAACGACGCCGACACTGGCGACCCAGGGGGGGGCAGTGGGGTTCTGGTCCCCAGCGCTCAGCGACGCATGTGAGCTTGCTGAATTGGTGCCACAACAGTCGTGCGCAGTGTCCACGAAGCCTGCGCCGCTTGAGATTCAGCAGCATGAGGCAGGTGCGGAGAGCGCACTGCCGCCGCGGCTCGTGCAGCTGCAGTCGGCGGAGGTTGCGCACACTGCGGCCAGGACTGTAGGGGCTCACTTTGGGCGACATTCTTCTATATGATCGTTGTTGTTTGCTTTCTGTGTTGAGGATCACATGTTGAAATGAATCACTTTTTCGGACAATGCATGTACAAAACTAGCGTCCCAAGCTCGTTAACGCCGAAAGGCGTGGCAGCGAATGCGGCTGGTTTGGTGGGTGGGCTGGGCTGCAGGGCTTGCAGGAGCTAGCACCAGCGGCCCTCAGGTGATGCCAGCGTGCGTAGCCCCTTCGAGAGAACTTCAAACGTGTGGTGGTGTCTCGGAAGCGCTGGCTGGCGTGCGGAGGAGGGACAGGCAGCGGCTTGGCGTGCTTGGAGAGCAAGCGGAGTCGGCTGCACACCACGGCACCAACCACAAGTTACTCGCAGCGGTAAATGGCAATATCTTGTCAGGCTTGCAGCCTGCGGTGAGCCGTGACCTCGCTCATCAAGGAGGCGATGCTTTACTTAGTTATATAGCCTTTCTCTCTAGCGTCAGCGCCTGGCGCCCAGTGACTCCCTCTGCTTATCTCTATGATATCGGGGTTCACGTAGATAGCCACAATCTCCAGTTCAGGGCCCATCATGGTGACCTTGGCCTGCATGAAAACTTTGAGATGGAGTCTGCGTGGAGCTGGGTGGCCCTTAGAAGGGTCTGTCTGTGGGGGGAGAGTCTTGCAGCTTTGTTTGGTATCCCTGCTAGTGTGTGGGGGACAGTCGCTTGCGGATGCTTTGTTGGGGGTGATATGGGAGGCCCGGTGAACCACCGTCCCGCTCATCAAGGAGGCGATGCTTTGCTTAGTTATATAGCCTTTCTTTCTAGCGTCAGCGCCTGGCGCCCAGTGACTCCCTCTGCTTATCTTTATGATATCGGGGTTCACGTAGATAGCCACAATCTCCAGTTCAGGGCCCATTATGGTGACCTTGGCCTGCATGAAAACTTTGAGATGGAGTCTGCGTGGAGCTGGGTGGCCCTAAGACGGGTCTGTCTGTGGGGGGAGAGTCTTGTAGCTTTGTTTGGTATCCCTGCTAGTATGTGGGGGACAGTCGCTTGCGGGTGCTTTGTTGGGGGTGATGTGGGGGGCGGGGTGTGGCGTGCAAGCTTTGCATGCTACATCCAAGAGTGAGAACAAGGCGACACACCTACAACATGGCATTTCCACAGCCACAAGTGGAATATAATAAAAGTACATGGGCTCTGCCAGCTTCCTTGGTCTGCTGTAATGGCGCCATTCGGTGCTCATAGTGTCCTTCAAAGTCTTGCTTGTTATGCCTGTCTTTGCCACACCATCAGAAATATCGGTGCTTGCTTTAATGCCCGCGATGCCAAGTCTGACCAAATGCAATGGATCTGGCTTGAGTGAGCGTAGGGTTAGCGAAGACACGTGATCCGCCCGCTCAGTGTTTTTTTAGTTACCTATGCACTGCACTGTGGCTTTCAGACAAGTTGGTGAGATACTTCTGCACTTGCTCTCAAAAGTAACATGCTCATGAGTTATGACGACATACATATATTGCATCTGCCAGCAGAGCACAGAACAGGTAGTACACAACTTTAAAGCAATAACCTCAAGTGAGGAGCGTCACAGCTGCAAGCATGGTATCAATCACATGGCTGGGACAGCATCAAGCTGAATGCAAGAACAATGTGATGATGTTCCTGCTTTGAAGTTTGGTAGACATGATGTGTTTGTATTATGCTCACGTCGCGCTGCGTGACAGGTTCTTGTAGCCCGTACCAAGGCAGGACAGCATGACACTTGATGTCTCAAGATCCGGCTTGATCTTGAAGACGGTGCCAAAGAAGTCCCGCAGGTGACGCAGGTACTGCACACTGTAGGCCGTCAACTGCAAGGGGAGCGAGAGGAAACAGTGCGGCACAACACATTGGGGGCATGGATCAGTGAAATGTGAAGCGTAATGACCAAATTATGCGGGGCTATGTAGATAACCTCCTGAGATTGGGGTTATAGAAATCCTCAATGAGATCGAGGTTAGATTAGGGTTAGGCTGCTACGCTGCTGGATGACAGGATGTAAAATCCATTTCAAAGCTACAAAATACAGATGTGACTCGCAGCTTCAAGACGCTCGCGGGCAGCCTGTCACAATTTACTTGGTCAACCAAAAACGCCTGCAGCTGGTCAACGCGTGTGTCCTCTGTCTGCTCGCTACCGCAATGTGTTGTGGGTGCACTATGTCGCTATTGGCTCAGTTTGAGCTACTGATTGTGGTCAATGTGAAGCCATTGGTTGCAAATGGTGCAATTGCATTAGCCCCCATGTCGACTGATGCAATGCATGGAAGGACAGGGTGAGAGAACACGCTATATCTGGAACCTCCATGTCGCCGCATGGATGGTTCAAAACCCGCGTCATCACCTTCTACACGACGCGCATTCATGAGCGCTGTCACTAGCTGCTGAACCTCTGTGTTGGGCTGCCGGCTGGAGCTGGCCTACCGAACACGTGAGACCGTTCCAATACTGAACACCCATGCCTCGAACGCTAAAAGCTTGCACACAGAAGTCTTTTGACTGGTGGATACGGTGGTACTGTTTGACTCGTGGCCAATTGCTGCAGCAGCGGCGACCACGGTTATTGGTGGAAGGCACTTGCGGCTAACCAGCCCTTGTCACCTAGAGCTCTACGATCTTTTGATTCGTTTTCATATGTGTGTGACCTGTGTCTCTTGCAAGACTGTCACTTCCCTGTGGCATTAACGTTGCTTCAATGGCTCATGCTCTTGGTGCTCGTATCAGCCATATGGCATTTGCAGACCTACAGTAACTGTTCCTAACGTCCTTGTGTAGCCGTGACCCAAGGCAACAAAACAACCGGGCTGCTGGTGGTTGCAAAGATCAAGACATGTCTTTGTGTATGTTGATGTCAACGTCACCAGCTCTTGCCAGTGTTTGCATGCTGTCAGGGCTGACCCTAATCCCAACCTTAATTCTAGCCCTAACCCCTGGCCTCACCTTCCCAACTCGTAACCGGCTAACGTCCTCTGGGCACAGGACCATGAGTAGCATGGCCAAGCTTTGATGTGTCGAGTCTACACAGCCGCCATTGCTGCAGAGATAGAGAGGGGTACGACAAAGACCAGGTGATGGATCAATAATCACCAGCATGCCGATATGAGTACTGCACATGCACCATCAAGTATCGAGCGCAATTTGAAACACCAGTTGTCATATGACGAAGTTGACCGATGTGTGGGGGCACATATCAGTACTTGAAGTATATCAGCAACCTTGCATGCACCGGCCCGCTCAGTCTCATCCTATGGCGCCCGCATTGGCATTAGCATGCAGCAGTAAACGCACCAACATCACACCCTGTGACATAGAATCGCTGCGCAAGACAGTACACCTGTGGATACCGCAACACCCTTAACCCACAGGCGGATGTACAAACTTAGGGTTAGCCTACCCAATGGATTATGCTTGACATTACAGTATAGCTTTACAGTACAGCATAGTACAGTACAGTACAGTACCTACAGGCAGTAATACCCAAACAGTCAAATACACAGAGGAGCTTGTTTGTTTTCCTTCAGCAAAGCACGCTTGCGCTTTGAGTAGCAACAGCAGTCCAAAGTGACTTTTCCTGTTGAGGTAGCCAGTAATGCAGCAGTCTAGTCCTGAATAACACGCTGATCAGTAGCCTAGTGTTGAGTCAATATTGGGGCCAGGCGCCAAGTAAGTGTGAGAACCCCTGGCAAATGCGGGCACAGCACACACAGCGGCTTTTGTGCCGCACGACTGATGTTGTCCTGATACTGCCATGATGCACAGATTATAATCATTGTTAGAAGTATAGTACCTGATCTCATCCAGCAGCAGCTCACCAGCGGTCACGCCGAGGTCTTCTGGCAGCATACCCTGTCACAGCAGAATAAATGTGGAGATGAGACTGGTGGAGACACAACAGATTCATCAACTCACACACTATAAGTGTATGTACACTTGCTGCATCAAATAGATTGACGGGTTCGCCAGTGGCCACCAAGTCTTGAAGAAATCTGGTGCATTGCCAAAGTGAATGGATTGAGCTTACAGCCACGCGGACACGTGTCAGCATGAATCACAGCAGCAAAGTGTAATGTTGAGATGAGACTGCTGTAGACTCATCCACTTGTACACCTCATGCGCACACCATATGAGTTGGATGACTTGACTGGAGTCAACCAATGACAGGCTCGGCGCATGGTCCATAAGCGCTCTTCTGCCTCTCTCTGTACCTTAACCTCAGAACCACAATGATGCATCTCAGATTTACATGGCAAATCAGCACATGACGAGAGTCGAGTGTACACGATGACTACACATCAACATGTCGTGAGCACTGCATAGACCTGTTTTGGCCAGATTAGGTGAGATTATATACCCAGCACTTCTGGGTCACAGACATGTTGTTAGAGCTTCGTGATCCACAAGAGTACCACATGTGTCACTGTATGAGTGTGTCTACCACCAAATTTGCAACAACATGATCAGCACAATGCACAGGCTGATGGCCATGATGTGCCCTGCGCTGGAGCAAGTTGAATATGGGTGGAACTATACGTCTCCATAGAGTACAGTAGGTGCCACATTGAAAAATTAACATACTTGACTACAAATGGTTGTGCTGCTTCAAAAAACCTGCTATGATGACAAATGACAATTTGAGTTGTCACAACAACCATCCAGATCTCGAAAGATGTGCCCGATC
This sequence comes from Tribonema minus, assembly GCA_017506865.1. Classification (NCBI taxonomy): domain Eukaryota; class Xanthophyceae; order Tribonematales; family Tribonemataceae; genus Tribonema; species Tribonema minus. The sequence goes on from JAFCMP010000446.1 coordinate 41,264, forward strand.
ACCAGGATTCATCATAGAGCGCCATCTGGTATACTACATTATCACACAACAGAGCGCTACTCCACGCAGCCATATCAACTTGTGGCACGCACAAAGAGAGTGAACAAACCATGGTCGCAGTTCCGGCTTCACCTGCTCTGCAGCCGTTTCCGCCATGAGCAGCACGCCCGTCGTGGACTCCGCCACCAGACTACACGCGAACCCCGGTGACAGCCCCCCATTGGCGCCAGCCGAGTGATCCGTGTGCACCCATACATCCGGGAGCAGCCTGTTGAGCACGCCTTTGGCGGACTCTGCCACTCTGTTTGCAAGCTGCGGAGAGACCTTGGCGCACGCCGCGTTGCCGCGCACGCGCTTTATCAGGCCCGCGTCCGTCATGTCCACGGGCGTGAGCTGTCGGACGATGGGGCAGGTGAACTCCACGGAGCCGCCGCCAAGCGGGGGGAACCCGCGGCATTTGACCTGCTCTCAAGGCACAACGGCACGTGCAGATGGTGGCTTATGTAGCGCCCTTGATAACAGTAAGATGGCGAAGCGTGGCGGACAGAAGCCACGGCACTTCACTGCTCGAGGCACAACAGCACGTGTAGAGGTTGGCTGAATGTAGCGCTTTTGATGGCAATGTCATGGAGAGTCGTGGAGCGCCTTCAACGGCCATCAGGTGCTCCTGCGCTGCGTCAGCTGGTCCGGCGTGTGCAGTTTTGTTTTCCATCAGCTGAGACACTTGCCCGAAACGCACGTTCACTTAGCAGTGATGCAGACACCACAACGTTGCATCAGCCTGCACTCAGCAGCGGTACACTTGAAGTTGTTGTGGCAAAGAACTTGAAGATAGTGGTGTCACGTGGCCGGCCATGCTGCTATGTGCTGCCTGTCATGCTGCAATCCTGCTGCATAAACTGCTGCAAAGCATGCATATGTGTTTGTCTGAGGCATGCATGCTGATGATGTGCTGCGCCAAAAGCTCAAAGTGCCAGCGGGAGGGATGTCAGTGGCATGCTCAGCAAAATGTATGCCGGCTGCATGGCCCCACTGGCATGTACGTCTGACTCGCTATGTACGAATATAGATATACGTGAATTTATGCGCAAAAGCACCCGTATAGAAGTATACAAATGAGGATGTCCGCCTAGGCTATATTTCGACCAGCATACGGTTTGTTGCAGTGAAAACCACGAAAGGCTGCTTGTGAGGCGCATGTGAGGCGCAGGTGCACCAGTTTGTGCTGCAAGTCAATCAGCAGCACACGCGCAATCTGCGTGTTGACTTCACGACACGACGGCACTAATCGTACTTTACATCACCACTGAATTACGCAATCACGCAATCACCTTCAAGTCCAAGCCGCCCTCGTCCGCCACGCCAAACCGCTTCAGCAGCGGCAGAGTCACTGCCCGCATGGCATCCACTGACAGATCCGAGTTGTCATTGGTGATGCCGTTCAACGTCAGGTGCAACGGCCTCTTGCTGAACAGCGCAAGCGGCAGGACGCCTTCAATGAACCAGCCTATGCACCGCGATGTGCCGCAATCGTGCTCCTGCCTGCCGCTCGTTACGAATCCGGGTTTTAGGAAGAGGGACGTGCCTGTCTCGTTGATTTCGATCTGATGAACATGCAAGGGGTGAAGTGTGAGTGAGCAATACCATCATGTAGACATGTGCTACGTCCCACGTATTTCCGCCGCGCGCAAACTTTGTAGAATAACGCATTTTATAAAATGCTCCAGCATCAAACCATTAGCAGATGCACCAAGAGAGTGTATGCTTTTCTAGCCACAATGTTCCAGTCCCCACTTGCCTTAGTGCCGTTAGTGAGCTTGTCGATGAGCCGCAAGAAGGACGCCTCGTAGTCGACGAGTCCTATTTCAATGTTGTCATTCAGGCTGCCTGCTTCCAGTGGAGATGGCCTTATGCTGTCTATGCGTATGGGCTTGCCGCTAAGGATTGCACACACCACTCGTTGCCGAAAGTGAGTGCAGCCCTTGAACCGCAGTACATTGCTGTCCTTGCTGGTGCTACGGTCACTTTTCTTCGCCACCAGAGGCCGCTTTCCCTTCTTTGTCTCCATGGCCAGACCTTGTGGCCTCGACTGCTGCTACACAGGATTCCCTGGGCTGCCTTGCAAGCTGTGCTGGTTCAATGAGATTACCACACAGCACCTACATCAAGTAGCAGTGACTCTCCTCTGCCAATGGGGGTTAGGATGTCTGATGTTGCCAGCAACATCATGAGGCGTGTTGAAGGCTGTTGTCAGGAGAAGATGTTGCTCAAATATTGCATGGCTATGCACCATGGAAAGTGATCAAGTCCGCCAGTGAAAAAAGCAATGCGATCCTGATGGCTCTATACGCATGTGTATATTCAGCGCCATGTGCCCTTGCCTTCGACGCGCCATTGGCTTTGGCTGCGCTACAACTTTGCATGGACTGGCATCACCATTTCATGCAAATTGTCATGCAAAAATGACCTGAACGCGCCACATGTACACAAGTGAAATGCAGCAATGCGGCAACACAGGAAGCCGAGGAATGGCTGGGTCACAATGACAGTGTGTGTTGGAGAATGACAGTGTGTGTTGGAGCCAACAGGCTAGCTGTATTTTGTGTGCTCCCCCCAAAACATTGCAAGCGCGGTGGCGGCTCAACCCGGAAGTTTGCGCAACTTCAACTGCAACACACCCCCACCCACATGCTTGCAGTATGTCGCCACAACACTGGGTCAGCGCCGCATGATCCAACAACACCGTCGACGCGAACCATGGCCACTGCACCATAGCCAACACAGTGCAGCATATGAGCCGAGACTTGGCGCACCACACCACCACATGCAGGTGAGCCGACAGAAGCAAAAGAGCGCATACGTGTGTGTGTGCCCAGTGCTCAGTAGCTCCTGCCCCAGAGCACCCAGCACGTGGCAGGCTTGCCGGACACAAAGCACTTGGTGCCTTCCGGCAGCTCGGGCTGATCCAATGGGATGCACAGGGTCTTAGCGGCGACGCTGGTTGAAGTGCGCACGTCCTGCAGGCACAAGACAGAAAGAAGTGTGAGTAATATATCGCTGCGCTAATGGATATTTATAAACAGCAGGGTGTGTGTTTCAGGCCACATACTACGCTGTACATCACTACAAGAGCTTGCAAAATGCCAAACACGTAAAGATTAATCAACAACCCTAACGCTAGCCCATTCGTATACACTTTGCGTGCGTGTCAGGACGCATGTGACAGTGCCCTGACCCTTACTCTAATCCTGCGTACACACATGCATACTTCGCATCAACTTTGTGTCTGAAGCGATTGCACTCCGACGAGACGCAATTCTGACCCGTCTTCAGTTTAACGTGCGAGCATCCGGCAATGGTGCATAGATGAATGTACGGTGCATTCAAGCGTACATGTGTACACTTAGTGTACACTGCGTGTACAGTAGATGCATGTAGCTGACGCACCTCTGATCCGCCTTGCAGAGCCTCGTCTCTGCTCATGGCCTTGACCTTCTCTTCCCACTCGCCCTCGTTGCAGAAGGGGGTCAGCACAATGTCGTTTTTGTTGAGTGCGGGCACAAAGTCCGCCCACTCGAGCACACGGCTGTAGTGCTCGTCGCGTGAGGCCGTTGCCTTTGCAAACAGGTTGTTCTGAGAACAAGGCACCGTGGCAACAGCAGCAGCGACAGGCAAGACACAGGTGATTGTGGTTAAAGCCTGGGTTGCAGCTGATCAGCATTGATGTGTTTGCGACAAGCACCGCGGACATGCTTTGACCTGCATGTTATTGCTGACGTATCATACTGCCTGCACATGAGATTGGTGGTCAACTCTAGGATGCAGCCCATGCAAGAGTACGGATGTTGCGGTTGGGAACAACAACATAAACCTTGTACCGCACACTCACCATACAACATACACACACCGAAGGGGGCGAGAGCCATCAGCTTTTGCACTAAAGTCACATGATACCCAGGGTGATGCAAATAAGCACATGTCCCAGCAAGCCAACTGATAAGCAACGGCTTTGCACACCATGCACGCCTCAACATCATCGTCAATGCCATCACAGTTTGCGGGGAAATCAGCGCCAACCCTGACATCCAGTCACACAGTAGCACACACAGAGCATACAACACAACAGACGGACGTGTGCGTAGCAAGCTGCGCGGTTATGCTGCGCAAATCTCGAGTGCTTTCACAAAGCCGCACACAGGCCCTTCTGGCTTGAGCGTAAGTGCTGGCATTCATGTGCTGCTCACCACAACTTCAAATAGTTCCAAAGAACCACATCTTGAAGTACCTGTATGTCCTCCAGCACGCCCAGGATGCGCCCCTGTATCCCCGCCTCCACGGGCATCTCCTGCTTGTCGCCGGTGTCTCGCCGCACCACCACCACCCTCTCAGCTTCAACATCCCTGGGGCCAACTTCAAGTCTGATGGGCACGCCCTTCTGCTCCCAGTGATTGTACTTCCAGCCTGCGGTGTAGTTGTCGCGCGTGTCAAACTTGACGCGCACGTTGCCACCGCGGAGGTCCGCCACTATCTGCGGAGCGGGAGGAGTAAAACAGCGAAAGGAATGACACATGGAACCAAACATGAATATGAAAAACGAATCAAAAGATCGTAGAGCTCTAGGTAGGTGACAAGGGATGGTTAGCCGCAAGTGCCTTCCACCAATGACCATGGTCGCCGCTGCTGCAGTCATTGGCCACGAGTCAAACAGCGCCACCATATCCACAGTAGGCAAAAAGACTTCTGTGTGCAAACTTTTTAGCGTTCGAGTACATTACATACTAGACTACGATATTTTGATTCGTTTTTCATATACCTATCAATAGGTCAATACAACGAGGACGAAATAGCAAGACGGATGACCATAAAAGACGAGCATAAATTTTAGTACTTGGTGCCACTTACGAGAGCAAGTCTACAAACCGCAAGTCAAAACTTGACATGAACATGGCCCAAATGCGGGTCTGCCTCCGCTTACAGTGCAAGCGGAATGATGCAGCACGAGAAACGACTTGTGAAACGCGGCCATGCATTATTTGGTGTCCTCAGATCAAAGTATGTAGCAACAGGGCGAGCAGTGATATAGGACACTGGCGTGGATGGTGACGCTCCCTAGAAATGTGTCGAGCAAAAAGTCTATTCTACTATGAATGATACTTTCAGTGTCATGATTGACCATATCATATGTATGCATGTATACTTGCATTCACTGGAGTGTTGTGACATTACCTAACCCTGACAGCATGACTGACCTTGTCCATGCTTGTATTCATAAGAGTGTCATTCATGACTGACCATATCACATGTATGTATAAGTACTTGCATTTGCTGCAATGTGGTGACATGACCTAACCCTAACATGACAGCATGGCTGACCTTGTCCACAAAGGGGCTGAGCTGGTCCAGGCCAAACTTCTTGGTCACAACGGGCACGATCACCACCTGACCATCATCACCACCGCGAAAGCAAGCAGGACACGGTGCACAGTTATAAATGCGCTCGTTTCATGACAGTACATGCGTGTGCAGTGAATCGCGCATGTTGATCATGGTGGGCGACAACAAGGACGTGCTCATTCCTGCTCACAATGCAGTCCTGCATCTACAGCCACAAAGGCAGAGACTCTGCTCTTTTCACATTATAAGTAGTGGCAGTGACATGTGTGCGACTCTGTACCATACTTGAGCAGACGACAGCAGCAGAAGCGCCCAATAGCGCTCGCCTTGTGTAACCTGCACCTTAGATTTAGGGTTAGGGGTACTACCCTAGCACTAACTTCATGAGAGTTGATATGCACAAGCTATTGACAATTGAGGGCAACGGCCTGTGGCAAAGGTGACATTGTGGTACACAGGCAGCGGCAGCTCGAAGGCTAGTAGTCATAGCATGTCTCCGCGTGCCAAGTGACGCATGGCCAGCGACCCTCAGCACAAGATGCGCGCGCGATCTGATTGGCTGTTTTACGATTCATTCACTGAATTGCTCTTCGCGGCCCTCCAAAGGGCGCTATGAATCCACCTGCAATACGCCACTGTCTTCGCGTGTTGTTCATCCACACTTGCGTAAAAAGGGGCTGAACAGAACAGTCCCAAGTCCATATTGGTGACTTTGTGACGATGATGTCCGCATACGCCAAGCGGTGGGGCACCACAAGTTTGTGTACTTCAATGTGTCATTTGTCTCTAATATTGACATTCATACATGCTCTGTCATTTGCCACCGTGTTCTTTAAACTGCAAGTGCCTCGCCATTGACTTCGCGCAGCGGGTAACTTGTATTTGTATACATATAACATATGTATCAATGTATATGATGTCACCTGCAGTGGCGCCACCCTGGGGGGCAGCACGAGGCCTTGGTCATCGCCGTGGCACATGACACACACGCCAATGCTGCGCGTGGTGATGCCCCAGCTGCAGCAGTGCACGGCAGCAGCAGTGCACAGCAGCAGCAGTGCCAAGCAACACAGTAGGCAACATTAGCTGGAGACGCATGAATGGTGACAAGCGCACGATCATTGACGGGTGCTGAGTGGCAGGCGCGACGTTCTAGCAAACGCACACAAGATAAATTATCGCCAACGGTAGCACACTGCAGTGCCAGCGCCAGCGCCGTGATCCAACAAGCAGCATCAACACAAGTGGCTGCATGCTCATGTGTATACTACAGTAGAAGTCAGGCCATTTCTTGCTGCTCGTGTATGTACATGGTCTTTTGTATGAGGGAGAACACTGCAGTGCCAGCGCCAGCGCCGCAATTCAGAAATCAGCATCATCACAAAAGTTTGCAATACATTTGATGTTGAGTGGTGGCTGCATGCTTGTGTGCACATCACGAAGCATCCACACCGCAGAACGTCAGTACAACTCGTGCTTGCAGCAATTTCAAGAACATGAGCAGTGGAAAAAGAGCGTTCACTTGAAGTAGTATCGCTGCAAGCTCGCACACATCTCAGGGCAACGCTCACCTGGTTTGCCAGGGTATCTTGCTGGTGCCGTCCTTGGCTTCAAAGTTGATGTTGAACATCTTGCCAAAGTTCTGCCCCAGGTTGTGACTGCGGAGCGCACACCATGCGAATGGGTAGGGATAGAGTTAGACATGGGGGGCACGCAAGTATCATTGGTAAGCAAGCCACTCTTTTCTTTTCAAAGACCAGTGGCGAGTCGCACAACGAGCACTCCACAAAAAGGGACGGAGAACAATAATCGTGCATGTCAACATGTTGCAGGCGTCCTTCGATAGTGTAGTAAGCTTGTTGCCCGGCTGCATGGCATGCACAAAACTTGTCCATTTCAGCAACAAAAGCCATGCAGGTCACCACATCACAATTACTCGTCCATAACATTTGAGAGTGCTGTGTAAGCTGGCATCTCACAAGTGGCACACAGCGTGGAAACGTGGCACGCAGCGAATGCTCAGCAAACGCCCATGCGTGCTGCATTGCGCACCTTGTGGCGCCCTGTATGGCCCTGCCACTGCCGGTGATGTACGCCTCCACAGTGGTGGTGCGGAAGCCGCCAGCAAACTTCTCCAGCTGCAGCAGCGCGTCATAAACCAGAGGCACGTTTAGTCACGTCGATGTATCATGTAGCAGCGAATTGACACTTGTAATGTAAGTCTAGCGATGTCCAAAAAGCGCTGATGCAAGAGGCAGGTTACATGATGAGATGCTGGTGCTGGCTCAAACGCTGTGTCTGACAAGCTGAGATGAACTGCGATGTGGTCAGCAGCACCCACCTCCGTCTTGGTGCCCTTAATCACGGGCACGGCCAGCAGCTCCTCGTACACGCGCCGGTACAGGTCCAGTATCTGGAACACCATCTCCTCCGCCTCCTCAAACGTCGTGTGCGCAGTGTGCCCCTCCTGCCACAGAAACTCGCGCGAGCGCAGGAAAGGCGTGGGGTCCTTGAACTCCCAGCGCACCACGTTGGACCACTGATTGAGGCACAGGGGGAGGTCGCGGTGCGAGCGGATCCAGCGCGCGAACGCCGGGTACATGATGGTCTCGCTGGTGGGACGCACGGCTATGGGCTCTGCCAGGTCCGTTTCGCCGCTCTTGGTGACCCAGGCGACCTCTGGGGCGAACCCCTCCACGTGGTCTTTCTCGGCTTCCAGGGCCTGCGCGCGTGGGGTACAGGGACAAAAAGGGGCAATGAGGGGGGGCGCCTTCAAGTGGTGGGGGAGGGGGGAGGGGGGGGATCTTGCAAATTACGATGATGACTGATGGGCTGGGCTGGAGAGGGGGGTGTTGCCATTGTTGGTGAGCTGGCGTGCGCGCAAGCGTCCATTGCAGCTGTGACTGTACACCCTAGTACCGTTTTCAAATTCGCGTAAAGTGGGTTGCAAGCCAGTAGTCCAAGGTAGAAGCATGTGTAAATGGTACTGAGGTAATATGAGGTACTAGGGACTTGCAAGTCAGCAAGAAGGGCTGTAGAGTTGGGCACTCAACATGAGATGCAATTGTGTGCCATAGAAGACGGGGTAACAGCAGTTGTTAGGGTTGTTGGGGTCAACCTGAAGGAACGCTGAATCATGCCAGCATCCAATCGTGTGTGCGCAAGGGGTACAGTGAATGGACAAAGGTACCAGCCGGCAATAGCAGCAGCACGAGACGGCATACTGTCAAGGGGCGCACAGTGCATCGAGCCCACACACACATACCTAGGTACATGCAGGTTGGCTTAGGTCGACTTTCTCGATTTAGACAACAAGAGGGTACTGGCTACTGATGGAGATATGGAAATGATGATGCTGCATCACATAAAAAGCACCATTTGAACTCTTTCCAGGCAATGACACATGCATGTATGAAGCCAAGTCCACGCCTTCCGCACATGGCTGGAACCTTACCTTCTTGGAGACGAAGAGCGGGAAGTACGAGTTGGAGACTCCAAGCTGTGGTGGGGGAAGGGGCATGCAACAAAGCAACAAGAGGAAGGTGTCATGTGAGAAGCAGGTACAAATAGATGCACTTCAAGTGCCTGACTGGCACGAGACTTCACCAGCACTCTGTGAAGGTATGCTCCGATGATGCTTGAAGTGCATGCGCACTATGACAACACACCATGCCCTGGAATCAAATACGGTAAAACACACCAGTGCTACACAAATGTTTGTGCCACGAATGCTTGTAATTTGCAGTAGTCAGCGGTGTTAGCAAATGTACTGAGACAATCACCCCTGCCTCTGCGAAGCAGCAGTCAAGTGAAGGGCGAAATAGCCCTGCGCAGGCTTACAGATACAGGTAACTGGTAGGTCACTCCTGAACCGTGGCAGCTTCGTGAAGACACCAGCGCCCATGAACCATGACACGATGGCAGTGCAGCACTCTTCATCTCTAGTACAACAAGTACTTGCACTGGGGGGAAGGGGGGGGGGGGGACCACAATACCTATCTACCATGCCAGAGCATACCACTGTGCAGCAGCGCTCAACGTCTTGATCTCCGCGTCGAATCCAATCTTAAGCGTCGAACCTATGTGAGCACTATTCATCTGCACTACAACCAAGTATTTTGATTGGATGAAGCCCACCATACCTACGCACCATATCACAGCACACACTGCAGCAGCACTCACCTTCGTGATCGCTCACCTTCTTTATCTCTTTATCTCTTTATTAAATCAGAACCTAAGCGTCAAACCTAAGCAACAAGTTGAGTGAAGCATACGATACCTACATAGCGCATCACAGTGCACATCGCAGCAGCGCTCACAGTCTTGATCTCCGCATCGAACCAAACCCTAAGCGCCGAACCTATGTAAGCTCTAGACTATTCGTATCTACTACAACAAGCACAGTGATTGGATGAATCCTGCCATACCTACATATGTACCACATCACAGTGCACACGGCAGCAGCGCTCACCTTCTTGATCTCGGCGTGGAACCAGACCCGTCAAATCTATGTAAGCTCTACTCATCTCTACTACAACATGTACTCTTTGCTTGGATGAGGCCCATCATACCTACGTACCACATCACAATGCCCCACCGCAGCAGCGCTCACCTTCTTGATCTCTGCGTCGAACCAGTGCTGGATGTGCTCCCAGATCTCAAACGCCCACGGGCGCAGGATGTAGCAGCCGGAGATGTCATAGTAGTCAATCATCTCGCTGTAGGTGATAACCTGCTGGTACCATCCCGCAAAGTCGCCGGTCTTGCTCTTGTCAATGCCCAGGAGCGTCTCCTTCTTCAACTCCTTCTTGCTGTCGGCGGCGCGGTCGTGCTGCGCGCGCGGGGATACCACGAGTGAGAACAAAAATGGTCAGCGACAGAAAAGCGACGTGTGACTTGCGTGATCTTGCTTGCTTGTCAGGAGGGGGGGGGGAGGGGGCAAACTGCCAGACAACGTCCACTGACACAGCGGCCACGCGAAGCACGCCTGCTTCCTGCTTGAGCAGATTTCTGCTGCGCGTTAGCAACAAGAAAAACTAAGCTCTGCGTGCCACGCCGTTGCCGGCCTGGTCGACGACCAAAAACTGTGCAGCTGCCAAAGGCGCACAAAGAACTAACGCACGACTCTGCTCGGTCATGCAAGGGTCTCTGAGTTGCCATCTCAATTGAACAGGGGGTCCCTTCTATCAGACAATGCAAAAACCGGCACTGTTGCAACAACTGCCTGACAGCTGCCAGGCATTGAGCGGCGGTAGAATAGGGTTAGGGTCAGGTTGAACCCTCGGTCGCTTTAACAGTGCATTTCCCCCTGCTCACCTTCTGCTTGTCCATGGTGGACTTGGCTGGCTTGCCCCCCTTGGCTGCCGGGGCACCCCTAGACGCAGCACCACCTGCAGGCTTGCCATTGGACTTTCCAGCATTAGCGCTGGCGGCGGATGCAAAGTCGAGGATTGTGGGGGGGTGGTTGCACGCGTTCGCGTAGGCAATCAGGTCCTTGGCTGATACGGCGGTGGTGCGGTCGTTCCTGAGGGGGTGGGAGTTGATGATGTCCGCCTGTGACAGCATTACAGTTACAGGCAAAAAGGTTACAGCAGATCATGATGGGTCAGTGCGCATGCGCACACCAGCAATGTTCATGACATGCCACGGGCAACTCAATAGAGTGCGGCAAGGTGCCTCACGGCAGCGGCAAAGGGCGCTGGAAACGCTCTGCTCTGGAACTCGAGCAACAGTATGGCAGATTGGAAAAAGGTTAGTGTTAATCCTAAAGTAATTTGCAGGTTGGATGGGGTTGCATGGATAGTCAGGTCTGCCAGGTTAAGCATTTAGGCAGTTTGCAGCAAATTCTTGCATCAGTGGCACACTGGGCGTGAGCCGGTCGGTCGAGACATGATGTAAGACAAGCAGCCATTGCATGCATAGCGCAGAATGGCATCCTGGCCAATAAAATGGAGGTTTGAACAAATCACCCATGGCTGAGCAGCAGCATGGTTGCCTGCTGTTGTACGGCTGATTAACTTTAAAGGAGCTGCAGCAGCTCTTTCAACCACTGGATTGGGAACATGCCATACCCTTCCACAAGACTGAACCAGACAGCAAGAATGGGGGGTGCATGCAACTTCAAGCCAGCAGCAGTAGCCTACCTGTGCCAACTTCTTGTCCAGCACAAATGTGGCCTGCCCCTCGGTGTCGTTGAGCACTGCCAGAGGGCCCACTGAGCCTGTGCGTGCAGAAAAAGGTTACAGCCAACACATGCCCTGAGTGCCAGCTTGAGAGCATTCGTCACACAATCAAGCACAGCAATGCTACCTTACTATGATAACCATGACCGAAACGGAGTGTTTGAAGATCTCCCCATGATACATTAACGGCAAGATACTGGATTCGCTGGTCATCATGAAGCTGAGGCATAGACATTACACACAGTTTTAGACAGTAGCACAGTTGGCTGCTGCACAGAACCTCAGCATGTCAATGTGTCAAGTGCGCTTGTTACAGAACACTAATCCACAAGGCCCATGTGGCAAGCAGCGGTTGCGTGAACTATTGTTATTTATTGCCATGACAACATGTGCTGTGCACTGCACAAGTGCAGCTCTCAACCTGGCTAAACCTAACCCTAAACTCGCATCGGCCACAACTGCCTGAATGAGAGCATGTGAGATCTGGGAAGACGATGCAACAAAAGCACTGACCTTGCTTGACGCCAAGTATGGCGCTGAGCGTTTCCTCATCCGCAAAACGCAGGTTTGCGCTGGGCGGCAGGCTCAGGAGCTGCGCACATGAAAGGCATACAAGATGAACAGCCACACCTTGGTGAGCATAGGCAATACGATGACAGACACCATTGCTTGTGGGACACAAACCGCCAAGAGAAAGGGAGTGACAGTACACCGTGTAACTGCTAACCCTGACTTAGCCAAACCCTGCTTAGTGACTGCGGCACAGTAACCCTGACCTTAACCATTTCACCATTCCATTTGACTTTGAAGCATTACGGCGCACATTTCCGGTGCAGAGCAAAATTCACATCGAGCTAGCATTCACATCAGAGGCTACCGTTCTCCGTCAAAGGCACGGGCATTGCCAATCAGCGAGAACCCACATGCAAGGAACTCTTTCAACATAACTTTCAAACAAGCATGCCCACGGCTTTTCGTCTGCATTTGGCAATGAGGCAGCGTCAGCAGCGAGGATGCGCAGTGCAACGTCAACATGCATGGCCGCGCGAGCTCGCAGTGCCAAGAATCGCTGCTGGCAATCACCTCATAAGCTACACTGTGGAGGACAAGGGCATTGCACTGTCAACCAGCGCTTGACTCATGTCTGCATCTGAGCCAAGTCGTAGATTCACACAGCGACGGAGCGGTGTCCGCAGCTAGAACGCGCAGCGTAACACCAACAGTTGAAGTGCAACTTCAACATGCGTGGCATCGCTCAGACTGTACCGCTTCAATTACTCACCGCGGCTATGGTCTTGGTGTCGGTGGGGCTGTCGTGAGCGGCAGTCACCAGGTAAATGCCGTGCTGCGGGGACGAACAACGGAAGACACATGAGCACACGTCAATGATGATGTGTGCAACGAATAAGCTTTCAGCTTGCTGCCTGTCATGCCTTCAGGTTAGAGGTACGCTATATGTAGGGTCACGCGCGCCCGCAGTCAAGGCGAAGGGCGCCATTGACATTCACTTGTAGGCTTAACGAGCCAGTCAACACAACCCTCAAAGTCTTGCTGCACCGTACGCCTTGAAGATGATACTAGTTTAATTTGCTCACAGTGCCCCCCTCAAGAACTACGCAATGCAACTTACAGTTAGGGTTAGGGTTAAGCACCGCTCATCAGTGCTCTGCATTCTGTTGACCAGCATTCAGCAGATGAGCGAACTGGGGGAGAAACTCCAGCTACTATGCCACGATACAGGACGACACGACTTGCACTTTGTGTCGCTCATCAGAGCACTCCATGTGCGCCACCATGTGTGCACCAGAGAGTGCACGTCGTGTGCTCTGAGTGCGCACCACAGAGCACACACCGTGTGCTCGTCGTAAACTCTGTAGTGCGCTTCTCTTACAGCAATGTGGGCACTACAGGGTGCACGTTGCGTACGTAGTGTGTACCACAGAGTACACCTCATGTACTCATTGTGCGCTCTGTTGTTCTCTTCTCCGCATCAGTCCTGGGCAAAGCATTGCTCAGCAAAATTGATGACGCGCACCTTCTTGTCCCTGAGGAACAGGTTCTTGGTCTTTGCGCCAGGCAGCGACCCAATCTCCTGCATCTGCTCCTCCACCGTCATGGCTGGGGCATGCGCGTAGGTCACGCTAGGCAGCCCCAGCTCCGTCAGCTGCAGGAGATGCAATGAGGGCGAGCAAATACGCTCGTGAGGCGAAAGCGGTGAGCCGTGACCTGTAGTTGCGAACTGCAATTTGCGCCTTGTGACCTGTGACATGTGAGTCGTGACCTGGTGAGGTACGCACATGTGCATCTCACTTAGGAGTAGGGCTAGGGTTAGGTGGCGGCCCGCAAGTGACAGCATGTATGCCTATCATTAGAACATGACTCATAGCATGCAGGAGATGCGAACGTCATTGCCGGTCTGCGCTGTTTCAACAATGCTTGGTCTTGTCCGCTTGCCAACAACGTCCATGTGACGTAGCCCTACTTGGTGAAACCTGACGTAGATGCTTCGCAAGCACACACAAAATTGCAATGCCCTGTTCTATACACACCTCCTTTGACAAAAGGGTGAACAAAGGTGCATACCTACATTACAACAATTGGCGCATGGCATGCAACAAACCATATGGCCATACCATTCAACTGTCGAGTTCCGTGATTGTCACCATGTTGAAGCTTTCGCTGTGCAAGGCCTTGTATGTGCCAGGAGAAAGCTCCCGCAATGTGCTGCTTGCACATGTTGAAGTTGAAGGTCTGCACACCACTGTAACTCAACTGTGAACATCAACTGTAAACATCAACTTTGACTTATTCATGAGAACAGTGACGTGCCTACTGTTCGTCCCCCAAGAATGCAGCAGAACACATTTGCAGGTGATGAGCACTGCCGCAATCACTAATAAGCATTCTCTAGCAGGCAGGCAACCAATTCCACAGGGAGAGTCCCTGAAGATGTGTATGTGTGTGTGTGTGTGGAGGGGGTAAGTGTGTGTGTTTAGCACCACTTGCACCTGATCAGGATCAGGTGCGAGTGCTGCATGTATCGTTATTGTTGAGCTACTTCCTTCAAAAGCATGACACCAATATTGATACACATTGGTTCAGCAGGTTTTTGCTGTCCGATGCATACAAAAGGTTTTTGCTGTCCGATGCATACGAAACAGTTACATACACGACGCCCCCAGAGTCCGCCGTTGAATATACGTGAAGTGTTCCTAACATGCACGACATGCTCCCGTGTGCCTTGTAGCACAATCAAAACCAGCAAAACTAGTGCTGTTTGCCGCACGTGCAAGCAGGTCATTACGTGGTGGTAACTGTATGTGTCACGTGCGCAACGGATGTAAATGGCTACAGACCAGGCGGCATTACAGCAGCACCTAGTCTACACGAAGAGCTGCACTTCACAAAGTGACCGCAAATGGCCAATGTTGTGAATAAAGTGCAAAGGTCACTTCTCCCAGCTCGGCTGCTGATAACAACCTACACCAACATACCAAGAGCGCCGTTAGAATTACTCAGCGTTGTCTTGAAATCAGACTGGTTCATATTGTCAAATGACGCGCATTGATCAACTGTTGGAGCCTATGGCAGTTGCATGCTCATTGCCGTTTGCACGCTTGACGGTTACGGCAGTTACACTTGCCGGTGGACAGACTACAATACATTCACTGCTAGCAGCACGCGACTGGTGTCGGTGTTCTGTTGCATTTGTCCCCTTGATGTCTTGCTCTGCGGGTGTGGTGCAACACGGTGGTGAGCAGCAGCTCTCTACATTACAACAATTCTGTATAAATTCACATGTAATCCTCCGACTCAAATTCAAGCTGCTGCTCGCCCATTCAATGACACCCATGCTGACATCGTTGATGCCAAGAAGATTGCGCAGCTGCAAGTGTGAGCAGATGTGAGTGTGCTCCATGATGTTTGCCAGCTCAAGCAATCAGTTCTCACCTCGAAATAAGGTGTGTTTTACAGCGAGGGCCGCCACACTGGGCAGCATGTACAGGTGTGCGTGTCTCACCTTGTCAATGGCCTTGTTTTCGCTCTCCTGCACCTGCTCTAACTGCTTTGCCTTCCCCGCCTTGCTGCTCCTGCTGCTAGCTTTCTTGGCCGTCCCATTGAACAGCGGCTGATTCACAATAGTGCCATAGAACCGGCACACGGCAGGCTGCAAATGCAGCACATTGAAGCAAACGTTTGCAGAATGAAACGAAATCATGGCAGTCAGGTCTTGTCGTCGTGTATTGCTGTGTTCACAGTAATTTCAAAGCACCAAGAACCATCCTTGGAAACTGTCTTACGCACAGCTTGCTGCCCTACTTTGAAGTATGATCTATCAAACTGTCAAGCGCATGCCGCAATTCAGTCAGTTTAACATTTGCAGTCACATGGAGCAGCTGTGTGCAACCAACAGGGGCTGCCTGGTCATTGCAACTACTGTAGTTGCGTGCTTTGCAAGTATGTACTGAGACTAAAACGGGCTGCCAGCAATGCGCTGACGCAACATATCTACACCAGCCTGAACACTGTAGCATCAAGTGTCATGACTCCTGATACACTCAAATACATACACGCATTGCCCATACAGCAAGCTGTCATGTTGCCCACCTGCTTGTCGGCAGCAAGGGGCACTCCCTCCAGAGCAGCCGCAATGCACATGTCAGCTACGCTCATGCGCTGCCCCACAACAAATGTCCTGCTCGCCAGATGAGCCTCCAGCGCAGCTAGCACCTGCAGAATTCAGTTGAAAACTCATGTGAGCAACATGACACAATAAATGGAGCACTGTTGCACACTGCTTGAAGGATGCGAATTTTGGAAAAGTACAGACCTGCAAGATGCGGGTGCAAATCATATGAGAGTGAGAAGCATGCTCCAAAAGATGCAGCACTGTTGTAAAGTCATGTGGGATGTGAGCTCTGATGCAGCAGTGCCGACGGTATGACGACAAACATGATCCGATCATGGCGCTGTAACAGCCAGGTGCGTACCTTGTCCTGTTGGGCGATGGCGGAAGCGCTGCCTCCTGCCATATGACACATCTGCACGGCAGGAGCACAGGATAATAATTTCATACATAAGTCACACTGCATAGGCGGTTGAGGCATGCCAGCAGGGAGCGGCAATTGCGAGAAGCGGAGCGTTGGACAGGAGCCTACACGGACTATGACAGCACACCACAGCAAGTGTTCAAGCTCACCTCGTTGGAAGCGAACTCTACCCATTGGTCCACCTGGCTGCTTTGGAAATTTGATCCCTCCAGCTCGCTGGCGGGGCGGAGCCTGCTCACATACCTGCACAACCAGTGACAGCCAGCAGCGACCTCCGAAGCTCAGAGGCTGTGAAAGCCAGGCGGTGCTCGATGGCACATCCTAGCAGTGTCAGAGGTGGAACAATTGATTCACCTGAGCACGGCATTGAGGCCGCGGATGGGCCCCTGTGGAGTGGTCAGCACCGCTGTTGATGTGCCATTGTTTCCCTCGGCATCCGCTGCTGCTTCCTGCACCTCCACAGTGACGTCTGCATAACGCGCTGCCGCAAGCACCAGCTTGACCTGCAGAGGGCTTCCAGCCACCGACAGCGCGGACGCCGTCATCGCGCTCCTTGCCTTGAGACAAAGCGATCTTTGGTTCCTAAAGCCCCTAATTAGCTAAGGGGCAACCTCAAACTACAACTGTGACATTTTTGACAATTTTTGACGGTGGGTGATTCATCAGACTGTCATTGGAGAATGAAGGCGCAAGCATGCAGTGTGGTAGCGTCTCTGGTGCTGCACCGCTGCTGTGCCTTTCATATTGTCACACAACATCAGCGAGCTGTGCATGCACCGCATGCACAACATGAACGGAGTCGTGCTTGCGCGCCGTTGCTGCAGAGCGGCAGCGACAACAGCAGTGAGGCGAAAAATGTTGAAAGCGAAAAGGGCATATACGGCTACGACCTGGAAGTTGTCAAGCGAGAACGAGCCGAGGTAAATAGTGCAAACTGCAACTTTGCGGCCGTGTTCACTTGTGATTCTGAAGGCAGGCGTCATGGCTGCACTGCCATGGCAGGCATGCGTGGTGTCGATTTTTGCAGCACATAGACGGAAGAATCTTCGGAGGCAGCACCTCACCCGTCTCGCTTTCCCTTGTTGAAGTTGATGTTCACGACTCTTCGGCTGTTTTGCTGCTGCTGTGCCTGCTGCGGCTGCGGCTGCAGGCTCCCTTCCGCGGCACTCGCCTGCAGATCATTGCCATCACAGCTGCGCTTGCGGTCATATGTGGCGCAACATCTGTGCTGGGGCTGGTGGGAGTAGACTCGGCAAGGGAGCTGACAGAGAGACTGAGCCTTCCCAATCCATTGCTGGATGCGGGAGTGCTGGCAGTTGCATGGTACATATACGTTGAAGATGTGAAGGTGAGGTTGACAGCCTGACGCCATTGCTTAAATGCGTCTTGAACGATTGGCGGCAGTCGCTGCTGTTGGTCGACGAACTTGAATTTCTTTGAACAAACTCAATCTGCATGTTGTGTGTGGAGCCTCGTTTGCCTTAGCATATCACATCGCCAACAGCGCCTGTCTATGCGTATACAACAAAGTGAACTGCTACGGTCTACCCCGCCACCCACTTCTACTGCCACCTGTTGCAGGTAAAGCGCATGCGGTTGAGGGAAATAGATGCAGTTTATCAAAGGGAGTTGAAGGGCATCACATTACCTGGCAACAGGTGAGTACTTACCCATGATGCCGTGCGTACCATGTATGATACCATACATATCATGTACATGCCCATGATGCATATGCTATGTAGGGTACTCAGATTGGAAAAGGCTTTGATGCTGCCTGTTTGAGCCACATAGGAAAGTCTCATAAACCACAAGTCCATCGAATGCCGGGAGTGTTTGCTTGCCCCTTTGTGTGCTTGGATGTTCGCGCGTCAGTCACTGTCATGCACCAACACAGTCAAAGTTTGCATTGCAGGACGGCACGCATGAGAAGCAGTAATATCATGTCTGCATCAGCACACAACTGCCAGCACATAACAGCAAGTGCTTCACATTGCTGTTGCCAAGCAGAGCGGGGCGGCGAGCCGCTCAAGTCAAGGAGGAGAAGGGCAAGAAGAAGGGCAAGCGGAGCAAAAAGGGGGGAGCCCTTGCTGCTGTTGAGGCCGAGCCTGCTACATCTCAACCACAGGTATGCATTCATGCCATCGTCATGGGCACTGTGTGCATTGCCAGGTGCATGTCGTAGTGCCTCTAGTTTTGAAGCCACTAGTTTCTGATCACTCGGCATCAGGTGGCTTGTAGTGGTGCTAATCATGAAGCATTGGCAGGTCAATCTTGCAACAGCCGCCACTCCCAGCACAACCAGCATTGCCCGATATAATTGCTGCTGATTGAGAAGTTAGAGTCCTCTGTCATATACATAGAGTGCATGATCCCATCCTCTGAAGTACCTTGTGATGTACTTCGAAGTACGTATTTGCCGCAGGATGAACAGCAGAGGTTCATATGGCTTGCAGACCATCTGTGTGGCGACATGGGCAGCAGTGCTTCATATATTTGTGCGACAACACATTCAGCACCACCCTGCACAAAAAACGTTTTTGGAACATGCTACGGGCAATGCTTCAGGTCTGTATCTGAGTTCTGCTCGTCAACATGGCCTGTCTGTTAAAGGTATTGCACTTGTGCATCAAATGCCTTACTCAAACTCATGCTGCTCGTCACAATGGCACGCAGGCTGCGGCGGTGGCCCCGGAGAATGATAGCAGCAACGTCGATGAATCGAAGCCAGGATCGATGCTGGACGGCTGGAAGCAGGCGCTCAAGGACGTAAATCAGCAGTCATACGCACAGGCGCTGGCCATGAACAGCATGCTGGAGGAGAAGGGCATATTAACGCCGCTGCAGCGCCCGCAAGAACAGGCGAGCCTGATGCCCCATCTCTGTCTGCCTAACATTCATACCTGAAGTTTGATTGTTGAACTTGATGAGATGCTGATTGCGGTGCTTCCCTCAGTGCTTCCCTCAGGAATCATGATGTCGTACCATGTGTTACAGGTCGGATAGTAACTAACAGGTACTTGGAAGTAGTATGAAGTGGTCATGGTTGCTATTGTGGTCACAATGCGGTGCTAAGCTCTGTTACGGATGCAGAAATTTCTGTTTCACAGTCAGTTTCTAGCGCACCTCTCCTGGTAATAAAGTGCGAGAGGCCTGCGTGCTCCCGCATGTCTGTCAGCCTTTTGACCAGCTGTGAGTGTGTTTCTATGCGTGACAATGGACCTGACATAACCTCATGGAATCTGGCAACCTGTTGAAGCTCTCTGCGGCTTCTTGCCCAGCGCATGCAACACCCTGTATTCAATGCATACGTACCCTACCCCAACTTTGAGGCTGTGCACATGTCAATTAGATGAAGATGTGAAGCTCAAGGCGCGTAGCTGTGGTCAAGCGTCAGCCACTCACTTCCTGCCATCCCTGTATGCGACTGCAGGCAGGGGAGGAGAACTTGAAGGACAGTGCTGCCAAGGCTGAGGCAGATCAAGAAGCACAGGAGTCCAAGCCGTGACAGTCTCAGATTATTGTTGCAGTGTTTGCTGCTGCAGCAAAAAGATTTGGCGTTTATAGTGCACACCGGGTCCCGAGGTACACCATAAAGTTGAGTGCAAACATGCTCCGTTCGCCATATTGCAGGCATACACACAGAGCATGCATGACCGCTGCCCATTCCATCACACACTTCAACAACATAGCGAATCCGCATTAGTGCACTAGATTAAACAGCACAACGACTACGGAGCAGGACTCGCATTCGTGTACCAGTTCAGCAATACACACCCTCTCACTGAAGACGTCGGACTCAAATGTGTGTGTGTGCACTGCTGCATTGTTGTACCGCTCTGCACCCTCTGCATGCACCCACATGCCTCAAAAGATGCAAATTTAGTGATACAAACATGTACATAACTTCTTGGTCAAAACCGCCAGCCTGCAGTGCCTCAGTACAAGTCGTCGCTCCGCAATCTCAAACATTGCCACAGCGGCTGGCTGCATAATATTATGCAGCCGCTGGCTGCATCCGCTGGCTGCATATGCAGCCGCCATTTCAGTGCCAGTGGCCGCAACGGTGTCGACAACAGAAAGTGAAACGGCCAGTGCTGGCGGCTTTGGCGGCATGCAGCAGTCGCCAGCGGGACTGTGGTGCGGCTGCAGTGGCGGTGCAATTGTTGCGCAAGCGAACCAAGCATGCCATGTATCATGCAGCGTGATTCGCGCTTGCAGCTGAAATGTATAGTCATCATAATGTCAAGTCAACTCTGAGTCAGTGTTGCTGTGCAGTATGCAATGATGCAAGTTGTACTGACTCGGAGTCGCCCTCAGTCTACCATGGTGGCACTGGCAGTCACAAGTGCAGCATGCTATTCAAGGTGAAACAGGCTACCATGTGATGCTGTCATAATTGCTAACTAGCAACTTGCAGCTGGAAGAGCAAAACAGGCAGGCAAGTCTCACAGAACATGTTGATGTCGAAAGGAAACTTGAAACGCAATGCCCAACTTGAAGGCGCGTCTCACCTGGGTCTTACATTGTCGTCGAGAAAGGGCGGCTTAGGGCTTGCATATGCAGAGCGACTGTCACAGCGAGAGACAGCCTTCAACCTTCTGCCAAGCTGTCCAGAAGGTAGGCTGCACACATTTGTCACGTTGTGTTGCTGTGTACAGGAGCAGAGGCCCCAGTTTGTAGCCTTTGCCCCACTGGCAGGCCTAAAGACTTAGTGGGGCAGGCCCTCAGTTGCAACTGGGACTATTAGTAATTTAAAACTGAGGCTCCAACTGCTACTTTAGCACTGAAGGCAACTTGTCGAACTTGACGTGCTTGCACTGCAAGTGAGCAATGACTCGTCGGACGAACAGGTATGGACCCTCAATCGGGGACTTCCAGCAAAAACCCAAAATTCGTGGTGGCCTCCGTCATCTGGGGGTGCATGTGGGGTACCGTTTGCGCGTTTATCGCGGCTTACGCGTACGCACGTAGCCTCCAAACAATGCCTCTAACCCTAACCCTAAGTCTTCAGGCCGGGAGCCTTTCTTAGACATCCCGCGCGTGCGTGGGTTCTGGGACTGTTCTGGGCCATTTTGCATAGGAATGCACATTGTTGTACTTTCCACGTGAGCTTTAATTTCAAGACTTCAAGTCTACCTGAAGTATTTGGTTTTTTTAATGCGAATTCGGTGTTGGGACCTCGAAGCACTGCACATTCACGCGCGCCGAGTGGTTCGTCGGCAAGGTAGCCTTACAGATGGCCGAATCTGAAGTCGATGACGTGTGGATTGTTGAACGGCGTGAGTACACAACGTGCGTACGCGTAAGCCGCGATAAACGCGCATAGGCTACCCCACATGCACCCCCAGATGACGGAGGCCACCATGACCTTTGGGTTTTTGCTGGTAGTCCCCGATTGAGGGTCCATATCTGTTTCTTGGCCGATCCAGAAATGCGCCATCGATGCATAGATTATGATGAACGTCTCGGCCACGTATGTCGAAAGCAGTGCGGTAACGCCAGCAACTGCAACGGCGTACGAAGCAGCAACTGGTGTCACCTTCAGCTTACTGTGTACTGACGACGAACAAGGCGTCATGCATACTAAACATCAATGACATGCTGCGCATTGCCATTTTGCAGGCAAAATTACATGCATCCCAGCTTCAAACATTTGCAGGAATGCGTGGGCAGTCAACTTCAAATCTGCGATCCGATGATGATGGGTGGGTCTGAAAGGAAACAAGCTTGTTGTGCAGGGTGCAACTGTAAGGGTGAAAGACTGGCAGCCCTGACAAGAGGCAGGGTCAAGGCTATGACACTTAGCAAACAGAAAAACAGCAACCCACCGTATACGTGCCGCGGGCCACTTGGAGCAGAGCGTTCTGGTGTCCGGCACCCATTCCAGCCAGCGGGAGTCGGTCTTACGCCAGCTCCCACGCTTCTGTGTTGTCGGCTAGTGCCGGCAGCACAATGTTCGCCCCCTGAGCATACGAGTTGATAGCGTTAAGGGCGAGCTCCGTTCCTGTCCCGGCGTACTGCGGCTGCTGCAAGAAACGTTGTCCAAAGGAGTCTACGAGCGCTGAGACTACGGCTTGTGCTGCCGCTACCGCTGAGGCGACAAGTGCCCGAATTCGCCATCATCACCGGGCGCGCGCCGCGCTGGCTTCTCGTCGACGTTTATCCTCACTTCACAGTTGAAGTTCACACTGAAGAATAAACAGACACATAGACATACAGGCAGGCCTGTAGGGTTGTGGCCATGATTGAGACGAAAGCAGCGATCCTTGCCAACAAAGATTTGGTGCGACGCCTTGCGATGCGCACTTATTTACGTTACCTGGCTCGACAACAGCCGCCGCGGCTGTTGAAGGCACAGGAGAACCTGGCAAAAGCGTGGCTGGCTTCGTCAAAGCAGCAGTATGCGGATGAGATCGAGTGGCGCACGGAATTCATATCCATGTGTCAGCCATACATGACGCTCACGTCAGAGGAGGAGCAGCTCCAGCAGGAAGGTGAGCAGCACGACAAATGTAGTCGTTCTGAAGCCCGCGAAAGCGGGCTTGTGGGGCCTTTACGATGGGTTTGTTGTGGCAGCCAGAGTTCATGGATGCTTTTGCTGTGCACCAATGGACGGGGGCGGGCACCACAGTAAAGGGGCAAGCATGCGGGCTTCGCGGCTGCTTTGGCCCATCATAAGGCAGGTCAATTTCCCCGCTGTTGGCTCACATCAATCTACTCAGGTGTGCACTGCAGTGATCACTGCATCACCCTTCGCGCTCTCAGCCAAGCTTGAGGATTGGTCTACCCGTACATCAGCACTGCAGCGGTTTGCTTTGTTCTGTAATGCGCCGTCGCAGCACTTGTTCACGCTATGAGGCTAACCGCTTCACACTTGCCATCATGCCATAATGTCGTCAGAAGCACTTGTCAGCTGCGTCCTGTGTAATGTGTGTCCGTCCAGCCTTTTAATTGCACTAATCGCCTTCATCGCGGCGCATGATCACCTTGAAAGGCACCAAGGTCCTGGCCGGCAAATTTTTTGGCTACCATGAGTGACATGCATGTCACTCTTCGCGGTTCTTATAGTCCCTAATGTCTTTGTCTATGAATCTCTATCTCCTCTTGCCATGTTTGAAGGGATAAGCTGCCCGATCTGTGACTCATGACGGCTCATGACAAGATGCCCCACTATTGTAGTAGTGATAAGAAAACGCACTTGCATGCAGCGGGAGAAATGGTAGAACTGCAACAGGCTGCAGGCGCCAGCGGAGGCGCCACTTGACCAGAACGATGAATAGTAGTACACACTGGAAAATCATGATAAAGGTAACTGCATGGTAATGGCCAATCTCAGCGAGCAGTCGCAAGTACATCATCACGTACCATACGCCTTGTGAGTGCTGGTACGGAATGCCTCACTACTGTAGATACAAGTGAGGTCATCATTCCACCAGTGCCACCTTGTTGTCCGTGTCATGTTGATAGTGTGCTATGGTGCAGTCAAATAATTATAATGACTTGTATATTGGTAGTGTTTGTGGCCATGTCGCCATGTGAGCGCGATGATGCAATGTGTGCAATTTTTCATTGCAGTTTCAACTCTGTCGTGCTCAGTGTTGGTGTATAAGTTGCACAGGCATTGAAGATTACAGTTTGTGTGCTGGCACAAAATGCGCGACTGCATAAATGCACCTTTGACACAATCTATGTGTATGCCTGCATCCCGCCATGTTTTATGATGGGAATTGTCACTTGGTTTCACCTCACTGAGCTTCATTGTGCACTCTCTGCCGCTGCCTGTTAACGCGCAGGCCCTGAGGACTTGGAGCACATGCTGATGCCACTGGTGCCAGTTGGCAGCGACCGCAAGTTGAACGCGAGCATAGGTTTTAGCGACCTGCTGCCGACAGAGCTGAAGTTGCTGTTTAACCCGCTGTTGACGGACCGTGGCGTGACGACATGGGAAGAAGCTCTGCGCCTGGACGAGACTGCGCCGTGCTTTGAAGGCATTCCTCCAAGGCTTGTGGCGCGTTTGCTGCGCGTGATCGACCATGTGCAGCGCAGGGACGCAAAAGGTGAGCTGCAGTCATTATTGTGTAAACAATGACAACTTTCATGTACTTGCGACACATGATCTCAACACATGGTCACTACCATAAATCACGGGGTATCATATGGTACCTCTGTATAAGAAACGGGTATCTAATACGGTGTATAAGATTCCCGCTTTTAATAGCATTCTGACAGGCAAGTATGTAAGATACTAGGTTTCCTGCGTAAGAAATCCCCTTTCTTGCACGCGGTATCAGAACCTCCGCGTGTAAGAGAGAGGGTTCCTTACGCGATAGTGTCAGCAACCCCATACCTTATGCAGTAAGCAAGGCAACTTTGCAGATTGTAGCAAAGCACCAGCGACAGGCATGCAGCAAGCAGCACATGAGCTTGGCAGGCCCTCGCTTGCGCTCCGTAGCAGCCTGAGGCTCTGGGGTTGCTGGTAGCGGCCATCTCATTCACCATCGCTGGTGGCGCTGCTGCTGTTGCTGCAAAAGCGCCTAAATCAGCTGCACTACCACCGGCGGTATACATTGTTTAGCCGTACTACCTCTCACTGCCTCCTGCGCTCCGTCTCTCAACTTCAACCCCAACACCGTTGGCGACACATCATCATTGGTGATGCATGCGCTTATAAGATACCTGTTTTTTTTCTAGCATTTTGACAGTCATGTATGTAAGATACTAGGTTTGCTGTATAAGATACTCCCTTTCTTATACGCCGTGTAAGAAACCCGTATCTAAGAGGGGCCTAGAAGGTGGCCTTGTTAAAAAAATGGGTTCTCGTACCCCGTGATTTACGGTATCACTTTACATTACATGTCATGGCAGGGCTCTGTTGTTTTACGAATGGAATTGTTCACAGTTGTCCACTTGTAGCTGGCTATGCCACAAGCTGCGTTGGGGTGCCCATGGGAGTGCTTTTAGACTGCGGCTATGGTCGATTTCTGGCACTGATGCGTGCTGGTGCAAGGGGAAGGGGCAAAACCGCCCAGAAACTATGATATGGATCGGGCAGGGGTAATCATGCCGGCTAATTGCCCTTATCGATGCTTACGAGTATTTGAGGGCCATAGCTGTTCACTCGACTTCTGTAAATCAAACAGTTGACTTCTTCAAGTAGTATATGCGCGCTTTGCCGCAATCAAGTTGATGGTGGCAGGCTCATCATGCTGGCAGCGGCAGCATCAAATACTCCAAAGTACAGCATCCCTAGGGTTAGGGTTAGGACTAGCGTGCTAGGGTTTGGGTTAGGGTTAACCTAACCCTAACCCTAAGCATCCTACCCCACCGCCCTTTTGAACGTCAAAGGAGAATGCCAGCGTTTGGCCCTGTGGGATAATCGCTTGAGCAGCAGTAGCTTGCACTGCAGTAATTGTCAGCCAACTTGAAGGTTGGGGCACAGTTCACCGATACCCTTTTTAATCCCAACCAAACATGGCCACGAGGATATTTTCACAGTTTCACAGCTCATAACATAATACCATCTGTGATGACTCCGTGAGAGCTGCTCACTTTGAGCCGATATTAAAGATTGTTGAAGGAGTCAGCGCACACTGGCAGCACAACTGTCAGCTCTCTTGCATTGTTAACATTTTTAAAGGTGCACTTGGCCTTTCTTTCTTTTTTGAAGTATTTATTTATAAGTTGGCACTGCTGACCACCTCGTTGCTTGTTTTTTTACAAACACTGATAGCTGGTTCTGCTGGTCCATCAGCCGCACTGCAGTCTGACAGATCACTACCAGCACTGTCTGTAGTGTTCCATTGTGTATGTTTGCCAATTGCGCAGGTTTGCGCAGTGCCTGTTCCGTTCTTGTCTCATTGCCTCTGCTCTCTGCACCTACAGCACACTCATACACATACACTTGCGTACTTATTTGTAAATTGTATTGATGTCAACAAAACTCTTGCCACGAGAATGCACTCGCTTGCTGCTGGTTAGTGTTGTTGTTTCCACTGTGCGTGTCCTGCATTGACTAATCACTCTTTGAGGCATGCATGCCTGACTTGTGTGTGATTACAGCTTCAGCAAGGGCGGCACTGCTGCATCGAGTCATTGACATTGGGCGCCAGGTCATTCTCTCTCCAGTTTCAGTCACAGAACTGGATTCTCCCGGCGGGGACCGACGAATGGATGTTTGATGCTGGCCTACTGTCACTAGCGATGCATTGCACGCATTCAGGCATCGAATATGAAAGCACTCATGGAGAATAATGCAAGGCATGTACGTACAGCGAAACGCGTTCAACTGCGGTTGACGCAGAATGTGCTGCCAGGCTTCTTGTGACACACAAGACTCGAGCACTTGTACATCTACTAGTAGTACATTCTACCCACTATTCTGGTCATTATGATCAGAATTGCTACAAACTTGCCACTTTGGCAATAGGGTCATTTGGCAGCATCGGGGAGCAGGGGCGGAAGCTGCTGGAGGCTGTGGCGACGGAGTATGCCAGCAGGATGTCAGTGCCCGGAGGAGCGCGCCCTAAAGCTCTCAAGGGCATCGCCCTGGCGCGCTTACGCTCGGCACTGTCGGCAGCGCTCCACATGGCGTACTCTGGCCGTGTCATGACACACATGGCAGAATCCAGGGGGGGGGGGCACATGGAGGAGGACGTAGGGGAGGACCCCGAGATGCCATTTGGCGGCGGCGGCGTTTGAGTGGTTGTCGTTGCGACACTTTCAGACTGTCATACGACATGTAGATTCCTTACAGCTAGATGCCAATCATCTGGGCTTTTTCGCGCCCTGAGCGAGAATTAATAAGAAGTACATTCTACAGTTAACAGTAGCACAGTATGCACGAGATGCGGATAGGTATGTAGCTGTAGCATTGTAGCATGTAACACCATGGCGTAACAGAGATCATGAAAAGAATATCATGGCGGCGGCGGGAGGCCCGTATTGCCAACTCTGAATCAGCGCAGAAATGCAAGGAATCCGACTAGCGTGCGCACAAGCGCAGGATATTAGCACCAGTGCTGCAGATGGCAATGGCGCTTGTCAACAGGACGATGGCACGAGTGACAGCAGCAGAGCAACTGGAGACGGACGCGCAGCGCACAAACGCAAGCGGGTACAGAATGACGGTTGGTAAATTTCCGATCAAACAGGCGAAGGGGAGCACACGGGCGGGCAAAGTGCAGTCAAGCGCTCTAGAACAGGTCATAACAGTCTGGAACAGCAACGTCTGATGCTAGACGACGAAGCTGGAGGTGGAGGCACTGCGGACCCGGAGTACAAGTGCAACTTATGCGACCTCGTGGTGAAGAAGGGCATGTCGCTGCTCTCGTTACAGCAGAGGTTAAACGCCCACATCGCGGCGAAGCACCGGCGCGAACACCACAGTGGGACAGCAACAACGTTCCTGGAGCGCTCCGACCTCAGCACCTCGCACTTGCAAACCATCTACACCGAGTGTGCCTTGTGCAAAAACCTGTTTCATGCCAACAAGACATTCAGAGTGGACAGCAGCGATGCCAGCGCGGGCAAGCACTGCCGCAACTGCAGGCCTATCACTTCACCCGCTGCAGTGGCGGCAACATTGTCAACAACAGCATCAGCAGCACCGCTAGCACCTGATGCATCGACGGCAACAGCTACCACGTCGCTGCCACAGCAGCAACCGGCGTGCACACCCATCGGCAACCCCTACGCAAAGGGACCAGCGCACGCGCAGCAGGCACCTGCTGCTCAGGCTGGTGGCAGCAGCTCCTCCGGCAGCTCAAAGAGGCTGGAACGCGGGGCAGCAGTGCTACACGAGGGGGTCGGGGTCGCAGTGGAGGGCGCGGACGTGGCAATGGAGGACGCGTTCGCAGCGGCAGCAATGATGCAGACATCAGCAGTAGCAGAGCGACTAGCGGCAGCAGAACCGGAGGCGGCAGCAGCAGCGGTGCCGGCGGCGGCAGTGCAGCCGGTACTAAGGACAGCGGCGCTGGCAACGGCCGCAGCAGTGATGCCAGCAGCCGCAGCGGCGGTGCTAGCAACAGCGGCAGTGGCGCGCGAACTCAAAACGGCCGCGGTGGCCGTGGCAGCGGTCGCAGCAGCGACAGCGGCGGGCGAGGCTGTGGTCGTGGCGGCCGCGGCGGCGGCGGAGGGGGCCCCAGAGCGGCAGGTGCGGCGACAGCAGCGGCAGCGCCAGGCCCTGCAGGCGCAGCAGGTGGGGCAGGTGGGCTATTCACGTGGACCATCTCAACCCCCGCAGTCGCAGCAGTGCTTGACAGCATCAGCCTCGATGAGCTGTGCAAGCTGCAGTTCGCGACAACTAGAAGCCTTGCTAGACCACGCAATCGTCGCTATGTGGGAGCTGCACTGGAGAACGCAGCAACACATCTGTTGGCACACACAATGACGATGTTCGTCAATGCGGCGCGGGAGCCAGATTCCGCAGGGCGGGTGCAGCGACTGCAAAGATCCACGATTCTACACCACCTCATGCCATCACTCATCACCTCCACCGATGGCGCACCTGGCATCACTCGCTCCGACAGAATCAGGATGGTGGCACGCGGTGAGCTTGACCGGTTGGTGCCAGCGCTCCTCGCACACGCGCGTGCGCACCGGCGCTGGCGCGCGCGCCAGCAAACGGAGGCAGCGATCAACGCCTACGTCCTACAGTGCATGGGCACACGGGGGGGGCTACAGCAGGCAGCGCGTTTCCTTCAGCCCAAAACGGTGGCGATACCTGATGATGACTGCTTTGCCGCCATGCAGTCCAAACACCCCCCCGCTGCCCCAGGGGAACAACTCCATGAGCTATCCGGCATCATGATGGTTGATCAGCTTGTGGCGAAAGCAGCCGACATGCCAGCAGAACTCAGCCTGTTACAGGGGGAGGGAATTGAGCCAGAGACGGTTGCCAAGCTCATCCAGCGAGCAAGCCCTTACAGTGGAGCAGGCCCATCGGGGCTGCGCTACAGCCACCTGCAGGATGCGCTACGCACAAGCTGGGGACGGCATGAGTTTGCTGCTGTCCTCACACGGTGGCTTCAGACCGTTATGCGGAAGGCTGCGCGGCCGCCGGATGCCTTCTGGCAGTTGCATGGCGCGGGGCGCCTGACGCCACTTGCAGAACAACAGGAAGATGGTACAGCTAAGCAGCGGCCCATCGTTTGCGGCGAGGTGCTGCAGCGATTATGCACTTCGGTGTACGTGGCAGACCGCAAAGACTTCCTGGCGGAGCTCCTTGAGCCAGACGGGCAGTATGGGGTAGCCGTCTCAGCAGGAGCGGAGAAAGCGGCCATGGCCGGCAAACTCGCGTATGAGCTCGGTCACTGGCAGTTCATGCTGGACCTCAAGAATGCCTTCAACATGGTGTTCGTCCTGGCGGCAGCGGAATGGGTAGCAGCACAGCTGCCGGACTTCCTCGACTACTTCATCGGCACATACGTTCGCACTCGGCCACGCCTGCTGTTCCAGCACGTCAACGGCTCCACGCGCATCATCATGTCTCAGCGCGGGTTTAAGCAGGGGGACCCCGCGGCACCGATGCTCTCCTGCGGCGCCATTGCTCAGTGCTTGAAACGGTTCAATGAGGCGGCGGCCGCGCAGCGCGCGCGGAGGCGGATGGGCGCCTACATGGACGATGCCAACGTCCGAACAGGCGCTTGCACGCTGACTCAGGATGACATACAGGCGGTGGCGCAGCTCAAACAACACTTTGCGGAGGTGGGGCTGGAGCTAAACCTCACCAAGTCACGCGCGCTGCCTGGCAGGGGGCATGTGGTGACAGACCACGAGCGGCAACTGCCGCAGCAGCTGGGCGTTCAGCTAGTGGGGGATACGGATGAAAATCAGAACCGTGGAGCTGTGTTGCTGGGGGTGCCGGTGGGCCACAGCAGCTTTGTGGACGCATGGCTGCGCAGGGAAGCGGGTGCAGGCGGGGCAGGGGCTCGATTTGCAGAGCGATGCGCGCGCCTGACATCTCCGAGGGCTATGTTCAGGTTACTGCGCTACTGCGTGGTGCCTCGCATGACGTACTGCCTGCGCACCATTCCCACTACGCAGACAGCGCCAGCCGCCAAGGAGTGGGATCGGGTCACGCAGTGGGTGCTTGAGCACTCAATGGGCCTGCAGCCACCAGGCCAGACCTGGCGCCAGTTTGAGCAAACTGGGGCCCACTTCCATCTGGCAGCGCACGGCCCAGCCTTACAGCAAGCGCGACTCCCAACACGGCATGGCCGCCTTGGCATTACCAGCGCCTGCGACATCGCTGATGCTGCGTATGTGGCGGGCACGTTGCAAGCGCTGCAACCAGCACTCTCTGGATGGGCGGGGGTGCTGCAGCAGGCGGCTCCTCAAGCGGCTGCAGACAACGCTGCTGAGGATGCGGCAACACAAGCGGCACCGGCAGCAGCGGCAGCAGCACCCGCACCAGCAGCATCAGCAGCGGCAACTGTTACAGCGGCAGCGGCGGTTGCCAGTGGAGGCGTGACCGCTCTGGCAGCGGCAACTGCATCAGCGGCTGGCCGCGCTTATGGCGCAGCCATTCCGGCAACACACGACGCAGCTGCCGCTGGATCAGGGGCCGCGGCGGCAGCACAGGCGGCACCAGCGGCAGCAGCAGCAGCGGCGGCGCACGGCGCAACTACTCCGGCGGCAGCAGCAGCAGCGGCAGCAGCAGCTGCTCCAGCATCAGAGGCTGCTGCAGCAGCGGCAGCACATGTTGCACCTCAAGTGGCCTCGGCGGCATCACTAACTGCAGCATCAACAGCAGCGGCTGCGGGCATAGGCAACACAGCTGCTACAGGCCCTACTAGCCTAAGGGCTGCTGCAGCACCTGCAACAGGAGCAGCGTCGGCAGGCGGCGTCGCAACCGTGCCGGCTGCGACAGCGGCAATGGCGGTGGCAGCGGCCAATGCGGCAGGTGCTGCACCAACACCTGCGGCAGCAGCAACACCACTGGCAGCAGCAGCAACGGCAGGCGGCGCAGCTGCAGCACCAGCGCACGCAGCAGCGGCGGCCGTCAATGCAGGCGCTGCGCGTTCCACACCAGCAATGCTACAAGGCGCAGCAGCAGCAGAGGTGGCGCGCCTGCCCCTCATGCGGACAATCGCCACAGCTGCCACATCTCTACGTGCAGCAACAGGTGACAAGCTGGAACATATACTGCCACCAGCGCTAACGCCACTGCAGCAGCAACCACCTACGCAGCAGCCGCCGCTGCGGCCGACAGCAGGTGGTGGCACTGGTGCGGATGCTGCTTGCGTACTTGACGCCAGTGCTCTGCAGTTGCAGTGTAGCCTGAAGCGCCCCAATCAGAGTGCGCTTGCAGATGCCGTCGCTACCGAGCTTGCAGATAAGGTGGAGGCGGACCTGCAACAGCTGCCGCAGGGCACGCAACGCACGCAAGCACTTGCTCGATTCCGGTCGCAGCGCCACATGCACTCGATCGGCATGGCATTCCTCAACGAGCCCATGTACTCCACAACGGCTTCGTTCGATGGCCTATCCTGGCAGCTGGCCATCAAACGCGCCATCGGAGTAGAGGAGCAGACGGCAGGCTGCAAGCTGTGCGGGAAGTCGCCGGGCGGCACCCTGCATGCACGGCTGTGTCAAGCGCCACGCGTCAAGGCGCACGACACCATCGTCCACAATAGCATCAAGAGGGCCACGCAGCGCATCCTGCGGCAATACCTCAAAACGCGACTGTGGACGAGGACTACACGCCGTTTCTGGGGTCCGCCGGGCCGCCGGGGAGTCGCAGGATGGACATCGTGCTGCCTGCCGACGCCTTCCCAGTGACCGGCTACGACGACCCGACACGCCACCTACCGCTCATGGTGGACGTTACCTGCTTCGAGGCACAGGTGGCGTCGCGGGCGGCGAAGACTGCAGCAGACCCCGAGCGATGCTGCCGCGACCAAGAGGCCTCCAAGACTACCCACTATTCTGGTCATTATGATCAGAATTGCTACAAACTTGCTACTTTGGCAATAGGGTCATTTGGCAGCATCGGGGAGCAGGGGCGGAAGCTGCTGGAGGCTGTGGCGACAGAGTATGCCAGCAGGATGTCAGTGCCCGGAGGAGCGCGCCCTAAAGCTCTCAAGGGCATCGCCCTGGCGCGCTTACGCTCGGCACTGTCGGCAGCGCTCCACATGGCGTACTCTGGCCGTGTCATGACACACATGGCAGAATCCAGGGGGGGGGGCACATGGAGGAGGACGTAGGGGAGGACCCCGAGATGCCATTTGGCGGCGGCGGCGTTTGAGTGGTTGTCGTTGCGACACTTTCAGACTGTCATACGACATGTAGATTCCTTACAGCTAGATGCCAATCATCTGGGCTTTTTCGCGCCCTGAGCGAGAATTAATAAAAAGTACATTCTACCTGACAGTGTCTGCAATATGATGACATTGTCCGCGTGTGCATTTTTTGATGAACTCGCTGCATCCCCAGCACTCAATGCACATCAGACAGCACCAAAACAAGAGCAGAGACGGTTGTTTTCTCATCCTTGTGCCTGCATTATCTCATTTGCTCACACAACAGGCGCAATCTGGTGAAGCCACTTGTGCGCAAAATCGTTAATTCTGATATCGCGCACGACGCATTATAAATAAGAAATGTGTGTGAGGAGCAAGCAGCTGCCGTAATGCGAAGGCTTTTGCGCGCTTGCATACAAACGTCCTCAGAATTCTGCTCAACTTGCCAATGGTGTGCAGTTGTGCCCATTTTGTCCTACTGCACTCAGCGACACTGCTGCTCACATCAAACGACAGTGGCGAATCACTTCTTGAGCATCGTAGAAAGATGGCAGCTCATTGGGCAAGCCAAAGTTTTAATTATGGTACTTTCTGCAATTATGCCAAGTGAAGCGTACCACAGTAAAGATTAAGAAACACAACGAGCAGGTCGACAAGGCTTGGAAAAGAGGAAACCACATGGTTTCCTTTGGTACTTTTTGCGTGTGATGATCCACATTGTCAATTTGCGGAGTCCAAAGGGGGCAAATAGACAGGCGAAGATTGTAGTGGGAGGAGAGGCCATTCGGCAACACCATCATGACTAAAAAGTGATGGCCATTGGCACTGGTACACTTTGTCACAACTTGACTCACAAGGCACATGTGACGTGTACTTTTTATTTGTAAAATTCTCGCTCAGGGCGCGAAAAAGCCCAGATGGCATTCGACTTGAAGATTGCTGTACAAAATCTACATGTCGTATGACAGTCTGAAAGTGTCGCAACGACAACCACTCAAACGCCGCCGCCGCCAAATGGCATCTCGGGATCCTCCCCTGATGTGTACTGTTGTCAATTCTCGCTCAGGGCTCGAAAAAGCCCTGATGATTGACAACAAAGTGTTGTGGTTGGGGGCCGCATGCAAACAGCAGGGCAACTGAAAGGCCGACACTTGTTGATTGGTGGTGGTGGGGACCACAGCAGCGGCAGCAGTGCTTTATGTGCCAGTGGCTTGCTTGGGTCAGAGAGTATTTAGAGGGGGGTGAGGAGGTGACGCTTCTCATAGGACTTGAAGTTGGGAGCTTGCACTAGGGCCTCGACCCCCTAACCATATCATTTCCCCCCTTCAACAAAGAGAGCTGCAGGGCCATGGGCGACTTGAATGAAAAACTTTCTAGTTGCCCGGCAGGGAAGACGGTACCCTTTAACTAGCTTAGGGCATCGCAGCCTTTGTGCCTGCTAAACGCGCAACACAGAATTACCATCGCACTCGCCCTGCGGCGCAGCGCGGAACTACCCCTGAGCACACGATAAAAGGCTTTGCGGCATCTATATTTACGGGGGGGCGGCGGTCCGGCGCGGGCCGGCGAGGGCCGCGGCACTTGCAACAGCGATGTGGCGGTCTGCGCGCTGACGTAGTCATCAGGGGCTATGACTGCGTTCCAGTTGTCCATCACGATATGTATGAGCGCGCGCTGTAGCACGAGGGAGGTGCGGCGGCGCCAGAAGGCAACGCGCTGTGCAAGATTGTAGCTGCCCTGCGAGCTCTGCTCGGCGAGTTCGTGTAGCAGCACCTGGGCGTTCGCGTGACATAACTAGCGCCAAAGTGGTCAAAGGTTGCAGAAAATAGGTCATGTGTAGTGGGGTCAAGGCCTCTGAGACTACGAATACGTATGTGTCTTTCTTTTGCTGCGAGGCTTTTGCTTTGAAGCCGGACGATGATGATGAAGATCTCATCGATGAGAAGAAGCTTCTGGGCTTCTGTAAGGTCCTGCAGCTCAAAAGCTCGGAAAGAAGCGCGACATCACTGATGAGCTTATCACGTCAAGTTCGATCGACAGAAGCAACAGGCTGTGCCATCAGAAACGCAACTTTCCTGCGTTGAGCGCACGACTCACGACAATGATTGTCTGCAATCGCAAAAATCGGTATAAAATTTACGCGCCATTACTCGCCTAGCGCGGTGCTGGTCAATGACTCGGAGGTCCGAGTACAAATTGACTCGCTTCTGGCTGAACCGCCGTGGCAGACTACTCATGACTCGGTCTTTCGCCAGCGGGATTTACTCGGTGACGAATCGACTCGAAATTGAGAAGTCATCCCGGGAACCCTACACTGGGGTCAAACCTCATCAATCAGCAATGTCTGTATGCAACAAGCTACTTCAAGGCCGCCGCGCAGTTTAGTGCACCGCCCTGCCGCTACCGCTTCTGCGCTGCACTTTTGGGACCCGGAGGCAAAGAGGGTGGCGCGACGTCACTGGGCCGCCGGCGCGTCCTCGCGGGAAGCAGCACAGGAGTCTAAGCCGCGACAGACTCAAAGTTTTGCGGTGCTTGCTGCTGCAGCAAAGGGATTTGCCATTTGTAGTGCAGGCCGGGTCTTGAGGTACACCATAATATTGAGTGCTACCATGCTCCATTTGTGATATTGCAGGCATAGACACAGGGTATAACCACGGCACATGCCATCACACACTTCAACAACAGAACCCACACTAGTGCACTAGACTATACAGCATCACTATACAAAAGCAGGAAGTGCATTCGTGCACCAGTTCAGCAATACACACCCGCTGACAGAAGACGCTGGACTCGACGTGTGTGTGCACTGCTGCATCGTTGTCCTGCTCTGCACCCACCGCATGAGAGCACACTCCTTGAAAGAGGCAAATTCAGCAATGCAAACATGCATGGTCATTCTTGGTCAATGTATACTTGGAAGTAGTTGACTTCAAGGAACATATAGAGGACACGCTTGTGATCACAGCAGGGTCCGAACGATGGTACAAGAGGATACGCGCCGCAAAACCAGACACCACTGGCA
This sequence comes from Tribonema minus, assembly GCA_017506865.1. Classification (NCBI taxonomy): domain Eukaryota; class Xanthophyceae; order Tribonematales; family Tribonemataceae; genus Tribonema; species Tribonema minus. The sequence goes on from JAFCMP010000446.1 coordinate 77,154, forward strand.
CAGTGTAGGCAAATTTTCAGATTAAATATTGACAATGCAGCGCACTAGCCTGCCTGCCATGACGTCATGCACGCCTGAACCAGTTCCAGGGCAACCACCGCCGGCCACCTGATCCCTGCTGCTCCGAGGCGTCGCTAATGCCGCCGCCAACTTCATTGCTACCCTGTGCGCCCGCTGCGTTTGCTGTCGTCGCTGCCGCTACCTGTCCAGTCTTGACTGTGGCCGGCGGCGCCGGCGCTTGCGCAGCAAACCGCTCCGCTTCGACGTCGAGCCGCCTCACTTTGGGCTTCCTCTTGACCTCCTCCTGTGACTTGCTCCTCACCCCGGCATGCAGCAAGTCGTCCATGTTGCTGCTGAGCAAGTCATCTCTCTCCGCTTCGAGGTGCTTGAAGTGCTTGTCGAAGGCCTGCCTCCTGTCCTTGCTGTGTCGTACCAGGTCACCGTACCTCTGCTCTAGAAGCGCGTGCTTCTGCTCCTCCGGCTCTTCGTACTTCCGGACGTAGAGAACGTACACCAGGCCAGCGGGCAGTATGTACAAAAGGAAGTGAAACTGATCCCGGCCGATGGTAAAACGCGGTCGGGATGTTGGCGCGACAGCCGCCACTACGCCATCAAAGGAGACACTTTTGCGGAGGTCCTCGTTCTTGCTGCGGCTAGGTGGCCGCCAGCGGGATGCCGAGGCTGGCGCTGGCCCGTCCTTGGGGATCTTACTGCTCAGCGCCACCAAGCTTCGTCGCAACATTCTGTAAGGGGAGGACGGGATCTAGGCATGTATGTCAGGATATATCTCGCGAAAACTTCCAAAGTTGAAGTGGTGGGAGACACGTTTCCAAAAGTGGGCTGGAGCTGCTAGACAGGGGCGGGCAGCGCCCTAAACGGGAGGGTTGCACTGCGATTGCTGCACGCCATCGAGGGGACCTGGCGATCAGCTGTGCCGGCTGTTGCACGTACGCAGAAGTCAGGTACAAGGGGGTCTCAATTTGTGTCTGTGTCTGTAGTGTCACTGGTCACCCTCAGCTCGTTTGGACCGCCATCAAGGTACATTGACGTAGCATTTTCCGTACGTCGGCTGCAGGTGACACTTTGAATTATGCTCGTGCATGGGCGGGTCGCGCTTGCGCCCGTCACCTCGACAAACCGTCGTTCCTGCGACTGTTGCTGTGCTGCCCAGAAACTAGAGAAACAAGCAGTACAACCACCTTCTGCTTGCCTGAGCGCCACCAGCGCTGCTGCTGGTGCTGCAAAAGAACAGTGGCTGACACGAGAATGTGATGTGATCATGCGTACCTAATGCGTGTTGGTGTGCCTGTCGTGTGCTCCGCGCAAACAGAATGGGGATACTGTTGAGCAAAGTGTTCCAGGCAGTATTTGGCAGCAAGGAGGTGCGAATACTTATATTGGGGCTGGACAATGCAGGAAAGACCACAATTCTCCTGAGGCTGCAAAATGAGGTAAGCTCAAAAGCATAATGGTCGACCAACGTATGCACATGTAGACAATTGCAGTTTCTCAAGTGAGCTTATTTGTGTGCGCACTTGTATAGAGATGTTGCGCAAATACACAAGAACAATAAGTCAACGGCTGGTGGTTAGCAAGCTGCTGGCCTTCACCCGAATACGCAAGAACAATCAGTAAACGGCTGGTGGTTGGCTAGCTGCTGGCCTTCACCCGCAACAGCAAACGAGCTGTGCCATAATGACAACTGCCGGCAGTTGTCATGCACAGGCAGGCCACCATGCCACCGTGCAGCTGCAGCAGCAAATTTCATGGTGCACATTCAGTGAGCGAAAGCGCATTTAGCTTGCCAACGCATAAAGCCGTCAGGCATTGTGTTTTGCCCGACATGAAGGTCACACATGTCAGCTGCTGTAAGTGGGCATACATGACCAACGGGTTGTATGTGGTGGTGTCATCAGAGATGTCAACTTTGCAGGCATGTGCTGCTGTCCCTGATACAGCTGGCGCACAAGTGCTGGCCTATTTCAGCAGAGTATTGTTGGAATGCATACCAATTTGACTCGTCTACGCTAGATGCCGAAAGTCCACACAGCTTCCATGATTGTTGAGAGCTGATGTGTCATGACGTTGCCTTCCCTGTCATCATATCTTTGTTGTAGTGCAGAAAGTGCCAATGACGATGGTCTTGCCAACTTGCGAAGGCCATTCGTCGCATTGACTGTTGGCATTGGCACTGTTGCAGCGGCGCGGTAAAGATAGCACGCAGTAATAGTAGTACACCTGCGCAGTTTGTACGCATGCCGCATAACTTTGGCACACGCTCTGCAGCTTGTGTAAAAGCGTTCAGCCCACTTCTTGCTCTGGCCACCCCCTTGAACCCTCCTTACGAGTGACAGTCGCGCATCTCAATTGGAGCCGGACATTGGTTGCTGCGTTGTACATGCTTTTGGAGTTGAAAGCACGGCATGTGACAGCAGAGTAGGTATGCTTGCAATACACACTCCACTTGTTCCTGTGCCCCTAGCAGGGTACAGAAGCACTGCGCACACGCACTGCTGAGCTTCGGCTGGCGTGGAGCTAATCAAGTTTTCCAGCCCTGCATAAGCACTTCGCGTAGAGCACTGTCTCCTTTCTGTTGAGCAGCTGCACAACAGGCGATCGCTGCTGCGGCGTCAAATGAGTGCTCTCACTGTGTGATATCTCACGGAACTGTAGTGCTGCATCAAGCCGCACTCGAAACCAAGATGAGCAACAGAATCGGAGTGATCTGACACCACTGAGCACTGAGGACCACTGGTGGCATCGCTCAACACGCAACGGCTCACCGCTGTTACACATTGGCACCCTTGTGTCTGCGCAGGCGGAAGAGGACATCCAAACGATACCCACCATCGGCTTCAATGTGGAGACCCTTCAGTACAAGAACATCAAGTTCCAGGTATGGGACCTCGGCGGGCAGACGAGCATACGCCCCTACTGGCGCTGCTACTACCCCAACACGGACGCCATCATATTCGTCGTAGACAGCGCCGACACGGAGCGGTTAGGCATCGCCAAGCAGGAGCTCGCGGCGATGCTCGAAGAAGAAGAGCTGAAGGACGCCATCCTGCTGGTCTTTGCCAACAAGCAGGATCAGCCGGGGAGCCTGAAGGCGACGCAGGTGTCGGAGGCGCTAGGGCTTCCGGAGCTGCGCAGCCGGCAGTGGACGATACAGGAGGCGTCGGCGGTGAAGGGGAAGGGGCTGTTTGAGGGGTTTGACTGGCTGGTGACGTGCATCAAGGGGGGGAATGCATGACGGCGGCGCGAGGGGGGGGGGGGGGGGGGGGAGGGGCGGATTGCCCGCCCCTGTTTCAATTTTGATGTCCGTGCTCAATCAAGTCATTTTAAACCCCATGGTGATGTTGTGTGCGGATTGCTGCATGCTGCCGATGCATGGCCTGGCAGGCCTGCCTGGGCTTCGCATGCAAGTACTTTGAAGTAGTTGATTTGTGCTAGCTCTTGTTTGCAGCCACAAATTGCTGAAATTGTTGGCGGGAAGCACTCACTGCAGACTTGTTGGACTGTGACTAGAGGACGGGCCTTGGAGGTGGCATCAGCACTCATCGTGTAGCAATGTAATACTATTGTGCATCGCCTGCGATTGCTCACATGCTGCGTAGTTAGTGGTATGGCGCATAAGCAGCATGTTTTCTTTTAAGATGTTGTCCATGCGTGTCAACGAAAGAGACTACGTGTGTGTCGCGATCTTGCGCGCAGCTGAGGTGGTCGCAGTCAACAAGCGGCATCAATCTGTGCATTGACGTTGCTCGGTGGCACACCTCAGCGTCAAAACATTTGTTGAAGTGCTGCACTAATGCACGTGTGCAGCCACAAATGCTTGTCATGCACTCTGACACAGCTTTTGAATGCAACTACTTGAAGTAGTCAAATGATGACAAATCAAGTTCCTGAAGGACCGCATGAAGCAACACTTCTTTTATAAACAAGCATGGAGTATGATAAATATGGCCCGTGTTTTGCCCCATGGTGCCTCAAGCCCTTGACAAGACGGCGCAATCCTGAAGTGTACGTCCAAGCTCAAATTAAAGTCATCGAGTCAACCTCAATTTTGTGCAAGTACAAACTTGAAGTACACCAGCATCAGGCGCGCTATACATGCAGTAACGCACTTTGCCACACACTCTCTGCCCGCAGCCCATGCACATGTTTATCAGCACTGTTTGGAAGTGCTGTGCAACAAGAACGAAGCACGCTCAGCCCAATGGTACAAGCTTGAGCTTCGACTTGTCCCATAAACCTAGGAACTGTGCATGAGACTAAGCATCCATGCGGTTGCCAGATTTGCATACACTAGAAAGGGCATAAAAACAAAAGCACAAGGCAGTAACATGGCTCCAGGTGCAAGCACAAGCGCATAACAAAAAGCACGACGCACCACAGACGCAAAAGTACGAGTCCACAGCAGCGGATGTCATTTGAGCAGGGTAGGGGGCGGCAGCAGCAGCAGAATAGAACCTAGAATGCCAGCTTGGCAAAAAAGTACTTGCTGCCGGAGGCCTTCTTCTCACTCTTGATCTGCCCCTGGTTGAGGTAGCGCTCCTCAAAGACCTTCTTGACGGCCTTGCGCACCTCCGGCCGCGAGGCCTTGAAGGCGCTCTCCTCGACCACCGTCTTCAGCTCAATGTCCGCCGTGTAACTGCGGTGCATGGCATGCGATACAGAAAAACGGGCGTCATGAGTGTGCAGTATGACGTGCGTGCATTGGGTGAGGGTAACAGCATGCGGGTTCACTGCGATAAGTTCGCTCTCGAGTACATGAATGAATCGATGCTGTTGCATTGAGACGCAAAGCTAAAATTGATGCCTTGAAGGCGCTCTCCTCAACCACCGTCTTCTCAATGTCCGCCGTGTAACTGTGGTGCATGACACGCGATGCGAGCGCGGGCGTCATGTATGTGCAGTATTAGCGGAGTGCGCGTGCGTGTACTGAGTCAGGGTAACAGCGTACACGTGAACTGCAGCAAGTCCGTGCTTCAGTACTCGAATAGATGAATACTTCAGATGCAAGTTTTGGAACGATGCGTCCACCACTGTTTTGAGCTCCATGTCCGCTGCGTAACTGTCACTGCACGAGTAAGTCGGCCGCAAGCACTTTGTGACGCAGGAGCACACACACACAAATCAGCAGGATGTGGAATTGCGGCCGACTGCGAGCATGTGCATGCAAACATGTGCACCATTAGCGTACTTGAATAGTATGATGGTATACATGTGCACAAACGCGTGCGTATAGGGCATGGTAAGAGTAGGGCGCGCAGAGTGTGTGCCGTTTTCGGATGCGCATGTGTGCATCGGGGAGAAGGTATGTATGTATCAGAGTACACAAGTGTACTGCAGCAAGGTACCCTTCTTGTGAGTACAGGGGATAGGGTGAACGTGTGCGCATCAAAAGGGTGCGAGTTCCAACGCCGCCCGTAGCCCAAGCGTTTGCTGATGCTGCACCTGCATTTGAATGCGAAACGCCGCCACATATAAGCTGATGCTAGTGCAGCCAACCTGACCATACACCTCAGAATATGCAACTTTAACATCTGCAACTTCAGCGCTGCCACAAATGTGGCCTACATGGTGGATTGGAGTCGTGACAGTTCAGCAACTGCAACCTAGCAATGAGTGGTTCTGACTTTGAGAGGGTTAGGGTTAGTGCACAGACAGCTGCGCCAGGTGTGTCAGCGGCAGCTTGTGCCTGTGCGCATCTGTTGCGCACCGGTGTGACGCCCCCTATGCGTACATGTGAAGTACATGTGAAGTTTGTCTGGTGAAATCGTTTGCTGGCAGCAGCAGCGGCAACTGCACCTCGAGCACCACACTTGATACCTGCGTGCCGACATCCGCGTCGCTGCAACATGTTGCAGCATTCGTGGCTTGCCACGCCGGTATCATTACACTAAAAAACAATGTACTTAGTCAGACTGCACTAATGTCCTCCCGCTCCAGCTGCTCACATGCAGCTGCGATCAGTCGCTCTGCCAAGACACCTGCCGCTGCATACAGCGTGCAGAACAGCACAACCTAGCCATAATGGCATATGTACCCCTGCATCCAGTGCAGGACCTGCAGGGCAGCGCAATCCTTTGCCTGCAGTGCCCCCATCTCCCCGTTATTGGCACTGCCTCTTGCTGCACTTTCAGCAGCGCGCCAAACTGCGCATGTTGGACGGCAGAATGACCCGTCTCAATCACACCAGCGCTACCAGCATTGCACCGCCAGCATCACACCAGAGCCAGCCCCCCCCTCCCTCCACCACCGCCTCCGCCTGCTCTCCCGCCCTTGCTCTGGACCCAGCAGCAGAGCCACCGTCGCCAGCGCAGCAGCAGCCTCCTTTCTCCACCTGATAAACTACCTTCACAGGGGGCAACTGTGCCTGGATTTTGCAGCAGGCAACCAAAGCGGGGTACAAGCATGCCGTGGTTGCAGGCGGTGGTCCTCACCGTGTGGGCATGAGGTGGTTGACGTTGACGAACTTGACGAATGGCTTGCACTTGGAGCGCTTGGCCACCTTCACCTTGGACATAGACTTGGTGACCTTGCGAGGGTACCGGTCAATGCCCGCCACCAGTGCGTGCGTGAACTTGCGGTCGGCTGACCCGCTGTCGTAGGCCTTTACTACGATTGCCTTGCGGCCGGCGTAGCGGCCGGCCAGCATGATGACAACCTTGCCCGCCTTGATGCTGCAGAAAAACAACACAAACCAAAAGCACAGCTGTTGGTGATCGGCCTGCCTGAAGTAGTGCTGCAGCATCGATTATTGCAGAAGGCTATAATTGATTGTGTACTTCTTAAAAACAAGGACTGCTCCATCGCCGTGCTAGCATTTAGAGCAAACACTAGCACCACTGCGCAGGCCTCAAACTAGCTGGCAATTGCCGGAGCACCACCAATTGAATGCAGACCATCGTAGTGCGACAATGAGCTACGAGGCAAGAGCAACTCTGCGATTCACTTACATGCCCATGGTCGCACTTCCCTCCTCTGCTGCGTGGGTATCGGGAGCGCGGCCAAGAAAAAAAATTAGCTGAGCATCATCGGCACAAGTTGAACTTTTTAGTTGAACTTTGTAATGAACTGATCTAAAAGTAGTGGAAGTCGTATACCTTGTGCATCATGCAGGATGCGAAGCAACAGCAGCGGTCCCGAGGGCGCGGGCGGGAGAGCAGTTTTCCGATGATTTCAGTGGATGAAGCCATCGCCATGGTGCTGGAAGAGGCCGAAGCTCTGCCCCCGGTCACAATGCCTCTGGCCGATGTTCCCATGGGTAAGAGCGTTGCCGCTGCTGCATATCAGTGCAGAAAACCTGGCATGTCATCATGAGCGCAGCTCTTCTGCTTGACATGTCATCCGCTGCATATTTGCAAATTTGAAACTGTGGTGTCCCAAAGTTGCAGGATCCAAAAGAGATGCGGCTTGAAGTTGATGTGAGCAGCACATGGCCACTCTCCATGACAGACGAAAATCCATGACAGAAGAAATCAAGCGAATTCAGTCGACCTTTATCTTGAATCATATCAAACCCGCTCCGTTTGTCGTTGCCACAGGCTCCACTCTGTCAGCCGACGCAGTGGCGCCAGACCCGCTCCCACCATTCCCAGCCTCCATTATGGACGGCTACGCTGTGGTGGCAGCTGACACTGCAGAGGCCAGCGCTAATGGCGGGTGTGTGCTGGAGGTAGTGGCGCGCATCACGGCAGGCGTGGACGCCGCGGCGATCACCGTCGGGCCTGGGCAGTGTGCATACATCACGACGGGAGCCAAGCTGCCAAAGGGCGCGGACGCTGTTGTCAAGGTAAGTTATCTGCAGTTGCGGTTTGCTACACTACACCACAGCGCTCGCTGGTCGCTAGATGTATTGGTAGGTGCAGGGCTAGGTTGGCATTAGAGTTTGACACTGACGCTCACACAGGGCTTCAATGTGTCAGCGCCATGGGCAGCACCAAGAGTTCAACTCTGATCACAAAAGTGTGATGTTCACAGCATTTTCGTGCATGCGTGAGCCAGCAGGCCGCTTTCATGAGTACATGGCTCAAATATATATGCACATTGCACCAGAGCGCATTCATTCATTGCTTTTAAAGCGGATGCAGCAGCTCGGCAACCACTTGACAAAGACGGTAATATCACTACCACAGTCAGCTTGCAGGTTCTCGAATGTGTGTTGCATGCTTTGTGGCCATCAAGGTTCAGGGCTAGGGTGAGGGCTAGAACGGGTGGATAGGGTTAGCATGGACGCAGGCAAGCTACGTCATACTCATTATACTCGGTACATGTGCAACTCAAGTTTGTCACGCGTTGCTGACAGCTTTGAGACACGGCTGGCAGAAGTGAAGCATGTACCTGCGCTATGCACCCGACACTTTCTCCTAGATGCTTGTTGATAGTGCTATCCACAGTGCTCGCAATGTGGTGGTGTGCCCACCAACAAGTAATCGCGTTCTCACCCAGCAGTGGCTGCAAGCTGAAGGCACTGCTTCAGTCCTCATGCCACAACCAGGGAGCCCAGTTATAAAACTGAGGCTTGGAACAAACCAGTGCCCATCAGAAGCAATGGCCTATCCACTGGATCACCAGATCGCGTGCAGCACTGAGTCAGAGTCACATTCAGAGTGAGAGTCAACTGCCGCGCAGGTGGAGGACACGCAGGCCATGGCAGGCGACGCCTCTCTCATGGACGCGGATGAGAAGACTGTCAGGATACTCAAGGGCGTGGCAGCGGGCACCAGCATACGGCCCATTGGCAGTGACATTGCTCAGGGCGAGGTGGTGCTGACTGCCGGTACCAGAGTCACCCCAGCAGAGGTGCGTGAGCGGTTGAGCGGTGCGGCGCTTGTTGTGTTGTAACTGATGTGTAACTGCCAGTTGCTGTGGGTCTGCATCTGCACTGCAAGTGCATGGCCGCGTGTAGTGTGCAGTTGACTGGTGCTGTCCGTATTCCAGCCGATGGCTCGTGCACAGGGTTGACAGGTCGTCCTGAATGTGCAGTCTCATTTACTTGAAGAGGTGTTGTAAAGTGCAGCTTTGTGAGCGCTGCTTGTTGATCTGGATGGGTGACTGCAAATGCCAGGCACTTTCTCGTCCGATATTCACCCTAAGGAACACTGCCACAACCATGATTTTTCAGCATGGGAAGCTCGCACAAAACCCAGCACTGGCAATGCCACGGTCTGTCTTTGTGCTGTACCTCACTTGCGATCGTAACCAGCTACCTGTCCATCTTGATCATTCATCTTGACTCTCACGTCCTGCCCTGCTTCATATGTCCTTATGATTGTAGGTGGGCCTGCTGGCCACATGTGGTATCGCCACTGTCACCATCACGCCATTGCCTGTGGTTGGCATTATGTCCACTGGCGACGAGCTGGTCGAGCCAGGTATGTAGGTACAGTAATCCATTGCTGTCCGCTGTTGTGCTATGTTACAATCGAGAGGTGCTCAAAGCTGCAAGCTCTGGTGTGGTTGTCACACTTGTATCTGAGCTTTGATCAAGTGTACGTGTGGCACTCATCGTTCGACCCTCCGCCCTATCAAATGTGTTTGCTGAGGGTTGTTGGCCACGGAATCTTTTCAAACTATTCTGCATGAACAATTGGCGATTGCTCGCTGTTCACCTAGCGATCGCCTTCATGGCAGACACGCCATTGCGCATTGCCTATTGCCTATATTACTGAATTGCCACCGACGCGCGTCAACAACAACGCCAAGAACATCACAGCTCCCACAGATCCCGCTCAGACATGACATCTATATTATCATACACTTGTGCTCTCATGTAACTGATGCGCTGGGGTCATTGGTGTGCACTGCTCTTCGTTGTGTACTCTGAATGTACTGTGATTGTGCGCAGGAGAATCCATATCGGGCGGCATGATAAGGGACAGCAACAGGGCTACTCTGCTGGCCTTTGTCAAGGCACAGGGCGCAACAGGTGCGGCAATCCTCTCAACATGTACCTGCGCTGTCTGATCTGAACAACTTCAAACGGCAGTGACTTGCGTGTCCTTGACCGGCATTCTGCTCACGTGCTTGTGCACGGTGGGCGCTGAGTGCAGGCAGGAACAATTGGTTGCATCCTGGCGATGAGTAAGTGATAAGGACGTAGGGATTATTGATGGCTGATCAGGAGCTGCCATTGCGCACCCTGCTAGCACATAGGGTTAGGGTTAGGGTCAGGGTTCAGCCCTCACCTCCACCCATGTCTGCTACTTGCTGTTGATAGAGCGCCCTGCCAATAGGGAGCGCATAGTGTAACCGCTGTCCGTCTTTGTCTGCACTGTTTGTGGTGCAGCGCTCTGATGCCCGCTCAAAACAGCAGCGATGACTTTTGATGGTGATGTTGAACTTGAAGTTGCCATTGAATTTTGGTGTTGCCCTTGCACCTGGCCACAGCCGTGGACCTGGGCATAGTGCGAGACGTCGCTGGCGGACTTGAGGAGGCACTCAAAGACGCACTGCAGAGGTGATGTCAAAAGCGTACTTCAACTGCAACAGTTGCTGATGTTTAGGGTTATGTAGGTCACAATAAGGGCTGGAGATGACGGTTGCGTGGCGGGCAGGGTGTGGGTCAGGATCAGGGTGAGCGCGTTATAGGCCATAGTCAAGACAGCCACAGACGCACAGAGGTCGTGTCAGATTTCATGTCACATTTGAACATTTGCGGTGTCAGAGTGCACATGTACTTGCACATTTGTGGCAGTCAAGGTTGTGCCAGAGCTGCCACGCCTGAGCATCAACATGGCTGCGTGAGCATCACTCACGCTTGTTGTTCTGCTCTGCTCCAAACTTTCACTGATTGCACTCACAGCATTTCGATGACAGCATAATGCCTTGCTTCGCTCGCGGTATGTAAGATCACCGTGCCTGCTGTGCACACAGATTCACGATGTTTTTACCGTGGTCCAGTATCATCTGCGTTTGCTCTGTCATGATAATGGAGCACGCGGTGTAGAGTCTTGTCGGATCGCGGAGCAACTGTGTGTGCTTGGTTGATTGGGGGTGGTCAGCAGTGTCTTAGGGTTAGCTAACCCTAAGTCTCTTCATGCTCATACTTGCATGTACTCATGTGGTACATGTTCACTTGTGTTGCCGCAGCCATTTGGGTGTGATGAGCAACAGCGTCGCCAGGGGCTTCATATTCACATGTGCTCACATGGTGTTCATATACTTGTGTTGTGTTGATATACTCATGTTGCAGATGTTATGTGGCGCTGACAGCAGCGTCGCCATGGGCTTCACGTTCAGATGTGTTCATGTGTTTTTGTCATGCAATGCTGCAGGTGTGATGTGGTGGTGACAAGCGGCAGTGTCTCCATGGGCTTCTTCTTCACACCTTTTCATGCGGTGTTTACATATTCTTACACATGTTGCAGGTGTGATGTGGTGGTGACAAGTGGCGGCGTGTCCATGGGCGAGGCTGACCTGATCAAGCCACTGCTGGAGCAGATGGGGACGCTCCACTTTGGGCGCATATGCATGAAGCCCGGCAAGCCCACCACCTTTGCCACGGTGCCAGGCGAGTGCTGCAGCCTGTGGCCCTAACCCTAAGCCTAGGTTGTAACCCTAGGCAGAACCGTATGTATAGGGTTAAGGTCAATGACATGGCGGTGTCTATGGTTGATTATCAGTCAGGTTTAGGGTTGTTCGTTGTGCGTGCTGCTCTTGTCTGTGGCCAGCTCTGGCTCTGAATGGTTGAGCATCTGACAGTGTCGTGTGCGTATGGTGTCAGGGCACTATGCCGCATATGCACGCGAAGCAAAGCACTCATAATGAGGTTCTACTCATTGCTCAGTAGAGTTCGCCAGTTGCTGAGAAAGGTGCTGCACTTTATCTGCAGAGACTTGTCAGCCTTAATTGCTTTATTTCGATCACTGAATGTGGGCCTCACAAGGCAGTAAGTTTGCAGGCCAACGTGCATTGACACAAGCCGTGCTCCCACTACAAGCGGGTGTATTGGTGATCAAACCAGAGTGATCATCATTTCATGGATTCAAGTCGTGGCACCGCTCTTGTTGCAAAGCAGCAGAGACAGTGTCTCTGGGCTGACAACAACCCTAGCGCCACTGGGCAAACGACACTTTCAGCAGACCCTCTTTGCACTGCGCCCCTGCGACTTTATGCCACTGATTCCCGCAGCAGCATGTGACAGAATGTTTTTGTGCACTAGTTGCTTAGGGTTAGGGTTAGGGTCGCCATTAGGGCCGCCATTCTTTGCTGCATGCATGTGGTGTCATGGGCAACTTACCGCGTTTGTGGCAACTTGAGTGACTTTCTGGAAAAATAACAACGCCACGGTGTCACGCTCTTGTCTGTTTGGTTCAGTCGGTGGCAGGAAGAAGCTGGTTCTGGCCATGCCTGCATTTCTAATTGCCATGAACGACTTGGCGTGTAATCAACGGAAAACTTGGTGCTCATTTTCGTGACAACGCCAGAATGTGTGCTCTTGTGTGTTTGGTGCAGTCGGCGGCAGGAAGAAGTTGGTTCTGGCCATGCCGGGCAATCCCGTGAGCTGCCTGGTGACAAGCCACCTATTCTGCGCGCCCGCTATGCGGAGACTCAGCGGGCAGGCGCGTCACCTCTGCATGCACAGCCAAGTTCAAGTGGTCCTGGCGGAGGTAAGGCATTGTTCAAACAGTGCACTTTTCCGTGCACGTCAGGGGTAGCATTAGCAGCGGAATTGGTTGAAGTGTACAATTTCAGCGAGCCACGAGGGTCGTAAGCTTGTTGAGAGTGGCACGGCATATTGACACTGGCAGTCGGCTTTGATAAGCCGGAAGATGTTGCACGGTGCAAGTGCCGTGTACTGCAAAGCACAGTTGCTGCATGCAGTAGAAGGTGTTCACTCCGGGGAAGAAGCGACAGGTCCTTGTCAATATGTGTGGTGTTTGCCCTGACGCTACCTGCACACTGTATGCATAAACAGTATGTCATTGCAGCTCACTGATGACATTAGCCCCTAACCCCAACCGTACACCCCACCTGCAGACTCTCAAGCTGGACCCCGAGCGGCCAGAGTACCACCGCGCCGTCGTCACCTGGGACAGTTCCCAGAACGCTCTTCTAGCCAACAGCACAGGCCCCCAGGCTAGCTGCCGACTTCTCAGCATGAGGGGGTCCAACGCCCTTCTCTGCCTGCCAGCCGCCTCCGGTGTAGCCGCGGCAGGCTCTCTGGTCACGGCGCTCTTGATAGGGGACATACCGCCGCCGTCGGCGCCGGCGCGGTGCTTTCACGCGCGCGCCGCGGGCGCGAGCGCCGCGGAGGCGCAGCACGGCAGGTGCGCCGCCGTCGCACAGCAGGCCGCCGCTGCCGTCGCAGCACAGGTGAGGGGTTGGCATGTATGTATAGGTCTTTGCAGGTGCGCAGCTTTATAAATACTTTGAGATACTAAAGCGGCGGCACAACGGGTGCGCGGCCGTCGCACAGCAGGCGGCCGCCGCCGTGGCAGCGCAGATGAGGGGTAGGCATGTATAGGTATGGGCAGGGCTGCAGCTTGAGAATATCTCTGAAATACTAAAGCGGCAGCACGACAGGTGCGCCGCCATCGCACGGCAGGCCGCCGCTGCCGTGGCAGCAAAGGGGAGGCATAAGCATGTATGTATAGGTGTTGATAGATGCGCAGTGGCAGGGCATTGAGAGTGTAATGTGTCGGCAGTACGGCAGGTGTACCGGTGCTGCGCGGGCGGGCCACCGCTGCAGCCGTGGCGCTTCACCTTGAGAGGTAGTATAGATTAGGTGTAGGTAGAGGTAATGATGGATGCTCAGTACTGAACTGTGATGATTGTGAGCATTCTGCCACCGGCCTTGCTTGCCTGGCAACAAGGGCGATGCAGCTGTCCACGCGTGCTGGCCAGCGACTTCAATCCGAAGAAGCTCGCCAGTTCACACAAGTTCATGCAGAGAAGGTGTGCCACAGTTCCAGCCAAAGCAGACAACGTCATGCACATGACGGTGTGCTACAGCACAGAGGCTCCTTACCAAATGTTTCATCCCCACGGTGGCAGCATTCGCGCTGCGCTTCTCAGACATTCCAGTGCCGCTGAAAGCTCGCAACACGGCTTACTTTCACCGATGCTGCATCACGGGCCGGGACGCACGCTGCCAGCGGCGGCGAACCCCATGGTCACTCTCACTTCCTGCACATCGCAAGTGTGCTACAGCAGAGGTTCACCTAATGGATCATCCACCTCAGTGCGCTTCTCAGACAGTCCAGTGCCCCCTTAAAGTCGCACAGCTTACTGTCACTGTTTTTTGCATTGCGGGCCGGTATGCAGGCTGGGGAACCCCATGGTCACTCTCACGGCCATCACCACCACCACGGTCACCATCACAGCCACGACCACGCACACGGCGCAAGCGGCGTGCGCACAGTCATGACGGTGGCGCTGCTCACCGTAAGCGACAGAGCGAGCCAGGGCGTGTATGAGGATCTGTCAGGGCCGGCCATGGCCAAGTGTCTTACTGCGGAGGGTCTGCCGTTTGATGCCAAGATTGCTGTCACCAAGGTCGTCGCTGACGAGGTGAGAGGGATGTATGGTAGCCTACTCCTAGCCTTAACCTCACCTTTGACTTGACTTGATTGAAAGGGTAAGGGCTGCCGGGCCGTGGCCACAGCCGCTGCGCTACGCCTGTGCGTGCACTCTGACGTGGCTCAAAGACTCGATGTCTCAACTGATGAGTTGAACCTGATGATGGCCAAAGAAGCGCTGGACAAGAACCTTCTTAAAGACTCGACGTCTCAACTGATGACTTGACTCTGATGGCCAAACAAGCGCTGGACAACAACCTTTAATTCACCAAGTATGGTGATACATTGATGATGTTGATGTGGAAGCTTGTGGACGTACAGACCATATGCTTGAAGTCATTTCAGCACTTTGCGATTTCCCTCAGTAAAAGCATCAAATTGAGAGTTTGTCATTTCGCATCTGCTGCTTCTAGGCAAGTTTGGCTGTGATGGACCTACTGCTTACTTACTGTATGGTTTCGTCTGCGTGTCTGCGCACATCATTTCTGAGTGCTGCTTGTACACTACAATACCGCCAACGGTATGCCGTCAAATGCCATGACCTTGCAAGTCCCATCATGTATGCTCCTGCCCTCGCTTAAAGATTCTCACCCTATTTACCATCATGCTTTGTTCTCATGATGCTCTGCACCGACCAGACTGCAGACATACAGGCGTGCATAATGGAGTGGTGCGATGTGGCCAAGGTCGACCTCATACTCACAAGCGGAGGTATGTATGTATGCATAGTATGCATATGCCCCTCAGACTGAGCGTTGTCATGGTGTAATGAGTTCAGTGCTTCAGCTTGTGTTGTGTTCACCAGTTGTCGACCCTGTAGGTCTCCTACGTGGTACGTGGCAGTCTTGCGTTGCGCCAGCGCAGCGCAGCGCACAGCACAGCTCGTCATTTGACTGACTTGCAAGACCCTCTTGGTCGTACTCTGCTTGCCAGAACCAAACCAGGGGATACTCAAAACAGCAGCCAGCTTTGTGGACCTTGTAGAACTTTCCTGGTCTGCTGCTGTCGCTGTCGCCTCTGCTTGCACAGCAATAGACCTTTGCGACTGCAATTGTTTGTCTGGCATCGACGGATAATCATCAGTTTTTTATTCCGCCACAGCAAGCAGTGCACGCACCGTCACCATGCCCTGAATGACGGCATTCGACACACCATATCCTGTTTTGCTGCTGTCGCCTGTCAACATCTCCCGCCGCAGGCACCGCGATAGACTTGCGCCAATGCGACTGTTCTTGTAGCATCTGTGAGCATCTGTGAGTTGTTTTCCTCTCTATTTGAGGCATCATGCAGCGCACACCCTGTCGCCATTGCCTGAAAAACCAGCGACAGAATAACGTCTCCTGTTCTCCTGCCGTTGCCTGTCAACATCCCCTGTTCTGCTGCCATCGCCTGTTGAAATGTCCTGTTCTGCCGCCGTCGCCTGTTGACATCACCATGTTCTGCCGCCGCCACCACCGCCGCAGGCACGGGCTTCGGCCGGCGCGACCTGACACCCGAGGCGATCGCGCCGCTGCTGCAGCGCCACGCTCCCGGCATCGTTCACGCCATCTATCAGGCGGGCCTCAAGCACACGCCGCTAGCGGTGCTGTCGCGGCCGGTCGCGGGCACGCGCGGCAACACGCTGGTGGTGACGCTCCCCGGTAGTGTCAAGGCGGTGAACGAGAACATGACCGCGCTCGTGCCGCTGCTGCCGCGCATCGTCAACTTGCTTCAGGGCAACGAGTGCTAGCGGGTTACGGCGGCGCTGCCGGCAGTTGGATCCCTGATGGCGTTGCGCTTTGCAGAGTGCAGCTGGGATTGCAGATACAGTGGCAAGCTTCCTCGCATAGCATCCTCAAAGTTGTGCGAGGTTGTGCGGCATACATGCATATCCAGGCAACGCTGCTACCCTCAAGACAGTCTAGTCTACGCGTAATCACGTACTTCTATTGCTGACCGCTGACCATAGCGTCACAGTTGCATTTCGTGGGCGGGCTTAAAGTTCCACTGTTGTGATCAGCGGAGTATGATACGCCAGCCATCCATCTCAGCTCAGGAACAACATGAGGAGTCAATGCGTGCCTTGTTGTCCATTGCCGTCGGTGGCATTGGCACTTGCATCCTGTGACCAAGGTCCAGCCAGCACGCTGGTGGCTGTAATAGCAGGTATTATAATAAAATGATTCGCTGAAGGGTTACCATCTATCTGGTGTGTTGTCTTGCATGCATTATCATATGCTTGCAACTACAGTAACAATGCTGCCAAGCGCTCGCAAAAACGCATCAAGCATCTGCTTTATGTGGCATCAAGCCAGTCGACAATTTGAACATGCTACTTCAATTGCATAACGCTTGTTCATGGACATGAAGTCAAATGCTTCGATATTGAACCAGTTGCTGAATTCATGTTGCTTTTCTTTTGAGGAACCAAGCTTGGTCAATAAGCACTATGCTAAATGCTAAAAAAAACACACATCCCAACCCGTTGGCCGCACTCCCATGTATCAAAATCTTACTTTTTGCCCTTATCCTGAAGTCTTCCTCTGACTACAGTCCTACCTACATGCTAAACACTGGCATCATTGGAACCATTTCCATGCAACACTACATACAAGACCACTTGATCAAGGCTTCTGGACACTGTCATACAAGTCTCGCGGATCAATCCAATGCAAGTTGTAGGGCGATACTTCAATCGCACAGGCGCAAGTGCGCTTCACACTCACGACATACCTGCCCTGTGGTCACATTCTGCCGACCGCTGCGGTGTTACAAGCACCCCGAGTTTGGCATGCACATGCGTCTTCGAATGACAAGCCGCATACATGCACATAGTGGCATCTAGACATGTCTGCCTGGGCATACTACATTCAGACACGTGCAGCTGGCATTCATTCCGCAACACGCAGGGCGAATGTCATTTCATTCCACACACATCACTCATATTGGCAGCGACAGGGTCATGCCAGCGTCCGACCAGTGCACCGAATTTCATGGCCAAAACGCTCAGTGCTGCGCATGACAATACCCCAAAGCTCAAAGTCAATCGCTGTCAAAGCTCATTACTGATGTGCAGCATGGATCAAACAACCTGTCAACTCCCCTGTACCTCTCCGCACCCATGCTGCCAGCAACATTCCTGCTCATCCATGCCTGCCCAAGTTCAATCATGCTTGCTTCGCAAGAAGGCATGCTGCGCGCAGCAGGCACTGCCCCCTTTTCCCCGTCTCTGTGCCCTCCTGTCCTCGTGATCCAGCGTCCCTACTCACCCGCCCCTCCCCCTGTCTGCCTTGCGTATTCATCAACTTGAGGTGCCGCCCTACATCAGCTGCGTCTGCAAACTCGTTTGTATACTTACCCGAATGCGACGGCCCCTGCGAGGCATAAACATGCATGAGTGCAGTTGCGCCAGGTCCAGTAGCAGCCAGCGCGGAGCGACACATAGGCAACTTCACGCTTGCCACCGCCGATAGCTGTGGGCGCAAGCGGTGCTGCTGTTGCCGCCGCCGCTGCTGCCGCCACCGCCGCTGCTGCTGCTGCCGCTGCTGATGCTGCCGCTAGCACAGCTGCCTGCGACTGCCTCTGCCGCTGCAAGCTACCCCTTAACCGCCACTACCTCCGCTGCCCCGCCGCAACCGCTGTCGATGCAGTGGCCACCTGTGTTGTCGTTGCTGCTGCCGCCGCCGCTGCTGCTGCTGCTGCTGCACGCTGCCGCCGATGCGGTGCTGCAAACGCGCGCCGCCGCCACTGCCGCCGCCGCCGCCGCCACTGCCGCCGCCGCCGCCGCCACTGCCGCCGCCGCCGCCGCGTATGCGCCATGCTAAGCAGCTTGTCTACCCATACGGTGCACCGAAGTGGGCAGGAGCCTGAAAGAATGGCGCTGGCAGCGGCGCGTGGGGCCGTCCTCGCGTCGCAGCATCCAGTGCCTGCCACAGAATGCTCATTTGCGACTGCTGAGCGTTGAAGAGGCTAGACGCTTGAAAGGCCTCCTGCTGCATGCGCCCGATAGTGTTCATGAGCTGCGCAATGACGTCGTCGCCGCCGTCTCCCGACAGGCTCGCCACCGCCTGCGCGGCGCTGGTCGCCGTGGCAAGCGCCGCGCGGTGTGCCGCAGCCGCGGCCTCCATCGCCCCGGCCTCGCGCAGCCTGGCCGCGTTGGCGTCAGCGGCGCGGCCCAGGCGGCGCATCGCGTCGCAGGCGTAGCGGTGCAGCTCGGCGTTGCCAGGGTAGGTATGCATGCACGCCACCAGCGCCTCGCACGCCCCCGCGTCGCGCAGCGCGGCGCCGTTGGGCGTGCCCGCCGTGCACAGCGCAGCCACCGCGCGCCCCCCCAGCTCCTGCACCGCTGCGTCGTCCTCGAAGTGAATGTGCATCGCCGCCGCTGCCGCCGCGCACGCGCCCGCCGCGCCGAGCCACGCTGCGACGTTGCCGCCGCCGCGTTCGCACAGCACGCGCAGCGCCGTCAGGCAGCTCCGCAGCACGCGCGGATGGTCGCTGTGGGCGCGTATGGCGCAACGACAGCCTCACAGGCGCCCGCCGCGGCTGCGCGCGGGGCGCCGGCGGCAGTGCCGCCGCACAGCGCTGCGAGCGCGGCCGCGCACTCGTGCTGGATATCCGAGGCGTCCATGTGAGCGCGCATGCTTGCCGTTACCGCCTCGCATCCACCTGCAGCCACGATGTGATAGCAAGCGTCGGCGCCGCCGGCAGCGCACAGGAGCGCGAGCACCCGCGGGGAGTAGTGCTGCGCGCACACGCAGTCGACATGCGCGCGCAAGCTGTCAAGCAGCGTCCCCCAGCCGGCGACGGCGCCGATGCGGAGGACGTTGTCGGCGCTGCCTTCGCAAAGGCAGCGCAGCGCGTCCGTGCAGAACATGTGCAGTTGTGTTGCGTCGGGGCTCGTGCGCATCGCCGCCAGCATCGCTTCACAAACGCCAAGGCTCCCAAAGGCGGCGGCGCGGGCGCTGTCCTCACGGGCAAGCGTGGCGATCACCAGCGCGCTGCGCTGCTGCAGCACGGCGTTGCCGGCGTGCATTTGCATAGCCGTCAGCATGGCCGCAACGCCGCCTGTGTTGACAATCGTGCATCCATTGTCATCACTATGCCAGCAGAGGAACAGCAGCGCCGTCATAGCGAAGTGCTGCACTTGTGCGGCATTCGGAACGGCCCGCATTGCCGCGACCAGCGTCTCACAACCGCCGCCGCTGCCAATCCTCGCGCAGTTGGCGTCGCTGCCGTCGGTCAGCGCTGTCAGCGCCCACGCGCCTTCCAGCAGTACCTCGGCATCAGCAGCGTGGGCTTGCATGCCCGCAATGACGGCCTGGCACGCACCAGCGTCGCCGGCTACGGTCTGACAGGCGCTGTCGTATGCACACAGTTTCATGATTGCCTGCGCGCTGACGCGTTGCACTTCGGCGCTGTTCAGGTGCGCGCGCATCCCCTGTGCCAGCGCCTCCAGTGCTCCGACGGTGCGCAACTTGGCAAAGTTCTGGGGGCAGTTGCTGCACTCCGCGATGGCCTACGCGCAGTACCGCTGCACGTCCGCGCTTTCCACGTGAGCGCGCATGCCGTTCACCACACCCGCAAAGCCCCCGTCTTCGCCAAAGTTGATGCTGCTGCGTGCGTCAGCGAGCTGCGCAAAGAGCTGCGTCGCCGCCCGTGCACAGGACACCTGAACATCCGCCTCATGCAAGTGAGTGGGCACGCATGGCAGCCACCAGCGCTTGGCACGCCCCCCCATTGACTGCCTTCTTGGCGTTGATGGGATTGAGGCAGCACAAGCTCTTGAGCACTACTGCACTTTGCTGCTGAATTCGGCTGTCGTTCTCGTGGGCCTGCATGATCGTCACTACGGCTTCGCATGCTCCAGCACAGCCAAGCAGTATTCTGGTGCTGGCACTGTCGTCACATAGCGTATGCAGCTGCTGCAGCGTCTGCTGTACAGCCGCTGCATCGTTGCGCCCATCTTTCAGGCGCCCCAGCAAAGCCAGTGGGGGCCCATCTTCTGTGCCTGTGCCTTCATCAGCACCATCTGTTTCATCAGCACTACTGTCCTCTGCCGTCTTGCGTTTCACCATCCTGTGCACTGCACAGTGTCCGGATCCGCGGACTCCTAAGAAAACGTGTGAACTTCAACAGCTGAAGAGTCAGCCCTATTTTAACGTAACCCTAGTAGTTCGACGGAAATTTGGCTTTAGCAAAGATCTGACCCGTTGAGAGCGCACTAGAAGCAAGGAAAGGCGGAAGAGACTGAGTTGGACGCACAAGGAAGCCATGATGATGGTACGGAGCATGCAGCTGGCGCGCCAGGGCGGCGTGGCCATGAGGAGTACCTGCCGTCAGGTGCACGGATCCAGGAAAGCTCGCAAGGGAGCAGTGGATGTTGTAAACGGTGAGTGGAAGCTCTCTCGCTGGCTTGCAGCAGACGGTAGAGTATACGTCATAAGCTCAATACCTGACCTCATTTGCGCTTGCATCGTTTGCCTGCAGCGGACGTTGGCAAGCTGGGCACGTCCATGTTTCATTACCTCAACTATGGCCTGCTAGCTGCGCTGCCTGTGCTGCTGGTGGCCCCCACGCCCGTCAGGACACCCGTGGAGCTGCTGCTGGCGGTTGCCTTCCCGCTGCACGCGCACGTATCCATGAACTACGTCATCTCTGACTACGTGCCTCGGTTCGCGCAACAGCCCGCACGTATCGCCATGCTGGGCGTCACTGCTGTAGCGAGCTTGGGTCTCATCAAGCTCAGCCTGACCGGCCCTGGACTCGTGTCCACTGTTGGCGCGCTTTGGAAGAAGCCCGCTAAGGAAGAGGCCAAGGAAGAGGCGAAGTAGTTGGCCTATGCGCTGAGCTAATCGCAGCACCACGGTCGCAGCAACGGGCGCTGACGCGCGGATGTGCAAGGCAAGGCAAGGCAAGGCAGAAAAGCTGTTGAGTATGCGGCGCGCTCAGCAGCAACTCATGAAAGCGGGTAGTGTACCAGTGTTATGCAGCCCACACACCGGGCACTGTATAGGCCTCCTGGGCACGTGAAGCGCGGCGTTTTTTGATCCACTGGAGTATATATACAATATAGTCTGCAACAGCTGTCCAAGAACTCGTTGTGTCTGCACCTGCGGTGTCATAACATGAAAGCATCAGCAATTGTGATGCATAACTTGTGATTCACACGAGTTGCGCCATGCATGCAGTGAGATTTTTTGTTGCAGCCAAGAGCAAGGTGCACAAGTGCCTGCGTTTTACTTGATTGCATGCCACCTACGCACACCTGCCTTGTCAAATCAAGAGGTCAGCGGGCTGCCAGTCGCAACAATGTGGCGTTGTTACAGTTGTGCCAAGGCGTTTCTGACCAGTGCTCCAACGTAGCAAGGCTCACAGCTGATTTAGTTGATTGCCCACTGTTGCATCGCTGTTTAAACGATTAGTTACTGATCACTGCATGCTGCATGAGCCTCGTTGATGGTGACCTCTTGTTAGCCCAGCTTGCATGGCAAAATGGCGTGACAATGTGAGCGCATGTCGTGCTTCCGTGATTCACAACAAAGAGTACCATTATGATATGGCAGGCAGTAGCAGATTATGGTGCTTGCAAGTTGCCATGAAAGCATCCATGTCGCGCGCGACGCGTTGGGCGTCGTGCCTGGCACCGCCGAGATGTGCGCAATCAGCGCGCTGGAGTGCATGCCGAGTTCGCCAATGTACACCACCTAGCCGCCCTTTTTGAGCAGCAGCAGTGATTCGAGCGTCTCAAAGAGGTACGTGGACAGCTGTTGCATTATGCAGATGACGCGCGCGCCCCAGAGGCGCACCCCTTCTGGACCGCGCGCAGCACCACCTATAGGGCAGATTGGGCGAGGCGATGCAACAGCCAAGGACTCAGTCAGCGCGCCGCTGCCGGGTCGGTGTGTGTAGATGAGGGTTGGGTTCAGGGAGGTTGGGGTCTTGGCATGTGACGGCGCGCCGATGCAATCTTGCGCATCGCGCGCAGCGAGTATGAGCGTCGTCCCTGCACCGTCAGAATCTGCAAGACACTTGCAAGCCCCTGAATTGCTTTCTTGGTACTTAGCTCATTCACTGAACTGGTGTATCACGGCGCAGATGACGGCGCGCCCCTGCGGCAACGAGCAGCACGAAGCTATGGTGATGACAGTAGATATGCGTCTCGTCGCTCCGACATCTAGGACGCGCATGTATGCGGTTCAAGTTGAAGCGCATATATGGAATTCAAGGTGAAGCAATACAGCACTCAACGTACGATATTTCATCAGCATTGACATCAAAGCCTCAACTCTCTCAAGAGGTTCTATCAAGGAATTGCACTATAGTCATCTGAACATGGTGATAGACTTGAAGGCCGCATTACTCACCGGGTGCTGCAGTGCGCACCGTCGTGCGTATCACAATCATGACAGACCGGCGGCCACTTAAGCCCGTGACCCTGGGTACAAGGACCATGGGACCACGAGCATAGCAACACTGTCCGTTCCGAAAAGTGTGGAACATTGCTATTTGACTGGAACAAAGCCAGTTGTGTTTTGACGCGCGTACAAAAGTTTGACGGCCACTCTCCCTCAACGCAAGCCAGCACATGTACCATTGTGGATATGTTGTGTGCCGCCTCATGACTGCAATGCAATGCGAGTTGGCAAGCAGTACCAGACCTAGCCACATGTCGTCTGCAAAGCATCCATGTGCATGTACAATGCTGCAACAGCGCTGCCGCGGAGCTTCGGCCAGCACGGCAGCATCAGCAGTACCGGCGGCAAAAGCATAAGCAGCAGCAGCAGCAGGCAGCACGACACAGACATTCCGGATTAAATCAGCTGCAAGCGCCAATACCCATTCACTGAGTGCAAGCGAGCAAGCATGCACACCCTACTAGTTGACGCAAGCGCACAGAGTCAAAGCGCCGCTACATCAAACCTACGGCAGCACCCGCGCTTTTAGTGAACTCACCAGCATCCTAGCCATCTGACTCTGAGGTGTAGAAGCCCTGGTCGCTGATGTCGTCATCGTCGCCTATGCCGATGCCATAGCCATAGGTGTTGTACATGCCGGCACCAGCCCCCGCATGAGCCTTCGGCACCCGTTGGCGCGCGCCCACTGCGCCACGCCCCAGTATCCCTGCCTCTTGGCGCAGCGTATGGTGTCACTGTCCCAGGGACACCCGTTGGCGCGCGCCCACTGCAGCATGCCGAGACGGCCGCTGCTCGCGGCGTACCTGCAGGTCTTCTCGTCCCAGGGGCACCCATTGGCGCGCGCCCACTGCAGCACTCCGAGGTGCCCGCGGCTGGCGGCACTGCTGCACACCGTAGCGTTCCAAGGGCAGCCGTTGGCACGGGCCCACTGCAGCACGTCCTTGCGCGCAGCGCACGCGCACGTCTCCGCGTCCCAGGGGCAGCCGTTGGCGCGCGCCCACTGGAGCACCTCGAGATGCCCCCCGGATGCGCTGGCGTAGCACGTGTTTTCCCTGAACGCGCACCCGTTCGCCTTCGCCCATCGCAGCACCTCCAGGTGCCCCCCCAGCGCAGCATAGCTGCATGTGCCCTCATTCCATGGGCATCCGCTGGCGCGCGCCCACTGCAGAACCGCGAGGTGGCCGTGGTGCGCGGCGTGCAGGCAGGTGTCGGTGCCCCAGTGGCAGCCGTTGGTGCGCACCCATTGCAGTATGTCGAGACGGCCGCTGCCTGCAGCATCTCTGCACGTGCGCGAGTCCCAGGGGCAGCCGTTGGCTCGCAGCCACTGCAGCACGTTGAGATGCCCGCTCCTGACAACGTCTCTGCACGTCCTTGCGTCCCACGGGCACCCATTGGCGCGGGCCCACTGCAGCACGCCCAGGCGTGCGTTCTTCGCGGCGTTTCTGCACGTCGCCTCCGTCCACGGGCAGCCGTGTGCACGAGCCCACTGCAGCACCGCGAGGTGCCCGCCCTCCGCCGCGTATGAGCATACGCCTGCGTTCCACGGGCAGCCGTTTGCGTGCGCCCACTGCAGCACTGCGAGGTGCCCGCCTGCCGCCGCAGCGACGGGCGTGAGGACGTCCCAGTCGCAGCCGACCTGGCGCAGCCACTGAAGCACCTCAAGCTGATTGAATGCTGCAGCGCACCTGCACATCGACATGGCTTCATCGCCAGTGCTGAAACGCCAAGGCTGACAATGGTGCAGCCACATTACCAGCTGCAGGTGTCCCCTCGCGATGGCGATGAACGCGTGCCGAGGCAGCAGCTGTGTCGCGTGTGTGCTGCGGAGCAGCAGCAATGCTTTCATATCCCCCCTGCGGATGCATGAATTCTGAGCCATGGCGGCGTCCAGACCGGTCTGAACCGCCCACCTAATCAGGGAGCTGGTGCTGCCGACAGCATCCGCCGCCACGGTTTGGATCCTCCTTGGGGCTGGAACGAGCTCCAGCACATCGTGGAAGGCGTGGCAGGTGCTCCTGATCATCAGCGATGGAGGCAAGAAGGCCAGGACACGGGGAGCGGCACTCAGGATTGGGTGGTCTGCCATGATGAGAGGATCGTACTGGATTGCTAAGCTTTTAGCTCTGCTCGGAAAACTTCAAGTTTGAACTTCAACGTCTTTGCCGCCAAAAACTTTGAACTGACCCCACAGTAGCTGTTGTAATGTTTTTTCGTCTCGGCAGCCACGACCTCAGCCAGCTTACACCAACTGGACAGGACGAGCTGCAGCCATGGCCTCCATGGGTTTGATGCGGCAGATAGCCCAGGCCTTCAGGCTGCAGGGCCTGCAGCTGACGGGCGAGGCCATGAAAGCAATCATCAGCGTCATTGAAAGCGAGGAGGACTCTGCTGCAGCGCTGGGAGCAGTGATCAGCGCCATCAAAGACAAAATAGAGCGCAAGGAGCTGCGCAGCACTGTGATCGACGAGGCAGCTGTAGCAGCGGTGGCGATTGACCTCAGCAACACCGAGGACGATCTTGCGCGTGCCAGCCTCAAAGTCCTGAACGCCTTTGAGGGAGCGAGGCTGTGGTACGACCCGCTGCGCAAGTCACTGCAGTGGGAAACGCAGGAGCAAAGGACCAGCGTGCTGCATGCGGGGCCTGAGGCAAAGGGGGAGATGCTTCGGGACAGGCTGCTGCTGATGCAGCAGAGAACACAGCGGCACGAGCTGTTTCGGGCGCCGGTCATTGCTTCCAGCAGAAAAGACACCATCAAGGTATGCTAGCCAGCAGAACATCGTCAGCAACTGTGTGTTGTTGCTTCTAAAGCTGGACAGCTCACTGTTTGCATTTGTATCGTGTTGTTGGCGCTACAAGTGGGCAGCTCAGTGCTTGCCAATGTATGTACAAGAACATACCTGCTGCAGTCACTCATCCAGCAGTGGGAGGGATTAGCACAGGGACTCTGACAGCATTGACTGCAATGTTCGTCATTGCAGCCTAGCGCGAAGCTGCAGTGGTCGCCGGCATAGATGAATGTGCCCTGGCCTTATGATTGATGCATGTGCAGCTGCAGCAGGACATAAACGGAAGCCAACTCAGTTTCACATCAACGTGTACCTCATGTCCGAAGTACGGAGGAATTTCATTGGACCACCAGACCCCGTGCTCATCAGTACCGCCCAGATCATGCTACCATGAGTACAGCAGCGCCGTATCAGAATAAACTTTTAATTCTGCTTGCAAACGCAGCTGTGGCCTTGAAGGCGTTGCGTCTAAGATCTCAATTTGCTCAACAGGCATGCAGCTCATACACTTATGCATGCATACATACTGTACTGGCTCTGTGCACTCTGTACACTGCTGCGCCAGAACGCCCAGCTCTTTCTGTCAGGCGAAGAACTGCAGTCGTCATGTGCTTCTGCTGCATACTGTATGATGCTGGGTACCATGCTCACAGGCTTCCATAACAGTAGCAAATAAAATATGATGCAACCGTGCCGCTGACCATCATCATCACCTTCAGCTGCGCCTGAGCACAGCTTTCAATATCCACGCGCGCGCGGCTGCAGCTGACGTCGCTGGACAGCCTCCTGGGCAGCCACGGCGGCAAGTGCATCATGGGCATGCTAACGCAGCCTTCCGAGGGTGCGTACCACATAGAGGACCTGACGTGCCAGGTGCCAATAGACGTCAGCGGGGCGGGCTACACTGCGGGCATGTTTACGGAGAACTGCGTGGTGGTGGCGGAGGGGGAGATGGTGGATGGGGCCTTCCGCATTGACATGGTGAGCTGAGGCCTGTGGTCATTGATGCCAGCATGCTAACCATCCCTTGTCACCTAGAGCTCTACGATCTTTTGATTCGTTTCCAGTCAAGATGATTCTACTTGAAATGGCGTTCCGCATTGACATGGTGAGTTGTGGCCTGTTGCCAGACATGCCATTATGCTAATCATCCCTTGTCACCTAGAGCTCTACGATCTTTTGATTCGTTTCCAGTCAAGATAACCCTGCCCTAATGGCGTTCCGCATTGACATGGTGAGCTGTGGCCTATGGCCAGACATGCCATTGCTCAATGCCACCTTGACCTAATGAAGGGGCAAAGTCAGTAGGGTTTGCTCGGTCCTGCTTTTCTGCTTTGTACTACATGATAGCTGTTCTCGCCACAGAAATCCACTCATTGTCGCCCGCCGATTGGGTATACTTGTCTTGACAAGTCTTGACAAGACATCATGAATGCATGCGCGGCTGCTGGTGAATGGTGGATGGCGACTTTCGCAGTGGCATGCTGTGGCCTATTGGCGAATATTGCATTGTTGTAAACATTATTGAGATGCGTATCGCTGTGCAGCGCAAAGAAGGCTATTGCGCCTGTTGCCGTTTGGCACATTGTCTTGATACATGCAAATTGCAAAGTGCAACAGGCTGTATCTTGCTCTGCATATTACCCTTGGAAAAGCACGAACATCCTCATGAATGTCTGGCGTACAGGCTACAAAGCGCCAATGTCCTGCAAGTGTATTTCGTGTATGAATAGCAGAGTTTGCAGAGTGTGTACAGTCTCAGCAATGTAGTCTACATGTACAAAGAGGCATGTGTGCCTTGCCGTGGTGAGCTTGGACCAAATGCTGCAAGTGCATGCATACATATGCTCTGTGTGTATGGCCCTTTAAATCACCTCATGGTCAGCAAGAACATCAACCGCAGTCTATCAGTTAAAGTGGTCATCAAGTAGCCCACCACCTTCTTCAGATATCGAATTGTCTTACGCCTGCAGATGGGGTTTCCGCCACCAGAGCAGTAGGCTTGTCAGTTGTACTGATCTCCAAGTATGCAACCATTTGTTGGTGTTCAAATGGTCATTTTCTCGCTTTTGTTTGTGCTTGCCCACAGATGGGGTTCCCGCCACCAGAGCTGCGCAAAGCCACCGCACTAGCTATCGGACAGCCCGATTTGTTTGGTACAGGCATGACGCATCAGCAGGTGGAGCTTCTGGACAATCTGGAGGGAGACGCAGAGGAGAGCATGTTTATTCTGCTGTCAGATGTGCACCTGGACAAAGTGAGTGCATTGGACCTTCCAGGCATGCAACCGTGATTGAGAAGAGCGTATGCACAGTGTGCCAGAGCACAGAATGCATGCTGGTGCAAAGGGTGCCCTGCTGCTGATGGCATTGGATGATGCAGCCTGAAGTAATGCCACCATGTGCGGGGGTTTGAGTTTGGGTTAGGTTAGAATTAGGGTTAGGACCTAGGGGTTAAATTAAGTTAAGATTAGAGTTAGGATTGGCAGTTTCAAGCAGACATCCAGGGCTTCAGATGTGTGTAGGCTTTGAACTTCCTGCTGTGGCTGGCATTGATCCTATAACCTCAAGCTATGCCTGCATGCATTTTCGCTTTAACATGCATGCAGGCTTCGGACAACGGAGCGAGATCTGTCAGCTTGTACTGGTGGTGACAAAGAATGCAGATGTCAACACTAGACTTCTTTTGATTCTCGCTTAGGGCACGAATACTTACCGTATACCGTGGGTGGTCGGAAGTAAGTCACCCTACCGTCACATAACCTTGCACAAGGCCGCCGACATGCGGACAACGCCCTGTTCCGCAAGGCATTCTGTTACTTTCGCTGTCAGGCACGGGACTTGCCTATTTTGCTCATCTTAGAACTGCCACAGGATCATGTGACCATGTCACTCTTGCGGCATATAGCACAACCTATGTTTGCATACATATTGGCACAAGAGCCCGTTCTGCCATGATCCAAAGTTGCTGCTGTGTGGTGACACCTGCGTGTATGTGTGTCACACACGTGTGTCACAGCCTGCCGTCATGGAGAAGCTGCGCGTCATATTTGAGGGATTCTCCGACATGCCAGAGCCGCCGCTGTTTGTGCTCATGGGAGACTTCAGCTCCGCGCCAATCAACCAGACCTCAGAGAGCGTGGCTCAGATGGCTGACAAGTTCGACGCACTGGGCAGCCTCATTGCGGTATGTAGGGCTAGCGTTAGGGTTTGGGTTAGCATCAGGGCAAGGCACGCGTCAGTGATTGTGGTGCTTGCTGTAGGGTTGACCGCCCTCGAGCTTAACATCAAGATTGTAACTTCAGGAGGACCCCACTCGTCGTTTTGTCGCACGCGCATTCCAGATGGTGCAGCAGATAAACGCAATACATCCAATGACCTGCATGGCTGTGACGATCGTGCCGCTGAAGTGGTCCTTTGATGTACACAGAGTAAAGTATGATGGCATTCACCAACAAAAAGGTGGATGTCAAAGGTCGAGCCATCTCGACATGTTGCTCGTGAGAGAACATATTTTGAGTACAAGGAAGACACCACAATGCAGCTGCACTTTCCAGCCGCATGTTGTGCCTCGCTTGCCTCTGCCCGCCACTGAAATGCAACATCAGTTTGCAGTGCTCGTGAATCATGCCAGCTTCGTCAACGTGCCAGGCCCCAATAACCGTACCATCAATAGGCTCAATGGTGGAGCTGTCACACCATCTTGCACGAAGGCAACAAAACAATTGCACGTCGCAACCGCTACACCTTAAGCTCTAACCCCAACCCCTACCTCAACCCTACACACCAAACAGGAGTTCCCAGCGCTGGCACAGCACGCCAACTTTGTCATAGTGCCGGGCCCTAATGACCCTGCCACCATCGGCGGCATGGCACTTCCCAGGGGGCCGATACCCCGGTACTTTGCCAAGGGGCTGGTGGAGCGCGTGAGCAACGTGCACCTGGCCACCAGCCCCTGCAGGCTGCGCTTCTACACGCAGGAGATCGTGCTGTTCCGCGACGACATCTTCAAGAAGATGCAGGTGAGGTGACGCTCCTTGTTTCTGTTTCCTGGCGCATACCGGGGGGGGGTTGGGGAGGTGTTTTCCGCAACAACGGGTCCAAGACGATGCAGGTGAAGTTGCGCAGCTTGGCGTTTGTATTAGGTGTAGGGCTACGAATTTGGAGATTGTGGTTTTCTGCGAGGGCATCTTCAAGAAGATGCAGGTGAGGTGACGCTCCTTATTGTTGGGCTTAGATGGCATGCAAGGGGGGGGTGAGGTGGTGCTTCTTGCATTGAGGCAAGGTAGTTTCCGCAACAACAGGTTTCAGAAGATGCAGGTGAAGTTGCGCAGCTTGGCGTTAGTGTTAGGTGTAGGGCTAAAAGTTTGGAGATTGTGGTTTTCCGCGATGACATCTTCAAGAGGATGCAGGCAAGGTGACGCTCCTTAGGGTTCAGGAGGGCTGAGGAGAGCTCCTTTGCGACAACATCTCCTGAACGATGCAGAATTTATTATGTATAAGATGGGCAGCGCAGGAATGGGGCTGAGACTCAGGATGCTGTAGGGTTAGGGTAGGGGTTAGAAGAGTACGGCGGTGCACTAATGTGCCTGACACAAGCGCTTGACCTTCCGAAGCGCTGAGATCTAGTGGCAACAGCAGACGTATGCACTTGACGCATATGTGCTCACATGATCACGCCCATGGCTGATGAGGTCATGTGTTGAAGTTTGATGGGGCAGCACCCCTCGCCTTGGGCTGCCCCGGCCTTCTTATCCTGGCATTCCTCATTTCTGTTGACTGTGCAGTACATGAAGTCGCTTCAGAGCGTAACTGACACCCTGCCCCCTTGACGTCGTCCCGGTGCAGCGGCACTGCATAGTACCGCCCAAAAATCCGCCAGACGCACCGAACATGGATGCCTCGGAGCACCTGGTCAAGACGCTGCTAGACCAGGGACACCTGTGCCCGCTGCCGCTGTCCAGTAGACCAATTCACTGCCAATTTGATGCCGCACTGAGGTACGGCAAGAGTGAACTCTATATAAGTTCTGGAATACTTCAAGAAGTAGTATGTCTGTAGCATGACATGCTGCCGCTGTCCAGTATACCCATCCACTGCCAGTTTGATGCACTCAGGTACGTCTTGGGGTTAGGGTTAGGGTTAAGCGGGATATGTAGTGAGGAGTGGGGTATCACCACTATCTGCCGCTGCGGTGTTGCAGAAGAGCGAATTCCATGTGCCGTGGCATAGTACGCATGTACGCATGATACGCTGCCGCTGTCCAGTAGATCGGTACATTTCCAGTTCGACGCCGCACTGAGGTGCGTTTTAGGGTTAGGGTTAGAGATATGTGGGGCAAGGTCTGGGATAGCGCGTCTGTCTGCTGCGGGGCTGCAAAAGCGTAATCCTATGGCATGGAAGTACACTTTGAAGTATGCGCTGTGGCGTGGTGCGTATGTATGTCATGGCATGCGACGGACACACAGGTACGGTTGATGATTGACATGCAATGTCTATATGGTAGGTGATATGGCATGCAATGTCTATATGGTGTAGGTTTGGCATGCGATGTATATGATAGGTATGCAAGGCATGCCATATGCCATACATACATGGCTCGCCGGTGCACGCTTGCTTCTCTAGCCACACAAGCCAGGTTAGGGTTAGCCTAACCCTAACCCTAACCCTAACCCAAGGTCAAACACGCCGCATGTCTGGCGTATGTCTAGTGCCTTCGGACTGCCGGCAAAGCAAGTTTGGCACTCGTTCTACAGTACTTCCCTTCTTTTTGTTAAACGCATCAGTGCGCCAGTTGCCTAAGATGAGATTTGCACTGGCCCTCAAAGAGGCATTGTGCAAATAGCGTGGGTCGAGGGGGTACAGAGCTTGCAGTGTTTTTGAGCACTGAGGTCGTTTGCTGGTGTGTTCAACGCGCTAGTTTACTTTGCTGTATCGGCTCACAATCTATGTGCAGATCAAGCTTTGGTCGTCATTGAGTGCATGACTGCTGCCTGCCTCCAGAGTCATTGTCTGTTGGAGCAGGGCGCTCATGCCTGTGCTTTATCTTTGCAGCCATGCATGCCGGGACCTGCATACTGTATGGCACCCTTGCTGCATACTTGATAGAAACGAATCAAAAGATTGTAGAGCTTCAGGTGCCAAGGTGTGGTTAGCCGTCAAATTTAATGCCTTCTACCAGTAAACGTCGTCGCCGCTGCTGCGACAATTGATAGTGTAAGTTTGTGAACTTGCACTGATTCTGACAAAACTCCTGATGGTGTTTGTGCATGGTGTGCTGGTGCAGGTTGTATCCGCTGCCACAAGTGGTCATCCTGGCGGACCGATCTGAACAGTTCAGCTGGCAATATCATGTGAGCCTCCGTGCGCATATTGTTGCTGGCAGCTCCAAAACTCTGAAGAATACTTTGAAGACTACTGTAACAGCCAGTTGCATATGATGTCATCTTCTGAGTTGAAGTGCAATGTTCATTCTGCACCATGGGGTACTTTCAGCTGGCCTGCAGGGCGTGTGCATCAAACTGGCACTGTTCACCTCACCTCGCCGCAGCCTCCATTCAGCGTTTGACATCTGCGTTACACCACTGCTCCTCAGTGCGCAAAGTCTAGGATGCACAGCTTGCCTGATTGACCAAAGCTGATGCCACTTGACAGCGCGCAGTGATGGCCCCCTTGTATCACACAGATAATGCTTTTCCTGTTCTGTGCTTGTTGCAGGACTCCACATGGGCCATCAACCCAGGGAGCTTTCCCTCGGACTTCTCGTTTGTGGTTTATCGACCATCATCAGGCGATGTTGAGTTTTCCAGCTGCTGAGCAGTGCACTCTCATGTAAATCTGTACAAAGCTTCACATTCTGCATGTGGCTCTCATTATGCTTTGCCTTCCTGTGCACTGTTACAATTGCACGTCCATTCTGATGTATTGATGGTCATCCAATGTACTTTTGGCCATGGGCATCGCAACCAGAGGAGAAAGCTGAGAGCCAGAGGAGCAAGGTGAGGGCAAGCGTTCTTCCCCTCGAAAGTGGTCGCTTCATGCAGCTGCTGAAAGCTCGCTGTCAGGGACACCTGTGCAATGCAGTGTGCATGTCATCTGTGCCACAGCGTGTTTGTCTTCGATTCTCTGCTCATGCGTAGCCATGTGTATCTCTGTTGCGCCTCACATTTTGCTCCTACTGAGCACTGATCACATCCTTCGCGCTGATCCATCTTGCCACTTTGTAGTATGCGACTAGGACTGGGGGTCTCGCGCACCTGCTCGTTTTGGTCAATGATGTCGAGGACCAATTCACTGCGAAGAACATGATCCTACAGAGTGGGTGCTGCTGCATTCAGGAGTATGCATGCTGA
Source organism: Tribonema minus (assembly GCA_017506865.1). Lineage (NCBI taxonomy): Eukaryota > Xanthophyceae > Tribonematales > Tribonemataceae > Tribonema > Tribonema minus. The sequence goes on from JAFCMP010000446.1 coordinate 110,215, forward strand.
CATGCCCATGGCTGACTGCACTAGACGTTGCACCGATCAGCACGACGTCACGTCTGTCGAGTCAAGAGAATCCTTGGTCTTGGATAGATGACAGGTTAGACAGGAACCAGAAAGAAATTGACATGCTGGTGCTTACAGCTTAAGTTACTCATTACGAAAGGCATCCCGATCATACTGGTATCAGCGAATGTGTACGCCATTGATTTGAGACCATGTTTGCACGATCCCTCACTAACCCCTCACCACTGCTTCCAGCGGTGACCGATGCTTCTAGGGCAGTCAAGGACAAGGCTGCATCTAGCTGACTAGCAGGTGCGCGTGATGCAAATGCACAGCTGCTGCGCGCAGCACACGGGGATCACGACAGAAGCTTATTAAGTCGGCTGGACCAAGCTCGTGCACAACACAGAGACCCCTTGTCAAGCAGCGTATTCTAGGCGGTAGAAAGACAAGCAAAAAGATGAAGTCTTACAGGCGCGTGCAAGGGATCAACAAAGTTTGTGCCATTCGTGACCAGTGCGCACTGGCATCTACAACACCATCATTGTACTATGCTGCTCCAGTGATGGTGACCTGCTGGCCAGTGGAATGGGGTTTTCTCTGATCATCTGCATGTTCAGCGTGCTGGCACTATCTTCTAATAAGGCCTTCATGCTGATCATCACCCTCGCCCTCCCTGTGCTCCTCTCCCTCTCCGTCACCCTCACCCCTCCCCGTGCTCCTCGCGCTCGTCGCCCGCCTCACCAGCATGACTAGAAGCAGCAGAGGCATCAGCAGGGCTAGTGCCTAAACTAAACTCTTGCGCCAAACACGCTGCGCCATGTGAGTTGCGCCAGTTGCGCCAGCTGCCGGCTCAAGTGACTCGTGGCGCAACTGGCGATACTCGTCAGTTTACTCATGAGTATTACTCATTACTCACGAGTTTACTCGCAAATCTTGCCTAGGGTTAGTGTTTTAACTAGGGTGAGTCATGACCGTAAAGTCATGACCGTAACCCTAACCCTAGCCCTCGTGTAAGCTCTATTGGTCTTAACAGTGACGGCAGAAGCACTAGAAGCCTGAGACCAATAAGAGTTGCGCCAGTTGCACCATGGCTAAACTACTGTTTAGCCAGGCTCAAAACCTAAAATCAGCTGCGCCAAGGCCGTCCGAGTTTAGACGCTAGCCCTGGGCATCAGCTAAGGCGGCTCTGGGGGCACCAGCGACTGCAGGCTCACCCATCCTTAGCTAGCTGCTCTAAACAACAGCTCAACTCTCTCCCTCCAGGATGGGGTGCCAAAACGCACCCTCTCGGCCAGCCGCGCCTCAGATAGTCCCCAATTGCCGGCCTCCTCCTGGTTGTCATCGTCCATGTGCACTTTGAGCACCAGGTCTTTGAGCTTGAAGTTGGCCCACGACAAGGATCGTGCCTGGCGCAGAAGCGTGCGAAGAGCATGATAGTGTAGTGCACGCGACTGAGGGGCTGGATTCTTGAGGTATTTCTGGTACTTGTGTTTCTGGGCAGGGTCCACAGGCACGTCGAAGGGCTGGGACCTCAGCACGCGTCCATCGATGTCCCCGAATGTCAGCTTACCGAGGGTCGCAGCGGCTGCCGCTGCTGCAGTCCATAAAAACGGCACAACAGAATTGCAAGGAATGAAAATCAATCAGCGACGTGTACCTCATGATATCATGCACACCTTGCACAGGATACCGTCGCGATCAAGTTGTTGCGAATGATGGCAACTCTCTGACAAGAGTGATACACAAAGTTGTACAGATCTGATGTTTCAACAGAGCAGTCAACATAGTCGTGCGAATGACGGGCATTTTGGGCAACAGCAGCGCCAAACTTCAGGGATATACAGCAGTGACGCATGCAACAGAGTGGATGATATGTGGTTCACAACAGCTGCTGTGGTACACCAACGCACACTACGCTTGAAAGGCTGTGGCTTCTCAGCACTCTGCACAGTAGTACACCCTTTATACGGCAGCAAACCTAATGCAGCACCTTTAGGCTGTGTGCGCGCAGGCGCATGACAGCAAGGCTGAGGTAAGCAACCCCGATGCCATGTCAACCACCCTAGTTGCAGCCGCGGAAGCACACTTGCAATGGTGGGGGAGGACATGTCCGACAGCAGGGCATCCAAGGGCGCTACGAGGTCTTGTCCCGAGGGGCGGGGGGTTGTACTGGAAAATGCTGCCCTTAGAGTCTCAACCAACGGAGTCACCACTTTTCGATGTCAAGCGTTAGCAATGTGGTACTACGCAGTGCATTCAACTGTCAAAGAGACTGTCGACATTGCCAAATTCGAACCTGTCCGACCCGACTGACTTTGTATCTCTCCATCAGCCGATCCAAAATGTGTCAGGCCACTTTAGAGCTCTCTCAATGACCTTGGTTGACTGAGCCACTGCGCTTCTTTGTCAGCCAGGCACACTAAGTAGTGCCAAGGGGGGTGCACGGGGGGGTGGTGTGGGCCAAGCTCTGCGGTATGTAGATGACAGCAGGTGCGTAATGCGGTATGTATATGACAGCAGGTGCGTAACACCCCATGTGCGACTGCATCACAATGCGACTTCTTGGCGCATGTGCCACAGGACCGCTGCAAATCCGCTGTATGGTGGCACTGTGTGTCACAAGTGTCGAGGTATATGTCTTGGAGCATTGACAAACTTGCATCAGGGCTAGCGTCTAAACTCAGATGGCCTTGGCGCAACTGACTTTGGGTTTCGAGCCCCGACTAAACTAGTTTAGCCATGGCGCAACTGGCGCAACTCTTTTGAGGCTTCTAGTGCTTCTACAGTCACTATTAAGGCCCATACAGCTTACATGAGGACTAGGGTTAGAGTTACTGTCATGACTAACCCTAGTTAGAGCACTAACCCTAGGCAAGACTCGTGAGTGCACTCGCGAGTAATGAGTAATACTCGTGAGTTAACTTGCGAGTATCGCCAGTTCACTTGAGTCGGCAGCTGGCGCAACTGGCGCAACTCACTGGCGCAACGTGTTTGGCGCAAAAGATTAGTTTAGACGCTAGCCCTGACTTGCATGCATTGGCACATGCAATTTCATCTTGACCTGAACCGGAAGTAAGTCTATGTAGCTCAGTGGAGGAATCTTGCTGCCGCTTTCGATATCAGCATGACCAAACCCGGGGAGCGGGAGACGGCGAGCTGTCATGGTCGCTAGCAAACACACTCACATCGGATTTGCCTTGATCCAGCCGGCTCGCCAATGTTCGGAGGATGAGGTTTTGCTCCAGCACGAACGCACGAAACACGCCGTTTGGCTTCTTGACCAAGCACAGATGCCCAGCGTCGAATGCGTCCTGCAGTGGCTGCGCAAGCAGCAGCCCATTCCTCCAAGATTCTTCATCGCCCATGACCTCCGCAGTGAGGCTGCAAGAACGAGACATTGACGCGGCGCGCAAAGGCCCACTGCCAGTCAGTCATGGCAGCTGTGCGTAATTTGTTGCTTTGGACTCCAATCCACAATTAAAGCAAGCGCGCTCTCCCCAGGCAACAACAACAGCCTTGCACACAACCCTGCTGGGCTGCTTGCTTACCACATGTAAACATAGGCAAGCATACAGCTGCAACTCTCATGCATTCACAGACATTGATTCGTGCAAGCAACGCTGCGTCAGACGCAGTGCAAAACTTTTGACTAACCTTGGATCTTTCAAGCTCCACTCGCTCTTCCACAGGTGCGCTGCTTTCACAGTCTTGGCCGGCAGCTCCATGTGAGAGAGCATGCAGTAAACCGTGCTCTTGTTGGATTGCGTCGTAGGGCTGTAACGCTTGATGAGCGCCTCTCGAAAGCGCTGTTGCTTGCCTCTGTTTCTGTTTCTTATTTTCCGTGCGCCTTGAGAGTTGGCGGTAGATGATGCTGCCGCTGAGGATGCGTCCGATGCTGCTCCGGACTCATGCGAGCTTTGAGCTTCGCCTGTTGATGCACTGACAGAACTGCTGGGCGCTCGTTGCCGACTCTCTGAGCGGTAGGAGGACCGCTCGAGAACACCAGCGGCCAGAAGGCTTGCCAAGCCAGCATCATGAGAGCCTGCGACACGGCATAGACCAAGCGTTACACAGAAGGTGCTGACGCACTGCCAGGTAGTATGAGCTTGAAGCGATGATGGCAACAGCATCATAACATGACGAAGGCAACATGACTAAGGCCAGACTGGTATGAATGGCTGCCTGGTGGGCAGGTGCGCAGATCCTCAACTAACCCACCACTGTGGAGTGTGCATTTTGCTTGCAATGTTCCCTGCCATTCTATGAGTTAGTCTAGCTGTCTTGCAGGGTGCTTGGCAGTTACACAGTTGCTAGTGTTGCTTGGCAAGAATTGGGGGAAGGTTCTTCTTGCTTCCAGAAGGCCTTTAAGTAGGTTTTGCAGTTGAGTTCAGTAGTGACAGTTTCGGGATGACGCTCTGCCTTCTGCTTGTGCTGCTTGGGGGATCGGCATAGCTCAGCAGTAGTTAGTTGGTGTCAGGCTTGATCAACCTGACTCAACTGCTGCTGCTGCAGAATCACAGGAGGTGGAACCAGCTCTTCACCACCCTGTGCACCACCAATAAACTGCAAGCAACAGGTGAGTCGCAGGCAGTTGCTGACAGTACATGCCCCAAGCTGCAAGAACACACTTCGTCCTCCCATTGAGGCTCAGCAGCAATCTCTCTAGCTCAACCAAGACTGCATCATTTGTTCTATACTACTAGTGAACCCCCATTATTATCCTCAAAGCATCAAATTCAAGCCACCTGGTCATCAGCCCGAAGAAAATAGATGTGGGGATCACAGATTGTCCGACTATGACACCTTTCTTGGTAGGCATAAGACTGAAACTGGCAGAGCTTTTTACCATGGCAAACGATGCTTGGTGAGGAGCGACACTCCTCAGATTCCCCTCAGGTCCTCAGTACCATGCTTGCAAGCCAGCAATGAAATCTGTGATGTTGACTTTAGGCTGACGCTGACTGCTTGTGGCGTCAATCTGTATGGTTTGGTATTGCACTGATGCGGCAACCGTGCCTCAAGCCTACCTCATCCTTTGCTGGCAGTTTGTCATCTTCTCTGCCTCTCATTTCACAGACTCAAAACTGAATCTACATTCCGCTCCGTATCTTGTAATCGGAGCAACTGACCCCGCGCATCATTGCACAGCGACAACGGATAAGCAAAAGACGACACTGCTTAGATACACTTGCTACTGCGAAACATCACATCTGATCGTGAACGAGTATTTAAGCCATCACGAGTCCACGAATTGCTCCAATGCGTCCACACATGTTCTGCCACGGTTAGTCAGTACAATGGTAAAAGCGTATGGGTGAGGGGCGACGCTCCTGAGATATTTGCTGCTGAACCAACATAACTGGACCTGGTAGGGTTCGGGTTAGAAATAGTACACCCTCAACAGGTATGCACTGTAAGCATCACCCAGGACACAGTGAAGGCGAGAGAGCAGCGCAGAGCGCACGGAATACAACGCTCTACACGTGCACTATGCTGCACGCCTGTGATATTACGCTGCCCACGAAACAAGACCCCGCCCCATATGCAATCTCTGCCGCAAAACAACAGTCTGAGATGCAATGCATACAACAACGATCTCACCTGCCCCAAGACCGCGAGCACTGCCAGCGCCCCTCCCAGCGTCAGCTCCGGCTGCCGCAACATCTGTGGGAAAAGACAAGAAAGGCAGGAGGCAACGCGGTGGAGCAACATAACGGCCACGTGTTGCAAGAAGTGGCATGACGATACACCAGCTATTCGAATGAGTGGCCTCAGCCAGTGCGCCTGCTATATTGAGCTTCATCGCGCACTGACGCTGCCACACCACTGATAGGGCAGCCAGCTATGAGCAACACTGCCAGCAGACTGCACGTATACACGCTTCACGGCTCAATAAGCCTAACCCTAACCCTAACCCTAAGTCAATGCGCCGACTGCGGCGCGGCCAAGTACTCCCCATGCCATCGCCCAATCAACAATGTTAGGGGCGAGGAGAATGGTGCCAAGTGCAGAGCTCACCTGTCGGCCAATCAACCTTGTCCTGCATGTCAATCACATGGTTCATCAGCTCTGTGGCAGCGTCGCATGGCTATTGCAACTTGCACTTTGGCCTTTGCTGAGTAAAGCAAAAGCATTTGAGCGACGGATGACGCTCCTCGGATACTCGAAACTGCAGAACGTAGCACCTGACCTACACACACATCCAAAGCACATGTCGCCAGCTGCCGTCTAAGCGTGAACCAAGCATCCCGCGTGATTGGCTGCCAGTGACGCCTGGCCCTGAAGTACTTCAGGCGAGAGAGTGGTCTATAGCAGCCACGGAGGCGTTGCCGTGACTTGGATGGGTTGCCTAGACATGGAAGATAAATGTCATGACATAAAACCGGGACAGAGTGCGTAGATTGCAAGCACCTGACATCTATGAGGTCTCATGCAGCTGCATCAGGGAAGACGGGCTGGAGAGCGCACGACACACCCTGCATGAAGCCTGCATTGACTACCTGGTTGAACGCCAGCCTCCGAATGGCCTTGAAGTGATGCATGTTGAAGTGCTGCGGCCGCCAGGTCACTGCGCACGGTCTCACTGGACAACACCTCCACAACTTCTGTTTCCAAGCGTGTGCTGGCTGCATCCAATAGCTCGTTGATCTGATACAATGAGCGGACCAGGTGCTACAGTATGTGACAACCACATCTGGCGTACCTGGGAAAGCTCTCTTGAGCAGACCGGCATGGCCTGGCTGTACTTTGCGTCCCACAATGTCATCACACGACGCCGTGCTGATCGCGAGCCATGTCGTCCAAGCGTTGTTGAACAGTTTCGGCTTTAGGTCTCCATCTGGACTATTCAGGACTGCTGCCACATCTGACACGTCGACATCCAACCTCTCAGCAGCGGCAGCAAGTAGCCTGTCGTACCAATCGTCCATCTGTCACGACCGCGCAACCGGAGAAAAATGCGGCGCCACGATGTGAGATGGAGCACCAAAATGCGGAAGGGTCATGCTCGCATAGTTGATGACTGCAGCAGCGAGAAAACAAAGCTCGAGTCAACAGGAGCTGCACTACGCGTCAACAGCTTGTAGAATAGCAAGCGACATTTGCGCATGCTTTACATAGCGGGCAAGAGGAGAGTGGAACAAGAGAGAGTAGCAACAACACGAGAGAGTGGCAACAAAAGTTCGGCAGGCCGCGGCATCACAGAAACAAGAGGATCGCAGTTGCCCTCAGCTCCTCGTTCTCAGCACGTCCGTGAGGATTGTTGATGATGTTCAGAGCGAGAGATTGCAACGAGCACCGCATCAGCCTGGGCAAGGTGAACGCTGCCCCGTATTCGGTTTACCACTCCATCAAATATGCGGATGGACATGTGTTACACGCGGCAGCTCACTTTCTGGCTGACCTTCTGGACCTGACACACCGCCGGACGAGACCTTTCTTTGCTTCAAGCGCCCCGCCCGGTCCAAGGTGTGGGGTTGTGAAGTTGCTGCATGCTTCTGCTGTGTTCGTCCGGTTATCTTTCCTAGTCCACCTGCTATGCTGCTGCTGCTGCTAGTGCGATGCTGATGCTGCTGTGACTCGGTTGTTTTGTTGCGACCTGCTTCATCCCTCAAAGACCGTAAGCACGGGAAGGAGGACAGCCTGTTTTTTTTTGTTCATTTTTATTCTCGGAGAAGTTCAACTTGAAGTGACAGTTCAAGTTGAAGTCGGCCAAATCATAAATCAAAATCAGGTGACCCGCACCTTGCCATATTCTTGCCATTATTCTCGCAAACGCTGCTTGCTTCAGCCCTGTGCGTGCTGTGGTGATGATTTGTGCATTCAAGGGCGGACAAGCACGGAGGTGTACCAACTCCGCTCGTTAGCACCGAGAGGTGCGGCAGCGCTCGCGGTGGCGCTGATGGTGGCGAGGGTGCATCAGGCAGCAAGGGGATGGGAGATGCTGGCTGTGAGCAGGAGCTGCGGAGTCGCGTGTGGTGAGGATACGGCTTTGGGCAGCAGCAGGGGATATTGGAACATGGGGATACGGATAGCATCAGGGCACGCTGTAGATCGTTTGCTTGAACACGCAAGAAAGAGAACCTCGGCCAGGCACGTCAGCGGTGTGCTTAGGCAAGGAATCGAGGACCGGGCGCCTCTGGCCCAAATGTATACTAGAGGCATAACCGCGGTCCTCCGGCGTTTTTGCTCAAGAGATGGAGACATCGGCTACGATAGGTGTGGCTCAGACTGGGTGCCGCTGTGTCTGCCCCCCATGAGTCTAGTACAAGCCTGCAACGCAGGGCTCTAAGGGCCCGTCCGATTTTAGTTTTTTGCAATCTTATCCAAAGCATCAAGCCCACCTTGGGGCTGCTATAAATACAAGATCATAAGTACCAGCAGGTGGCACTACCTCCTTGCAGTACGAGTACTGGCAGAGAGTCGCGCCTGGTGCTTGTGTCGGCTGTTTACAGCCTACCTTACATTTGCAGAAACCTATTTGGCCTGAGACTAGCATCAAGCTCTCACTCGCAGCATCTCACTGTCAATGACCATTGTGGAAGTCGTCAAGACCATGTGGAAGTCATCAAGTATGCTCTGGTATCCGCTGTACATAGCGGACTGTCCCGCCCCGCGACAGGCATGAGCTACTTTTCGCAGACAGCGTACATATATGCCATGATTTCCCTCTTCATTGTTGACGTGAAAGATGCCTGTGACCTTGCGTCATGTGAAAGCTTCGACCTTATTTCAGTGCGTTGCCAACTTCTAAAAACTTTTATTTATACCACATGGTGACAGGTTTTCGACTAGCTCCAGATACTTCCTGCGCGTATCACCGGCCATATCTCCTGACTGCAAGTAGTGAAAGATGGTGCGGATATGTGATCAGGCCCCAATTATATCATCAAGCACCCCTACCCGTCTTTCAGCCTCGCAGAAGGGCACCCCACCCAGTTTCTTTTGTCTCAACAAAAAGTCGCCCCAGTGGGCTCAAACATGGACTATACCACGGTACCACGGTCATGTTCAACCTACAAAGACTCAGGCATTGATGCGGTGTTCAAACTCTGGCATTGATGCGGTCGTCAATGTCATCTGGCAGGCAGCACGCTTATTTGCCATGGGCAGCGCATATGTTGACGCAAGTGGCTGGATTGCAAGCATAGCAATAGTGCTTGCGGCGTGACAAAATGCTACAAGCGAGACGACCTTTGATGTTGCCGTCCTCACATTTGAAATGATCATCGCAGTTCACGGTGATTGTCCAAGCCTAAGTGGTGGAGATGACCACAGTGTGAGCAGGGTTCGCAGGTCAAAGACTGCTTGCTGGCGTGTGCTGCGCAGCATTGCTGTGTGCTTTGCGAAGTACAAGATGCTGTAGAAGAACTGTTGCGTGACCTCGTACAGACAAGCGTGACGCACTAGCGCCCCACAGCACAACAGCAGCAAAGCACGCGTCTCAAAGGGAAGCCATGGACAATCACAGGCCAAAAGAACACGTTTACAGTGCTGGCACAAGCAGACAGTGCTTTGCGCCAGCCCCTCAAGACTTCAACAATGCGCCCCCGTTGCATCAACTTCAACACCAGACACACAGACATGCGCCACACCAGCACACATGGCGGCGAGCCGCTTCAAACAACGCTCTTCATGACACTCTTGAAGTTCCCACTTGAAGTTCCCCCCCCCCTTCCTCTTTTCATGGCGAGCACTGCTGTTGATCACAGCAGGTGACGCTCAGTAACCGCACGTGTGCAGACACTCCAAGAAGCGGTCAGATGAAACGGTCTCTTCGTCCGTGCGCGCCATCTCTGTGATCATGAGGAGCTGCTTGATGCCTATGGGGCGCGTGATGGCGGCGGCGATGCTGTCCATGTCTGCGGGGCTCATGGGCACCAGCTCCTGCAAGACGCGCCGAATCTCGTCTCCGCTTTGCAGCTGTTACGTGTTGGGGGGGGGGGGGGTCGAGGGGGAGACCAACGCACGATTGAGTGTCATCGCGATGGCTCCATGGCTTTGCACGGCATTGCGCATCGCACTATGGACTCATTCCTCTGACCAGTGTTGGTGGTGGTGTCAATGATGGCACTATGGCTCATGTGCAGAGGATGTGCAGAGGATGAGCGGAAAATGGAAGGCCTGGCACCGCATTGCATTGTGCCGGTGCGCAGAGAATGAAGCGCGTACAAACCCAGTGATTCTGGTGCAGCAACTCAGTTTTGAGTTTTGGTGTCAAGTTTAATGAAAATGTGGCACATGGTATCACTCACGCAGTGCAGGACCATGATGAGCGGTGGTGACTCGATGGTGTTGTTACAGAAAAGGAGCCCATTTGCGTACAAATCCCCCCTACAGCAATCGAATGCTGAATGCGGTGCACATGCGCAATGCCAAGAAGATGGGCTTTTTCGCCCCTCGAGTGGAATTCACCAGTAGTCTACAATCACTGCACGATCATCACTGTACGCAAACAGTGCACGATCTGTACTCAGCAATGCACAATCAGTACACTGACCTGAGGCACGTGCAGGGACACGTTGAATGCCTGTATCAAGCCGCCCAGGTCCTCCAACAGATGAGGCACACTGGTGGTGGCCACCACCATGAGCCTGTGACCTTCCGTGGGGGGGTCCTTCTTGAGAAGCACCAGCAGTGTCTGCAGCACCGTGTTGCTGTCGCAAGCGCAGCAGCATTAGGAGCAGGCACACGCGGCGCAATGTCAGCAGCGCACATTGCTATATACATAGGACGTTTATACCAGCCTGATCTTCGCGTTGATGAGAAGGCATGTAGCTGTGGTGAAGCCTCTGAGCCACCTCAAACCGAAGCTAGCGTTGCGTGTCACTACTTTGATTCGATGCGTGGGCGATGCCTTGTGATGATGCTCAACGAGTTTGCAGGTGTGTGACTGCACTATGCGCTTGAAATGATTGACATTTTGCAACACGTGATGTTCGGTGGCCAAGAAAGGGTACAGAACGTCTGGTGCATGTACGCACATGCTTGCAGTTTCTGGACCCATCGCCAAACTGAACTCATCAGTATCTTTGGTATGTGTGCGCTCTCGGTGGCTGAATGGGCCATCACACTTCAGACATGGTAGAAATATGTATCTTCAAGCAAAACAAACACACCTGCAATGGCATTACCTGAAGCGAGGGTGATTCATGCACGTGTTGTGTGGCCCAGTATGTGTACTTCAAAGTACTTCGAAGTATGCATTTTGTCCAATACGTGTGTTCTTGCAATCGTCTCTACCACCAGCCCTGGGCCTTCCCAGACTGATGATTCAACGTCTCTGGAGTGTGAACCTCCCGCACTAAACTTGATAGGCCAGCACAAGGCAAAAACGCTACTGTGAAAGTGCAAAATACATCAAAAGATGCTGGCCATACCTGAAGCGAGGGCCGATCTGTACGTAGTCGATGATGCGCTCAATGTCTGTGCAAGTGCGTGTTCTTGCAATCGTCTCTACCAGCAGCCCTGGGGCCCTTCCCAAACTGATGCACCCACGTCTGTGGACCGTCTACCTGCCAAATTGAGGATACTAGGCCATCACATGGCAAACATGCTATGCACTGTGAGAGTGCAAAGCAAAATACGTTTGCAATGACACTACCTGAAGCGAGGGCCAATTTGGACGTAGTCAATGATGCGCTCAATGTCGTCAATCAGGATGAGCGACAGCGGTGACTTGTAGCTGTCCAGGAAAACCTTGCTGATGTGCGCACACTTGCTGCCCTCAGAGAACCCAATCTGCATGTGCAATGGGACATGCATACGATGATACGTTGGTCAGAGGCAAGGTGTAACAGCAGGCTGCATGCAATCATCACGCACAACTGCTGATGTGCGCGCACTTGCTGCCCTCGGAGAACCCAAACTGGTAACAATGTGTAACACGGCAAACGAAGAAGAACATGTAATCAGAGGCGAGGTGAGGTAACAGCAGCACGCTGCATGCGTGCATTCGAAACATACTTTGAAGTATGCGTTTTCCCTCAAAACAGCTATCAAGTGCATGACTGAGAATGAGGGACGACATACACTTGTTGTCACGTGTTGATGAAAATACACAGTTGTGGTACGCCCAACACAATGATGAACAGCCCAGTCTGCACGCCTCCAACAAAGAGAAGCCTTCTGTCAGGTGGACAAGTAGAAGAGGTGGGCCTGAGAATCACAGCCCGCAGCTGAAGAAAAAATTTGGAACGCATTTACAAAGGGTGGATTGTGACCCTAACTTTAACTGATGACAACAACAAAAATGGAACAGGTGCCTAATCAAAATCATGCGCAGCAGCTGTCAAAACGGACAGCAACGGCAGAAGGCCACGGCGCATTGTCTGAAGCACATAATGCATAGAAGCACATTCTTTTAAACTGGAAACCATCATGCATCGAAGTGCATACAACCCTAGCACTATTACATCTGTGTACCGTACCAACCTTTGTTTCAGCGGAGATCTAATTCTGGCCCTGACGTTACACCACTGTCCACAGCAGCGCTCATCAAGTATTGAGTACTCTTAGTATTTTGGCTGTACGTGTACTTGAAGTATGCATACGCTCACCATCTCGTCGGCACTGATCTTGTGCACAAAGGGGAAGGAGCTGTCCACACCGGTGGTCATCAAGTACTGTGCACTCTCAAGTACTTGACTGTACCTGTGGACTGTACTGTATACTTGAAGTATTTGTAAGCTCACCATCTCGTCGGCGCTGATCTTGCGCACAAAGGGGAAGCCGCTGTCCACAGCAGTGCTCGCCGCCACGGCGGTCTTGCCTGTGAATGCGGACCCCTCCAACAGCACAGACATGAGGGGCGTGCGCTCGCTGGTGCGCGTCTGCTCCACGAGTCTCCTGAGCGTTGAGCTGATGTCCTCAAACGCGGGGCCGTAGTGAACAATGCCGTTTCTGCAGTCGCGCGAGGGGGGGGGTAGATCAGCACGTATGTTTAGCCGTAGTGCACAATGCCGTTTCTGTGGGGAGCGATTGGGGGGGGGGGGGGGGAGGGAGGGGGGGGGGTACATCAGCATGTATGTAGTGCGGTGTAATTGAGGGGAAGCGAGGTTAGTTGAGGGTGAAGGGGGAAGTGAGGCTAGTTGAGGTTACGCGCGATGGGGTGTTCTACGAGGATGGTATGTAGGTTGTACAAGGCTTGAATACGTAAAAATGCAAGGGCGCGGGGGAGAGGTGAGTCCCTCCACGCTGCCAAACCATCTGCAAAAGCCAATTCCAATTCCAGCCTGCAAGGCACAAGCGCCAGCTGCCAGTGCCACAGCAATCATCTATCATATTTATGCGGAGAGCGCCCCAAAATTGCTCAGATTGAAGGGAGACGCTCCAGTCAGAATGGGACAAGAATTGAGGGCTCGCCTCTAGGTACCATGCAAACGCATGCGTGCAAACAATACAAATTACCTACATGGCAACAACACGGGCCCGCTTTGTTCGCATAATGAGCGTACTTCTGCGATACACAGCAGCAGCCGATCAAGCAAGTCACTGAATACAAGTCATTGAGTGAGTCATAGTCACGAGTTGCTGTACGACGCTCTTGGCCTGACCTGTACATGGCTGAGAGTTCCTCGTTGTTCGCGCCAAACTTTGGCTGGATTTCACACAGAGCCAGCTCAAAGTCCTGCAGGCAGCAACATCAGCAACGTAAACAACATGCACGGCTGGCGCAATCAGCGGCAGCGCGAGCGGCAAAGACAGCTATCGAAATTTGCACCATCTCATATTTCAAGTACTGTACTTCAGTCACCAAGGCCTGTGATGACCATGCTGTATCGACAAGCCCTGCCGCAACCATGAAGACACCCAAGTCCTCCCATACTGAGCATGCGCGCTGTCATACTTCAACCAGCATGTTCAAGAGCGGACGCACCGCACTCAGCAACGTCTCGTTGGCAGCCCTGAACAGCTCCTTCACGTCCACACTGCGGGTGGCTGCGCACCAACTACGGCAAACTTCAAGAGGCGACGCACCTGCCACATGACACACAGCGTGGTCTCATCGATCGCCTTGGACAGGTCTTTGACGTCCACGTTGCGGTGAAAGGCATACGAAGCGGCGCTCTTCACCAGGCCTTCAATCTCCGCGCCACTGAAGTTCTTGGTGCGACGGGCCAATTCCGGCAGGTGCTCCAGTGCCGTGGTATCGATGCGGCCGTGCTCCTTCATCTTGCTCGTGTGGATGGTGATGATCTGTGGGAGGCAGTTGAAGTTAAGTTAGAAAGTTGAGGTCAGAGAGAGTTGAGGATGGCGAGAGTTGAGCTTGGAAACATGCTGAGCATGTCTTGAAGTGACTCATGGAATCGATGCGGCCGTGCTCCTTCATCTTGCTCATGTGGATGGTGATGATCTGCAAAGTAGTTAATAGTTGAAGTAAGAAAAATAAATTTTTTTTAACAAAGTACTTCGGAAGTAGATGAATTAAATTTGAATTGCTCGATAAAAAGGAGTTGAGATCAGAGGTCAGAAAGAGTTGAGGTTAGAAAGAGTTGAGTTCGAAAGCACACCAAGGGGCATGTTTGCAATGACTGTTGGCTACTTCTATTTCCATGTCTGTGCAAGGACATGGGGGTTGTTGATACTGGCATGTCTGAGACTTGAGAGCGTGCAATGTATCTCTTGTGCCCTGAGAGCACATCAACTCCTGCATCATTGTAGATCTACATTTTCACACATGGTGACATGGTAACCAAACCCTGCTCAGCATCATATATGGATAGCGACAGGCTGCCAAGGACATGCGGCTGTGCAGGCATGCAGTTGTTAGGGTTAGGGTTAGGTTTAGGGTTAGGGTTAATGCAAGCACAGGGCAGAGTAATGGACCTCAAAGTGGTGTCAGTCAAACAAATATCAATACAGAGACACTTGTGTGCATGTGTCACACCACGCGACGGACAAAGGGTACAGCTGGGAGATATACAACAGTGATTCGCACCACAGAGCGTGCCAGATTGCGCAAAAATATAGGTGTACCATGATATGCTCTGCAATGTACACAGAGGACACAGTTGTGGCGTGACACATGCAGCTGCTGCGCTCTGTACACTGGCGTACCTGTAACCGGCCAGTTTCGTCGGGCAGGCCAATCTCCACGTGAACCTCAAGACGCCCCGGCCGCAGCAGAGCGTCATCGATCATGTCCTGCAGTGGCAACATTGACAGCAATGCAGCACACGGCAAGTGAGTGACTTGCGCAAAAGGTTCAGGTGCTGTTGCTGTGGGCATGATGATTGGCTGCATGGCAGAGGTCATCCACCAGGGCATGGTCCTTGATAACAATGACCTCTCCTATACATGGGCACATGTGCAAAAGTGTGTGCATACATGCGCACCTTTCTGTTGGTCATGCCCATAATGAGCACGCTATTAAGGCTGTCCACGCCGTCGATCTTGCTGAGCACCTGATTCACACAATGATCTCTTTTGTACGCGGCACATGCACAAATTTCAAAGTGCATGCATACATGCTACACGCATACATACATACCTTTCTGTTGGTCATGCCGATGATGAGCACGTTATTGAGGCTGTCCACGCCGTCGATCTTGCTGAGCAGCTGATTGACAATGCTGTCGCTCACGCCCGTGGAGTCGCGGCTGCTCCCGCGCGTCTTGCAGATGGCGTCTATCTCGTCGAAGATGATGATGTGCAGCATGGAGTTCTCTCCTTCTGAGCGCTGCTCCTCCTCTGCCTCCTTGAACAGCGCTCTGATCTTCTCTTCGCTGCCGCCCACGTACTTGTCCAGGACCTCCGGGCCATTGACGATCTTGGGCTCGCGCGCCTGCGCGGAGTTGAATAAAGGGAGGTATGTAGGTATTGGGAAACGCGCAAGGGCGAGCTTAAGGTCGCGCGCCTGGGCAGAGTTGAAAACAAGGTATGTATGTAGGTATTGAGGAACGAGCAGCAGCGAGCTTGGGCTCGCGCGCCTGAGCGGAAGAACGAGAGGGGCATGTATGTTAGGTGTTGAGCTTGCACGCCTGGGTGGAAAAACAGGAGGGGCATATATGTTAGGTATAGGGCTCGTGCGCCTGGGCGGAGAAACAGGGTGGGGCATGTACAGTAGGTATTGGGTGGCAGCATGCAGCAATGAAGCAGCACCGAGCCCTTCACAGCTGCTGTAGCAAAGGTGGCGCGCGGCCTGAGGATAGCTTTACGTGCAGTGGGTAAGGTGCCGGTCGGCTCAAGAGCGGAGGTCCCCTGAGCTGCTGACAATGTCGGGGGAGAAAACGGCAGGTATGCAGGCACACAGCCGTGGTGGAAGGGGTTAGGGTTAGGGTTAGCCTAACCCTAACCCAGCAGATCGTATGCGCGCGAGTGCACGCAACTGAAGCTGTCGAATTCGGGTGGCTGCGTAGGGGGGCAGGGGAGGCAGCAAGCTGCCGCACTCAGCATGGATCGCATACTTGTAACCCTAAACCCAACTCTGACCTTGACCCAACCCCAGGCGCGATAGCGGTTGCATGCATATTTTCACGCGGCAACCCAGAAGCAACAGATGCACGCATGCAAGGAAGCGTGCATGTTTACTGTACGCCAAAGTATACACTAAAGTACGCTGAGCAGCACGCCCACCTGCAGCACTTTGCCAATCTGCAAAACCGCAAGCGTATTGCCGGCGGTCAACGCCTTATTATGATACTTCATGAACTACATGCTCAAGTATACAAAGTGGCTTCACCCACCTGCAGAATTAGCCGATCTGCCGCCCCACGAGCGTGCTGCCAGCCCGTTATTGTGATACTTCATCAAGTACTTCCTGAAGTACTTCAAGTTCAAGTACTTCAAGTTCAAGTACTTCAGGTTCAAGTACTTCAAGTTCAAGTAAAAGACACACTCTCACCTGCAGCACTTTGCCAATCTGCCGCGCCGCGAGCGTCTTGTCAACGCCTTGTCATGGTGCGTCATCAAGTACTTCAAGTACTGTACTTGTTCTAATACTTCAACATCAAGTGCTAGACAGAACACCCACCTGCAGCACTTTGCCGATCTGCCGAGCCACGAGCGTCTTGCCACATCTCGGCGGTCCACTCTTTATTATGAGATACTCTACGAAGTACTTCTCGAAATATTCAAGTTCAAGTACAAGACAGCACACCCACCTGCAGCACTTTGTCGGCAGTCAACACCTTACTAAGATACTTAGGGTCAGGGTTAGGGTTAGGGTTAACCCTGTGAGAGTAGTACACAAACCTGCAGCACTTTGCCGATCTGCCGAGCCACCAGAGTCTTTCCACACCCCGGTGGGCCGTAGAGCAGCATGCCCCTGACGTGGTTGATGCCCATTTGCTCCACAAGGTGCGTGGGGTAGATGCGCGAGGCGAATGCGCGCCGGAAGATCTGTGGAGGCAAGGCAAGACATACATGGCATACAGTAGCCTTTGTGACTGCTGTGGATACGGCGGCACTGTTTGACTCGTGGCCAATTGCTGCAGCAGCGGCGACCACGGTGATTGGCGGAAGGCTTTTACGTTTTACCATCCCTTGTCGACTGGAGGTCTATGATCTTTTGGTTAGTTTTTATGCATGGCAGCATATATGGTACAGCACTTCAGAATCACAAGCGATGGACGCACATGGCCTCTCTCACACCCCCGCCCTTGAACCGGTCAAGATCACATTGCTTCGGAGTGTATGCAAGAAAGGACGGCTTTGCAACGCAGCCTGGCTCAATCGGAGTCACACAGCTTCCAAGTGTTAATGGCAACAAGGACGCCTGTGCAAAGTGACAGGGCGTCATGGTTTTGGATGTTACTGCGGGAAACAAGATGTTCTTGTTGAACACCACATGCACGATTGAAGCCCTGGAGGGACAAAGACAAGCTTAAATGGAAGCAGTGGACGAGCACTGGAATCAGCAAAGGCATAAACGGCAGAAGGATAACAACAATGCTCAACTTCTGAAAGTGTCAGCATCCGATTGTAAGGCATGTTACGCGGCAAACGTGCGCAAGAAACACTGCAGAGCCGGGCGAATCAGGATTAGGTTAGGGTTCTATGTCAGTGGAGTGAAAACTGAATGCACCTTAAGCTCATGGCTGGCGATACATTGCAAGGGCAATAACCCCAGGTGTGCATCCCCGCTGAAGTGCATAATGGTCAAGTCATACACATACTGAAAGTACCGATTAGGAAATGCGCGACATGCATCCGCAGAGATGAGCTGCATACTATGGCAGCAATGTCAGGTCGCGCAGCAGGCCGCGTAGACAATGTCCATAAATGAATGTACTGGTGATAAGTCTCAAGCACACTCGCTTGGTACGCGTGGCGATAGCAATGGTGGTAATCTCTCCTATGTACGCCTGCGGCATTTACCATGTACCTAGAGAAGCACAGACGCCGCGAGTCTGACATTGGCCACTCAGTGATCCGTGAGGGCTAATGCACACCACGGCAGCAGACAGTCAACTTCAACTTGCACACAGTCCGCAATTCAACAGCAATACCAGCGCAGCGAGCAACACAAACTGCCGCTAGTCACCTACCTGGTTGAACTCGTTGTTGAGACCGCCGATGCCGAGCTTGACAAAGTCGAAGTCCTTGGGTATGATGGTACGCATGGCGCCGCTCTTCTGCCCCGACAGACGCAGCGACGCGCCCGATGGCGATGACCAGTTGATGGCAGTGGCCTCCAGGAACAGGCCGAAGCGCGGCTTGCGACCGTCGTTGATGGCGTGTTCCGCCTGAGCGTTGCCAGAGGGTTAGGGTTAAGAATAGGGGTTGGGTGCTCCGCCTGAGCGTTGGTTGCCATAAGGTCGATGTTGATCGTTAGGGTTTGGGTGAGGGCGGCACAGGGGTAGGGCTAAAATTAGGGTTTGAGTGTGGATTACTTACTTTCAGATTGAAATGGCATGCCCCGCATGAGCGTTGCCACAAGGTTAGGGTTATGCTTAGGGTTTGGATGAAGGGGGTCAAGGGGGTGTAGGGTTGCAATTTAAGTTTCAATAAGGAATCGCTGATGGTGTGCTCCACCTGAGCGTTGCCATGAAGTTGAAGTTAGAATTGAGGTTGGAGGTTTGGGTGAGGGGGGGCACAGGGGTACGGTTTGAGTTACAGATTCAGTAAGGAATGCTGATGATGTAATCCGCCTCAGCGTTGCCATAGGGTCAGGGTTAGAGTTTGAGCGAGGGTGTCACAGAAGGGTTAGGGTCAGGGTTAGGGTTAGGCGCCATATCGGCGTTTGTGTCAGGGTAGGAGTCCGGTCCGGCAAGGCGACAGCCATGCCATTATCAAAGGCTGTCTTGAGCTCCATAGGGACGGCAACACCTCTTGGCATCGCGCACAGCCGTCACGCCAATAGAGAGGATGCAAAATCAGGGCACGCAGGGGGCTGGAGTGCACCAAGTCATATCGGCGTAGCGTTGCGTTGATATACTGCCTGCAGTGCTTGCAGGCGCACTCACAGGCGCGACTGACTGCACAACGCATTGGCGGGCATTATGCAGGCCTATCACAGCACCTTACTGCTGAGCACTGAAACAGTAGCGCCATGTAGTGGGTATAGTTACGCTTTGTACATGCCAGATGTCGGTCGGTTTAGTTACTCATATACGTCCCATACGTGCATGCCGCTGCTCGGTGCTCAGTGCAGGCTACGGCAACGGGAAAGCATTCTCCAAGCCAGAGACGCCTCATCACTCAAGCCGAATTTGGAATGAATATGACATAAGCCTACTGAACACGTGTGAGACCTTTCCATACTGAACATCCATGCCCTCGAACGCTTCAAAGCTCGCACACAGAAGTCTTTTTGACCTGTGGATATGATGGCACTGTTTGACTCGTGGCCAATGACTGCAGCAGCGGCGACCACGGTGATTGGTGGAAGGCACTTGCGGCTGACCATTCTTTGCCACCTAGAGCTCTACAATCTTTTGATTCATTTCCACAAGGGTAGGCTGGTAGTTCAGTTGTGTAGGTGCATACCTGGCATGCCACCGTGCGCAGGGCGTGCAGCAGCAGCAACTCCCAATTCAAATGTATTGCGCTTTCCATAAAACCATGCAATTTCCTGAGCGCTGTCAGCAGCCACATAGATGAGTAATGACTTCAACTCGCCAATTGAACCTTGACCCCAGCATGCTTATGATGCAGTTAAAACATTGGGCCAACTATCATTCGGCCAGTTGTCAAGACGCGAACGCGCTCATCATACACTGTTTTCAAGCATACAGTCAACAGGCACATCAGCTTCCACCTGCAATGCTACGAGTAGGGTGGAGATTATTCGTGCCTGCAGGCACAAGCACTGCTCCCCATCACAACTTCAACTTCAACTATGATGTTGAGCTCAGCAATGCTACATGTATGGCCAAGGTTAAGCTCAGGAATGCTACATGTACGGCCAAGGTTTCTGGTGCCTGCAGACATGCCTTTATGGATGACAAACACATGTACGCACACTCCCAACTCACCGCTTCAACAATGACCTTGAGCTTGGCCCCGTTGTGATCCATGGCAAGCTCCTGTCCAGGCATGAACATGCTCATCACAAACTGCCGTCGAAAGTCCTCGCTCAGCTTGTCGCAGTCCAGCTGCAAGTGGACGTGAATTCATGCATTCATGAGTGAATGCCAATGTGTCAGGGCTAACGTAACAGGGCTGGCTGGTGATTTGTGGTCTAAATATACCCATGTGTGTGCAGTACGCGCTTGTGCTTGCAGCGCATAGGAAAAGGCAGGCAGGCAGGCAGGCATTTGACTTGTCGGCCGATGCAGGTGAATAGGTAGGTAGGTAGGTAGCACACATGACGCATACATGCGTCACTCAAATTCAACAATTGCCACAATCGACAAGTTCGAGGGACGAAATGGCACATACCACGTTGCATCGCAGCAAGAAACTGCGGTGCAAGTACCAATGAACTCATTCGTATGTTCAGGACATTTCCATTCACTTAAAATTGTGGGCTTGCAATACAAGCATGGTAATGCCAGTCGCTGCGAGAGGCTGCACCATGCAGCTCATTACACACCGCCGTTCATGAGTAAGTCAGCACTATGCACGCACTCTTGACCCTCACAAATCCACCACGAATGTGGACATTGCATAGACCCTTATCCATGAGCATGTTCTGAGCGCTTTATGCTGCCAAAAACCTGAGCATCACCATGACAGAGCTGTCGGCATCATGCCACAGTCACTGGCGTGCATCGCGGCACGCCATCAAACTTGTTTGCTGTAAGCAGCCGTTGCTCAAAACTATACCCCTGCAGCTCAGGAAAGCACTACTCTCACAGCTCCTCGGCAGGCGTGCCATAATTCTATCACGAAAAGGCGACCATTGTCTCCTTACACATACATGCATACATACACGCATACTCAGCGGAATGCAGGACACTCAGCATGGCTGCCGCGAGTATCCTTGCGACCACTTGTTGACATGACACAGGGCACCATGAGCACAAGCCAGCTCCATTGCTGGTGCCCACAAGTGTCCCTACAACCTCCACAGACTGACATGACACACGTACCATGAGCACACCGAACGCCCATGCCTGGAATGCTCTAAGGCTTGCACACAGATGTCTTTCGACCACCGTGGATTTGGTGGCACTGTTCGACTCGTGGCCGTTTGCCGCAGCAGCGGCGACCACGGTTACTGGTGGAAGGCATTCGATTTGACGGCTCACCACTCCTTGTCACCTAAAGCTCTACCATATTTTTGATTCGACCATGAGCACACGCCAAGTCTACCCTGCGCAGCAGCTTGCCTGAGGCAGGTTTTTGCCTGTCGCCTGTGACTTGGCCAGCATGTCCACACTGCAGCTGAGCGCTGACAGCGCCACGTCCATGCCGTCCGGGACGTACGCTGCGATTTTCACCTCCGTGTTCAGCGTCAGCTGCGGCGTGTGGCTGCGGTACAAGGGTTGGGGTTGGGGTTAGCGTAAGGAGAGCGCCAGCAAGGCAGTAGTACCAATGCGCAAGACTGATGAGCTGCTGGTTTGTCTGTGACTTCTTGAACTTGCAGGTTATGTGTGCCAGCAGTTTCACGCGCACAAGGTTGTGGCTCAGCAGGCAACGCAGCGCTGACCTGCATGCTAGTATTGCTGGCAATAAAGGGTGCCAGCGCACAAGTTACACTCGGCAGGCACACAGAAGCTCGAACTGCAGGTAATAACGTTGGGCAGCTCTCACCTGCGGCGCTGCAAGCCGTTGAGCGCAATCTTCCCCAAGGGAACTGAGGGGTGCGGACTGGCAGTAAACACTGCGTCGCCATCCAGCGATATGAGCATCTGCAGCACATCACGCAAGAGGGAGAGGCCGTGGTGAGTGTGCTTTCGGCGATGACCATCGACGGCATGTGCAACCACAACAGTTTCGAGTGCGGATACGCGTTGAATCCGAGAGCAAATTGTCATAATGCCGATGAACACAGCCGTGCCTTGAAAACACTCGCTACACGGTGACTTCGCATTGACTGCATCGAACTTCGTCAAAGCAAGCCCTTGCTTTCACTCACCTTCGGATCCTTGGGAGAGCTGCCATCCTTCGGCACGGATGCCTTGAGGACTTCGAAGTCCTGCTGACTTACAAAGACCCTGGCGAGCAAAGCATGGAAAAGCAGCAGGCAGGCCACTTCAGTCCGAAGCAAGCTCGAGTAGCAAGTGGCAAGCCAAACTGTTGATGGGATGGCCGACTCACCGGTTGGAGTAAGCCAGCCTATTTTCCGGCAGGTTATCCACCAGCAGAGAGAGCACCATGCTGCCTGCCTGCCTGCCAGGCTACAGACTTCTCCAATGCGCAAACTTCACACGTTACCCTGAGCGGTGAGCAGAAGTGAAGTTTTTTTGTTCTCGACACACGAAGCGCCTTGGGAGGAGGGGGAGTCCTGTTGGGTAGTAGTGAAACAACAGGTGGCCACTTGAACCATTTGGCGGACTCCCAAGCAGAAGGACTGCCGACAGCGAGAGGAGCGTCAAGCCCCGGTCCAACTCGCAATTCTACCTAGGACACTCTTGTCGCACTGCCGCAGTCAACATGGTGCTCCAGGAGCTGGGAGGAAAGCTATCAGCGGCCCTTAGGAAGCTGCAGAGCACCACTGTCGTGGACGAGGAGGTGGTCAAGGCTATCATCACCGAGATCACGTGAGTTCATCTGCTGCAGATGCCCTATCATGTGTTCGGTGCAGTGGTTACTAGCATGAGCTGCACTGGTACCCAGTGCTGCTACAGCCACAGCGCCGATGTCATGCAGAAGAAAGCATGCCCCATGATGTCCAGTACTGCTCAATTCATCAACTTGAAATACAGGCGTGGGTGGTGTCGCTTCTGGTGTACGATGCTCTTGCTGATGCCAGTACATTGCACGTGCACGTTTTCCTGCGCTGATGCTCTGGTCCGCACAACAAGCGCTTGCGGGTCAGAGCCGGTACCCTCGCTCACTGTCGACTCCAACACACCATTGCACACTCGTGTCATGCCTCTCAGGCGTGCACTGCTAGAGTCTGATGTCAACATCAAAGTGGTGATGGAGCTGAAGAAGAATGTGGAGGCTAAGATAAACAGGAGCGAGGATGCATCGGGCGCCAGCAAGAAGCGGCTCATTCAGCAAGCGGTAATGGAGGAGCTGGTTGCCATGCTGGACCCTAAGACCCCACCTTATCAGGTATGGTACCTCAAATGCAGCACTCTTGAAGTTTGTAACTTCTCACTCCGATCAATCTGACGTGTCAGCGCTGCGCATCAGCCGCTTTTCTGACAGCGATATTGCTAGATCAGGAAGTGCCGCTTGCACTTTGCGTCAAGTTTGCACTCCTATGACGTGGAATTCAGGCGGTGGATGGCGCACAGCAAATGACATGCAGGGTTAGCTTGCCCATTACATCCAATCATAGTGCTCAGGCGCAGAGCAACGCTGGCTGGCCAAAGAGCGCGCGCACTTGTAATTTATGCTGGAACTTCAGTTCGTGGTGCAGACACGGTGCACATTCAACCGACCTACATACATACCTACTGTCACAGCAAGGCAGGCAGCACGGGTCAAATGGCAGCAATACATCCTCCAGATAACCTGCAGCGGGCAACAGTGTAGCACGCCCACACGCTGGTGCTTTGCACACATAATAGCTCTCGTGTGACTGTGCACTTTGGCTGATGCAACCATAAGTGGTGGTTTGCGAGTGTGCCAAGTCAAGCTGATCCACTCCTTCTTGAAGTTTGGAGCGTTGCCACTTTACTTGCAACAATTTGCCCATAGCAGCAGATGACGTGCTAAGACACAGAGGAGCAGCGATGTGACATGGCAGCTGCTGAGCGATGTCACTTGTGCGCAGCGCGGCGTCACTTGAATCGGGCGCTGCCACATATGTTTCAAGTCGCTATGTCCCTTCTGCTGAAGCGAAGCGCGCTGTCACAAGCGCTGAGCGGTGTTGCATGTGCTTGAAGTCACATTAAAACTTCAAGTGCTTGAAGTCACGATAGAAGTTCAACTGAAGCGCGGTCCGCGCTCGCCGCCATCACAGCGGCTCTGAGCTGCTGCACTGCGAGGCCTGTGACCACCAAGCCTGCACGGGTGATCACCTATGTTCCTGGCCCGTGGCTGCTGCTGGGCATCCACACAATGCTATCATCGCAGGAGGGCACCGGCAATGTGACAAAGGCTGCACGGATCCCAGCATGATGTTCATCCAAAATTTGGCAGATCTACGCTGGCGTGACGCAAAGGCTGACAGCGATTTACACGAGGGAACAACCAAAACTGACCTAACCCTCTTCACCGTGACTGTCGCCGTGTTGCGCAGATGAAGAAGGGCGCGAGCAACGTCATCATGTTTGTGGGACTGCAGGTGAGAGAGGATTTTAGGTCATCTTCATGTACTGCACAATGCTGCATGCCATCCTCGAGTCACCATGCGGGTATGCAATGTATGCACCTTCACCTTCGCACACACAGACCGTCAGCGTCATCGCCGACACGCATCGACAGCAGCAGCAGCAGCAAAAGCAGCGCAGCAGCGAGGGCATGATGAAAGCCTACCTACATACCCGCGGCGGCAGCGGCGACGCTCCCCGCCCGGCGACACCTAGCGGCACACCAACGCCACCACTCTCCGCCAAGTCTCTGTTTTCACGGGGACACACTCCTTCAGATGCGCGTCGCGCGCGGTTGCCGGGCGCGGGGAGTAGCGGCCCCGCGCAACCACCCCCCTTAGTTCATTCATGAATTCATTCCTGATTGGGTGTCCCCTTTTGGGGGGGGAGGGGGTGGCGGGCGGTCTCCGCGTTGGGGGACGCTCTGCAGCAAGGAAGCGCGGAGCGTCGGACACGGCATAGGAGAGTTACTGATCGCGCGGCGCCGTTTGGGCGCCCCCCCTTGCTGGTGCAACTTCAAGTTGCACTCGGGCGGGGGGACGTGCCACGCAGCGAATCGCGCGGGCGGCGCAGAAACAGACAGCCCTCCTGAGGCGTGGCAGGGCTGCAAGGCTGTGCCGCACATCTCGGGGGGGGGCGGGTATCTCTCTCCTTGAAGGGGGCGGTTGAGTCTGCGGATGGGGGTCTCAACCCCCCCGTTCACGGATTCCTGTCACTTTTGAGGGGACCAGACCCCCCCCCTCTTTTGCTCAAGTTGCGCGTCGCGTTCCCCTTGCAGAGAGGCCCCGTTCTCTGCAGGGTTTTATCGGCGCGCACAGCAGCGCCCGTGCGCGCGGCGGGCGGGACGGGGGGGGTGGGCGTTGAGCGGTGGGACTGGGGGCGTGTCGCGTCGTTGCGGCGGTCGCCCATTGCAGGCCGCGGCGGCAGTGCGGCTCGGTAGGGCGCGCGCTGCGCTTCCGGCAACCTGACCCTCGCGCAGCTGCTGCTGCTGCTGCTGCTGCAGTCCGATGTGTGTGTGTGCGTATGATGTCTGTGTGAATTGCGATTTGTGGTGGCGCGTGTTGGTGGTGGTTGGGCGATGCTTGTGAAACTGATACAGTGCTGCGGCGCGCTTGCTGCGCTGTCTGTGCTGCTGCTGCTGCACTGCTGCTGCTGCACTGCTGCTACAGGGTTCGGGGAAGACGACAACAATTGCCAAGTTCGCGCATTACTACCAGGTGAGATAGTTGCTTGTCCTGAACCCATGTTGTAGCCAACATCGCTTGCATGATTCTCATATTACACTACAGGCTCGTGCAGCTTTCCGTTGCGTCAGCAGGCCCCCGGAAGTTCAGCGAATTGCCATGTTAAGTTCACAATGTAAAGTTTCTAATTGCATGCCTTGCTCGGCCACGGCTGGTGCACGGGCATGTGAAGGCACTCTGTCAAGTTGCCGGTATATGTGTAGAGTCGCAAGGGCTGCCAGGCACAGCAGGGTGGCGTGTCGCCGCATGAAGTTCACAACCTCAAGTTTCTGTTGCGCGCCGCAGCGCAAGGGGTGGCGCGTGCCCATGTGAAGCTCACTCTGTCAAGTTTCCATGGCATGCCCACGGCTGCTCCATGCGGGTGGCGCGTCGCCGGATGAAGTTCACCATGTGACGTTTCTGTTGCTCGCCGCAGCGCAAGGGGTGGCGCGTGGCCGTGGAAAGCCCACCAATGGCGCGTCGTCACGAAAAGTTTTCAGCTCAATTGTCTGGTGACAGCTCAGCGTAAGGCGTGGCGCGTCACCGCACGAAGTTCACAACCTTAAGTTTTCTGTTGCACGCCGCCACAGCGGAAGGGGTGGCGCGTGGCCATGGTCTGCGCGGACACGTTCAGGGCGGGCGCATTTGACCAGCTCAAGCAGAACGCCACCAAGCTGCGCGTCCCGTTCTACGGCAGTTACACGGAGGCGGACCCGGTGCGCATTGCGGAGGAGGGCGTGGAGCAGTTCCGCAAGGACAGGTTTGAGGTTATCATCGTGGACACGTCGGGGCGCCACAAGCAGGAGGACGCGCTGTTTGAGGAGATGCGCGAGATACAGGCCGCGGTGAGTGCTTGTACAGATTGGGCATGCTGCCGTACTTCAAGTTGAAGTGGAAGATCGTGCAGTTCACCCTGACGTGTGCTGTTTGAGGAGATGCGCGAGATACAGGCCGCTGCGAGTGCTTCTTTTTCAAAACGGGCATCAGCTGCCATTGCCCTCATGCACTTCGAATTGAACAAGTATACACTTTCACCCTGCACTATTGAACCATCTGAGATGAGCCGACTTGTGCAAGTCTTTCCTCAGTGGGCAGTCTCTGAGCTTTTTGCTGAAGTATAGTAGGAGTTGTTAGCCCATTCTTTTTGTTCAGCACATGCACTGACACTGTACGCTCAGGTAGAATGACAGCCATTGTAGGCTTGCACATGTGGCATTGTACCTGAACTGTCATACTTTGCAGAACATATGATCGGCGTGTGTGCCTCGCGTGTGCGCTTACCTCAAGTGCTCTGACTTGACGTGCAGGTGCAACCAGACAACTGCGTCTTTGTCATGGACGCCACACAGGGACAGGCGGTGAGTAAATCCCTGTAGATTAGGCATACAGCAAAGAAGGTTCCAGTTGCAACTTTGTTACAA
Source organism: Tribonema minus (assembly GCA_017506865.1). Taxonomy (NCBI): domain Eukaryota; class Xanthophyceae; order Tribonematales; family Tribonemataceae; genus Tribonema; species Tribonema minus. Next base: position 137,677 of record JAFCMP010000446.1, read on the forward strand.
TATTGTAGGACTTTGGGTCAGGGATTGGGCTGAAGCGGTGAGTCAGCCGTGCGTTAGGCACATGGGGAAGGAATCTTGCAAATTTCGCTGTTAGCCCTTGTATTACCGTACAGTAGGACCTTGTGACTAAGATATACGGTTTCAAGTTATAGTTGGAGCTTGTGTGCATGACAAGGGACTTCTCGAGCCTGAAGCTGCTTCTCAACTGCGCTCAGGGCTAGACTTCGGATAAAATTGTGCATGTGCGACGCCACCACCCTCAGTTGTAAGTCAGCATGGCAGCAGTTCATCACAAGCTCTGCTCCGTGCTCTGCAGCTGACATCGCTTTACCACCTCACCATGGTTTGAAAGCGCACGTACACGCATACTGCGAGGATGAAAGTTGTGTCCTCGTAGCCTGTTGTGCTGCCTGCACCGCCACCCGCGACACCAGCGGATCATGCTAGGACTGCCAGAGCCATGGGTTGTTGTGATGCTGCAATGCTGCATTGCTTGCCATGCACCATCGTGCACCACTATTATTCATGTATGATGAGCGCTGCCACGTGCACTGATGTGCCAGCAGCACCACATTACACATGGCAGATGTATGCGTACACATGGTGCAGGTCACCGAGCAAGCATATCACGGAGTGACGTCGTGTTAGCTAGGGTAAGGATTGCCGTTAGCATATATGGATGTACACCATTACGCATGATGAGGTTTTCTCTGTGTACGCCTAACCCTAACCTAACCCTAGGCAGGTCGCGGACCACGCGAGTGCATTCCACATTGCGGTCGTAATACAAACAATGATACTGTATCTATACATGATGCATAGGTAACCACGGTGGAAGGCACTTGCGACTAACCACTCCTTGTCACCTAGAGCTCTACGATTTTTTAAATCGTTTTCATTCAGTCAGGGTGGGTAGTCTCGCATTCGGTGTTGCAATACGAATAACCATAATGTATGTGCATATCAAACATATATGACCATAATGCATCTGCACTTGATACATATACATACCCCACGATGCAGGTGCGGACCAGGCGCGCGCGTTCCACGAAGCGGTGTCACAATGCAAATAACGATACGGTATGTATATATGATGCATACAATACCTACCCCACAATGCAGGTGGCGGACCAAGCGCGCGCGTTCCACGAAGCGGTGCCCGTCGGCAGCGTCGTCATCACCAAGCTGGATGGTCACGCCAAGGGCGGCGGCGCGATGAGCGCTGTTGCAGCCACTAAAAGCCCCATCACATTCCTCGGCAGCGGCGAGCACTTCGATGACCTAGAGGTATGTGAATACACCGTTACCCTAATCGTAACCCCCAATCTGACTGTAACCCTCACCCCGAGGCCAGCTGTGCAGAAGAGTCGCATTTTCTGCGGAAGTGCCATATTGTGTGAGCAAGAGCCCAATCACATTCCTCCACAGCGGCGAGCACTTTGATGATCTAGAGGTACGTGCGCACTAGCTTGTGAGGGTTAAGGTTAGGGTTAGACACCAAGGGCGGCGGCGCGCTGAGCGCTGTTGCAGCCACTAAAACCCCATCACATTCCTTGGCAGCGGCGAGCACTTCGATGACCTAGAGGTATGTGGATACATTGTAATTCTAACCCCAACCTATGTAACTCTAACCTTAAGGCAGCTCTGCAGAACTGTTGTATCTTGTTAGCAAGAGTCCCATCACATTCCTCGGCAGCGGCGAGCACTTTTATGACCTAGAGGTACACGTGAAGGCCAACCTCCATAGCATTATGTATATTGTTGCTAGGAGCACACAGTAGCGCACGTGAAGGCCAACTCCCTGTAGCGTTTCGTACTTTGAAGTATATTGCTAGTAAGAGCCCCATCGCATTCCTCGGCAGCGGCAAGCACCTTGATGACTTAGAGGTACGTGGACACCCCTCCTAACTCGAGCCCTTGCATATGCCTTCCTTCTGGAACGTGTGCTTTCTGTTACAAAGAGCCTTACCGTAAAGTACCGGGTAAACGACCCCCGGGTTTTGGCTGGCAGCGGGCTCTCATTTACAGCGCAGGGGGCGTTTACCAAGAGGGGGGGGCTTAAGCTGTCACAGATGCGCACTGGCAAGCTGCGCCTGGCAAAACACCCGGGCTGTTTGCCATGCACAGGCTGTTTACCGCTTGCGTCTCTGCAAAATGTACTCACAGCATGGCCTGCAGCGCTGCACTTTTGTTTTCAAGGGATTTAACACGCCTGTCGTGAGCATCACCAGCGCGCTACGTACTGTAGTTGCTCCCAGAAAGGTGCCGGCATTATTCTTGTGATGACACAATGGACGGCCTCCTCGAGCGCATGCCTGACAAGTCAAGCAAAGGCTACAACTCAGGCACAGCCTGTCCATGGTCAGTGTGGACTCCTAACCCTAACCCTAACCGCTTTCCACACCTCGAAAACAAACTTCAATTGACTGGCCTGTGCATGCCTTGTTTCAGTCTCCTCTATCATCAAACGGCACTGGTGCTGAGGCTGCCACGGGGCAGTCTGTGATGATGATCATGTACATGATGGCGCTGCTCAACGGTTTGTGACGATGATCTTGACAATGATGCTCGGCAACGCTTTTCCGATGTGTGCTCTCAGTACCACAATATCAGATCTCTACTGTGTCGGTATCTTCCAAGCATGTCTTGTGCAGAGTCAGACGCCGGGAGGCTTACATCGGCAAGTACAAAGGCCTCGAAGACTCGCAGTAAGGGCCAGGATTAGGGTCAGAGCCGCTCTGTGGATGGTCCAAGCAAGGTGTGGTGCTGTCTTCATTGCATCCAAAATACCTACATACCGTTCGTGTCCAAGCATAACAACTGCTTGCCTGCGGCTGATGGGTGCAACATGACAAGAAGCGCACATGTGCTCAGCGTACGAATCACAAGCTCATTGGTTCACACACTCACTTGTCGGCGCTACGCTCCCCTGTTGCAGCCCTTTGTGGCCAGCAGCTTTGTGAGCAAGATGCTAGGGTTCGGCGACTTTGGCAGCCTGCTCAGGGAGCTGCAGGACACCAATGACCCGGGCATGGACCCCAAGAAGGTACACAAGTGTACTGTGTGGTTCACTTGTGAACTTGTGCGCTCAGCTGCTTGTCAGTGTCCCTGGCCACATGTCCATCGCGTTTTGCCAACGAAGTGTGGAGCTGCTTTCAATGTCGGCCAGATGCACTGCAGGCACTTGCTGTCATGTGTACTCTCGTGTTCAGGATGTACCGTAGTGTAGTACACGCAGATGCTACAAGCAGTTTGCTAGTTCACTTCCTTCAGTTGCATGCACGGTCCTTCACACACCTCCGCGAGCACCACCGCTGCTGGACATGCACGACAGGCATGACTTGAAGTTGGATGATCTATCTTCAACTTGCACATTTCTGAAAAGCACTGTTGATGTTGTGAAAAAGTCAACCATGCTGTTAGAGCACATGAGTGCGCCTTTCTCTATCACCCGCTGCAGCACCTGCAACATTGCTCAACTGCTTGCATCACGCTTGCCAACATGTGAGCTCTCAATTTACGCGTGTACACAGTACCGTCTTATCGATAATTAAGGCCGCTGGACGTTTTATTCTACCCAGCGTAAAATGGGGGGGTGGACGTGGATTATATGGTGCGAGTAAAAAAGGTGGACGCATTTAACATCCAGCACGAAGATTGAGTGTCCTGCACTTCGCGGTGTGAGAGTGCTGCCTGCGCACCACGGCAGCGAAGAAACACCGTCACCGACTTTTTCAGGGTCACGCTTGAAGTTAGGTTTGAGCAAAGAGCGAGCGAGCCACGCCAGGCTCTGATAAAGCCAAGATGGCTGCTATGCAGGTACCGCTTGTTGCTGCTCATGATCAGCGTTTCTGAGGCCCCAATTGAGCTGCCAGCAGCACCTGAAAGCCTCGCGCTAACGCTACAACTGGTGCGGCGAAGCGACTGCAGCGTGAAAAATGGGGGGGGTGAACGTACTTTAGTGAGGCTAAAGAAACGGTGACCTCTCTTTATGTTGCTGTGATAAAAACTAATAATAAAGCGTCCAGTGGCCTTAATTATCGATAAGACGGTATGCTATGTTCCACCATCACCTCGTGAATCACTTCGAATAGCCATCTGCATTCACAATGGCTCGAATGCTGTGATGTGTCACAGATGATGGATCGCATGACCAAGGGCCAGTTCACACTGCGCGACTTCTATCAGCAAATACAGGGTGTTCTCAAGCTGGGGCCCCTCAATAAGATGATGGGGGGCATGATGCCTGGTATACCTGATACGGTGAGCTAACCGTGCATACATGAGGCTACATTCACCTGCAATGTAGTACGCAGTCATATTAAAGTATGCTATGAGTGCATGCCAGAGTGCGCAGTTGCACATGCACATGGTGAAGTGAGGGTTGTCACCTCTGACGACAGAAGGTGGCATGGTCAGAGCGGGTGAGGGGGGCACTTGCATGTGACGATCGCCAACGGGCGGTCGTCAGGAGGTCACGGTCAGCATGTAGTTACAGTTACAGGCTCAACAATGGGGTGCTTCAACAAGTACAGCAACCGTGAAGTTGTGGCATGCTGTGTCATGAGGGCAGGCGGCTATTGCCAACGCTCTCCGTCTCATCATGTTGCTGCTTGGAATAGCGTTAGTATTTATCAATGAGGTTAGTATTCATCAGCACTGGCCTCCAAGGGTACATGAGAAGTGCGTCAGATCTGTCAGCATACCCATCGCCTGTTGCCCTTATCTCACCACTTTCGTGCTTGCGAGTGCTTAGGGGCTCATAGTTAACCTAACCCTAACCCTAACCCTAACTTTAATCACTAGTGACCTCCACAGGCACATCAGCGTCACACACCGCGGCAGAGATGTCTGACATGTTGACTCTCGACCCGTGACTCATGAGTCGGTGCTCCAGAAGAGTATTTGGTGCTGTGCGCATGCAGCCATGACACACTTGGTGGTGTGGCCTGTGTGCATTGCACAGTGCTTTAGATCTAAAGCACAGTGCTTTAGATGGACATGCATGCTTAGTGCTTGTTGAGGTATGTAACACGCACGCATTTTCCAGTTGCTGTAGCATATTCCACTGCCTGCAGATACACCATGGTTTTCAGCGCGAGTGAGCATGGCATGAGAGCGCGCACCTGCCACAAGCATCATACGTACTGCAGCTCAAATTGTCAAAAGTTCATCTGCCGTCAATCTCATCCCTTGCTAACGTCATGTCTGTATCTACTCATCTGCTGCGTCCCATGGGTGCATACGGCGGCATCATGCCTAACCCCAACTAATTACGTGTTCAAATGCCACAGCCTAACCCTACTTCTGGACATGCGCATGACTCCTTGCGCTTTGCGATGCTTACCGCTCGGACTGCCCCTGAGTCTGTTGCACTTTGCAGGCTCAGCAGAAGCGGTTCTTGTACATGATGGATAGCATGAGGGATGACGAATTAGATGGGAAGGCAAGTGCCATACAAGTGTGATGATTTTCATGATGATTTCCTTGTACTTCGAAGTACATATACTTCGCGAAGTGGTTTACTGAGTGCATTGTGCAAGCGAGTGCCACGCAGCATTGATTATCTACATGCACATGTACGTCACAAAGCAGTATACTGAGTGCATATCGCAGCCAGGGTCCATGCATGCTGCTAGCAGGCGCCAGGTCGCAGTCAAACTCATGCTATTTGTGCTAAGCGCTGTCATCTACCACCGCGCCAGACACCGTTGCGTGTCCACAAATACTCTGCTGTTGCAGACCTGTCTTTCCACCTGTGTGTAATTTGCGACAATTCAGTCGGGGTTGGCGCTGTTGAGCTTGCTCACACGTATGATTTTCTGTTCAGCATCAGTGCTCAGCACGCCTGCGCACACGCTGTGTGTTTCATGTACAAATTTTTTTTGCTCTCAGCCATGATAAAGCACGTGTGTCTGCTGCTTTGTTCACACCACAGCTCTTGCTATCGTACTCACTGTCTGTTGCCCGTCTTCGCTGCCCTCAGGTAGACATAGCCGGCAATGAAAAACGGGTAACGCGGATAGCACGAGGCAGCGGCACGAGAGTTGAAGAGGTGTGTGTGTGTAATGGTAATGACATGTCATCACCAAGTACATGGAAACAAATCGTACCGCTCTAGGTGACAAGGAATGGTTAGCTCAAGTGCCTTCCACCAATAATCGTGGTCGCAGCTGTTGCAGTCATTGGCCACGAGTCAACAAGTGCCATCATATCCAGAGTAGTCAAAAGACTTCTGTGTGCAAGCTCTTTAGCGTCGAGGGCATGTCATGCGGAGAAAGCCCGCACCTGTTGGTATCGTATGACGCATGTGTACAATGCGACCAGAAGTGGCAGTCGATGCACACGTGACGTAATTCTTGAAGTAGCGTGTCGGTGCACTTGAGGTGCAGTGTCGTTGTATGGCGTTGAAGGCTCTTCATGCATCCCGTATGTACCCTTAGGAGCAGTTCAGCAACGCATGCACATGCAAGTGGAGTACGTTCAGCAACAACACCAATGATGGTTCAGGGCACAAAACCAAGAAGCGATGCAATAAGAACATGAAGAAGCAAGTGGGGGTTTCATGCAAGAACGCGCGTTTATGTGCTCAGCAGAGTGTTGTTGCGGCAGCAACCAAACACATGCATGGCGCACTGCTGACGTGAATGTATACCAGTCAATAACCATTAACACATCCGTAGGCGTCAGGCCGTAGATGCGCATAGATGCGCATGCACCGCTAGCGCGCGCCTGTCCTTGTCCGACAGGTAGCTGGGCTCAAGGTGAATGCATGAATGCACGCCAGTCATTGAGCATCAGCATATCACTGATATATGATATCAGTAGCTGTCAAGCTTCAGATGCGCGTGGATGCGCATGCACAATGCATCATTAGGGTTAGGGTTAGGATTAGGCCTTCGCTACCCTTTAGCAGCTCCACACTCCATTGCCACGATCCTCAGGAGTAGGGTTAGGGTCAGGATTAGGGCCAGGGTTTAGGCTAGGGTTAGGGTTGCCCTAAGCACGCGAAGCATGTCTGTCACCGTGGAGTGAAGAACGTGCGCCATCTTCAAGCTCCCTGTGAAGAGCGCGCGACGCCTCTAACCACGCCGCTTTCAACCTAACCCTAGTCCCAAACCTAGCCCTAAAAAGTCTACGGTGACATGTTGCCCGCCTTCGCATCCGCACACCTTCAGGTGCAATTACTGCTGCGGCAGTCAAGCTACCCGTTACCTCAAACCTAACCCTAAACCCTATGATGACACGACGCTTACCTCTCTCGTCCGCGCACGGCCAGGTGCAACTACTGCTGCAGCAGTCAACCTAACCGTAGACCTCCACCTCACCCTAGACCCTACGCTGACACGCGCTCGCCCCCTCTCGCCTGCGCACACACTCAGGTGCAATTACTGCTGCAGCAGTCAACCTTACCCCAAACCCAACCTTAACCCTACGGTGCCCCAACGCCCCGTCCTCTTATTTGTGCACGGCCAGGTGCAATTACTGCTGCGGCAGCACAAGGCGCGCGAAAAGGTGGTCGCACAGATGGGCAAGAGCGGCATGATGAACGCCGCTACGGACCCCGCAATGGCTGCCAAGATGGCGCAGCTCATGCAGAATCCAAACTCGCGCGCGAGCCAGGCGGCCATGTCCAAGATGATGTCGCCGCAGATGCTTAAGCAGATGGGCGGGCGCGACGGCGTCGCCAAGCGCATGCGCGAGATGGGCGGCATGCCAGGTATGTATGTATGCATGCATGTGTTCTTTGACATTTTGCATTGTTTTGGGCTTGAAGGTGACTCGCCAAGCGACCCGGCCATGTATTGCTAGGTGTTGGTGTGGGCTGTTGCGATGTATGCATGCATGTTTTGGGCTTGAAGGTGACTTGCCAAGCGACCCAGCCATGTATCCTAGGTGTTGAAATGTGCGACAGAGCTTCTGGGCCGTTTCTTATCGATGTTGGGTGTGGCGGCATGATGGTCAGACGGGCGACATGCCACGGTATGCATGCATGGACATGGAGGGTTGAAGCGCGCAAGCTACCCTTGCCTGCCATCCATGAGACTGTTGTGACAGAACGTTGGAGATGTTCGGTTGTTCCACACCGGTGTGACGTCCATCTCGCATGACAAAAAAGTGCCATCGCCGGGCTGTACATCGGGGTGTGAGGCGAGCACAGAGAGTACCTCGTTCATGGTGCGTTCACACCTGTGCACGCGGTGCATGCGCTCTGCTTCCTGGCTCATGCACCGACACGCTTATTCGGATACATACCCCTTGTGCAGGCATGGCGGGCGGCGGAGGCATGGACATGGCCTCCATGATGCAAGCCATGGGTGGCGGCGGCGCCGGCGCCGGCGGCGCTGGCGGCGGTATGGACATGCAAGCCATGATGCAGATGGCGCAACAGATGGGGGGGGGAGGAGGGGGGGGGCCTGGAGGCATGGACATGAGTTCTATCATGCAGATGGCCCAGCAAATGGGCATGGGGGGGGCTGGTGGGGGGGGAGGCGGCATGCCTGATATGGCACAGATGGCGCAGATGATGGGCGGTATGGGGGGGGGGGGAGGGGGAGGGGGGGGCGGGGGGGGGGGCATGGGGGGCATGGACATGGCCTCCATCATGAAGATGGCGCAACAGATGGGCATGGGGGGGCCTCCAGGCGGAGGTCGACGATGAGCCGGCAGCATGATACATATGGTAATATACAGCATCTGTACATACTGTTTCTGTGCACTTATGTCACGCATGGCTTACCTACCTCAAACTTCAACTGCCTCCAACTTCAACTTTATTCCGGAAAGTAAAAAGTTGTGTTCTTGCTACCTTGCGCCAGCTACCTCGTGTCGGCTGGTGCAGCGCCATGCTGCACACAGGTGAAGTGATTGGGGGCAGATACAGGGTGGAAAGGAAGCTGGAACGGGGGACTTTCACCGAATTGTATCAAGCAGTTGACACCAGGCCTCCCAAAGCCTCGCCGGATGGACGGCGCGCCAATGGCGATGCTGCAAAACAACCGCCAGCACCAACCCGTGTCGCTCTTAAAGTTGAGGTTCAAGGGATGCAACAGTCGGTCCTGAAGGCAAGTGGTGTGTATCGGTGTGTTTAACACTGTGTTGCTCGCTACCCCTGGAGTTCTAGATCGTGCTGCCAAAACCTGTGATCTTGTGCGTCGCACGCTCGTGTTCAGTTGTCTCATGTCTCTGGTGCTGCTGCAGTGGGAGAGCTACGTGCTGCGCGAGCTGCAGTCCCTGCCCTTTGTGGCGCGCTACGTGGGCCAGCACACTCACGGAGACAAGGAGGTCCTCGTCATGGAGCTGCTGCACGGGGGGGATGTTCGAGCTCTGCGCATGCGCCAGAACTGCCCCCCGGGGACGCCCATGCCCATATCCGCCTGCATAGATCTGGCGCAGGAGATGCTGCGCTGCCTCGAGGGATTGCACGGAGCGGGCTACCTTCACAGGGACGTCAAGCCTTCGAACTTTGTGAGGAGGAACAGGGGCGACAAGCAGCTGTGTCTCGTGGATTTCGGGCTGGCGAACAAGTACATGAAGAGCGACGGGGTCATGCGCGACGAGCGGCCGCATGCGGAGTTCCGCGGCACCACCACGTATGCCTCGCCCTACGCCCACGACTTCAAGTGAGTGGCATTGTTCGCTGCTGTTTTTGTTGATGACCTGCTCGTGTTTATGAGAATGGGCATTAAGACTCATCTCAAGGCTCAGATACTGTCAGCTGTGATCATTGCGCAGCGTGCATTCAGTGCTCGTATGCGTTGCGACAGGTGTCAGGCATGCCTCTCTCGAATTTGAGCGTGCTGTCATGACGCGCTTTCACTCAGTCACGTACATGTGCACCTGGCCAAGAGCTCTTTACGCCAATGACGCGTGTACACATATGCATCCTCTTTCAGGCACAGCGTAGGGGACATCACACACCTCTGGCACCACAGCCTACACACATACCCTGCTCATGGACCTAGCGCGCTGCCGCAGCCTCTGCGCTCACCCCCCCCCCCCCATGATACCAATGAAACAGCCGCGCACACACCGTTGAAGTTCACGCGCCGCCGCTGACATCCATCCGCCGCGTGTGACGTGCCGCCGCAATGTTTCACGGCAGGGACCAGAGCCGTCGCGACGACCTGTTTGCGCTGGTCTACGTCTTCCTAGACCTCGCGCGCGGCGAGCTGCCGTTCTTAACCCCTCCTCCTGACACCAATGAAACAGCCGCGCACGCATACATTGTTGAAGTTCACGCGCCCCCGCTGACACCCCATCCGCCGCGTGTGACGTGCCGCCGCAATGTTTCCTGGCACGGACCAGAGCCGTCGCGATGACCTGTTTGCGCTGGTGTACGTGTTCCTAGACCTCGCGCGCGGCGAGCTGCCGTTCTTAACGCTCCTCCTGATATCAATGAACAGCCGCGCTCTCATACATTGTTGCAGTTCACGCGCCGCCGCTGACATCCATCCGCCGCGTGTGACGTGCCGCCGCGAAACCGCCGCGGCAGGGACCAGAGCCGGCGCGACGACCTGTTTGCGCTGGTCTACGTGTTCCTGGACCTCGCGCGCGGCGAGCTGCCGTGGTCCGCGGCGGTGCGCGCAAAGAACAAGGACGAGGTCGCGCGCCTCAAGAAGGAGTACCTCAACGCGCCCTTCATGAAGACGCTCCCCTACAACATCGCGATAGGCACGATGCTGCGCCACCTCAAGGCGCTCGCGTGGGGCGACGCGCCGTCCTACGCGCTGCTGCGCCGCGCGCTCGAGGACATGCGCGCCTTCGCGCCGCACGCCGACGAGGCGCCGCGCCTCGACTTCAACTGGGACCCGCCCGCGCCGCCGCCGCGCGCGTCAACTTCAACTTTAACTTCAACCCCCGCGGAGCACAAGAGCCTCGCGGCAAAGCTGGAGGACGTCCAGCGCGAGGGCCTGAGCGAGCTGGAGAGGTGCAAGCGGTGGTCGGCGGCGGCGAGCGCGGTGCTGGCGGCGGGCGACAGGGAGAGGGGGGGGGGGGAGAAGAGGGGGGGGGGCGCGAAAGGGGGGGCGGCGCCGCCGGGCGGCGGGGGGAGCGCGCTGCGGGCGCAGCAGGTGAGGGGACGCAACGTGTGGTTGGTGTGTGCGGAGTGGAGCTGAAGTTGAAGTTGAAGTACAGTCATCAGGGTTGTTCGCCCCTCAAGCGGAATCAAATAGAAGTGAAGCACAGTAGTCCGCTGCAGGCTGTGGAATCTTGTGCCAAGCGGCTCATGCAGGTGCATCGTCGGCTGGATGAGTGACTCTCCATGTGACTTCCATGTGATCGATCCGTCATGCCTTCAAGTTCGCTTGCTGAGGGTAGCTGGTAGGTATATGTACTTAAACGTTTGGAGGTGTCTCTATGCGGTGCTCATGCCCCCAGCGCCAGTGGTGCGCACATGTGCTGCAGAAGTAGTAATCTAGTAGACTGCAGATGAAAGAAAGGCTGTTGTCAGCACAATGTCATGCGCAAAGAGCCGAATGGCATTGCTCATTGCTTCACTTGGGGCCTGCTACAGCCCCCGACAGCAGCCAGAGGCACTGCTGTCCAGCAGCAATGTTGCTATATGCATCGTCACGCCATGCACGTTTCGAGCTTCCAAATGCCCTCTGATACTGTAGTACACGAGCATGTTGGAGGCTGCGCCGCAAGAGGTGTTGGCCGCAGCTCAGTTGGTGCTCGAACATGAACATTCGACGCTGCATGAGCGGGCGGCACTGTGCCGCTCGTTCCAAAGTGTGCCGCCGCATCAGCATCAGGACGACCATGGTGCCGGGGGTGCGTTTGATGCATCGTGAAATGTCGCGCGTGTCATTCTTCTTGGTGATCTCTACTAGTAGAAGCTGTGCTGTGCTGTGTACGTTGGGCTGCTTCATACCATGTCGAATGCTTGGAAACATGTCACAGTACATAATGCAAGCTGTACATGTGCAGCTTCTTACCGTGTCCAAACATGACTTGATGAACGGTACGGTATGCACTTCAGAGTAGGTACACGTGCAGCCGCAGCAGCGCTCATCACATGCTGACTTTGTGCTGATGTTGATGCTGCGCTGCTCACTCAACAACCAACACTCAATGTGGTGTTGCAGCACATATGCAGCAGGTGCGCACACAGCTAGAAACCGCTGCCCATGCTGTGCTGATGCTGATGCTCCGCCAAATGCTGCCCTCTTGGCCTCCGCTGTCCTCTTGCTTCATGAACGCGCACTGGCAGGTGCCAGTTGAGCAGCTGGAGCAGCTGCTGGAGGTGGCGTGCAAGTACAATGAGTTCTACATCACGCCAGGGCTGAGTGCCAAGCAAATGTACAAGGTGCAGCGCCAAGTATATGATGTCGAGCAGGCGGTGGAGGCGGCAAAGTCACGGCCGCCGCCCGTAATGTCGTTCACAATGGCGTGACGCAACCTGTCAATAACATCTGTCTGTGACTCAAACATAATACTTCTGAAGTATATGCCTTATGTAGACTCCTTGCATTGGGGAGGTGCGCCTCTTGCTTGCTGCTTGCCCTCTCATCGTAATTCTGGTGTTGTAATGAGGCTCAGCTGTCTTGCATGTTAACCTTAGTCATACGACATTGCATCAGGTTCTGAATCAAGTGCTGATTCCATAATGAATCACCAAATAGTACTGTAGTGCTGATGACGTATGCAGGCAGAATGGTGTGTCATGTGTGCTGTGAGCAGGGAATAAGTTACCTCACCTCACCCACTGACACCACTGAGCTACTACTCTCAGTGACACGTTTCTAGTGCTAAGTACGCATTTACTTGCTCCGACGCGAAGTCAGAACATGGCTAGTGCTTGCTTCTGCTCGGCTGCGCGGCAATACGAAAGCATCATCATCGCACTCAAAATGCCGTCGACCATGCCGTGGAAGCAAACTCACTTGCTGTGGCATAGAGCTTTTTTGTGCTCGGGAGGATCATCGAGGCAACGACGGCTTGCTTGCTCTACGCCATGTCAGACTACTAACTCTACTAACTCTCCTAGCAGGCACTGCATTGCAAGTCTAGCAGGCATTGCAAGTCTTGCTTGGCGTTCTTGTGGTCACACACACGCGTATATACGCGCTGACCCCTGACCCGGGCCAAAGTGCATTGAATGATGAAAACCGACCAAAAACCGACAAGAAGTTCGCACATTTTTTTATTTTTTTTACATTTTAATTGCCGGTGACCCAGAAGACCCTACTGTGCAGAGAGGAGTTGCCTCGCCTCAAACAGCGGGGCCAGGTGGATCAACTGAGGAGCTACAGCCATTGATCGCAACACACACAGCTGCTCTGGCCTAGCGCCACCACTTTGCGGGAGGTTTTTGGCACAGGTAATCATCCTTTGACCCACGCGCAGTGACACAGGAGTGGCTCAATGATGGCCAAGAGGCCACTGGTGTGCCGGTAACTGCATCAGGTGGCATCGCCAACACCAGCTGAGTGTTGTGTCGGCGCCACCTCATGCAGCTGGAACTCAGATTGCCGGATAATTGTCAACAGTGCTTTACCTGCCACGCGCAGACCATCACTATCAGCCAGCCGTATCTTTGTGTGTGACCGTCATGCTGCGCAACGCAACGCTGACTGCATCTGTGCGTTCATTGCCGTGCCTCGCAGACCAGTGGCGCAGTTGGAGCACCGCCAAGGCTGCTCGCGATGCCAGCGCCTGCAACAACAACGTCTAGATTCAGATGATTCACAGCATGCGGCGAGGCTGCTCGCTGACACCGTGGGACGTCCACGATGGCCATGCCTCCGAGTCGACTTGTGGTGGCTCAATACCAATGCACTCGGCACTTGGTACTCGACCCTCGATGAGCACCAACGGCGACACAGACGACGCCGACGCCGACCAGGTAAAGACGCATTGCCAACCTCAAACTGTGACAACCTCAGGCTCTAGCAGTACGCCTTGCTGTGAGTGGTTCGCGCATCTCAGCTGTCCATCAGCCTGAGGTTAGGCAGTGCAGCTGCTGTGCAGTTGAGCACTGCTGCACTGGCAGCAGCTCACCAGAGCCTGAGGTTCCTGGTGCAGCAGTTCATGCCAGTCACGATGGTTACGGTACTCACAACGATTGAGGACGGAGTTCAACGTGAGGGACTAGTACTGAACTCAGAGAGCAGGACAGTGTCACTCAGTCTGTCCGTTGGCTAGGCTGCGCCAAAAGCAATCAACGGTCACCGTGTCGGACATGGTATCAGTAATGCCAACTTGTTGAACTAGTCTACAACGACCAACATCATGGCGATCACCGTGTGACTGTCACACGCGGTGCGTCTCGGAGTTCTCAATCACTCAGTCTGCTTGCCTGCGGCTGACATGCAGCTGTAACGGTAGCCCCAGCCCTCAGGCTGTCAAGTGAGACTGATTTTGACAAAAACATCAGTGATGTATCAACCGTTGTGACATCGGTCGTCACGGTCAACAATTAAGCCTTAGGGCACCTCCGACTCGGAGTCGCTGAAAACCAATGTCATATACCATGTCACCGTGTAACAGTAACTGTGACAGAGTCACGTCTGCAGTGCAGACGAGTTGGCAGCAGCAGCGAGCGCTGGCTGCCACCGTTGTTGGTTCGAGTCCGACTCGAGTTTGCGATCCGAGTCGCAACATCTGGAAGCTGCCGCCACAGCATGCCAGTCAAGGCCTGAGTGATGCGGTGCGCACTTCACCAGTGCACTGCAGCAGCTGAGCACTGCAGTACCGATTAGCTGAGCATGCTACAGCGGATACCATAGTGTGCTTGGGTCACTGTGACTGTCTGAGACTCAGTCCGTCGGAGACTGTTACAGTAACGGTAACTGTAACTGTCACACGTTTACAGTCGTCACACTGTGGCACACTGTCACAGTCACTGTGCTTGCAAGTACAAGTTCAAGTTGGCAATGTCCATAATTATCAAAGTATACTTTGATTCAGGAGTTGCACAGTACCTGTAGTACTCCTTTCAGTACTCAGAGGCTCCTTTTGAAATGAATGACATCACTAATCTGAATCAAATGTCACACGGTTCTATGACTCAGAGTGCTACTGTAAAATTTACTGCAACTGTTAGCAGGCGAAGGGCGACATGTGCTGCAGCGGCAACATACCGATTCGTTGGCAATGCCCAACGGTCCGTGCGCCTGAAGCAGATGCAAATTTGAGATTGCAATCTGGCGGCATCAGGCTCTGAGTCACTGGCTGCTCGGTGACAACTTGTTGAACCAGCCTGACAGTGTCGGTGACTCAAGGCTGTCAGTGAGCTAGCACTGCCGCAGTCACTGTGCGCAGCGGCTGCTGCAGACTGAGTGTGCCGCTCTGCCTCGTCATCCACCGTCACGGTGATGTGGGCCAAGTTGGACATACTATTGTGCGACAGATCGTGATGTTGTGATGATTGTCGATCATTCGCGACTGTGCGATGGACTTAGGGTCGCACTCAGCCTGAGGCCGGTCTCACTCTGACCCTCGTGAGTCACTTTCTGACAGTCTGACTCTGAGTAGTTCAGACTATACACTACTGTAACAATCTCAATGACAGCCTGAGGCTGCAGTTACTCAGGCTGCAGCTGCAGCAGCGCCACTGCCAGTGGCAGTTCAACTTAAGGTCACCTGGTCAATCCCAGTGGCACACTGGCAGCTACGGTAATACCGTAACGTGTCCATTGAATACTACTAGTAGGCTAGCCTCAGGCTCTTGTCAATGAGGGTCTGCTTGGAAATTGCTGCCATTGGCAAGGGGATGTTACAGCAACAGTGACTGTCGCTGCCAGTGTAACAGCAGGAAAAGCTGCTGCTGCTGCAGCAGCACATGGTACCAGGCTCAGTCAACACCAATTTTCGGGGTCTCAAACTCTCGGAGGCTTGTGTCTCAGAGCAGATGGAATGAGCACCTGATGATTCAGCACTCAGTGTGCCAGTGGCACTGTGACCACCCGTCAAATACCGTTTACTGACTGTTCTCCTTGCAATGCCACTGGGCGCAATGATTGCTGCTGAAACGCTATGCAGGTGAAAACGATTGCGGTACCCGATGCACAGCGGCGGCCGCGGGAGCACCGCGACTCGCCTACTGACAACTTCAATCCAAACTTGATGTTGAACATGGCACCACGCATAGACTCCGATCCAGTCCCGGGAGTGCGCTATCGCAAATGCCCTGCGGAGCGAGAACTTCAAGCACCACTCGACGCTCACGCATCCAGCGGCACTGGCAGCAGCAGCCCGAGCCGCATCAGCAGCCCTTCACGCGACGAGCACGATGCAGGACTTGAACTTGAAGTTCGGCCGGCGAAGCTCATGCGGCACGTCACGGACGACGCTCGCAGCGCCACCCATCAACTTCAACACGACGAGCACCTTCGAGTCGGCGACAACTTGAACGCTCGGCCCAGCCAGCGGCGCGGCGGCGGCGGCGGCGACGCGTCGCCGCCGCGCCGCAGCGACCGCGATGGCGGCGCGCATTCCGTGACCGTCACGGTGGACTGGCGCCAGCAGGTGCAGCACCCCGCCGTACACCTCGACCCGAGCGACAGCCCCAGGGCCTCAAGAAGTTCAAGGGGCGCGCCGCGGCTGCCAGTGCCGCACGCGCACGCGGCGTTCGGCAGCGACTACTACCACGCCGCCCCTGCCGCCGCGGCGGCGCGGCCTGCGGAGCGCCTGCTGCAGCCGCTGGTGCTGAACGGCCCGCCGCTGCTGCTGCGCCTGCGCCACGAGTCGGGCGCGCACTGGGTCTCGGAGTCCGCTGCCGACGCGGCGCTGCCGCCGCCGGTGCGCGCGGCAGGCGGCTGGCGCAGCGGCAGCAGCGGCGGCGGCGGCGGCAGCGATGAGCTGGGCGGCGCCATCCCGCCGCAGCCCCCGCTGCCGTGGCGCCTCAACAATGGGCGCGGCAGCAGCAGCAGCGGCGGCGGCGGCGGCCTCTTTGTGCCGCCAAACCTGACCACGCAGCTGCAGCACATGCGGCCCCGCGCGCCGCTGCACGCTACGTTCCGCTACCAGAGCGACAGCGGCGGCGGCGGCAGCGAGAGGCGCTGGCTGCGCACAGAGCCCGCCATGCACACTTACTGGCCACCCGCGGCCCTTCCGGACAGCAGTTACGGCAGCGCTCCACACCACGACCCGTCTATGATGCTCAGCATGGCAGGCGAGCACTGGAGCTCCGTCGCGTACCAGCCGCCGTTGAAGTTGGCGCCGCCTGCGCACAGCGGCAGCAGCAACGCGCAGCAGTGGCATGGCTACGCGCGCAACGCGGCGGCGGCTTCCTCCTGGCACACCGCCGCCGCCGCCGCCAACGGCGAACTTCAAGGGCCGTTGTTCCACCTACTTCAAGCGTCGTCGTCGTCGCGCGCGCCGGCCAGCGTCGGCCACGAGCGCTCGCGCACCGTCACGCCGCCGCTGCCGCAGCCGCTGAGCCCTGCTGCGTACGTCGCTGCCGCGCCCGCCCACGCCGCCGCTGCTGCGGATGCGTGGCAGCTGGCGGCGCGCGCGGCGGCGCGCGGGCCGCGTAATGGCCAGTTGAAGTTGGAGCCTCACCGCTCCGTTGGCAGCAGCGCTGCGGCGTGTGCGGCAGCGGCAGGCGGCGCGTACAACAGCGGCGGCGAGGCGGTCGCGGCGGGCAGCGGCGGCGGCGGCGGCGTCGCGCACCGGCGCTCGAGCGAGCCTGCCAGCGGAAGAGCGCAGGTAGGTGTCAGCCTGACTGAGCGTCAGCTCGTGTGCATGCGACCAGCTGGTCAGGTGGAGGGTTGGGGTTCAGTGTTTGCTAGTGGTGGCGACTGAGGGCTTAGGGCGCGACAGATGATGCTGCGTGCATGCATGCGTTGGGGCATGTAGCTCTGTATGGGCTCAACCATAGTATGCTTGTAGGTGAACGTATGGACAGGGGTATCACAGTTTGTGCACCCTCAGGGACTGGCGCGCGGTCTGGTGCCATGCCTCAGAGCGTACAAAAATTCTACATAGTTTGCGCCACTACGTGCAACGGTGCATCACCTGGCTACCTTAGTCAAGCAAACCACAAACACAAAACAGTCCAACTCCGCCGCTAATTGCCAAGTGGTAATGTCATTACCACCTAAGACCCATCAACATCACCTCAGGCTCCGCAATGACTTACCACTGTGTACGCAACATACATATGCACATTACGTCAGGCTCTGCAATGACTAACCGCTGTATACGTACATACATGCGTACATCACTTCAGGCTCTGCATTGACTAACCGCTGTATACGTACGTACATACATGCGCACATCACCTCAGGCTCTGCCATGACCAACCGCTGCATATGTACATACATACATACATCACCTCAGGCTCCGCAGTGACTAACCGCTGTATACGTACATGCATACATACGTGCAGGATTGGGGCCGCAGCAAACGCAGCTCGTCGGAGGACGAAGTGAGCATCGACCTGGCGCTGCTCCGCACCATGTTCGACTTGCCCATCACGGAGGCGGCGCAGAAGTGCGGCGTCTGCCTTACCGCATTCAAGAAGGTGAGTTGGGATAAGGGTTAACGCTAGGATCTAGGTCAGGGTCAGGATCGGGCTTTGCATAGAGATGTGCTGCTGTGCATGACCATGTTCGACTTGCCCATCACGGAGGCAGCGCAGAAGTGTGGCGTCTGCCTGACCGCGTTCAAGAAGGTGAGTTAGGGTTAGGGTTAGCGCTAGGGTTTGGGTTACTGTGAGGGTCAGCCTTTGTGTACTGGTGTGCTGCTGTGCATCGACATGTTCAACTTGCCCAGCGTGGAGGCCGCGCAGGCTGATTGCGTCTCCTGAAAGATGCGGTTTACGGTTAGGGGTTAGCGTTAAGTAGGGTCAGCTACATTCTGTGTTTTGCATTTGGGTATGTATGTATGCAGCCATGTACACCAATTGGTGTAGTGATATACACGAGTGTCACCATGCGCGTAGTTCTCCGCAAACCCGCATTTCATCCTGCAACAAACCTCGTGCCTACGTCCGGCAACTGCACAGGCGCCGCGGCCGCGCAACATGGGTATGTATGCCTGCGTAAAGCACAGGGAGTGCCTTCACCTCCAGGTGCTTCAAGAATAAGTGCTGACAGCAAGTCGTACGCCATCACCACCGCTCGCGCTGGCCCGCTTTCCCCCGCTGTCGCCGCGGCATCTGCAACTTCAACTTCTACTTGCAGATCTGCCGCAAGCAGGGCATCAAGCGGTGGCCCCACCGCCAGATCAAGGCGCTCCAGAAGGCCATCAGGAACTTGGAGGACGCCGCGTCGCAGCCGCACCTCTCGCAGTCAGAGCAGCACCGCTACGAGACTCAGATACAGGTGTGCATGTATGCAGTTGAAGTTTGCAGGTTTGTTGGTATACATGTGTCGAGTGTGCGTCACATGGCACCGCCAGCATTCGCAGCAGCACCGCTACGCGGCGCAGATACAGGTGTGCATGTATACAGTTGAAGTTTGCAGGTGTGTTGGTATGTATGTATCGAGTGTGCGTCACATGGCACCGCCAGCATTCGGAGCAGCACCGCTACGCGGCGCAGATACAGGTGTGCATGTATACAGTGGAAGTCTAAAGTCTAGTAGTATGTATGTATCGAGTGTGGTGCGTCACATGGCACCACCAGCAGGCCAACGGCCCGCAGGGGTCCGCGCAAGCAGTTAGTTGCCTTCACTAGCACCGTGCGTGTATTGCCACAAATGGTCAGGACTCTTGTTGCTGAGGCGCGACAGCATTGTGTACGGATACAGTGTGGTTGCTATTGATTGACGCCAAGGGTGCGAAATGGCCAAGATGTTTGATGCCATGCCTGCTGGCGTAGTCTACGTGTACCCTTGCTACGAAGCGTGTCAATGCTGAACAACGATCATTGTACACGAAGGACATCGCCCCTGACACTGTACATGACAATGGTGCAGGTTGAAGTATCAGCGCTCAGCACGAGTCAATTGCTCGTACCATTCCATAAGTGCGATAGGCAGTACCTAGTTTCTGTATCTGGTTGTCTTTTGACTGAGTGCTTCTGGTATATCTCATGCACAGCACGGCTACTCTCTCGTTGCAACGCAACAGTGCCCTCCAACTTCTGCGCAGGAAATGATTGAACGACTTGCTTCACTTCAAGAGCGCTCGCACCGAGCAGTCGCACTCACTGTTGAGCACTGTTTGCCCTGCCTGCTGCTGGGTATGTATGTATACTGTGCAGGCCATCAACGCCAGCCTGCTGGCCGTTCACAACGGCATCAGCACGGCGCGCAACGCCATCGACAGGAGTCTCTGAGACACAACGGCGCGCACACGCACCACTTCCGCAGCCACGACCGCAACTCCGTCTCTACGCGCACTGGTTGCTGGCCCCCTGTGCAGCAAGCAACCCCCTCGCCACCGCTGCCCGCTGGCACATCCGCACAAGTTCAACTTGAAGTTCATCCAACCTCCACTGCACACGCCCCATCCCCCGATTGTCACCGACGCGAAAGCTGTCGATCTATGCACGCGCGCATTCACGCACGCGTGCGCGCACTGTCATTAATATGGTACACGCCGCTGCCCGCTATGCAACGCACCTGGAATGGTACCCAGCGCTGGTGCTGTGGACCTCCTTTGCGCGTGTGCATGGCTTGGATACACCCCCCCCCTCGCCACCACCCCCCTCCCCCCTACGCGGGGGGCTCTCTTTCTCCCCTCGATTCTCGCACCCACAGCAGTCGCGACGGGGCATTACGCCGCGTCGCGTCGCTGCCGCCAGACCCTGCGCGGCAACGCTGCTTACACTGCACTACTACTCGTCACACTTCAACATGACACTCCAAATTGGCACTTCGTGTGCCCGAGCACCCCCCCCTCGCGTGTTTACAGCCACACGCGCGTCTGGTTTCCAGGCCCCTCCGTGCGCTGTGCAAGGTGGCCGTTCTCTGTTATATATACCTACCTACCTACCACCACGCCTCCCCCCCCCCCCCCCCCCCCCCGCCCCCGTGCAGCCCCGTAGGGCAGTGTCACGCGCACCGCCCATTGGTCTTTCTTTGCTGGTCGACCGTCGTCGTGTTCTTGTGCCGCGGCGTAAAGGTACTGTAGGTCCCTACTGCATCAGTTTACGCGCGTGAGTGCCACTTCAAGTTCTCAGCTGACAGCGGCGGGGGCATCTGTGACCCTGCCGACGCCCCCCCCTCGTTTCGCATTTATGCCCCCACCCCCCTCCCCCCTTACGGCCCCCACCCCATCGCTGCAGTACCGCTGGGTGTGTGCTGTTTTGTGCGGCCACAGACTCTGCTCGTTTTCGCCGCCGATGGTATCTGTTGTGAAAATGGAAGACCACAGGGCTACGGCCTCAGAGGCCTGTGCGCAGTGCGTCTCTCCCACGCGGGCAGCAAAAGAAAAATCCCTTGCAAAAACAAATCTTCTCTAAAGTTTAATGTACCATGTGCACTATGCAGCATCCCGCAATCATCTGGTGTCTTGGGATGTTTTGAACTGTATTTACGCTGCTGGCAGGCGCCTGTGCATGCCACCTTTTTCAGCAGCAGCTTCATTTGTGCCTGCTACGCCTCAATTTGCTGTCTGCGTCAACTGCCTGTATCTTGCATCTTCAAGTTCAACTCCCCTGCAGCTTGTGCATGCCCCGCCTGGACTGGCTGGCCGGTCAGTGCCAAACAGGACGACTGTGCACTTGCAATCAATGAGCCCGATTCTGACACGACGACCATCTTGGCTGCCACACCACACGACTGCAGTGCTCAACCTAGTGCATGTGAGCGTGCTGCCGCGCTGTGGCTGGCCTCTGTCGCGTTTACGGGCGCTAGCAGATGCTCGTTTTTCAATGTTCTGCCAACTCGCAGTGCTTCGGTGGTTCATAGCCGGATAGCGTTTGGCATCTTTCACTTGACAAGGGGAGATTGTACTATTTGTTTAGAAGTCTCGCTCAGGGCGCGAAAAAGCCCAGATGGTGGATGTCTATGGACATGCAACCAGAATCTACATGTGTCTTTGTAAACACCTTACAGTGGATGCAGTGACGGGGGGGATGAGCAACCTCTTGGAAAAATCTCCAGTTGTCCGCCTTCCCTGATTGTGTTTAGTAGCTCAGTTTGTCGGGCTTGACAAGGAGACACTGGACCTGCTCAATCAACGCGTGACGAGTGGGGCTTTCCAGCGGTGCAATTCGATCTGAAAAAGTGGACGACGCTAGGCAAGCTCGTCTGCTGAGAACCGATTGTAGTCGGCATCTGTCGACAAACAGTCGGTTATAGCCGACTTTCTGCGATTTTTTGCTATCAAAGTCGGCTAAAGTCGGACATACCATCTTCTATCCTACATCTCAATGTGGGGATTCTGGTTCACCTAACCCTCACCCTGGATTAGGAGCCACCTCCCTCACCACAGAAGTTATCCTGTATCACCCCCCATCCTCCTGGTCACTGCTTTCACTGCACAAGCACTGCTGCCGCTGAAATGCTGGTGTACGCCTGCATGCCTTGCAATCACGTGTGCGTATTCTGCAACGCCCATGTGGCTATCCAGCTGCTACAGTACTGTGCGCCTAGGGCGCAGCGCAGACTAGGCTGCTGCGTTTACGCAAACTTTTCGATTGCATAAGCAACCCGGCCTCCCTTGGGCCCTCATAAATACAAGTCCATACGTACGGGTGCTTGTCTTCATCACATGACATAAGGAGCCGCTTTCACATGAGGCGGCTCATGTACATGGCATGCATGCATCGGACCAAGGCAGTCAGCGCGGAGTGAGCTAGTCCTATCAGGATGCCTCAAGCATCACCGCAAGTTTGCAATCAATGCAAAGCGCCGTCTTGTCGAGGCTGCACATTGTCCTGCGTGTATCCCAGGCAGCCTAACCCTAGCCTTAGAAATGCAGGCCATTCAGTCAGCAGAAGACGCGCAGATAACTCGGGTACATATTGTCTCAGAATGGGAAAGAATGTGACATTGAGAGTCAACATCGTCTAGGGCTGGCCTTGAGATTTGACAGTGTTGCCATGTCCTTCAATTCCCGATTGTTGTTGTAGGTTTACGCGATGCTCTACTTCCCTGCACGTGCGCAAAGCTGCCGCTGACCACAGCACACATACGACGCACCGCCCCACGCACGTGCAGATCACACTTCACACATGAAGTTAGCCAACCTTACTACTTCAACACACACATCCCACAATTCAAACCCGCTGATTGCAGCCTGGTGGCAGAGACCCCAAGCGCATACAGCCCCCCCCGAGCCCCTCTTTCCCTCACATTACACTTGAAGTTTCTTCGCTCTTGAGGCGTCACGCACCAACGCGCCCTGCCCCTCCCCCCCCTTGTAAAGGCAGCGACACCGCCGCCGCCCCCCTTACCACGCCAGCAGCAGCAGCTGCCGCCGCCGCCAGCGCGCACGCAAACGACCACCGCAGTCTGCCCCTACAGCTCTCCAACATCACCATCACAATGAGCACTGAAGCTCTCTAGCATCAGTGCTCAGCACTTAGGCAGAGGCCCTCTAGCCCCAGTGCGGCTGCGGTGCCCACTGCGCACCCGGGCGCGGCCCCTGATCCCCCGCCCACGACGGCGCGCTCGACGCCGGCGGCATGGGCGACATGCCTCCCGCCGGCGCGCCGCCGTTCCACTGCATGGCGGCAGGCGCGGCGGCGGCGGCGGGGGCGCCCCACTGATTGGCAGCGGGCGCGGGGGCACCCCAGCCGCCGCTGGCCATCGCCGGCGGCGCGGCGGCAGCGGGGGGGGCGCCCCAGCCGCCCGGCGCCGCGGCGGCGGCGGGCGGCGCGCCCCACTGAGAGGCAGCGGGCATGGCGGCGGCGGCGGCAGGAGGCGCGCCCCACTGAGGCGGCGCGGCGGCGGCGGCGGCAGGGGGGGCGCCCCACTGATTGGCCGCCGGCATCGCGGCTGGGGCCCCCCACTGAGATGGGGCGGGGGCGGCGGCGGCGGCGGGGGCGGGGGCTCCCCACTGGTTGGCAGCGGGGGCAGCGGCGGGCGGCGCACCCCACTGAGAGGGGGCGGGCATGGCAGCGGCAGCGGCGGGCGCGCCCCACTGCGGCGCGGCGGGGGCGGCGGCGGCGGGCGCCGGCGCGTGCGCGGCGTTGAGAAGGGGGCCGAGCATGGCCTCCATCTCTTGCGTCTTGGCGGCGAGCGCGGGGGGGGCGACGCCGGTGGTGACCTGCGGCATGTTGCGGAAGGCGCGCTCCATCTCCAGGACGAGCATGGGGGTGTCGGGGGAGGCGGGGTCGTAGTCGATCTGGCCGCCGATCTGGTACTTGTACTCGCCCTCGGGGGTGAAGACGGGGTGGAGGACCAGAAGACACTGGAGGATTGCGGGGGGGGGGGGGGGCAGGGGAGGACGGGGGGGGACTTAGGGTTAGGGTTAGGGTTAGGTTAGGTAACCTAAACCTTAGGGGGGGGGTGAGACAGCGGCTTGTGAATCTGTGGTAATGCTGCGTGGCAGCACTGCGGGCGTTAGGTACATGCATGCCAATGGTACATTACTTTAAGTGTGTGATGCTACTTCAAGTAGATTGCAGATAGGACTCCCTACACTTCGCGCATGTGCAAACAGCCTCATAGGGTAGGCACACGTACACCATCAATGTATATGCTGCCAAACCTACTCCCGATCAGCGCGCGCACATGTAGGCACCGCCCCAACCCCGCTCCAACCCCCCTCACCCCCCCAACCCCACCCTAACCCTAACCCCAACGCACCTGGAACTTGGCGCCGTTGGCCTTGTGGTTGTGCAGCTTGGTGAAGAGCGGCTCTGCGTGGCGCAGCGACTCCATGATCTCCTCCGTTAGGTACGCCTCCGTGGCGGGCCCCGTGATGAACTTGCAGTTCTTGCCGATGACCTCCTTGCCGTAGCCGGTGACGCCCCTGAAGCCCTCGTTGACGTACGCGAGCGGGATGCCGGGGATGGTCATGTCGGAGACGACGCAGCCGAAGCGCAGCGACTCGCTCATGGTCTTGAAGAGCTCCATCCAGATGTTGGGGTCGTTGATGTCCTTGCCGTGCGCCACCGTCTTGATGGGCAGCTGCTCGCCGCTGACCTCGCGCTGGCGCAGGGCGTACAGGTACTCGCGCGCCTGCAGCGCTCAGCGGTAGGGTTAGGGCTAGGGTTAGTGTTGGATGTAACAACACAAGGTGGTTAGGGGTAGGGTTAGCGTTGGGCGTGGCGCGCCTACTCAGCAGCAAGGGTAAGATAGTGGGTTAGGGTTAGAGTCAGGGCGCAGTGCGTGCGGGCGCTTGACCATGAAAAGTGTGAATGTTGATTCAAGCGATGACCTTAAACATGCCTTCTGGGACCAATCGTGAAGCTCGTGAATGTGATTCCAAGCAACACCTGCCATGCGCCATGAAGCGCGTGAACGTGTT
The DNA here is from genome assembly GCA_017506865.1 of Tribonema minus. NCBI lineage: Eukaryota > Xanthophyceae > Tribonematales > Tribonemataceae > Tribonema > Tribonema minus. Next base: position 162,994 of record JAFCMP010000446.1, read on the forward strand.
GGATGCGAGGAAGAACAGCGTCTGCTCCTGCCTACACGTATACATACCGTAGGCAACACCAGCGAGCAAAACCAACATACATAGCTGGTTGGACTCCATGAAGCGCGTGAACGTGTCGGACGCGAGGAAGAAGAGCGTGTGCTCCTGCCTACACATATACATACCGTAGGCATAAACCAGCAAGCAATACATACCTGGTTGGATTCCATGAAGCGCGTGAAGGTGTCGGACGCAAGGAAGAAGAGCGTCTGCTCCTGCCACCGCGCCATCTCCTGCACGAGCGGCGGCCACGATGTCCGGTTGAGCTGGCCAATCACAATCTCGTTGGTGGTGCAGTAGAACAGGGCGTTCTGGACCATGCGCTTGTGCAGCGCGCGCGCCACCGCCATCTGCTGCGGCCCCTGCGTCATGAGGATCTGCTGAGCCTCCGCCCAGAAGCGTAGGTGCATCTGCGTCAGGACTGAGCCCTGCTGCCTGAGGAAGGCGTCGAGGGCCAGGTAGCCGCCCTGGTCCATGAGCATGTAGCGCAGGGCCGAGACGGGGTCCTAGGGGGGGGGGAAGCAGGGGGGCGGGAGGGGGGGTGGGGGGGGGGGGCGTTGTATTGGTGCGTGAGGCAATGTTGGTAGTGCCATGATCGTGTTGAGCGCAGGTGTGGGGGCGTGTATGTCAGCATCAGCAGTACTAGTAACTGAGATACAGGAGTCAGGGCGCACATGGAGCTAGCAGACGTGGCGCGTGGCAGAGTTCTGTGCTTGCGCAACCGGCGCAGGCAGCAAAGACATGCTTCAAAGCATGATTTCATTCCTAATGCCTATGAGAACAGCGCTTCACACGGGGAGTGAAGCCTGCCAATCAGCCATATGCAGACCCATAACCTCGGCAAAGCTACAGGTAGCGTAATCACAGTGCCACAGGTAGCATACAATAGCGCCTAGCTTTGGCCCAGCAGCATTGTGCATAAATGCGACTCTGCCGCCACATGGCAATGGAGGACCATGGTTGCTACAGTTACACGTCAGGTGGCTGCTGGCTGTCACCTAGGCACATGGTGTACACTTATGCAATGGCGCACAGTGCTGTGCATAGGACGACACTTACTCGTCAGTTACACTTGCTGTCCGTCACCTTTGCTGCATGACGTACGCTTGCAATATAAGTGCAATGGCGTCCCATGCCATGTACTTCTATGGAAGAAAGAGCACGTACCTGCAGCCACATGATCTTGGTGAAGGCAAAGATGGTGCCGTCGTAGTTGGGTCCACCAGACATGCCCATCATGCCCACCGCGGAGTTCTTCTTCTTCTTCTTGTACTTGCCCTGCACGTTGCACATCAGCAGTACAGGGTCAGTACAGCAGCGGTACACCGTGGACATAGCAGAGGTCTCACTATCTGTGTTCTCGCATCGCAACAGTTGTCGATGCTGAAAACCGCAGTACAGCCGCAGTCAGGACAGAACATAATGAATTGGGATCTGCTGGCAGAAAGCAACAGAGGAGATTACAAAGGTGACCCAGACTCCTGCTGCCCACTGGCAAGGTCAGCGTTGCTGCTATTGCATGTCTTCTGCTGCACGACTACATTGCACCCCCATAACAAAGTGCAAACATGCAACCACAAGTACCATAACTTCAACTTCAACTTCAATCCACGTTGGGGCGCACTCCGCCCGTGGACGCCTCCTCCTGCTCCTCGCGCACCTCGCCTCATTTCGCACCGCAACTTCACGAGTGTACCATAACTTCAACTTCAATTTCAACTTCAACTTCAACCCACCTTGGGGCGCACGCCCCCCGTGGACGCCTCCTCCTGCTCCTCGCGCATCTCGCCGGCGGTGAGGATCTGCTCCTTGGCGGCGATCATCTGGTTGGCTTCGCCCGTCACCTTGGCGGCGAGGGCGCCGCGTGCCTGCGCAGACGCCTTGGACTTGAGTGGCAGACGGCTCGGCAGCAGGCGCAGCAGCTTGTCGAGCTGCACGAGGCGCTTCTTGAGGCCCTGGTCCGCAATGATCTCAAACTGGACGCCGATCACGTAGCGGTAGATGCCTGTGCAGGGGGGGGCCGGGGGGGGGGGGGAGGGGAAGGGCTTGCGGTTAGCACCTCAAGGGCTCTCACACTGCACGCCGACTTGCAGTCATGTAGCACTTCGCAGGCTCTCATACACTGCAGGGCCATCACACAACGGTAGATTTCTTGTAGGAGGGGGGGGGCAGGCAGAGCGAGGCTTACTGGTTGCCCTCGGTCATGATTGTTCAGTGCGTTGATGGACAGGCAGCACCCTACGTGCAGCTCACATATCGCCCACCTGCCTCGGCGCAGAGCACATGAATGAACTGCGCGCCACAGTGTGAGGAGCACTGCCGCGCTGCTGCTGCCTAACCCTAACCCTACGTACACCACCGCTCACCGTCCCCATCAAAGACGGGCTTCATGGAGAGCAGGTTCTGGAACTTGTCGCCGTTCTTGCGGTAGTTGGTGAGCTTGACGTGGCAGTCCTGGCCCTTGGACAGCGTGTTGCGGATCACGGCGATGGACTCCGGTTCCGTGTCGGGGCCCTGCAGGAAGCGGCAGTTACGCCCCACCGCCTCCTCCTTCGTGTACCCCGTCACCTTGGTGAACTCCGAGTTGATGTACACCATGGGCGCGCCGGGGATGGTCATGTCGGAGATGACGATGCACGCGGGGAACGACTCGGCGGTGGAGACGAACATGTTGAGCCAGTCGTCGGCGTCCTTGGCGACCTTTGCGCCCGCCGTGTTGAGCGCGCCCTCCAGCGCTGCCACCTCGTTGGGGCTCTGCGTGCGGCGCATCTCGGCGAGCACTGCCTCGCAGTACTTGGACTTGAGGAAGCGCGGGAAGGCGTCGAAGGCGAGCATGCCCAGGGTGCGCTCGCACTCCTCGCGCACGCTGCGGACGGGGGGTAGGGTAGAGTTAGGGTTGAAGTTAGCATTGAAGTTAGGGTTAGGATTAGGGTTAGAGTTAGAGTTAGGGCTAGGGTAACTAGGGTGCCGCTCGCACTCCTCGCGCACGCTGCAGAGGGGGGTAGGGGGTAGGGTTAGGGCTAAGATTAAGTCAGGGTGAGCATAAGGGTTAGGACTAGAGTCAGGGTTAGGGTTACCAGAGTGCGCTCGCACTCCTCGCGCACGCTGCGGAGGGGGTAGGGTTAGGGTTAGGGCTAGGGGGTTAGCGGCGTCTTAGGGTTAGGGTAAGGGTTAGAAATAAGAGCAAACACACGCAGTGCAGATCACGGCATGGCGGATGCATGTCGTGCCCTCTGAACACAGTGTCCTATCGTATGGCAACTCCGACTCTCATGCCCTGCGACATGGTGGTTGGCTTTTTGACCGAAGTGCCGCAACTGTCAGTGGCGTTTACCGATGCTGCCGCCTGCCTGCAAGCACTGCCGCGCTCAACTCACGACTTGGAATGCAGGACGCACCTCACACATCATCGATGGCGTATGCCTAGCCTTAACATTGAACACCTCCGCTCCTGTTTGAGAGGCGCCTAACCCTGACGCTAATGTCAACCCTACCCCTAGCCCTAGTCAATGTTTCGCGTCACGGCTTTGCATCCATCTCCACCATCCCCCCCCCCCCCCTAACTGTAATCCTAACCCTGACCGCGCCCGCACCTATTGTACGCTGTGTTGAGGTCCACGCTCTCCACGCCGGCGCTCTGCGCGCTGTCCCACAGCTGCGCCTTACCCTAATCAAACCCTCTTTCAACCCAAACCTTAACTTTAACCCTAACCCTCATAACGCGCGCACCTGTTGTACGCCGTGGCGGGGTCCACGCTCTCCACGCCCGCGCTCTGCGCGTTGTCCCACAGCTGCTGCGTGCCCTTGGTGCGCTCCTGCTGGCCAATGCCTGATACGCGCGCTCCCATGAAGTTCTGGTAGACCTGCACCGCCGTCTGCTCGCGCTGGCCGGGGGGCAGCTTCTCGAGGTTGAAGACTTCGACAAGGAAGTCCAGCTGCGCCTCGCCGTACTCGGTGGCCAGGAACTCCCTGAACTTCACCTGTGAAGTTGGTGCGCGGAGCGCGAACGACGGAGTAAGGGTCGGAAGGTTCAGACTGGGCGGCCATAAACGCTGGTCAAGTGCGTGCGGGAAAGCGTGGTACTTCAGGTTTTAGCCTTGACTTCAAGTTGAACTTCAGCAGCGGTTTATAGCGCATGACGTTTTACAGGGCTGCTCAGAATCAATGCCAGATACAAAGCATCAGCTGCAGCACGTCGGATGAGCATTGTGTCTGCAGTGACATGCATGGACTAGGGCGTATATCGACAGAGCGCTCAGACTAACTGTTACATGTTTATGTGGGGGCAGCAACAATGTTGAGCTTCCTCTGTGTGAGCAGGCTTACTGGAAGAAGCAATTACGCCGACTCTGACAACAAGTTGAACTTCAAAGTTCATACCCTGGGGGTTGCATTACATACTGCACATACCTGAGCCACCTCCTTCTGCAGCAGGTTGCGCAGCGAAGTGGTGGGGTCCTAACCCTAACCCTAACCCTAACCCTAAGATGTGCAAACGGAGACCAAGTAACTTCGTCCCTGGGAATTAGGGCTAGGATGGGGGTTGCATATACACACCATGGGGGTTGCACTACATACATACCTGAGCCACCTTTAGGATGGGGTGTGCATTGCATATACTTCGAAGTACATACCATGCGGGTTGCATGACATACATACATACCTGAGCCACCTCCTTCTGCAGCAGGTTGCGCAGCGAGGTGGTGGAGTCCTGCAGCCACAGCGTCTTGGTGAACTCCATCATGGCGCTCTTGTGCTTGTTGCCAAACTTCTTGCCGTAGTGCGTCCTGCGCACAACAAGGGTTAGGGTTAAGGTTGGGGTTAGTGTAGGGTTAACCCTACATTGGTCCAGATGCGCGGTTAGGGCTAGGGCTAGGGCCGTAGTGTTTGTCCTGCGCATAATGAGGGGTTAGGGTTAGGGTTGGTTTGGGTTGCATTAGGGCTACGGACAACATTGAGGTGGCCAGATGTAGGGACGGGGCTAAGTTTAGGGTTACGCGTGCGGCTATTAACGCATTCTTTGTGACTGGGCTGCAGTGCTCGTGCAACGAAGCGATTCCTTTGGTGAGCCCTGGCCCTACGTAGACCTAAACAGTTGGCCGGCAGCAGCCTACACCATCATCAGAACGCCGTAAACCGGCATTGAGTACTCTTGGCACCATGTGACCAGCAGCACGCACCATCATGCGATACACCACAACACACACGTCAGCATGTGGTATAAATCACGCGAGCCCAGCCTGTCGCACTGACCCTAATAAAAGCTCCTTTTTGACAAAGTGCACACCCTTTCACTCACGCTCACATGCGCACACAAGGCATTGCAACAGCATTTGCAGCAGTGCGACATGAAGCCACCCTATCGACCTACTCACTTGTTCTTCTTGCCGGCGATGGTGATGTCAGCCTTGATCTGGTCGCCCGCATCGGTCTCGCCACCGCCGGCGGCGGCGCCAGGCACGGGCATACCCATACCCATGCCCATTCCCATACCCATACCCATGCCCATGCCGGAGGGGGCGCCGCCAGCGCTGGGAGCGCCTGTTGAAGTTGAAGTTAACATGAGAGTGTGGTTGTGAGACAAGTGCGCGAGGCTCAAGTTGAAGTATGTGCTTTCCATGGTGGGTAAGGTAGTAATTCAAATTTACGTGAATACATACGTACCCGTGCCCGCCGCCATGTCCATGAGGCGCGGCAGCAGCGTGAAATCCCCCCATGCAGTCCGTAAGCAAGGCTGCATTCAACACTGCTACCTCTATCCCTCACCTGCACAAACCTAGGAGGTGTACATAGATAACGGTAGCACAAGCAAATGACTGAATACATACATACACGCTTCGAAGTACATACCTGCATCCACTGCCATGTCCATGAGGCGCGGCAGCAGCGTGGAGTCCCGCGTGTAGTCCTTGCGCACTGCTGCATTCGATTAACGCTACCTACTTCCATATCCATATTATCACACGCTTAAAGGTGTACGTCAGCGGGCACATACACATCAATACATACACACCTGCGCCCGCTGCCATGTCCATGAGGCGCGGCAGCAGCGTGGAGTCACCCGTGTAGTCCATGGGCAGGAGGCGCACCGCGTCGTCAGCGTCGTCGCCCGTAATGGTGGACGGCAGCAGACGCAGCACGCGCTCCATCTCAATGAGCTGGCGCGTAATGTCGGGCGTAGGACAGAAGTCCATCTGGAGGCCAATCTGGTACTTGTAGTCGCCGTCGGCGCCAAAGACGGGGTGCAGGCAGAACATGCACTGCAGGCGGGGGGGAATGGGGGGGGGGAATGGGAGCGTCAGCACTTGCAGTAGGCACGTCACATGCGTAAGTGGTGTTTGTCGTCGCCGTCGGAGCCGAAGACGGGGTGCAGGCTGAACATGCACTGCAAGGGGGGAGGGGTTAATAGGGTGTCGGCGCTTGCAGTAGGCACGTTGCATGCGTGCAGGTGGGTGCAGGCAGAACATACACTGCAGGAGTACAAGGGGGGGGGGGGGGGCATATTGAGGGGGTCACATCTCTTGCAGCTGACCTTAACCCCGTCCCTACGCAATCACAGCGCCTGCCCCCAAACCTAACCGTAACCGTAACACTATCGGCGAACCCAGCGCCTGACCCTCTACCCCTAGCCATGAGCCTAGCCCTAACCCTAGCCCCAGCGTGCACTCTCACCTGGAACTTCTGTCCGTTGGCCTTGTAGTTGTGCAGCTTGACGCACAGCGGCTCGTGCTGCCGCAGCGCGTCCATGATCTCGTCCGTGACGTACCCCTCCGTCTCGGGCCCGACCAGGAAGTGGCAATTGCGTCCGATCGCATTCGCCTTGTCGTAGCCAGTGACGGTGCGGAAGCCGTCGTTCACGTGCGCCAGCGGGATGCCGGGGATCGTCATGTCGGAGACGACCATGCCGACGCTCACCGTCTCGCTCATCGCGCGGAACATCTCCAGCCAGAACATGCTCGACGCCTGGTTCTTGCCGTGCGCCGCGGTGCGAATGCCCAGCTGGGCCTCGCCGGCGCACTCGCGCGCGCGCAGCGCGCGCACGCACGCGAGCCCGAACTTGGAGTTGAGGAAGCGCGGCAGCAGGTCGGTCGCGAGGAAGAACAGGCTCTGCTGCGATTTGGCCTCCATCTCGGCAAAGACGGGGCCGAAGTCGGTGCGCGGCATCTGCCCGAAGACGATCTCCGTGTTGGTGCAGTAGAAGAGCTTGTTGTTCTCCATGACGCGGTGCATGCGGCGCGCGAGGCGCTCGCGCTCGTGCGGCGCCGCGCTGCGGATGGCCTGCGCCTGCAGGTAGAACTCGAGGTGCCCCTCCATGACGACGCTGCACGTCTTGGAGTGCTCCGTGAGGAGGCGTGCGCACGCGGGGTCCGCAGCCAGCGCCGCCAGCGCCTGCATACATACCCATGAGGAAGATAGGGTTGAGGATAGGGTTAGGGTGAGGGTAGCGCCTGCACACATACCTCCCGTTTAGAAAGCATGCCGAATTCATGCTGAGAGTCAGTACAATCATGTCCGTAAGCAAGCGGGGTGCGCCGCGAGCGCCGCCAGCGCCTGCGTACATACATACATGCGAATGAGAATAGATGCATACCGTTTAGAGAGGATATGTACCGTGTAGAGAGTATGCGTGCCCATCAGACTGAATTCGTGTTCAAAATCGATACGCATGTCCATAGTGCAAGTGGGGCCCGCTGCCAGCGCCAAGTGCGCTTGCATGCATACATGCCGGTCAGAGAGGTCAGAGTGCATTAATGCCCAGTATTGAGACGACCATGCGTTTTAGCATCGAGTGGAGACTGCCGCCAGCGGCGCGAAGGCATGTGCAATGTACATGTACGTGTGGAGACGAATCTGCAGGCCCTAATAGGCCGTTTCGGTCCCACAGAAGGAGTGACGCTACACATCCTCCATACAGTATGCACTGTGGACTGGTTTTGGAGAAGCGAGCGGTGGCAATCAATCACCGTGCAGGCGCGACAACACACGCGCAAGCACGCATACCTGCATGGGGTTGTTGAGCCACATAATGCGCGTGAAGGCGAAGATGGTGCCGTCAAAGTTGAGGCGCGCACTCTCTATGTCCACCTCGTCCTCCAGCATGGGGCGGGGGCCCCCCTGGGCCACATCCCTGCAGTCGCCAACAACAATGACAATAGAAGCAATCAGCATCACAACAAACATTGAGTCCAATTACTAAAGAGCTCAAAGGGTTAGGTTCAGTTCATGTTAAGTTTGAGGCTAGGATTGGGGTGAGTTCACCCTGGGCCACATCCCTGCAGCCGCAACAATGGTGATAGAAGAAATCAGCATAATGAAGACCAGGGAGTCAAATTGCTGGAGAGCTCAAAGCAATAGGTGTATGGTGCAAGTTAGGGTGAAGGTATAGGGTAGGTAACCCTGGGCCACATCCCTGCAACCGCCAGCAACAATGGTAATAGAAGATAATCAGCATCACGATGGCCAGCCGCCAACAATCATCACACCGGTAGAAATCACCAACACGATGACCAGCGAGTCAAATTACTAGAGAGCTCAAAGCAATAGGTTTAGGGCGGGAGTTGAGGTGAGGGCAAGCGGAGCTTAGGGCTAGGTTCAGGTTCAGCCCTGGGGCACATCCCAGTGGCCGCAAGAAACAATTGCATTAGTGGAATCCGGCCTCATTGAGGAAGCGGTTAGGGGTTGCGATAGGGTTAGGGTTAGGGTTAGCGAACCCTAACCCTAAGAGGAGGGCAAGGGGACCACCCTGCGCTAGCGAGTAGAAAAAACACACCAGTCCCGTCGGGTTTGGGCCTAGAACATGGCAACGAGTCAGGATTGGGCTATATAAAGGGGCTCCCTGGGCAACATCTCTGCAGCCGCCATTGGTGAATAACAAGGACACCAGTGAGTGTTAGTGAACAGAAACGACACCAGTGAGGCATTCGCATGGTCGATGACCATGGTGATTAGAGCGTCCAAAGGGTTAGGGTTACGGTTAATCTGAACGGTGTAGGGTTAGGGTTGGGGTGCGGATCAGCGGCAACATCTCTGCAGCGGCCACTGTTGAAGACACCAACTGACCGCAAGCGTTGGTGACTGTCGGCTTGAAGTAGGGTTTGGGGATGGGATGAGGGTAAGGGGGGGCATCCTAAACTTCAAATCCCTGCAGTTGCCAAGAGCCGACACATCAGTGAGGACTGAGCATTCTGTAGATCAACTGAACACTGCCGAAGTATGGATGACAAAGGGCTTCGGGCATCCAAACTAGCAATGTTTCAGGCTCCATTAAAATGTAACAAGTGTAGCTCAATACCTGCGAAATAAACAACGTGTGGATGAGGTAACGATGTTTGCGGCCGGCCCACGCTCAAGTGAGCAAGGGAGTAGGGCGATCACTTAGGGTCAGGGGTAGGATTAGGGGTAGGTAAATGCGGGGAAGGCAGTGCTGGATCCAACGTCACACGCACAGCCCGTCAACAGCACCATTGCGTCGACGTCACATGCCAGCATTCGGTGTGCCCATCGCTGCCGACCTGCTGCCTGGAGTGGACGGACGGACTGCGACAAGTGACGCCCCAACTTCAACTTCAACTCATCATCGCACCCCAACTGACTGCACGAGAGCACCCGCGACACGCCAGCGCAAACGGCTGCCACCTCGCGAGGCACTCGCGTGCCCCTCACTCACGAGTCACTCACTCACGCGTCACTCGCTCACGAGTCACTCACTCACCCCTGCTGCTGCTCGGCGGCCACGACCTGCTCCTTGGAGTTGATGGCGACGTTTGCCTCGCCGGTGGTGTTGGCGGCCAGCTTGCCGCGCGCCCGTGCCTTCGACTTGGACTTGAGCGGCAGGCGACTCGGCAGCAGGCGCAGCAGCTTGTCCAGCTGCACGAGGCGCTTCTTGAGGCCCTGGTCCGCGATGATCTCAAACTGGACGCCAATCACGAAGCGGTAGATGCCTGTTCGGCGCGGTCGGGGGGGGGGGGGGGGTTGCGGTTAGCACTTTGAAGTTTCTCACACCGCATGCCAATCACGTAGCCGTTAGACGCCTGGGGGGGGGAGGGAGGGGAGCAAGAGCGCATGCGTGCATGCAGCACCACTGCAAGTGCGCTGGTGGCGGGAGTGACGTGCCACGCAGGGTCAACTTTCAAGTGAGCAGCGTGCTAGGCGTTGCACGCGCTCTTGAAGGCGGGCCGCGCGTCGCCGCAGCAGCAGCGCTCACCACCAGCAGCAGCCACGGCGCGGCCGCGCCGCGTCACGCAGCAGCGCAACGCGCGAACACACTAGGCAGACGACCACCAGCTGCCACCCGCGAGCAACCGCCGACAGTCGCAACTCACCATCAGCGTCAAAGACGGGCTTCATGGAGAGCAGGTTCTGGAACTTCTCGCCGTTCTTGCGGTAGTTGGTGAGCTTGACGTGGCAGTCCTGGCCCTTGGACAGAGTGTTGCGGATCACGGCGATGGACTCCGGCTCCGTGTCCGGACCCTGCAGGAAACGGCAGTTGCGGCCGACCGCGTCCTCCTTGGTGTAGCCGGTGACGCGCGTGAACTCGGTGTTGATGAACACCATGGGCGCGCCGGGGATGGTCATGTCGGAGATGACGATGCATGCGGGGAACGACTCGGCGGTGGAGACGAACATGTTGAGCCAGTCGTCCGCGTCCTTGGCCATCTTGGCACCCGCCGTGTTGAGCGCGCCCTCGAGCGCCGCCACCTCGTTCGGGTTGCTGGTGCGCCGCAGCTCGTCCATGACGGTGGCGCAGTATTTGGAGTTGAGGAAGCGCGGGAAGGCGTCGAAGGCGAGCATGTTGAGGGTGGTCTCGGCCTCCTCCATGACCCTCTGCATGGCGGTTCGGGGGTCCAGCTGCTCCCCCTGAGACTGGTTGGCGTAGTCCCACAGCTGCTGAGTCCCCTTGGTCCTGTCCTGCTGTCCAATGCCATTCCCCTGCACATTGATGAAGTGCTGGTAGATCTGAGGCGCCATCTGCATCTGGGCGTCCGGCGGCATTTGCTGCAGCCGAGCCGCCTCGAGGAAGAAGTCGAGCTGCGCCTCACCATACTCGGTGGCCAGGAACTCCCTGAATTTGACCTGCGCAACCTCTTTCTGCAGCAGGTTACGCAGGGATGCCGTCGAGTCCTGCATCCACAGTGTTTTGGTGAACTCCATCATGGCGGAGGCATGCTTCTTGCCAAACTTACGCCCATACTGGTCCTTGCCCTGGCCCCCAGCGGTGGCCACCTCCTCACCACCGAACTGGTGCTTGTTTGCCTTTTTCTTCACCATGGCTAGCGACGGTGCTTGCAGCGGTCAAAGCTGTCTCACGTAAACTGCCGAGTTGTTGCTTTCGCACGACACCACACCCGCACGGCGCGTGCGCAGGCTGGAATTATCTGCTAGTGGGACCGCACAGTTCTAGAGCGTGACAACTCCGCTGAGTAGGCTGTCCTGTCCTGGCGTAAGGGATGGTGCGGTGGGCTTGAGCTGCCCCGAAACCGCTTGCTCTTTTAGTCGGCGGTTACTTTGTGACGGTTGAGAAGAAAGCTTGCGAGACACACCGTGGGCCTGATGAGTACAGCGCAATGCGACGGACCGCTGCAGTGATCACGGCCAGTTTGCAACACATCAGGCAGCCGCTACCACATGACATGCACGTGCCGTGCTGGGCTTGCGAACTCACTCACTCTCTCCAACTGCAAAATGAGTTGAAGCTAAGCAACGAGTGTGCGAGCACGGTGCCACTTACGCGCAGGCAATGTTGCTGTGCCCAACAGTTGCTTGTCACAAGGGAAGAAGCCCCGCTGTTTGAGCCACAGTGTGACATGCACGAAAACGAGCAACATGTTAGCTGCACTACGGACACATCCGGCGCAGATACGTGCAATCCCGATGGTGATGATAATAATGAAATGCATTGTGACGCTCAAAGGCAGCCTCTTGTGCGTCCTAGCTAAGTGGCTGCCCTGTCTGCGAGAGCATGCACGTGCTCAGGCACCTGTACGTCAACTACAACATTAAAGGAGGTGCGCCTCTTGAAGCAACACACCCTAGGCCATCTTCAGCAGTCCTTAGCAATGTACCTCAGTTCTCAGTTTGCAGAAGTGGGTACCACCACATCAGCACCGTCTCTGCGCAGCAACAGCGGTCGCCGGCACACCTATGATGTTGGGCCCCGGTGCCTCTTGCAACTTGACAAGTATGATGAGATGCTAGTTGCTGTCCCTGTCAGGCTTGGCGCATAGGCGCTGAGCAGTGCACACAGTTCCAGTACTCAGCGCCTAGCGCTTCACACTAGCGACATCAGGGGACCAATGCTTGCTCAATCGCAGCCGTTGCCTCCGGCCAGCGCTTTGTAATAGCGCGAGCCGCAGTACGCTGGCCGCGCCTTGGCTCCCGCCGCTTTCGATGCCTGCGCGCACACATACCCGCAGTGGCGCAGCACTGTTGGGCTCAGGATGTGACGACACTTATTAAAGTTACACAGGCGATCTCTCAAGCGGTGACATGTGTCCTACAGGGACATCCACCAGTCCACCTCTGGGACATTGGGCACACACAAGATCATGGCCAAGTTGACAAGACGGAAATTCAACTGATGAACGCATGCAACAGCCAGTCTCCACAATTCCAAGTGCACGTGCAAGGACCTACCTCAAAGAAATTCATTGACACTTCGAGCTTACACTTACACTACGCTAGCGGTACACCGCGCCATGACGCGGACACCCATAGAGCTGCGGCTGGCCATGTGCCGGGATAGCTATATGAAAAACGAATCAAAAAGATCGTTGAGCTATATATTTCCCTCGGGCCAACGGACTGCGTATGGTGAGCAGCGGAGCTATGTAGGGTGAAGACACAACGCGTACATAGTGTGCTTCACAGAGTGAAAAAGGACAACAAAACTAGAAGGCCATTGCAAAAGACTTCTACTTGTAGTTCAGTTCAGGTATTTGTGCTGGAAGGCATCGAAAACACACTTGTCTGTCAGGTAACAACCTCAGGGAACTTCAACAAGTGGCCCAGCTACAGCCTGGGGCCCCGGCCCAGTCGCAGTGTAGGACCCTCTCACCTCAGCCGTTTCCTTAGCCTTCCACTCATTTGCCGGCAGATCTTTGAGATACGCGTCTCCATACATCTCATAGGGGTCCGTAGGCACCAGCACCCGGTAGGCCACTATCGTGGTCACAAAGAGGGACGCCAGAACCGCCAGCGTCACTCTCAGCCGCTTCAGCACGGGTCGCGCCTGCGCGCGCGCACAGTTGAAGTAGTGGGTTCAAAGTTGAACTACGTGCGATCACATTAAAAAGCAATCTGGCAAGCATGTGCAAGCGCACACCGCGCATAACATACATGGGTACACGCGCGCACAGCTGTCCACCAATGGTCAAGCGCCACCTTCACGCAGCACAATTTATGCTGTTGAGGTGATGCTCACTTGGTCACATCACACGAGCACCTTCAAATGCTGGCTCTATTGACTACAACCCTGAGTCTGATACTTGGCTGCCCGATGCCAGAGCAAGGTAGTTGGAAACTGGTGGCACTTCTTTCGAATCCAGTGAAAACATTGAGGCAAGACTGTAGGAATGAAGTCAATCATCACGATTGACTTGATGCTACATACACGCCATTCCATCACATACTCCGCAAAGTACCGCGAGTGAGCTTGCCCTAAGAATCATGCCATCATGCAGCCCCGTCTCGCAAAGTACCCAAAGCTGTTGCTTGATTCATGTGTAAAAACATGACTGCTTCATGATGACTGGCACACCGCATTTGCCGCAATTCTCACCAATGCAACAATGCTCAGCTGACCATCACAACATTCACGGCAGCGCTCATCGATGCACCAACACTCAGCTCACCACAGAGCACCACAGGCATCCCCCAGCATGTGCCTTGAGCATCTCTCGGAAGGACGACCTCAGGCATGCTGAGCATCGCCACCATACTGCGTGACACATATGCTTGTCATCTGCTGGTATGCTACGGCAACACCACATCTCGCTTCATATTGAGCACTGCCACCAACTTGAACTTCATATGCGCTGAGCATCGCTTCACACATGCTGAGCATCACCGAATTCTACCTCGTACTCGCTGAGTATCGCCATTCATGACATGATCTCTGCGTCATCACCACCTATCACGTCGTACATGCTGAGCATCGACCGCGCTCCCCACTCATGCTGAGGCATGCCACACGGTATTCTGTACATGCTGAGGATCACCACCTCTCACCTTGACATGCGGAGCATCATCTGCCCCCCCCCCCCCAATACATGTTGAGCCCCACCACTCCTCAAGGTACTAAGCATCATCACAGCTCCAACTTGATTAGCATCACCGCCATCTCTCACCTCATATATGCTGAGCATCTGATCGCGCGCCTGCACGTCCGGCGGCTTCGCATAGGTTGATCCGTCGTACCACCCGCTCTGCTCGTACGCCACCACGTCCTGCGAGATGGATGCGTGAATGAATGAATACCCGTGATGCCCGAGTAAACGCCCCCCCCCTTGTACACGCCCGTCCCCCTTGTAAATGCCCATGAACGTGCTTGCCAGGGCGAAGTGGGCAACAACGCCCACCCCCTTCTTGTAAATGCCCCCTAGCAGCCATAATGGCTGCAGGCCGGCACGAAAAAACGTAAAATTAAGCCGAACTTCAAGTCGAACTTGAACTCATTATCTTCTCGTACTGCGACATGGTCGCAAAGGCAACAATGCTCGATTGACAGGATCTGTCTTAGCTGCAGCAGCTTCGCCAGCACCGCCATTGCCGTTATGAGAGGTGTCGGCCATCGCTCCACAAATTTTGCTGCACCTTGTAAACGTCCCCCTCCGGGCCCTAGTGAACCCCCTTCCCCCTTTTGTAAACCCCTCTCTGCTAGCTGGCAAAATTCAAAATGGAGCAGCTAAGCCCCCCCCTTATGTAAACGCCCATGGATGGGCGTGCTGTGCAAAGGTCCAGATCCGCACGCCAGGGGCGTTTACTCAGGCATATACGGTTTATGAATGAATGAACGGCTGAATGCATGATGAAGCAACGCCCTCATGCCAGCCACTCTGCTCGTACGCCACCACGTCCTGCAAGATGGATGAATGAGTGAATGAATGAACGAACGGACGGATGCATCAGTCATTGAATGAATGGATGGCAGACATGGATGCTCAATTATCTGTGAGAAGTGGGGTGAAAGAGGGTGAAATGCCCGTTGCTACACAAGTGAACTCTCACAACTACGCAACCTGTCTCTGCTGCCACCGATGTGGTCTTCAACCTGATACATGGTTCATGCTAACCCCTTGGAGGAGTGCCATCATCATGCCATGACCAGATCCATGTCTGCATGCATCCCAATAACCTTTATGATGGTCGAATAGCTAGCTATTTAGCTACTTGCTGCTCAAAGGGCGCCATGGCGCAGAGATCCACTACTGGACACCAGAAGTGGCTTGTTGAAGCGGCCAAATGAGTGTGCGGCGATTGCATTGGGATGACGCTGTGAGCGCTCAGCAATTGCATTTCACAATGGAAGCGGCGAAGCACTTGCAAGAGAAACAAAAGCCCAGACTGCAACAAAAACCATGAGAACGACGTCGCTGCCCGGATTCTCGCTGTGCACCTGACAGTTACTACGTGCTAACTATTACGTTTCCCGGTCCCCTTTTGCTCAACGGCCTGTGCCACAGCTACTGCGTCACAGCAGCGGCCACCCGCACCGTCTGACCGCAGTGTTGTCAAATGTTGAGATGAATAGGGTTAGGGTTAAGGTTAGTGTTAGGGTCAGTGTTAGGGTTAGGGTAAGTGCAGACCCACCTCATCCAGCCGCTGCGCCACGTAATCCCAGCCTGCGTACAGCCTTAGCGTGAGAGCAGTCACCAGGCCCAGCGCCCCTATGTTGGTTGCCAGCACCAGCTGCGCAAACTGATCGTCCCCGGGAAACGTCACGCGGGCAATGGGGAAGGACACGAGCGCTCCGCCTGTGTACACCCCCCCTAGCCGCAGCAGGAAGCTGTTCAAGTCCTGTGAAGTTGTGCACAGCATACGGACATGAATGTGTGAAGAAGATGATCAGCAAAGAAGGTGGGCAGGTGTCGCAGCGGCAATGACTGGCGGAGCAATGCTGCTGCTGATCCGCACGGGCCGCTTGCGAGATGTGGCTGACGTTATTGTATTGGCCTGGCTGGCTGACTTCACGCCTGACCTGAACTACCAACACCAACTATGAGCTGCTGTGGACATGACATCATAAGGTTTCACAGGGAGTGCCTACAAAATTTATGTGTGTCTCAAAGCGTTGAACCGGACCTATTGCAACCACAGCTAGGGAAGGAGGTGCCATGAACAGGCTTCGCATCGAGCACACCTTCTGCGCCCATCCGAACATTGGCGCTTCCTTCAGGTTCTGCAGCTCATTGAAGGGTTGCTGGTCCAGGGGCACTTTCTTGCCTCCACGCGCCCTTCGAAGTATCTTAGGTCCTCCCTGTACGTCTTGCAGCCCAGGCTCCGAGAGCATCCTCATATAGGCGTCTTCCTCGTCATCTCGGCTGCTGCGGATCGGTTCCTCGTCATCGGGAGTTGCACCCAACCGATGCTGACGGCGTTGGCGCTTACAACCTCGATATACTGATACTGTGGCTTCATCACCATGTCGCAACAGAGAGTTATGGCGCTGCTGGCTGCTGACAGCATGCGATCCTGCTGCAGATCTACTAGTCTGTCTCAAGAGTGCGTACTGCGCTGTCTCAGTGCCGACTGCTGCTAGCAACGCCACAGCCTGCTGTGCCACGAGCAGCACCGCAATGGACAGTGGCGCAGGCTGCTTCATGATGATTTTGGTTACGCGGTCTCACTTCAACTTTGCCAAACTCACAGTTGATGTTTGAGTCCAGAGAGTAAAGCCTAAAGCCATGGATCTTCTGCAGGGCTATGCCAGCGGCAGTGGGGCGGATGAGAGCGGGTCCGAGGCACAAGAAGAACAACCCATGGTTTCTGTTAACCTGAAGCCTCAGCTGCAGACCCGTGCAGTTGTCGCAGCACCGACAGTCATCCGAGCACCGGAGCATGCCAAAAGCGTGGTCAACCCTCTGTCGGCGGCGGCGGGGCCTGTTGGGCAGCTGCAGACGGCAAGAGCGCCGGGGCAGATGATGATGTACAACCCAAAGGCGGATCTGCTGCTGGCGCCTGTTCTGGGCCCAGCACACCCCTTTCGAGCCAGCAAGATGGAGGTTCCTGTGGGGGGCTCACACACGGGTGCTGGTGTGGTGGAGCGTGCCAGCATAGAGGACTGGTCCTTCCAAGAGCAGTATCACACTTTCCAGCAGCACAAGTACACGATAGGTGTCTCGGGGGACATGGTCGGGGACGTCGCCAAGGGGCTCGCGGTGGAGCAGGCAGGGCCGCCGCAGCGGGAGCGCAAGCGCAAGCACAGAGAGCGCGATGCGGCCGCCGCCGCAGCTGCCACCGGCATCACCGACGTCGGCGACGAGGTCACCACGGGCATCTGGGCGCCGCAGGAGGACGAGACGCGGGTCGTACCGGACGCGGAGGCGGGCACGATGACGGAGGCGCAGGCCGCGTTCCGCGAAGCCTATCTCGCGGAGAAGGCCAAGAAGCAGCGCGAGTACAACATGGAGGAGGACCACGACAGGCGCGACGAGCGCAAGATGGGGCACCTGCTGCCGCCGCGCCACGACCGCGACACCACCGCCGCGGAGGCGAAGACCACGTTTCACGGCAAGAAGGAGGCGGATTACAAGGGGAAGAGCTGGGTGGAGCCGCCGGGGGGGCACAGGGCGGGGGTGGGGGACCACCAGGCGTTCCCCCCCAAGAAGTGCATACACAGGTGGACGGGGCACACCAAGGGGGTGCAGGTGAGGGCGTGATGCGACGGACTTTGTGGAGTGCTGAGCGATGATATGCTAACCCTTGTATGAGAACAAATCAGAAGATCGTAGAGCTCTAGATAACAAGGAGTGGTTAGCCGCAAGTGTCTTCCATCAATAACTGTGGTCGCCGCTGCTGCAGTCATTGGCCACGAGTCAGACAGTGCCATCATATCCACAGCAGTCAAAATACTTCAGTGTGCAAGCTTTGTAGCATTCGAGGCATGGGTGTTCAGTATGGAAACGTCTCACGTGTTCGGTAGACCAGCTTCAGCTGGTACCCTAACGCAGGAGGTTCAGCAGCTATAATCTTATGGGCGCTGACGCTTTTTGGCGAGAAGACCACTGCTTACGAAAGGTTATTACTTGGAGTATGTGGTCATGGCATGTAGGTCTGGCAGCGCAGACTGACACCGCAGATCGGTACAGCAGGGCGCTGACAGCACACAGCGTGTACTATGTGTACCAGTATGTAGGTGTGCACTTGGGACTGCAACTGCATGTCACCGCTTCTTCCTGCCAGCTGGCAGAGCAGGACACCTATATTCTGCTGGCGAAATTGCGCTCACAGAGCTTGCGCACTCGACAAGCTGAGAAATATGGTGCCAGGTGCCATAGAGGTCTGTGTTCCTTCAAATCAAATTCCCCTTGCCATCATGGCATTTGACGGCACAGACAGGAACCCAGACATTGTTTAACAACTCAGTAGTGTAGCACAAGATCATTAGCGCTGCTCAAAGAGTTGTGCCATTCTGGGGTGTGGAGTTACTTGAAGCCTGTCGTCGCACTGCTGCACACAATATCAACCGACCATGCCGTGACAGAACACCCCAAAGCGTGTTTGTTCCTGATGCGGCTAGCTCAAAGCTGAAGTGGCCCTTGGTGGCTGGCGCATTGCAGTCAAACTTGCAGCCAAACTTGACTCAGAGCATCCAGCTCACTTTGGCCCTAATGAGCTTAGAAGGGACGTTTTGTCGCAACTGTATGAGGCAGCTGTGGAGTGTTTCAAAGCCAACCTCAATGCTGAAGTTGGCAGCTGGAGCTTTAGTGGTGTAGATAAGGAGTAATTCAGGACATGAGCCATTGCGCTAGCAGCACCAGGCATGACAATGATTCATCCACAGCTCTTGCCGCATGAGCTATGTAACCACAGTGCAAGTTGTCAGAATTCTGAGGGGCTCTGCCTGTCAGTGTCAGTATGCAACCAACATCCCCGTTGCTAAGACATGGAGCTGGTGCTGCGACATGGCTGTAACCGGCCATAAGTATCCCTGCATGTATGCTCATCATCAGTGCTCAGCTGTTTCGTGCCGGCTCATCATCATCGTGTGCGATAATCATCGTGTGCGATATGCGTGATTTCACTGGTGGCATCGTGGCGGTGGCAGGCATGTCGCCACACAAGTCGTGTGCAAGCACTTGGACGTGTTTATGTAAGTCTCGGGTGTGATGCCTCCTGACCAGAGCACCACACACACACATACCGCACTGCACAGCTCGACCTGACGTCAATGCCTTGACCATGTTGCAGTGGCGCCAATGCCTTGAGCTATGCGCTATGTCACCGGCACCAACCCGTCCGCAATTTTTTTGGCTGTGACCTTGTGAAAATGAGACATAAAGCACCAAACACGCATGGAGCCGCTGGTCTGCGTAGTCATGACCCTCGCTCTGCCATGTGCCACTCTGGCTCTGACTCTGACTCTGAGTGTGACACTCCGTCCCGCTCCCTGCGCAGGCCATCGAGTTGTATCTGACACTGACTCTGACCCCGAGTGTGACTCTCTCTCTCGCCCCGTGCGCAGGCCATCGAGTTTTTCCCGGGCTTCGGCCACCTCATCCTGTCAGGCAGCATGGACGGCAAGTGCAAGGTGAGCACTGACCCCACTGCTGCTGAGCACTGCTGCCAACATCAACTGAAACTTCAACTGTAACAAGTGCACGATACGTAAGCATAAGCGCTGACACCTCAGAGCTCAGAACTAATGTCAGCGCCAACTCCAAGCGTACCCTAAGCCAACTTCAAGCGTGCACCGCCGTGGCAGTAGCGTCATTCCTGCGAGTGATTGCTGCACGAGGCGCACGATGCGGCGATGTCACCTTCAACTTCAGGTGTACTGTAAGGCGCACACACAGCGTAGCTTCAAGTATATGCCCGCCACTCCTTTGCTGCGCATAAGCCGCACGTGCGCAGGCCACAGCGCCGCGGTGCGCGACATCAAGTTGTTGAAGATATCTAACAGTGGGGGGCTGTGCTTTGTGTTAACCTTGTGCTTTGTTATGTTTACCTTGCCAGCAGTCGAACCTCAACCCCAGCCCAACCCTCAATGCGCAGGTTTGGGACGTCCTGGGCGACCGCCAGGCGCGCCGCACGTACTCCGGCCACAGCGCCGCGGTGCGCGACGTCAAGTGATAGTGGAACTTGCATGATTACCACAATACACAGTCTCATCGCATCGCCGTGTCCTACACTCTGCAGGTCTGGGACGTCCTGGGCGACCGTCAGGCGCGCCGCACGTACTCCGGCCACAGCGCCGCGGTGCGCGACGTCAAGTTCAGCAACGACGGGCGCCGCTTCCTCAGCGCCGGCTACGACCGCTTTGTGCGCCTGTGGGACACGGAGACGGGGCAGTGCGTGCGCACGTTCACCAACCGCAAGATGCCCTACACAGTCACGTTCTACCCGGAGGACAACAACATCTTCCTGGCGGGGTGCAGCGACAACAAGGTGAGCTGCGCTGCGCGCACTTGTGAGCGCTGTTTTCCCCCGCGTTGAGATTGGCACAACCACAACAAGTCTTGCTCAACAGTGATTCCATTCTCGTCGGCTTATCGCCGAGCGAGCCGCGAATGCAGCCAAGTCAGTGCCCCGCACTCTTGCGCATGCGTGCGAGCGCCGTCCTCCTGTATTTCACTTGCTTATTGGGTTAGGGTTAGGGTTAGGGGGAGCAACAGGTCTTGCTGAGCATTGTGCACAGGTTTGACTTCGTCCCTGACTCGACGTACCCCTGGCTCTTCATCCGGCTCTCAATAAGCACTGCTCTCCCGCGTTCGACTGGCACAAGCAGAACGGGCCTTGCTCAACCCTTTTTCTATTTTAGTCAGCTCATCGCCAAGCAAGCTGCAAGTGCAGCCAAGTCAGCGCCCCGCACCCTTTCCTGAACACTGGCGCCTTGTGCTGTACATTCGTTGCGCAAGCTGTAAGTGCAGCCCATTTCGGCGTGCCTCACGGTGTCATCACCCCCCCCTATGCCCTGACGTGGGCACCCGGTTTCCCCTCATGTTTGTCCCTGTTTCCTTGTTTTTTTTCGTCGCCAATGCCATTGCCATGCACTTGCCTGACTATCATCTCGCGCGTTCCCCTCGCGGCGCTAACGGCTACACACACTTTCCAGTGATTGTCACCATCTTTGGAGGGGTCCGTCTTGTCGCTTTTGAGTGTTTGCCACCAATGCCATGCATCAAGGCATCCCTTTCGTTTCTTGACTGCACATCTGCTGCGCAAAGTCGCGCTGCAACCCTTTGCCCTTGATTCCTCTCACCGCCACTAACCCTTCCCTAGCCCTGCCTGCCGCTAACCCTAGCCCTACCCCAGACCCCAAACCCCACAAACGCGCAGATCCGCTGACCCTAGCCCTACCCCTGACCCCAACCCCCCCTAAACGCGTAGATCCGCTAACTGTAACCCTACCCCTGACCCTCACCAATATCCCTGCCCGCCGCTTACCCTGACCCTATTCCTGACCCTATCCCCCCCTAATCACGCAGATCGTCCAGTGGGACGTCAACACGGGCGAGGTGGTGCAGGAGTACAACCACCACCTCGCGCCCGTCAACACGGTCCTCTTTGTCGACGACAACCAGCGCTTTGTCTCCACCAGCGACGACAAGAAGGTCCTCGTGTGGGAGTACGGCATCCCCGTGCCCATCAAATACATCAGCGAGCCGCACATGCACTCCATGCCCGCCGTCGCGCTGCACCCAAGCGGCAACTACTGGGTGGGACAGAGCCTCGACAACCAGATACTGGCGTGGGGCGCGCGCGACAAGTTCCGGCAGAACCGCAAGAAGGTGCATACGGGTGTGACGCTCCTAGCCCTAACCCTAATGCTTGTGTAGCGCTCTCGTCTAGCCCCCTGTAGAAGTGGGGCGCGCGCGACAAGTTCCGGCAGAACCGCAAGAAGCCGCGCGCGGGTGTGACGCTCCTAGCCCTAATGAAAATGCCTCAAATCTAAGAAAACATATCCACAACATGGTTCAAATTGGTGGTCAAGACATGAAGTAACCCTAGCGCGCTTGTGTCAAGCCCCTGTAGTGGGGCGCGCGCGACAAGCTCTGACAGAACCACAAGAAGGTGCGTGCGGGTGTGACGCTCCTAGCCCTAACCCTAACGCGCTTGTGTCCAGCCCCCGTAACAGTGCCTTAGGTCCCCATGTACACCAGCGAACTGGTTCCTTCAGTGCCCCTACTGTATCAGAACCAAAGTGCCTTGTCAAATTTTGGTCGTCTCTCATCCTACCGGACCGTAATCAAACGCATGTCTTTGCGTAGAACAGGACTTTTGTGGTCGCTCCGCAGCGCTGCTGGTACCTGTGAATGCGGTGGTCCACTCGAGCTGCCGCGGATGATTGCCCAAGCTGCAGAGCGCGGCATATGCAGTGCGGCTAACCCTAACCCTAAGCACATGCACCGTGCGCTTCTCTCACTGTGAGACGCCTCACCACGCACTGATTGCGAGCATGAAGTTCGTGTCAGTCGGTGCACAAGGATGTCTGTGTGCTAAACCTGACCCTAACACCTAACCCTAACCCTGATCTGAACCCAGCACGTCAATGCACTGATGCTCAGAAGCACATGAGCCCCCCCCCCCCCCCCCCCCCCTTGTGGGCCCCGTCTAATGCATCCCACAGCGCAATTGGCATCAGACGCACGGTTGAAGTTCGGTGCACAGTTAGGGTTGGGGGGCCGGGGGGTTACGGGGCATACCGCAATGTCGCATTTACGTCACATCATGTGGACTGCATCATGCTAGTAGTGAGGTGCGACCTATCTATCTGGTATCAAGCGGCAGCGAAGCTCTTGTGTATGCTCTGGCGGTGCCACCTGTGCCACAATTGCGACAATGAACTCTCGTGCTCTGCCATCCTTGATGCAGCAGTATCTTGCACCATTGAAGCGAATCGTGCGAGTACCCTTTCACTACAACGCCCCTCAGTTTCTCGAGTCTTTGGCACGCGTACTTGCCAACGCGGCAACCTCCACTCAAAGTATGACAGTGTGTGTCCATCCATCCATCCCCCCCTGCCCCCCCCCCCCCTGTATGCATCGTGATCAAACAACACTCACTGCGCGTCCATATATTGACCCCTCCCTGGCGCTCCCCCCCCCCCCCCCCCCGCCGGCAGATCTTGAGCGCCACAACCGACGTGGTGTACGCGTGCCACAACAAATTCATGCATTACACATATACGCATGGTGATCAAATGACCCCCACTTACTGCGTGTCTATGTATTGGCCCCCCCGACCCCCCCCCCTGACCCCCTCCCTGGCAATCCTCCCCCCCCCCCCTTCCCGCAGATCTTCAAGGGGCACACCAACGCGGGCTACGCGTGCCGCATGGACTTCAGCCCCAACGGCAAGTACCTGGCCAGCGGCGACGGCGAAGGGCGCCTGTTTGTGTGGGACTGGGGCAGCACCAAGGTCTACCGCAAGCTCGCTGCGCACACGGACGGACCCTGCATCGACGTCAAGTGGCACCCCACGGAGGCGTCGTGGGTGGCGACTGCGGGCTGGGACGGCATCATCAAGCTGTGGGACTGAGCTACATACCGTAGGTAGAGGTAGAGGTGCTCTGTGTGTGGGCGGACAATGGATCGGGCGCATGTGCCCCATACGCGCGTGGCGGTTGTTGTCTTTACTTGTGATGCTGCGTGCGGTGTTGTGCGATGGCGCGTATGGCTTGCGCTGCTGCTGCCACGAGCCATGCTCTGCGGTTTCGAGAAGCCATGCCTTTGTGGGATTGCCAGACCTGCTGGCTTGCAGCAGGCATGTGTTTGTTGACAGACTGCTCTGCTCGTTCAGATGTCATGTGCTGACCTGTGAATCGTTGTTTGCATGTATCTTCTTGCTATCGAAACGTTGGCATCTCAAGGGCAATGCTTTGTGTTTTGCAGCATCAACAAAAGATCGCATCGCAACATCACTTCTCGCTGATTGTGCAAATGGACATCATGAACAGGTGGGCATCTTGCTCACGTAATTGATATACCTACACCACATGCTATGTCTTTTAGAAGTGATCGGCATTGCGCGCATGGAGACTTCACAGTATGCACAGTGGTCAGCTGGTAGCAGGTAGCGTGTAGCTCTGAAGGATCCTCATCTTGTGTGTGCACTCCTGCTGTGCATGTGTACGCAAAACGGTGTCCAGCACAAAGGTCGCGTGTGACATGCCAACATGATGATCTTCAGCCCCTGTGCTAGCAGGTGCATGTCGATGGCGAAGGCGCCACTGTGCTGATGCCAGCGTGGTGAGCTGAGACGTACTTCGAAGTACAAGACAGCAGCGATGCATGGCTTCACGACCCTGATGCTCCAGCCCTATGACATCGCTGACTTTGTGTTCAGCATGGGTCCAAACCACCATTGATGGTGATCAGGATCTGCTCATATAGGAGCGGCTGCAAAGCGACTCCACAGTGCATTGTGAAGTGCACTGTGATGTGGTCTTCCCAACCCACAGTTTTGCGCTGCTATCAGCGTCTGAGCACTGATTGAATACAGCAAGGGGCATTGTGGGGGAACAAAATATTGGCCACGCAGAGTCACCACCGTAGCGATTGGCGTTGTCGACCAATCTCAATACTTCGAAGTTTAACTTTGACCAGAAGGCCATGTGCAGCATGGATGCATGATGTCAAGCAGGCAATGGGCTACCAAGTGCCATTTAACGACGCTGTCAATGGCATTACAAAGCGACTTCACGCAGATGGATCATGCCATGCATAGAGGTCAGAGCGTATGTACTATCGCAGCACCTGTGCAGCACCTTCCTCAGCAAAGCCACAAGTGCGCACACGCGCGCTCTCACAAGCACGTGTATTTACACTCAGCAGGTGCCAAGGCAGCCTGCCAACCAAACCTCAGGTCAAAATGCGCAACAGAAGTGTAACTGCGCAGCGAAAGCGTAACTGCCACCGCCGCACAGTGCTCAGCAAGCGCTGGCACGCGCGCTCAGCTCAGGCGGCCTCAGTACCACGGCGTCTTGCCATAGCCGTAACTGCTGTCCTGGCTGCCCGTTGCCAGGCGCGCGTCCCACCGCTGCTCCGCGCGACTCCGCTTGAGCCCCCTGTTCTCCACATCATCCCCGTGCAGCGCGCCATCGCTCAGGCTGTGCAGCAGTGGCAGCCCTGCCACCGCGCCGCCGCCGCCGCCGCCGCCGCGCCGCCCCGCGCCGCAATCGGCCGGCCACAGCCACGGCGGCGTAACGGCGGGCGCCGAGATGCTGCTGCTGCTGATGCTGGCCAGCAGCGGCGCTGGCTTCGTGTACGCGTAAGTGTGCCTTGCGTCGCCTGAGGCGAGCGCCAGCCGGTTGCGCGACTGCAGCGGCGACAGCGCCAGCGGCTGCGCGCCGGCCCTGAACTTGCTCAGGCCGCCGCCGCTGCCGCCACCGCCTTCATTCGCCGCTGCGCTTCCCTTCGGCGTGTTGCCCCTCTCCCCGCTTGTCAGCGGCGACACGATCCAAGGCAGCGCATGCAGCTGCGGCGCCGCGTCCGACGGCTGCTGCTCCCCCTGCGAGCCGAGGTCCATATCATCGACATGGCCAGCCGGTCGCTGCTGCTGCTCGTGCTGCGCCGGCGGCGGCGCCGCGTCGGACGCGAGCGCTGCGCCACCGCGCGACGGCGGCGCTGGCGGCGCCAGGTTGAGCACTGAGTCATCCCCCAATTGCGTCCCCTCCAGTAAGCCGCGGTCCTCCCGCCGCGCGTCCCAGAGCCACTGCAGCTCGGTGCCCGCACCGGTGGCGCCCGCGGCGGCGCTGCCGCTGCCGCCGCTGCCGCTGCCGCCGCTGCTCGTGCGCCCCAGGCGGCGCCGCTGCACCGTCTGCAGCATGTCGCTGACGGTCGTGCACGCAAAGTGCTGCGCCGCGAGGGGTATGCAGCGCGACAGGTGCTGCGCGGCCGCGAGCTGCGCCTCCGCGCCCACGTGCTGCTGCTGCCGCACATGAGCAGTGCCGGCTGCGCCTGAGCCGGCACCGTCAGGCGGCTGCCGCCGACCTGGCGCAGCAGCGGCTTGTTGCTGCGGCGGCGGCGGCGGCGGCACCGCAACAGCAGCAGCGGCGCGAGCTCTGTCGCCGCCTCTGCGCACGGAGACGGACGCTGCGGGGATGCCAAAGCTGAACAGCTGCGACTGGAGCAGGCGCTGGCTTCTGAATGCGGAATTCGTTGTTGCCTTTCTGCTGCCTTCCCCGCTGCCGGCAGCACCGCTTTTGCCAGCTTCTTGCGCACCGCTGCCAGTGGCGGCAGCGGCAGCAGAAGCAGCGGCAGCAGTGCCCCCGCTGCTGCGACGGGCGGAGCTCCACGCTGGCCGAAACACGGCAGTGTCATCAGCATGTTGCTCGGCGCGAGCGGAGTCACCACCAGCTTGCCTGTGACCGCTCTGCGGCTCCTGGCTGCTGCCGCCGTCGTGCGCAGCGCTGCGCCCTCCACCGCCATCGCCGTTGCCGCTGCCATCAACGCGATTGCCAGCGCCATCGCAAGACCCCCGCCCCGTCCCCCCGTGAGCTGCGCCAAAGAACCGGCTCCTCTCCGGCCCTGGAACAGGGTCATGACTGCTGCCTGTGCCAGCAGATGAGCGCTGCTGCTGCGCGTTTGCCTCCAGCGCTGCCGCGCCCGCTGCCGCACTCCCTCCCCCCTCTCCACCCTCCCCATTTCCGCATCCTCCCCCCCGCTCTGCAGCGGACGCCTCGCCCCCCTCCGCCCCCTGCATAGCGTCACAGGCTGCGACTTCGTCCTCGCCACGCGCCATCTGGTTCACCGGCGCTGCGCGCGCTGCCGGCGCAACGTCCGCGGCGCTGCGCAGCGCCTCCGGCAGCGCGTCCAGGTAGGGCTCGCGCGTGTACGGATCCATGGTGCTGTTGGCGATGGCCTCCGCTATGTGGGGGGGCAGCTCGGGGCCCAGGAAGTCGAGGTTCTGGCGCTCGCGCGCGGAGGGCGGCAGGGGCATGAGGGGGACGACGCAGCGCGAGCGCGGGTCGTAGACGCGCTGGTGGCGGAACGTGAGGCGCGCCATCTCGAAGCGGTCCTCGAAGTCGTCGGGGAGCGCGAATTTGCGCGACGCGCGCAGCGCCGCGAGCATGGGCTTGTGGCTCCTGTGGCGCGCGACGAGCTTGTGCGCGGTGCCGATGCCGAGGCCGTGCACGCGCGGCAGGTAGTCGCAGCCGGCGAGCAGGCACATGTCGAGGAACATGCTGTACGTCCAGCCCGCGAGGGAGGGGTTCTCGTTGGAGGAGAGGTCGCGCGCGCGGATCTCCTGCGCGGAGCCGTCGTTCTCCAGCTTGAACAGCATGCGCTTGCAGCAGAACGGCAGGCAGTCCGAGTCCTCGGTGATGATGGCGTCGATCAGCCCCTGCTGCGACATGAACGCCAGCTGAGCGTCTGCCTCATAGGGGGCGACCACGAACTTGATGCCCCTCCTCGCCAGCGACCGAATGAACATACGCGCCAGCTCATGGGTGATGGCCACAGAACGCGCGTAGTGTTGTTGCGCGGCGATGGGCTCTCCTGCCGCCATAGCAGCCTCGGCCTTGGCGAGGTTGGCGGCGCGCGCATCCCGCCGCGCCTTGTTGACGCCGTGCTTCATGGGCAGAGGTGCGCCATCGAACACCACCCAGGGTGTGACGCCATGGGACAGCAGCAGTTCTATGCGCCGCATGCAGAAGCGCACGAACTTGTCGGTAAACTCCCCCCTGCATATCTCTGTGCTGCACGAATATGCCCCCCTGTGCAGCCAGCAGTAGGCATCCACGCCGACGGTGAGGCCCTCGAGGTCGCGCACGTGAACAGGGTGTGTGATGCTCTTGAGGGTCTGCAGCAGCCCGGATATGCCCATCTAGCAGACACAGCTTTCGCTTTGCTGGCACATGCGACCTCGTTGCAGCACTAACTGTCAAAAAAAAGGTTTTCCAGTGCGTGTCCTGTCTGTGTGTCCTTTCTGCAACGTGCAATGCGCTTAAAAGGCGCACAGGACGCACGGCAATGCTACGCCTACAGCAGTCAGCCCCACGTGCTCCTGGTGTTCACTAACTCTTCTGCCCCATGTCTAGTAGCGTGGCTCAAGTAGGGTTAGGGAGAACCTAAGCCTAACCCTCACCCCCCCCCCCCCCCCCTAGAGGCGCTGTTAGAGGCGATTTGGGGATACCCTGTATGACAAACGACAACGGCTCAACAAGCCCTTGAGCTGCAAATGTGCAATCTATTCCGTGATGATTGTGCTCTGTTGAAAATAGTGAAGTCACTTGGACAAACCTCAGCACAGTTGCCTCGACTGACCCACTGTCGCGAATGAAAAGATGCCATTGCTGCAGGGCATTCACCTAGCTAGTGCATGCTTCACCTTGCAGCAAATCAACAGACAGCCAAGACGCTAGCACCACCTTTACATGCTCATACTTTGCATGCGGCTCTTGCAACCATGAAAAAAAGCTTTTTGAGAAAATGGATGTCATGGATGTCTGCATGTCAAACACAACAGTCCAAAAAACAGCATCGCTGATGACAGATGGCACCAGTGATAACTTTCCTTGTCTTGAAAGCAGAAGTCCAAACCCAAACCCCCTCAATCATGTGCAACCTCCGGCTTCTTGAGTGGGTTCTTGCTTGCTCATCAAGATCATTCTGCGCAAAAGCCACCATGAGTGTCCAGGCGGAATGCTGGCCCTGCCAAGCACGCGGTGACATCGTAGCTGATTCTTAGCTGATGGCGTCTAGGGACAGAACTTGGACATGTGAGTCGCTGGTGCTGTGATGCTACAAGTTTTTTCAAAAACAATAGGTGGATGACTTTCAGATCACAACTTCAAACCCCACCCCACGCCCGGCGTAGACGTCCACACCGTGCGACGGCTCGGACTGGCAATCTGATGCACATATGCACAGGATATACACATTCGTGTATGATTGGCCAGCTGGACTCTTGACTGCTTCTTACCTTTTTCATTTATTTTTAAACCAAACGTTGAACTTTGAATTGTACAGAGAAACATCGCGAAATTGTCTTGTGGCACTAATGCCCGGCCGTATCCGACAGATAAACGCGATGCGCATGCGTCCGCGTGTGACGCTGGCCGCGCTATCCTCGTCGCTATACTGGCGTTCTCATGACGCCTTGTTGGCTACTTTTCAGTGCCCGTCTCCTGCAGCAGCAAATGTGCTGAATGTCTCCTCCTCTGCGGAGGTCGTCAAGGTGGCGAGGTCGCTGGCTCGTGCAGGCGTCGGCGATTCCTTCTTGATAAACTGGGTTGGAAATGTCGTTGTGGATCGAACGATAGTCGTGGCGGCTGGCGCCTGTGTAGAGGTGCACGGCACGGCTTCTGACAGCGTTGTAGACGGAGGTGGCAAAGTGCAATTGTTCACGATAGCAGAGGGGGCAACCCTTGTGCTGGAGGGATTGCAGCTGAAGAACGGCCTGGCCAGCGACGTCGGCGACTCCAGGGCTGCGACCCTACAAGGGTATGGCGGCGCGATCTTAGCAGGACCCTCTGCTGAGCTGCAGCTCTCAGCGGTGACGCTAACGGGCAACGCCGCCGCCCTGTCGGGTAAGAAGAGACGCGGCTGCATACGTTGCTGTCAGCTGACCGGCGAAGTCAGGCGTAGAACGATGATCTCACTTTGAACATGTACGGCGTCATGCAGATGCCTTCGCCTACATGCAGCACAGCGTCTCCTGGTAGTACCATGCGCCGTGTCCTCTCCATAGGAGCAGCATGGCGTGTTGACCTGGAAGCAGTTGGCAGGCCAGACACCGTCCCAGCCATCACCTCCAAGCGCTGCGATGATGCTAGTAAACACCTCACGGCATGCCTTCACAAACTTAAGCGAATGAGCCTGTTATTACTCTTACAAAAGACTGAGGTGCATGCACTACACTCAGCTATTCTAGTTGACAATAAGCGGCAGTTCACAAGGTCCAAAGCCTTTCTGCCCGTCTGCCTCTGTCGACTTCTGTGCCCCCCTCCCCCGTCCTCACCCCTGCGCTGAGCGCTGCAACAGGTGGCGCCATCTTCCTCGCCGCCGACGCCGCCGCGCGCGCGCAGAACTGCACCTTCACCGCCAACGTCGCCAACGGCCCGTACAACTACGACGCCAACAAGGGCGACTATGGCGGCGGCGCCGTCTGCCTCGCCAGGGGCGCGAGCCTCAGCGTTGAAGCCAGTGAGTTTTCATTCTGCGCAGCCAGAACGGGGTCGGCGCTGCGGGCGGACACCGAGTCAAGCGTGGAGCTCACTGCCACGCGCGTCGTCAACAACACGGGTGCGCGGCAACGTGCGCGGAGCATTCCGTTTCGCGGAGCGTCCCGCAGTTGGGAACGTTGTCTGTCTGTGCGTATGTGTGCATGTTTGGCAGGATGAGCATGTGAGGCAGACATGGCAAGGGCTGCCAGCTTGAAGTACAAGACAAGCCGAATTTAACATATGTGCGCTTGCAGTACAGAAGCCGTTTGCCGGCACAGAGCAGTCTGTTTTGTGCCAGGGCTGGCCGCCCTGGTCGATGGTCACGCCCGTCTGTGTCATCACCCACAAACACGGGGGGTTGCGCTGTCGTTCAAAACAACGCGTGCATCGCGCAGTGCTCAAGTTGGACGTGGCGGTAGTGATCTACCAGCACACGCAGCATGTGGTTCAACCGAGCTTTAAGTTCTCAGCGCCGCGCTTTGCGTTCAGCCCTTGGAAAAGTCTCACCTGCACCCCGTACCAACGTACATGCATCGGCGCGGTGGAGGCCGTCAGCGGCGACGTTGTCACTCGATTGACGCACGGAAGCCTCACTTGCACCCCCCGCATACCAATATGCATGCATACCGCAGGCATCGGCGCGGTGGAGGCCGTCAGCGGCGACGGCGCGCTGTGGTCGCGCGGCAACGTGCGCCTTACCGACGTCCTCTTCGAGTCCAACCTCCACCACTTTGCGGGAGGCATCTACTACGAGGCGCCGCCGGACGTGTCGCCCTCCGGCCAGCGCGCCGGCGACAAGTTCAACTTGAAGTTGCTGGGCACGCGCGTGACGTTCCGCGGCAACGCTGCGCGCTTCGGCGGCGGCATGTGGGCCAAGGCAAACGCGCCGGTTGAGCTGCGCGCGTCCAGGTTTGAGGGCAACGTGGCGCTGGAGACCGGCGGTGAGTAACCCTAACCCTAACCCTAGGTAACCCTAACCCTAACCCTAAGGTGTGCCGCCGCCGGTGCTCTTGACGCCTTCTGAGTCATCTGCAGCAGTGAGCGCGGCTGTCTTCGTTCAAGGGCAGCTGGGCACCGACACCACAGCTGCATCTTCTAATGCAGCGCCATTCAATCATGAATGCACGCTGCTGATGTTAGAGGGCAACGTGCTGGTGGAGACACAACTTCTGATCATTGCCCCTCTACTTCAGTGGCGACTGCAACATGACGCCGGACTACTTGCCTAGGATGTTGTGAAAGAGCACCCGACGCTGCGCGTTCCAATTAGCGACGTCAGCCCGTCTGCTGAGCGTGGCCCCGCTTGCGTCCCATCTACCCCCCTTGTGCCTGTGCTATTATATTGTATCATAGCAATGCTAATAGCATCAAGCTATGTAAGCGCCCGCACTGACGGAACCGTCGACACGGGCGACGAGGCCATTATCACACCGCGGACAAGCAGGCAGCGTGGCTCATATGCTGAGTGTGTGCAACCCTACCCGTCACCCTGACCCGAAATCAAACCCCGAATCAAACACCATCCCGCCTGCAACCCCTCTGTGCAGCCGGTGCCGTCAACGTGGTCAACGAGACCATCATCACACGGCGGACAACCAGGCAGAGTGGTCCGTATGCTGATATGCTGCTTCATATGCTGATATGCTGCTTCATATGCTGAGCGCGCAACCCTAGCCCTGACACCAAAGCCCTGAATGAAACCTTAATTCCCCGCGTTTTATCTCTCCGTGCAGGTGGGGCCATCAACGCAGGCGATGAGGCCATCATCACCCTCATCAACTGCGTCCTGCAGAACAACACGGCGGCGTCGCAGGGCGGGGTCATGTGGGTGTCGGAGGGCACGCAGCTGACGATTCTGGGGGGCACGATACGCGGCAACAGCGGTGAGTGCTGCAGCGCAGCTTCAAGTTGAAGTGGCATATGCAGGCTATCTTCAAGTTGAACTTTGAGTAATGCACGCAGATTGGCAACAGGCGCTTGATGATGGGGGGGTAAGTGTATGAGCCAATGCGTCATGCCGTGTGCGGCAGTGCCCGTGTCCAATGTACCACAAAGAGTGCTCCTCTGCATGCTTCAGCGGTTGCACGAACACCACCATCAAGGCGTCTGGCGTGGCAGGCTAAGGTGACAAAGCTACCACAAGGCAGTATGCGGCTGCAGCCTGAGACCTTAGGGGGGCACGGTCGCCATGACCATAGCGCATCATGATGCCCAGCATGTGGAGCGCTGACTACTCAGCCACTATACCTACCAGTACTTAGGTACCTGCCCATCCCCTTCTGCTTCTGTCTCGCTTACACTCCGTGTACGGCGGGCGCCACAAAAGGCATCACGTTTTATAGCCCACAAGTACAGTGCTGACCTTCAACCTGTACCCCCCCCCTCCCCCCTCCCCCCCCCCCCCAGCCGTGCGCGGCGGCGCCTTCTCCATGAAGGGCCCCAACGACGGCCACCAGCACTTCCACGGCGTCCTCATTGAGGAGAACGCTGCCAGCATCGAGGGCGGCGCCATGTACATCGAAGCCGGCGTCAACGGCAACGCGACGGGCTGCACGTTCCGCGGCAATGCGGCGCGCGCCGGCGGCGCCATCTTCTCCCAGGAGGAGCAGACCTTTCTCGTGGTCGGCGGAACGTTGCGGGACAACTCCGCGCGCGGCGCGGGCGGCGCCGTTCTGCAGGAGGGCGTCAACCTGACGCTGGCAGTTTCGAACGAAACCGTCTTTGCGGAGAACGCCGCGGAGTGCTGCTACATCAACGGCTACGGGTCCAGCGAGTGGTGGCGCGCGCGCGACAACACGTGCCTGGACGTTGACACGGCGGCCTCCAGGTGTGTCAGCGCTCGCCCGCTGCGGCCCCCCTCACCTGATTGTGTGGGGGGGGGGGGGCTGTAACCAGGGTTGCTGTGTGGTGACGCTCAGCGGCAGTGCGGTTGAGCACTGCTGCAACCACGTGCACACCAGTTGCCGTACTTCTCAATATATGAGGTGCCATATTTCTCAATACAGTAAGTCAGCAATATGGCTGAGCGATTTGCGCTTGCACGCCGATTCCGCAGCATGGCGCTTAGGGTAAGGGCTAGCATTAGGGTTAGGGTTACGGCTAGGTGTGGCAGCGCTCGTGTGACATGGCTGTGCGTCTCGGTCAGCTCAGCGGTGGGGGCTTGGCGTCCTCGAGGGTTACAGCTAGGGTCAGTGTTGGGTCACTCTTATGACTCAGAGTTGTGACTCGTGTGCGCACGGTCACATGCAGCCAGCGCCAGAACACACGACGACGCCACTCCTGACGCACTGTCAACGATCACGCTGCGCCCCCAGAGACTGCTGCCTCGCCAACTTCTACACGGACGGCGCGCAGTGCATACAGTGCGACCCGCGCCTGCTCAACTGCACCGCTGCCGGCACCACCAACGCGACGCTGCCGCTGCTGCCCGGCATGTGGCGCGGCGCGCTAGACATGGGGCAGGAGATCGTGCGCAAGTGCTGGAACAAGGGCGCGTGCGCGGGTGCGCCGAGCGCTGCTGCTGCCGTCGACGTGACGAGCACTGACGCGTACTGCGCGCCCGGGTACCGGGGGCCATGTGAGTTGACTCGTGGTTGAAGTTTGTGAGTCTGGTACACGGTGTCCGCGGTGGGAAAAGATTGCAGCGGTTTGATTGTGCTGAGCGCCGCGTATTGAAGGAGTTTGCCCACGTCACGAACACTGATGCGTACTGCATGCCCAGGTACCCAGGGCCATGTGAGTTGCAGCTTTGGCTTCTAAGGGCAGGCCGTTTCACAGGCAGCTTCCTTGATGAACCCGCCGTAGCAGGGCTTTGAGCACTGCTGCTGCCGCTAACATGATGGCCATCAATGTGGACCCTAAAGCAACCGAGGGCCACGCAGTCTGTGAGTGGTCCTCATTGTCTGCCGCGCGGCTACTCTAGAAGTGTGGCTTACAAAGTATGGCATTGCAGCCGTTTGAGTGCGCATGACCGCGCCCCGCCTTCGTGTTAGGGTTGGCCCTCTGCACTGACACTACACTACACTACTAGAAGTGGCGCAGCTTCCAGTGCACACCTTGCATCTTTTATCAGCGCACTTTCTGCTCGCGCCACACGCTGAACCGGCAGCCGTTGTGGCGTCGTCATCAATATCAAATGTGAAGTTGACTTGACCCCGCTTCCCCGAGCGCTGCCGCAGACTGCGCCGTGTGCGCCGACGGCTACACCAACTTCTTCCGCTACACGTGCAAGGAGTGCAGCAGCGGCGCCGCCATCGCGCTCACGGTCATCGCGGTCGTCGTGGTGGTAGGCGTGGTGCTCATTGCTCTTGTCTCCTTTGCGGTGGAGACAGACTATGAGTCCCGCGGCCCAGGCCGGTCGATACGGAAGGTGCGTGCAGCCTGTAAGGCTGCATGCTGGGTTCACAATGAGTACATGCTGGGTACATGTGCTGCCGTGAAGTACAAGTAGTGAGTATGGCGGCACAGTGGCGCACAAATGCCCCAACGGGAGAGGTTGAGAAGAACGTCAGTTTTGAAGTGATGGTGGCGTGTCCGCATATGGCACCAGACAGTATGATACAATGTGCATCACAAAACGTGACGGCGTACAATGCACAGTGCCGCAACAGCATACACGGTCATTGTATAAGGTCTGCACTTTCAGGCACACGTGTGAGGCTGTCGCACTGTTGACTGCACAGATGGGACTTGGATTAACTGTACTGATGGCACTTAGGGTTAGGGATTAGGGTTAGGGTTAAGCCACAAGCATGCGGACGCGACTTCTGTTTGAAATTTCACTTCAACGTTTGCTGAAAGCAACGTCAAAACTTTGCTTGGGCGCTGCTGCGCAGGTGGGGAACGGCGGCATGCGCGTTCTGCGCGCGCTGCGCATCCCCGTCGTCGTCTTCCAGCTGATCGTCCAGTTTGTCATGATCACAGGTGCGTTGACCCGCGTTGGCCTCAAAACATGCCACAGGTGGGACGAGACGAGTAAACGAGTATGAGTACTGCACGATTGCTGGTATAACAATTATGTACGAGAACTCATCGTGTACGAGTACCGCCCCAGACTTCATGTGCGAGTACTCGTACGGTACGAGTACTTGCGTACGAATGCTTCTGCGAGTACGAGTAACGAGTGAATGACTTGTCTCGTCCCAACTCTAGAGCTCTGAAACATTCTGTTCTTAGGGTTAGGGTTAGGGCAAGCGCGCCGCGCCAGTCAGTGTGCAGCACGCGCAAAACACAGCGCTGCTCAGGCCCTGCCGCTTGCGTGAAGTGGCGCTGGGGAGCTTGCTGAACTTCAAGTGTGTACTTCAAGTGTGTGCGCGGTGTGGTGCGTCAGCGCGGCGCTCTCATGCCGACCTCAGGCGTAAGCATGTTCATGAAACACCATGCCCAGGGCTGGCTCAATCCACGGCAAGGCGATGCTGGAAGCATACATACCGCTTCTTGCAGTCAGTGTGTGTGTGCTACCCAATCGCTGTCATGTGCCGACCACCCGCGCCAGCGGCAGACAAGGGGCAATGCGCCTACGTACAACAACCCATACACCACGACGTCAAAACCAATGTTGTTGTTGTCGCTTTCTAGGTCTCCCCCCCCCCCCCCCCCCCCCCAAAAAAAACCAACAAACACAAACGCGCGCGGCCGCACCTCCCGACCAGGCGCGCCGCTGCCCGACGTGTACGCGCGCTTCGTGGCCGTCCTCGACTTTGTCAACTTCGACCTCAGCTGGCTCTTCTCCGCGGGCTGCGTGTGGGACACCTCCTTCTACGACCGCCTGCTGCTGGCGACGCTGGTGCCGCTGGGCATCGTGGCAGCGCTCATCGCGGCGCGCGCGCTCGCGCAGCGGCGGCGGCGGCGCGGCGCTGCGCGGCGCGGCGGCGTGCGCGCCGCCGTGCACCGCCTCCTCGTCGACAAGTTCTGGCCGCTGGTGCTGTGCTTCACCTTCCTCATCTTCTCGACGACCAGCACCATTGTGTTTCAGGCAAGAGAAGGGCTGGTGTGACGTTGCTCAAGGCTTCTTGTGGGTACCATCCTATGAGCTCTGGTGCCTTGCCGCTGGGTGTGCCTGCCGGCCATGAAGGTCTCCGTGGATGCGGGGCTAGGGTTAAAGGTCAGGGTAGGGCTAGGCTCAGGGTTATCTCATGAATTCTGTTTGCAAACCGTCTGCACGCCTTGGCGCGCAGACGTAAGCCGCGCAGTGATTAGACTGACTCTCATCATGGCCCTCGTCCTCAGCTGACGCTGACACGTGCCATGCAGGCGTAACCTAGGGTCAGGGTCAGGGTTGATTAGGGTGAGGATTAGGGTAAGACCTGCGTCGCGCGCCGCCGGGCCCCTTGGAGTGCAATGTGCTGCTTTGCATGCCCCTTAAGACGCTCATTAACTCTTGCACCACAATCGCTGCGCGCAGCGGCATCGTCGACGTTGGCGATCTCACTAGGAGCAGTTCATGGCATCTGCTTACAGACGGTCTACATTGCGCCCACTTCACAATACGAACCCCCCCCCCCCCGCGCTCACAACTTGGCGTGCAATAAGGCCATATTCAAGTTGGAGTGGTTTGCCTCGTCCCACCCACTTCAAACCTGCCTCGCCACCGCCGCCCCCGCCGCCCCGCTGCCGCTGCCGCTGCCGCCGCCGCCGCGCGCACGCGCAGACGTTCGCGTGCGACGACGTCGCTGGCACCGGCAAGTCGTACCTGCGCGCCGACTACGCCGTTGAGTGTGGCACGCCTCAACACTACCGCTACAGCCTCTTCTCCATGCTCATGATCGCGGTGTACCCCATCGGCATCCCGGCGCTGTACGCGGTGATGCTGTGGCGGCACCGCGCGGACTTTGCGGCGCGCAGGGCGCGCTGCCGCGGCGGCGACGGCGGCGGCAGCAGCGGTCTGACGGCGGGCCTGTCGGTGCGGTACGACAGCGAGCAGCAGCAGGTGGCGCCGGCGGCGGAGCCGCGTGCGCTGAGGGCGCTAGCGCCTGCCCACCTGGAGCTGTCCTCAACGGAGTTCCTGTGGCGGCCGTACAGGTGCGCTTGCTGGGCATGTTTTTCTTAAAGTTATGCTCTTCCCCGGCGGGCAGCGTGACTTTTTCACGTGACTTGTAATAGCAGCAGTGGCACTTGAGTAAGGCACTCGCTGTTCCTGTAGGTGGCAGGCAGGAAGGCAGTGCTGGTACGTGGCGGTCGATGGTAGTATCTCAGAAGTTCAACTTGGATTAGCACGAGGATCAGTGGACATTGAGGTGATGTCCCCTTGTTCAATGACCAAAACGTAGTAGCAAATGCATCACCACACACAGCTCCTGCGCCGTACTGCATGCCTGGCGCAGCATGGGACAGCAACGTCAACTGCAGCAACTTCAACTTCAATTGAATGCGCGGCTCAGGTATGCAGCTGTCGCATCATGAACCGCAAGCGCCCCTGGCAGCATGCGCAGTCAAAGACGCTGTGCACACGCCATCAGCACCTTCTCACACGCGCACTGATTACGTGCAGACACCGCGTCTGCAGCTCCCGCACAGCACTCACCAGCGCGCTTGCTCCCTGCGGCACTACGTCACCATTCCCACAGCAGACTGTACTTTTCGAACACGTATCCACGGCTCAGTTAGTTGCCCCTTCTCAGCGCTCGCTGCTGCTCGCTGCCGCACGCCCCCCTCCCCTCCCCCCCCCCCGCCCCCCCCCCCGCAGGCCAGAATACTACTACTGGGAGGTCCTGGAATGCTTTCGGCGGCTGCTGCTCACGGGGGTCCTTGTGTTCATCAGGCCCGGCACCCCCGCGCAGAGCGCGTACGCGTGCGTCTTCGCCTACTGCTCCGCTGTCGCGTACCTGCGCTACGCGCCGCACGCGGGCGCCGCCGACGCCGCCGTCTACACGGGCGGCGCCTCGATCCTCTTCCTCTCCATGTTCGTCGCGCTCTCGATACAGGCGGACTTTGCGGGGACGGACACGAGCGGCGCCGCCGCCGTGTCAGCGCTCCTCATCATCCTCAACACGCTGCTGGTGGCGGCGTCCGTCACGCAGGCCGTCAGCCTCGCAGAGACATTTGCGGGGTGGGGCAAGGGGGGGGGGGTGGCGGCGAAGGCGGGTAAGGGGGAGCCCCCTGTGGGCGAGGGCGGGGGGGCGGCGAAGGCGGGCGACGGCGCCAAGGGGGACCTCCCTGTGGGGGGGGGTCCCTCCCCCAACACCCCCCCATACGAGAGGCAACGTTCGGGCAAGTGGTGGACGGCGGCGCGGTGGTCATCGGGGCGGCCGCTGCCGCAGACGGGGCCGGTGCGGCGGCCAACGCTGAGCAATGTCACCACGTCGCATCGGCAGGCCAGCTGGCGCCTGCCGACGGAGGTGGATTAGTGCAGTGTTGGGCAGGGGCGAAGGGGGGTGGGGGTGGGTGGGGGGGGGAGGGAACGTTGTTTGTGGGGGGTGGTGGGGGTCAGGCACTACTGCGGGCGTATTGCTCTTCTGCTGGCGGCGTTGAGGCATGGGCCGGACGAAGTAAGCGTGTTCTGTTTGCCAGGGAAAGCAGAGCGCACATCATGTATGGGCACTAGCTGCAATCAACGAAAGGTCAAGAAAGGGAAGCAGCCACGTGCTGCTGATAGTGCTGCTTCGCATGCCGGGTAGGTATGATTAGACACTGCAGAAGGATATTCTCAATGGCTGGTAGATGTAGATGATTGCGTGCAGGCAGGTGATCAATGACAAGAGTCTGCGTCAGAACAAAGCACTGTATGACAAACGACAATGGCTTAATAATGAGCCCTTGAGCTAATGGATCTTGCGCGCTTGTGCCCGTCAACTGCCAAATGTGCAGTCACTTACTTGAAGTACTTGAAGACTTGAAGTATGTAATGACCTCGCTCTGTTGGAAGCACTGAAGGCGCTTTGACGTCCCTCAGCACAGCTGCCTCAAAGTGGCTCACTGTCGCAAATGAGAAGATGCTATTGCTGCGGAGCAGTTCACCTGGATAGTGCACGCTTCATGTTTCAGCAATCGAAAGGCAGGCAAAAGGCTAGCACCACTTTTTTTGGTAATGCTCTGCAAGCAGTACTAATCGTGCAGACATGCAGCAAGGCTTTTGGCAAGATGAGAGTCCCATGTTGGGCACTTCAAAAACAAGCACCGCTGATAACAGATGGCACCAGTGATTATTTGCCTTATTGTGCAGGAAGCGGTCATATCAGCACAACTGTGATGCTTGGTGTGTGTTCCAGGCACCGCACCATGACTTGAAATTGCAACCGGCGCATGCGCACACAGCGTTGGATGTACATTTGGGGTCAGACGCCCTGACTCCTGACACACGTGCAGCACCATCGCCTGAGTCTGGCGTTTTGGTGCCGCCACCACTGACACTCATACGTGCCGTAAACCCACGACGACTAGAAATGTGACCGACAATGCAACTGTCATGAGCCCTGGAGCCCCTTGGCCACAGCCTTGCTCATGTTCCGCAGCCTTCGACGCACCCCCAACCTCTCCCCACTATCAGACACGCTAGGTTCAACCTCCAACAATGCGCGCTCAAAGTCGGCCACGGTTACTCGCACACCCGCAGTGGCGGCGGAGTCCGCTGACTCGTTGGCGGTGCTGTCTGAAGTTGAAGTTGCGATTGCGACGCCGCCGGCTGCCCTGGTGAAGTGCAGGTCTTGCCAGCGCGCAACAGCGAATGATATTGCGGATCGCACCAGACCTGCCAGGTCCGCGCCGCTAAAGCCTGGGGCCAATGGCAGGAGACACGCGTGCACGTGGCGTGAGGTACTGACTGCATAGGGCGCTGATGCGTATGTATGCATGTGGGCATGCTGGTCACGAACGAAGCGACTGGTGGTCTCAAGGGCGCTCGCTAGTAAGTGCTGTCACTGACAAGGGTGAGTGCCAGAGGCACGTTGCGCTGCAACATAAAGTGTGACAGCGCTACGCAGCGTGGTGTTGTGACAGCGCTTCATGACACCATGCTGACCGTTGCCGGTGTTGCGGTGTGATTGCTGTCCGGACGGGCTGGAGTTACGTACAGGGCAAGAAGTAAACCAACAGCGCTCCTCAATTGCAAGCAGTGCGCTGGGGCACATCGTGCTGTGACAGTGCTCTGCAATGCCATGCTGCATGATGCGCTCACCTGCGGTTCTGCTAGCGAGCAGCGCGTCGGGGACGGTGTGGCAGCACCCCCTGCAACGTAGTGTGACAGCGCTCTGCAAACCCATGCGCTGTGTCAGCGCTCACCCGCGGTTCTCCTCTTGAGCAGCGCTTCGACACGGCGGGCTGTGACAGCGCTCTGTACGCCATGATGTGCTTCATACATAAGTGGCGTGTCCATATCACACATCGTACCGTCGTGCTATGACTGCGCTCCGCACGGCAGCTTCTGGCAGCGCACAGATTAGCGTCTAGGCCAAGGTTACGGTCAATTCAAACCTCGTTGTGCTGTGTCAGCGCTCACCTGCGGTTCTGCTAGCGAGCAGCGCGTCGGACACGTCATCATCCACGAGACCGCTGCTGCGCGCCTGCCGCAGGTGTATGGCCAGTATCTGACGTCGCCCCTGCTCATCCGGTAGCGGCACAAATACGGCCACCTCGAGCCGTCCTGGCCTGAGCAGTGCTGCGTCGAGGAGGTCGCGCCTGTTTGTCATGCCCACTACCAGCTGCAGCGCATAGAAACGGAGGATACATCAGGAGAGAGGTGAGTCTTTGGCTCACCGATCGCAGATTCATTGTGTTGAAGTGCGCACCATGTTGATCGGATTGATTAAACTGATGTGCGAATGAAGACTCTGAGCAATGCTGCGTCCAGGAGGTCACGCCTGTTGATCATGCCCACTACCAGCTGCAGCGCATAGTGATGGCAGTGAAGGAGGGCACGTTGGGAAAGAAGTGAGTGAGTCTGATGGTGAAGTATGCTGGCCACGCTCGTGCGATGATCATGTTGAAGTGCCAAGTTACTGTGTTGTGCAAAAATGAAAAGTCTGAGCAGCGCTGTGTCGAAGAGGTCGCGCCTGTTGGTCATGCCCACTACCAGCTGCAGTGCACAGTAACGGAGGATACATCAGGAGAGAGGTGAGTCTTTGGCTCACTGCACGCATACTGATTGTGTTGAAGTGCGCATCATGTTGATCGCTTTGATTATACTGGTGGGCGAATGAGTAGTCTGTGAGCGGTGCTGCGTCGAGGAGGTCGCGCCTCTCTGTCATGCCCACTGCCAGCTGCAGCACACACAAAAGGAGGACACGTAAAAAAAGAGGCGAATCTGAATGTGAAGTACGCTGGCCACGCTCGTGCGATGATCATGTTGAAGTGTCCAGCATGCTGATGGCGTTGAGGTTACTGGTGCGTAAATGAGTAGTCTGCGCAGTGCTGTTGATCATGCCCAAAACCAGCTGCGTAGCTTCGAACGAGGGTCACGTCAGGAAAAAGGAAGCACGTCAATATTGAAGTGTGTTCGCCGCCACCAGGCCGTCCATCTTGACAAGTACTTCCCAGTAATCCTAACCAAAGTCACAGCAGTCTTTCCAACCAGCTCTCATGATCAGCCAAGCGCGCCACGTGCACGTGATGATCTAGCCTCATTCCTCGCTGCTCTTTCACTTCTGCAGGCTCACCAGACCGTACGTCTTGGGCAAGCACCACAAAAACGTGGCAGCAGAACCCACTTTGGCACGTCACACGTGCCCTCAGCCCTAACCCTAACCCTAATCGCGCTTCAGCAAGTCACAAGCACCACAAACACATTGGCAAAACCCGCTGTAGCAAGTCACCCCACTTCGTGCCCTCAGCCCTCGCTCACCGGGTTCTGCAGGGACATCACCAGACCATCCATTTTGGCAAGCACCACAGACGCGCCGAACGCGCTGTAGCGAGTCACAAGCACCACAACCGCGTGGCAGCAGAACCCATTTCGGCACGTCACCCACTTCGTGCCCCCACTCACCAGGTTCTGCAGGCCCACGAGGCCGTCCATCTTGGCGAGTATCTGGTTGACCACGCTGTCGCGCACGCCGCTGGTGTCGCCCAACAGGCTGCCGCGCGTGCGGCACAGCGCGTCCAGCTCATCGAAGCAGATGACGTGCAGCGGCAGGTCGGCGGGGTCGCCGCCACCGCGCACGCAGCGCTCGTGCTCCTCTTCCGCTGCCGCAAACAGGGCGCGCACCTGCACGTGTCTTCAGACGAGGCAATGCTCAGCCACTGGCATGGTGGTGCTCAGGCGGCACCGGCAAAAAACAGTTACAGGCAGTTACACGCCGGTGTGGCGGTGTCACAGCCGCAGCTGACGCAGCGCTCGTGCTCCGCCTCTGCTGCCGCAGACAGGGCGCGCACCTGCAGGTGCGCCAGCCAAAGTGGAGCTCAGCCACTGGCATGGTGGTGCTCAGGTGGCATGGCACCGTCAGACAGTTACAAACAGTTATGCGTGTAAGTCAGTTGAGGATGTGCAGCGGCAGGTTGCCACCGCCCCGGCAGCAGCGCTCATGTTCATCTCTTCCGCTGCGGCGACCAGGGCGCGTACACCCACGGCGTTGCTCAGCAGTAAGCACACGCATCGCTACTCTGTGGACCGGGTGATAATTTTTCATACATTGTGAGGGCGTGATACACTGTATACCTCCAGGTACTTGCACGTACGCAGTACTTCTGTACAGTATGTACACAGTATGTATACGCGACCTGAGTGCACCATTCCGACGGCCGTGCACATAACCTGGCGCAGGCAACACGGTGGTATATGGCAAGATAGAGAGTGGGGCGCTGACCTTGCGCTCCACCTCGCCCGCCCACTTACAGTCAGTGTATTTCACGCAACAAACGTGCTTCAACCTGACAGAATATCCACCAAAGAAAGCACGACCAGCCCGGGCCAGCCGAACGGCTGTGCATAGGACCAAACTAGCACTGGCAACATATGTACACATACGATGTGAGGTCATGATAACTCCTGTATACTTCAAAGCGCTTTCAAGTGTGCAATGTACAGTACATTACGAGTGCGCCAGCCCAATGGCTGTGCACAGCACCAAAGTAGCACTGACAACACAAGTACTTCAAAGTAGACCATACGCAGCTGACCTTGCGCTCCGCCTTGCCCACCCATGTACACACAGTGTATGTACGTTACACACCAAACAT
Organism: Tribonema minus; assembly: GCA_017506865.1. NCBI lineage: Eukaryota > Xanthophyceae > Tribonematales > Tribonemataceae > Tribonema > Tribonema minus. The sequence goes on from JAFCMP010000446.1 coordinate 206,465, forward strand.
ACAACTATGCACACACCAAATCAAGCACCGCCTTCAGGTTTCTGAGCCAGCCCAACGGCTGTGCACGAGACCAAAAGCACTGGCATTATGGTGATGCAGCAAGCCACATACTTCAAAGTAGACCAAATAGTAGACCATGTAATGCTGACCTTGCGCTCCGCCTCGCCCACCCACTTGTCCAGCACCTCGGGCCCGCTCACGAGCTGTGGAGGGCGCGCCTTGAGCCTCCTGGCCAGTTCGCGTGCCAGCAGAGTCTTGCCACATCTGATGCAGACGTACAGCCAACACGGCAGAGGTTTGGATCAGCAGAGGCTTGCCACATCTCATGTAGACACGCAGCAAATGACAGAGTGTTGGGTCAGCAGAGTCTTGCCACATCTGATGTAGCAACGCAGCCAATAGCAGCAGAGTGTTGGATGAGCAGAGTCCTGCCACATCTGATGTAGATATGGCGCAAACGTGGCAGAGTGTTGGATGAGCAGGCTACTACCAGTAAAGCACTGTGAATGCTGGTTTATCGTTGTGAAGCTGAGCGGAGTGGGCTATGGGCTTGTTTGGTATGCGAGAGGCTTTCAGTTCGCGTGCCAGCAGAGTCTTGCCACATCTGGATAGAAATGAACCAACATGAACGAGGCCTCGGGCAAGCCGAGTACTAAGTGCACAACTCTGATAGCAGGTTGCGCGTTGCAAAGAAGAGCAGACTGGGCCATAGCCTCATTTTGAATGTTTGACAATTTTGATGTGGTTGCCTTGTGCATCAACCGCCGGACTTCCGCACACGACACTTGGGCCCGCATGTTGAAGTTGCGTAGTCTACACCAAAGTCACCTGTTCCTACAGCCCCGCTATGTCGCCTCATGAAGCACGAGCTGGTGTGCCTTGTGCACCCCTGGCGTGTGTACTTACTGCCAAAATCCAATAGTGACGCGCCACCTTCAAGCCTACGAACTGCACCTCGCAGCGCCCACCGCATCAGCATCTGAAGACACCACGGCAGCAGAAACACAGGAGCATCGACAGACTCCGTGTCCGCAGAAGCAGCTGCCCGACCCTTACTTCTTGTAACTGAATGCAATTGCTGAGCGCTGCAGAGAAGCAGTGCTCACCCCCCCCCCCCCCCCCCCCCGCCCCCTCGCTCCACTCACCCCGGCGGCCCGTACAGCAGCAGCCCCCTCACGTGCGACACTCCCAGCGCCTGCCGCACATCTGCAGGCAGCGCGCGTGTCGCCAGAACCCGCCTCACAATCTCCTCCAGTTGGGTGTCGAGGCCGCCGACCGATGTTGCCAGGCTGGCGCCTACCACCGCGGCTGCTGATGTCACGGGGGCAGCAGCAGCGCCACCGCCCTGCGATGCAAGATGGCGAGTGGCGTTGGCCAACAGACATTGTAAGCGGGGCTGGGGCTTATCCCTAGCCTTACTTTAAACCCTAAACCTCGAGTGAGCGGTGATGCAGAGAGCAAAGGTGGGCGGGTGGTGGTGGCACAGCGCAGAGTCGTAAGTGGCAGCTGCAGCTACGCGTATTCACGCTGCGGCATTGGTGGCTGATATTGACACACCTCTATGCATGTACTGACATAACACAGATGGAGTTGATCAGCAGTGGTTGACTGTATGGCATAGTGTCCCATCAGATCCGCGAAGCAGTGATACTGCATCGAAACCGGCATCAGCACATGTGCACACAGCACATGTGTGCCCTAGAGGAGACACATGCCAAGTGCCATCATATGACAACTGTAAGACATGCTTTCATCCAGTTCTATGCATACTGACCGTCAAACAAGACGCAGGTGCCTCACCTGACCTCCCAGCAGCAGAGACCCCTCCCTCCCCCTGATCACCAGCACCTCACCCCCCTCATCCCCCCCTTCCTCACCGACGCTGCGGAACAGCACTTCAGGGTCGCAAGGGGGAGCGCTGAGCGTTGCCATGGCGCGTGGCCCAGACAGAATAAACTCATCCGCTTCGGCGTTCCGCTCCGCCGCGCCGCCATCAGGGGCGCGCGTATCGTATTCGGGGGGCCCCCGCTTGCCGTAGAAGAGGACCTCCAGGATGTAGGCGGTTGTCACTGACATGTTGGCCAGGCGTCGCACGCCGCCGCCGAAACTGCAAGCAGGGGCGCGTGTGTGCAATTGGAACTTCAATGGTGAAGTGGGCAAGGGGCGCGGAGGGTTGCAATGCGCAGGGGGAGCGGCGCGAGAGTCCGGGTTTTGTCGACCGACAGCTGGCATATGTCAGAGATTGTTGATGCAACTTGAACGCACGCTGCAAGCAGTGCTCAGGACATGTGCGGCCAGCAGGCTGCGCCAGGCACCCGTGCTGAACCAGATGAAGGCAATGTACAGGGACCACATCTTGAACGCTTTGTCATGCTGGCATGCTCACAAACAGGTGACAGGTTACCTGTTCCAGATCGGCGTCTCTGGTGTGTGGCGGGTCCTGTTGATGATTCTCTGGCCGTTGGCCTTCACCTGCTCCACATCTCCCTGCATTATGAAGCATTGTGCGGGCCTGTGCATCAGCATGAAGTTGAAGTTCGTTTCTGGCAATGGATGCAGTGGCAGCAATGAGGGACCCCATGAAGCTACTTTGGCGTCAGCATCAGTGGTACATGAGCTGACCATGCTAGCGGCCACACCACCAGAGCTGATGCCCCCGATTTGACACGTGTGTGTTCACTCTGCCAACGTGCCCGAAAGCATGTACATTACCTGGCACACAAATACATACACGACCAAGGGCGAATACATATACACAAACACATTTATATATATATATATTGTCAGACGTGCAGGAATGAATCACCTGGCACACGATGGAGAGCATATGGGCGCCGATCATCGGCCGGTGTGCGGGGGGCTTGGCGCCTGGCGGCAGCACCGTCAGCAGCACGCCAAAGCCGCCTCCCTGGTGCAACATCACGCGCAGAGGCATGGTGGATAGGCCCAGCCAGCTCCAAGCAAGGGATGCCCCCCTGCCTCCCCGCCAGGCAGGGCTGCATTGTTGCAGCGAGTCGAGCACTTGCTGGAGCTTCGGCTCCGCAGTCCAGAATCCACTCCACTCGCTGCTGCCAGAGCCAGCATCTGCGGGCTCAGCTGTGGCAGCGTAATCTGCGGCGGTTTGGCAGTCTTGCAGTAGCTGGTGGAACACGTTCAGTTGCAACTGCTGCTGTTGGTGTAATTGCTCGTGCTCCTCCTGCAAGTCAGAATCGCCAGAATCATGTTTCTCTGCAACAGCTGGAGTGCCTCCGGGTGGCGCACACCATCTGCATAATGCTGTGCGACTGGTTTTGATGTGTCTCAGCTGCTGTGGTGCGCTCATGCTGCGCTGTCGAGAGCTCAAAACATGATCATGCGATGGCAACGACTGCAATCCGAATGCTTTGCAGGTGACAACAGCGCCAATCGCAGCTGCAGCTGCTGTCACTGCGTGTCTGCCCATCGTGGATTGCGACGAGGGTGACAAGACTGTGTATATTGCGACCAGCAGAGCCCTACACCTCGCTCAAGTGTTGCAAAAAACTTCAAACAGTTCCCTGATCACTTCAACTGACAGTTGCAGTTGGTGAATTTTCAAAGCGCTTGCCTGCGACCGGGTGTGTGATCGGACCCAGAGTGCAGGTTCAGGCCATTCGTGAAGCGCAGGGCTTCACTTCAAGCTCAAGCCACCAAGCTGCACTTCAAAAAAAGCTTTTTTTCTGATTTCAGTCTACTGCAACATGTCCAACGTCTACCATACGGAGCCTCCAACATCCGGCAAGGTGCTCTTGCGCACCACCTATGGCGATATAGATGTGGAGCTGTGGCCCAAGGAGGCGCCCAGGGCATGCAGGAACTTCCTGCAATTGGCCATGGAAGGGGTGAGTTGCTCGAGCAGCTGATGATGGTGCAGTTATTGCATCTTCTCATGAATTATCTAAGCTTACATTGCCTCTTCATTTATTATTGAAACATCTGACCTGCGCATCAAGCCAGCTTCTGTCTGCTGAAATGGTTCGTTTGTCTTCAGCGTTACTGCTTTCAATACCCTTCGCGCAGTTCATGCTTCCTGCGATATGTTTGTTTGTTCGTATACCTCTACAAAACAACGGAGCCTGTATTGCTCTTACCACTCGCTCCCTGTGCTCTTTGCAGTACTATGACAACACCGTATTTCACAGGATCATATCTAAATTCATGGTCCAGGGAGGGGACCCGACTGGCACAGGTAAAGGCGGTGACAGCATATGGGGAAAGCCATTCAAGGTGAATCAAGTGCTTCTAGCTTGCACTTCCACGGGTGATCATCAATACAGCTCCGATGTATATAACTTTCAGTCTGTCGTCATCATGAAGGGCGTATGCGCATATTACATGTGTTGTATGGGCTTACATCACATAGTGAGACATGGTGTTGTAGCTGCCATCGTGAATGGCATGCGTCAGCGGGTGTGCATGCACTGCTCCGCAGCCAATGTAACAGTTGAAACTACAGAGCACTTGCGTTTTCCTGCTTTAATAAGACTGGTTTGCAATTAAAGCTGCAGGTCTCAAGGTTATGTTGAGTTTGTGCCTCAGCTATGATGTCCTGGCCTTTTGAAGGCCTACCTACCATGAACACATGCGTGGTCCTTTTGCCTGACCAGCTGGTCCTGATGTATATCGGTGACACCAAGCAGTCCAGTCTCGGTCGGCAACTAGCCCTAGAACTGGTGCGTGGTGTCAGGTCAAGCCTGTGTGATCATTCACCACTATTAGCAAATGCATTGCGTGCCGGACCTGGGTGGCCTGTGGTCACAACCTTTGAGTGGCCTAGGGTCACAACCTTTGCGTGTTCACTGTGGTCGACAGCACCATAATCCGAGTGCCTCCGATGAACACTGGTGGTAAAGCTGCTTCGACACATCAGGCAGCAGACATGTGCACTTGGAGCTCATGTGCAGGCAGCAATACATACTTGATTGTGGACGTGCCTGGCATCAACGCACCAGCAGCGTGCTGCTATGCCTTGGAGGCAGCACTTGGTGCTGTGGCTGCCCGCATCGCTTCCCGCCAACGCGCTAGTTAATGCATCGAGGTGCACTTGCTCACGCTTCGACATGTTTTTCGGTGTCAGGGCCATGCCCCTGCTCGTCAGGTTTACGATTGGGGCTCGTGATATTGCAGTTCTGGGTCACGATTAGCCTCTGTCACCTTTCTTTTTCTGGCACGTCTCGGCCTCCTTCTCGTGGGCAAGGCAGCCAGTTGAAAGTGCATCTCAGCCTGCAAGCCCTTCCACTTTCGTCGATTTCTCCAGCATCATGGTCGTCCGCTGTGTGTGGCGCGCAACGTCACAGGATGAGTGTCACAGCCGCATCAAGTTCAACCACAGGGGGCAGGTCGCCATGGCCAACGAGAACACCCCCAACACCAACCGCAGCCAGTTCTTCTTCACCCTGGACAAGGCGGACTGGCTGAATGGGAAGCATACCATTTTTGGCAAGATCACAGGTGAATTCATGACTGTGGATGCACGTGGTTCACACACTTGCCGGTGTTGAAGATTCAGGCTCAACAGTTGCAAGGAAGTGAAACAGGAGCGTAAGAAATTCACACACCAGAACCGAGGATCAAAACTGCTCCATTGCATCTGTTTATGTGGACAATCTTTGTCTGATCGATGCCTTCATGTCAACACTTTGGCGCCACTTCCCCTTTTATTAAGGCAGGATTTGCGGACCCACGCTGATAGCTGAGCACTGCACCAGGTGCACCGCAGCCAGTCCCCATTTCATGAAGCTGTCATTCAGGTAGACTTATGTTGTGGCAGGGGCTAGTGCTCCCTGGTGTACTGGGTGTATGTATGCATGCGTGGTCAACGCTGAGCACTGCTGTGCTGCCCGCACTGGAACCTCGCCCCCGCACGCGCGCAGCCGGAGCCTTCCGTTGACCCTCAATTGACCCCCCCCCTTTCAAAAGTTTGGCGCCACGTAACCCCAAGTACAGGGCCGTGGATTCATTGCTGAGCAGTGCTGCACCAGGTGCACTGCAGCCAGCCCCCGTGTTACGATTGTGGCCATCATTCAGGTAGTCTTCATGTTGTGACAGGTGCTCTCTGGTGTACTGGGGGTATGTATGCATGCGCGGTCGACACTGAGCTCTGCTGCGCCGCACTGGAACCTCGCCCCCGCACGCGCGCAACCGGAGCCTTCCGTTGACCCTTGAGAGTTGTAAGTCGACTGCGTACCTCAGTTGCGCCTGTTCTGGCGCGTGCAGGTGCAGCCATTGCTTGTAAGAGAGAGGAAGAGGGAAAGAGCGCTGCAACGGGCCACGGTTGTACTGTACTATACTGTACTTGTACTGCACTGTACTGGCCAAAACGCTTGATTTGTGCAACAATAACAGCAGGGAAGGTACTCATGCTCTGGTGCATGTATGACATTGTACGTATGCATTTGCTGCACATGCATCGTTGCACCCCCCCCATCATCACTGCTGAGGGAGTGAACTTGCCTCCTGCGAACCCTGACAGGCAACACCATCTTCAACGCGCTGCGCATGGGCGATGCGGAGACGGATGACAATGTGAGTGCACCTACTGTAGTGCTTGTCTGCGGAATTGCAATGGATCGTGAACTACGTGTGCAGTCAAGTGCGAGTGAAGGTCTGCGGACCTGAGCTGAATTGAGAGTGAAGACTGCCAGGACTAGAAGCACTTCAACATTCAACATGTCATGATTTGAAACTGCAACAGAGAGTCCCACAGTTTGGACCTGCATCATAAAGCGGCCTCATAAACGGGGAGATGCATCGCGACTTGACTGGCACTGCAGTGTGTGCTTATGGCCACTTGCAGGGCAGGCCAATGTACCTACCTACCATGCCAAATCACCATGCCCATCAACAGAATGTGACGAGTTGCGTCTACGTTTTGGTGATGTCAGTCCACACAATATGGCCTGTGGAAGCCCCACTTGCCGTTTTGTCCTGGAGACCCTGCCGCTGTTGCGCACGCACATTGAAGTTGAAGTTGAAGACAGTGGCACGTCACCTCTTGAAGGCAGCGTCACGTCCGTCTCTGCGCTGCAGGACAGGCCCGTGGATCCGCCCAAGCTGGTGGGCATTGATGTTCTGCACAACCCTTTTGACGACATTGTTCCAAGAGCCAGCAAGGCCAAGGCTGGCGCCGACGCAACGCCCAAACCCAAGGCCAAGCCAAAGGTACGCCCTTGCACACACATGAACTGTTATCGTTCAGGTTTACTCCTGGCCCAACAGTAGCTGTACTTCTAGCCTGAGGCTCTGGAGCAAGCTTCGTCTGACCAGCTTTCACATGCAGTGCTGGACCATCATGAAGAAACACTTCGGGTCTCAACCGCTCTGTATGGGTAGGTATAGGTATGTGCCTTGCTCTGAGTGCAGCTCTCTGTGAAGCGGTTTTGATGACATTAATGTAGCACACATGTACACGCGCTGCACGACACTAGCTGATGGCCCTATTTACAGGATGGCGCACACACATGCGCAAGCTCGTTTACGACGGCTTTCATGTGCCGTGTTACGCCACTACTGACCATGACTTTGGGCAAATGCATAGCTGTGTACTAGTAGGTAGCTGAGGCTGGGTGCACTTTTGTGTGACACGAGTGCGGCCGCCATCGTTGGGCATTGGTGATGTGTGTGCATTGCTGGTGTGTGCATCATGTGCTGATGGCAGCTGATGACGCTTGCCCTAGCCTGACCCCAATGCTGCGGGAAGCCATACGCATGCGTGCACAATAACCCCTTGAAGCTTGCAGCGCCGCACATCGCCATTGTTGCTCATGTAGTGCTGCTGCACTATACCATTGTGATATATTATACTTCGAAGTACCCACCTTGTGCCCACGTCATCATGTCCATCCTCAAGTATATGGCTAGTAGTAGTGTACTCGCTTTGCTCGAAGGCATTGTATCGGCAATCAAACAGTGTATTTTATGGACGCTTGAAGCCTCGTCTGTCCTCTTGTTCAGGGTGAGGACAGGTGTAGGGGGAGCGTGTTGTTGCATGTGTTCATGGTGATTTGCAGCACATGTTGCCCCTCTCGACAACATTGGCTGCATCTGCAGCGTCACGATGCCGATGAATTCCTCGACGCCACCACACAATCACAAGTGATGGCACGTTTGCGCTGGTTAGGGTTAGCATCAGGATGAGCGTAAGCGCAGCTCAGCTCAGCTTCCACGCGTTGATGGCAAAAAAAAAAAGAAAAAGTATGGCCGTGTATGTTGTGGCATGGTATTGAAAATCACCTCTGCACCATCGCCCACGCGCATGTCATTGCAAGCCAGCACTGGTCTTGCACTTGGCTTGGCACTTGCCACTGGACTTTAGCACAGTCAGGCCTGATAGCGATGATACGAAATCATCTTTACGCCTACTGCTGTGAGTCGAGTCGAGTCGTACTCCCGTAGGTAGCCTGAGCATTGCGTCAGTCCAATCCTGCGCATGTTGATGATTATTAACAGCACTTGCCGCCACTCTTGCCATATCAGCAGTGCCACGCTCTCAGCACCAGCGTATTAGCCATCAGTCATCACAGAACTACACTTCAGCATGTGACACTCCTATTGCGCGCACTCCAGGGCAAGAAGGACTTCAAGTTGCTGTCGTTCGGGGAGGAGGCGCAGGAAGAGGAGCAGCAGGCCGCCAGTACAGGTGAGGTACATGGTCAGTACAGATGAAAATTAGTGTACCCCCAATACTGAACTGCACTAACTTACATTGGGGTGCTCAGCGGTCACACAGGGCTTGAGCAGGGATAGCGCAACACATGCGCACATGGTGAATTGCGGCAACCGGCACGTTGTGAGAGCAGCGCAACAATGGCATACTTCGACGCTGAACTACCTACTGTATATGTTCACTGTCTTTGAGCGCCATGAGTACATGCATTTTTGCGCACAGTCATACTCAGTCAGACGTACAGTAAAGACACATTGAGTGAGCAGCCACCCAATGACATAGCAGTTCGCGCGTACATTGCGTCAGGCGTGCTCAGACGCTGCTGCAGTGCTCAGGTCACAGCGCTCACCACCCGTGTGACAGTGCTCCTCGGTCGTCTTGCGGCGTCTCTCGCCGCTCACGCTACAGTAGAGCGCATTAAGAGCGCCCACGACGTGATGTACGCGCAGGTATTTGTGGTGTACGCTGCGTGCGGCAGTGCTCAGGTTACAGTGCTCAGCACCACGTAACAGTGCTCCTCGCCTGTACTGATGGCATTTTGCTGCGCCCACGACGTGCTGCGCGCGTTGCTGTGGTGTACATGCGGCACGCATCTCTGTGGCGTACGATGCGGCAATGCTCAAGTGACAGCACTCGGCCCGACGTGACAGTGCTCCTCACCTGCGCCCTTGTCACTTTGCTGCGCGCAGGCGGCATCAAGAGCGCGCACGACATGCTGCGGGACGAGAAGCTGAGCGCTGAGGCGGCGTACGCAGATGTCGATGTCGAGCAGCGGCGCGCATCGGGTCGCGGCGCGGGTGATGGTGATGAGCAGCTGCCACAAGGCAACAAGGTAAGGTGTCGGCAGGACGTGACAGGCGCTGCAAGGTGGTGGCATGTATGTATAGACCATTGCCGCTGTTGTCATGAGGCTTCAAACTGTGTCAACGTGCCACCGCAACCACCTTGCGTCGGCATTTTGGTACCTATGCCTATGCAGCACCATCAAATGCTAATCGTCATTGTCATCGTCACAGCAGCGCAGCCGGCCGCATATCTGATGACAACCAACTTGCGCCTGTGTCTTCATGCTCAACGTGCATGGCACGAGCAGATTGCTGGGTAGCATTGTGATCCGCTTCATCGGTTGAACATTCTGTGGTCACATTTCTACTTCCGCCGCGCAGAGGCAGAGGCGCGGCGACGATGCTACGGACCGCGCAGCAGCGCTCGGCAAAGGCGCAGACGACGATGAAGGCGACGGCGACGACGGCGACACCTTCATGGAGCGCATGAAGAGACAGATGCGCGACAAGCGCCGCAAGCTCGAGGGGCCGCAGGGGGGCGGCAAGGGGGGGGGGGAAGAGCCCCCCGATCTGAAGGCGCAGTATGAGGAGGACGAGCTGGATAAGATGAGGCAGGAGCGCAGCCGCGCCGCTCAGGAGAAGGCCCAGGAGTACGGTGAGTACATACCGTACTTGCTTGCAACTCTCCAGTGCAGTGCGGTGCAGCGCCTTCAGACTTTCTGCATTGTTGAAGTTTGCAAGAGCGCAGCCGCGCCGCTCAGGGGAGTACGGTGCGTACATACCGTATGCTCTGTGTGACTCTCCAGTGCAGTGCCTTTGCAGTCTATGCGTTGTTGAAGTTTGCAGGAGTGCAGCCGCGCCGCTCAGGAGAAGGCCCAGGAGTACGGTGAGTACATACCGTATGTGCATGTGACTCTCCAGTGCAACCTTTGTCTGTGTGTTGTTGAAGTTTGCAAGAGCGCAGCCGCGCCGCTCAGGAGAAGGCCCAGGAGTACGGTGCGTACATACTGTATGTGCATGTGACTCTCCAGTGCAACCTTTGCACTGTCTGTGTGTTGTTGAAGTTTGATAGAGCGCAGCCGCGCCGCTCAGCAGGAGGCCCAGGAGTACGGTGAGTACATACCGTATGTGCATGTGCCTCTCTAGTGCAGTACACATGCGATGATATACTGTCTTAGTTGTTGAATTTATCAGGAGCGCAGTCTGATGAGGAGGCCTCAGGAGTATGTGGGTATGGGCAGTACTGTTGGTGGTACTCGTCACTTTTGAGTACAGTGCACCTGTGATGAGCTCCCTGCGTTGTTGAAGTTATCAAGAGCGCCGCAGCGTTGCTCAGCTGAAGGCTCACGAGTACAGCGAGTGCCATTGCTGATGCGTGCCACCCTCAAGTACAGTGCACCCATGATGATCACCTGTCCGCTTTATTGAGGAAACCATAAGGAGAACAGCCTCAGTGTTCAGGAGCAGGTCCAGGAGAATGGAAAGAGCTGTTTTGTGGTATGTGGCACGCACAAGTGCAATCATCGCTTTTATATCAGCATCTTCATCATTTCATGAGCTGACTCATTCCTGTGTGATGATTCTGATCTTGTGTCTTGCAGAAAGATTGCGATCGGAGCTGCGAGCCAAGCACAGAGCGACTAAGGTGGTGACCGGGGAAGAACGTCAGAAGCTGGATGCTCAGCAAGCGCATCAAGAGATGCTCTCCCCGCTAGAGCAGGTGAGGGCGCACATTCATTCATGATCAATGACCAATCTCAATAGCTGGATGCTCAGTAAGCGCATCACGAGATGCCATCCCCATTGGAGCGAGTGAGGCCACATTTTTCATTCATTATCACGAATCAAATCTGGCTGCTGCGTTGTTTGACTGCCTTGCAACTGTGTCTGCCATGTATGTCAGTGCGTCCGCATCCTTACCAAGTTCCTGTCACATGTAGAACACACCACTGTCGTGCTCTGCCCACCAGAGCAGGTGACGGCGCTCTTACACCGCAGTCTTTCTACTGCGTTGTGTGATGCAGCAACTCTTTCTCGCCCTGCATGCACAGGCAGCGTTTTGAGTTTCATACATTGTGACATTTGCAGCATGGCTACTGTACATTGTGACTGTAGATTGCATCATGCCACGTCAACCTGACCAAGCAATGCGGCAGCACGCTTTCTAGCAGACAGCCACAAGCAGAGAGCATATCGGGAGTGTGCCTGGACGTACAGACTCCATGGCTATCGTGTCAGTTCAGGCCTACAAGAAGATCATGCGTGCAGCACGAATACACAGAAAGCCTGCAACAATGCAGAGTCACAGTATGTGCATGTCGTCTGTATGTACCGATGAGTTCTGCAGAGGCTCAGCTACTGGCAGGTTAAATCCTTCAAGCCTCATCTGCACATGATGTGAGCCATGGCTGCTGCCCAGCATGCAGAAGCAGTGCGTGCAGCAGCAGTGCTCAGCAGCAATACAGTCTGCAGCGAGCAACACAACCACGCCTGCTGTCCCGCCATTGCAGAAATGTCGTCTCGCACACAGTTCTTCTTTGCACACATACAGTTCTTCTTTCATCCAAGGACTGGCGCAGCCATGTGCTTTGAATGTCAAAGCCAACGACACATGCGCACTCATAGATCTTTATTTGTATCATTCATGTACACAATCTCATGTATGCCCCGCTGCCCCTGACAATGGAGCAGATGCGGCAGAAGTACAAGCGGCACAAGGGCGCGGAGAGCGGCTCACGCGAGACGGACACCATGGCCAAGCTGGCCGCGTTCAGCAAGAAGATCCGCATACAGCACGGCGCGCGCGCTCACGATGACGAGCAGTTGGCCAAAGAACGGAAGGAGGAAGAGGCCTATCATGGCCAGGTAGGGTTGCACGAACACGTATTTGGCCACACAAACTACGGCGTACTTTGGGCGTATTTCGCAACCAGGAATACGTCTTGAGAGCAAACCTCAACGTAATATAGTATGTTGCGCGAAGCGGGCGTTTTTGTGGGGCGTGTGGCGAGTCTGCTTGATTTCGAGCATACAGTCCACCACAACAGGGGCACTTTGAACTCACAGAAATAAACTTCAACATGCACTTTTTTGCAACCCGATGGCCAGGTCACCGAGGGGGCGCTTTACGAGGGCGAGGACAGCGGCGACGAAGCGAAGGCCTGGTTCTCCGCGCCGCTCAAGTTCAAGGGGGCCAAGCACATTGATGATGGGCTCAGGGCGGGGACTGCGGCAACCGGGAGCGACGGGCGCAAGGCGAGCGACTACACTGTGCATGACCCGCTGAGCAAGGGGGGGAGAGGGGGGGAGAAGGGGGGTCAGCGGGGCGGGCGTAAATGACGCATGGTTCGCGGCCTCCTGCCACATGCCCTTGCGATGCTAGTACTCCTGCTTGTCTGTTTTGTTGCACTTGCCTCTGCTGCGCATTTGACGTGCATGGCATTGTGAGCTGCTGCCTGCACCAAATACTCCGGCTGAAAGAACACTTTTCCCCTCAAGATTGACCACCAGTGCTCGATCAGTGCTGACTCAAGTCCACGGGTAGGTATCCCCCAAGTAGCATATCTCATCACGAAACGTCTACAGTTTCAGATGAGATGAGTGGGGTAAAATTGATTCGCCCATGTCTGCGAGATAGAAAGTGGGATTGGTTTGAGCTGTCTGCTCGGTCTGGTCATCTTCTGTCTCCACAACGCTGTTGGTTGGCTGACCAAGGCGTGCACTGCCGTGCAGCGCACAGAAGGTTTTGGACGCCGGGGTGCCAGCTCTCACCTCCAAGCAGCTTGCAGGCCAGCTGCGCTGCAAGCCACAGGACCTCCCACCTTGTCTCTACACGTATCTCCACTGGGGATTCTCCAGGTGCTGGAACTTCACGTCAACCGTGAGGCAGTGCTCAAGTTTTGTCAGTCACAGTCGCTGCCCGACAGTGCTCATGGCACACAGCATGCGCCGCAGGTCCTCAGGCGCGCCTTCCTGAATCGCGTAGCAGAGCACGCCAGCCATCTGCCTTCCGGCACCACGGCGCTGATCAGGCGCGTTGACTGCGCCGGCGGTGGCAATGACACGCTCAACGTGTCCACGAGCAGCTGAACTGTCCAGGGAGCCTGACGGAACCAACACCTATACAAGATCTGGTGCTGCGGACATGTTCTGGCTAATGTGTGACGCAGGGGTAGTATGGGGGGGCGTCGATCGGCTGCAGTGGCCCCTGGAAGGGGGCAGCCTAGAAAGATCACCAACAACAACTTTGGAATGAAAGCTGTGCTTGTGGGCGCGTCACTGGGCGCGTCATGCGCAATAGACCCTTTGCCACCGGAACCCCCAGGGCCACCATGCCGCGGCATGTTCAGCCGCACCGAGCACATCTTGGAGACTCACTGAGTCAGTACAACGTGCGCGATGTGCTGGCTGTCGTGCGCGGTGAACTGGCAACAGCTCTGTTGCGCCCGCAAGGACAGCAGAACAGCCGGCTGGCAAATTGAGCAGCGTCCTGCAGAAGTTGCTGGTGACCTTTTCAGACTGCCCGCCTCTAGGGGCCACTGCTATAGCAGCTGAATCGACGTCCCCGTACCACGCCTGCGTCACACAGCAACCGGAACATTCCACAGCACCAGATCTCGTACGGATTAAGGCGGTGTCAGGCTCCCTGGACAGTTGAAGCTGCTCGTGGACACGTTTAGGCGTGTCATTGGCACCATTGACGTGGTCGACGCGCCTGATTAATGCTGTGGTGCCGGGAGGCAGATGGCTACGCGATTCAGGAAGACGTGCCTGAGGGCCTGCGGCGCATGCTGTGTGCCATGAGTAGCACTATCGGGCAGCCATGTGGACCTCGTCCATGACTCACAAAATACGAGCACTGCATCACGGTCACCCCCGAGTATATGGAGGTATGTGTACAGGCAATTTTGAAGGCGAGAGATCCTTGGCTTGCAGTGAAGGTGGTCTGACGAGCTGATTGGACGTTGAAGCTGGCAGCCCCGGCCTCCACAGGACCGGCCGCACCTGCCTGCCACTCCACGGCATGCTCCCATCCACTGGCTCCCATCCACTGGCAGCTGCATGTCATCAGCCCTCCGCAGCACGTGCGACACATGCGGTGCCATGTAAGCCGACAACGGCACTGCGGCTCCTTCTCGATCGTTGAAATGCTGCCGACGCAGCGAGCTTAGCATGACGCTGGGTAACTGCACAGCAATGCGCAGCTGGATGTCGTCTGCAGCATCTGCCTCTGAGGGCTTTGGCAATGAGCAAATAGCTGGCGGCGAACGTCCAATGCTGCACTGTTGCAGTCGCGCATCCAGGCATTCACTGTTGCCCCTGCAATGCCTCAGTGGCCATCAAGTACTCTTCAACCTTTGGGCAGCATCGCGCTGCACGAGTGGTGTGCTCGGCGCTCCCGTTTTTGATTTTGCCATCGAATCTGAGGCACTGCCCAGGTGAGAAGGTCACCCGCATTTACCAGCACCTCTCTGGCACCTCCTTGGGGATAAGAAGGCACCTCTCTAGAGAAGGCACCTGTACCTCTCGCAGCTCTAGTGCGCACTTCCTTAGAGCCGCGCTAAAGAACGTGTGTGTCACGGTTGAAGTGTGACACCTCACCTTCCGTACCGGCCAAGAGGTGCGAAGTCAGCTGCCTCTGTGAGACACGTCAAAGCTCGGTGTGCAGCAGAGACAGCGCAGCGTGACCCGTAGACCAGATACGCGGTGGCACGAACGTACTTGGCGCACACAGCGCAAGCCGCAGCGGTGGTGGTGTGACCATCAGCGAGCCCCCAAGTTGAAGAGAAAGCAGACGAGCCTAGCCAGAGGACGCTGGCATCTCCACGGCGGAACACCCAGTTAATGATCACACCAGAGACGAACACAGCAAGCAAGTGATCAATTGTGGAGGGCAGGTGGTTCTCTCCGGCACGTCAAGGAGAGCTACACCGACTAGATTGCTCAAGCGAAGCGAATAGAACCGGCCAGGCCAGCAGAATAGGGGCGCAGGCGGGCTAGCACAGAGACAGACGGCATTTAGCGAAGGAACTGTGCTTGCAGCGGTGGGCAGACTTTCATGCAGCCAGAGGCTGGCCAACCGCTCTATCAGATGTCGCAATCATTCGACCCCGGTGGCGGCGCCGGTCACGGCTCACCTGGGCTAGGGCAGCGCCAGCACGACCAGTTCGGATTCCGTCCGGCTTCCGCAACTCCAGCCCCTCCCACTACGCCGGGCTACTCTGCCGGCGCTGACTATCACATCCCTGCCGCGCCTCAATATCCTCCTCTGATGACCCACCCAGCACTTCAACACCAGCAACCGCCTCCCGCCCACATGATGGGCATGCACTCCATGATGATGCCTCAACATCCTCACCAGTTTCAGCACATGGGAGGACCTCACGACCTCCGTCATGGCCTGCCGCCCGGCATCGGCGGCGCGCCCTACCCCGGCGCTGTGCACCCCCATGCCATGCTGCATGCGCACTTGATGCAGCAGCCGTACGGCCTGTCGGGCATGATGTCGTCGCTGGCGCTTGCTCAAGGCTACCCGCACTTCGCAGGCCACCACATGGCGGCGCCGCCAATGCCGCAGCACCAGGGTCTGTCCAAGCCCTCTACTCCTTTGCCTGGCGAGCCGCATGTTCAGGACCCCGGCTTCTGCGTGCCTCCGTTCATGGCGCTGCCGCCAGTGACCATGCCGCCGCCGCCGCCGCATCTACTTCAGCAGCAGCAGCAGCAGCAGCAGCCGCCTGACCAGCACGGCGGCGGCAGCGCCAGCGGCGCGGTGCAGATGCCAGCGCCGCTGCTGCCGCCGCCGCAGCAGCAGCAGCACATCCCCGTGTACCCGCACGGCCCGCACCAGCTGCTGCTGCCGCCGCCGCAGCTGGGCCCGCTGCACGGCGCGTCGCTGCACGAGCACGGCGGCGGCGGCGGCGACGGCGGCGAAAGCAGCGGCACGCCCTGCGGCATGCCGGGCGACATGGCGGCGCCGCCGCCCGCGGCGTGCAGCGACCTCGACGGCGGCGGCGAGCACCTGGACCGGCAGCAGCAGAAGCGCGCCGCCAACCGCAAGAGCGCGCAGCTGTCGCGCCAGCGCAAGAAGGCGCACATCAACGAGCTGCGCCAGGAGCACGAGGAGCTCAAGCGGCAGGAGGAGATCCTGGCGGTCGTGCCGGACCCGGTCTTCGCGTTTGACGCGCTGACGGGGCGCATCTCCTTCGCGTCGCGCTCCGCGGCGGCGCAGTTCGGGCTGCGCGTGGAGCACCTCCTCGCCGCCAACCTCTTCGACCTCGTGACGGCGGACTGCAGCAACCGCCTGCGCGCGCTCATCGCGCGCGCGCTGGCGGACCACCCCGGCTCGCAGACGCTGCTGCTCGGCGAGCGCATGACGGTGCGCTTCCGCAAGGGCGGCGCCGCGAGCAACGTCGCCATGGCGCTCGGCGAGCTCTCGGGGCGCCTCAACCGGCAGGACGGCGGGCAGGTCGCATGCGTGTGCAGCGTGCGCGTGCTCAGCCTCATGTTCGACGACCACGGCGACGCGCAGCGCGCCGCCGCCGCGTTCGCCGCCGCCGCCGCCGCAACAGACTACAACGGCGACCAGTCCACGAGCGACATGGACCAGGATGGCGGCAGCGCGGCCAGCAGCGGCGAGGAGACGACCAGCACCGGCAGCACGCACGGCAGCGGCTGCACCAACGGCAGCGGCTTCACCAACGGCAGCGCCTTCACAAATGGCAGCGGCGGCGGCGGAGGCTCGCCCGCGCGGCAGGGGGGTGGGGCGGCAGCTGGCGGGCTGAGCGCTGCCGCCGTGGGGGCTCACGGCGGGGGGGATGCGATGGGGGACGGGGCGGGCGGGGACGCACGTGGAGACGGGTACAGCGACAGCGTCAGCCTGGAGTCGGGGGGCAATGACGGCGACGACGAGAACCTCACCGACACGGACTGCTCGTCCAGCGACAACAAGAGCGTGCAGAGCAGCGACGGCGGCGGCAGCGACGGCGGCGCGGCGCGCAAGGAGCAGGCGCACGCGCAGCAGCGGCCGCCTCAGCAGCAGCAGCACGGGGGCAGGGGCGATGCGGCTGGCGGCGGCGGCGGCAGCGGCGGTGGCAACACGTCGTCGTCCTCCTCTTTGTCAAGCAAAGGCAAGACGACTGCCAGCGGCCACAGCAGCAGCGGCAGCAGCAGCAGGGCCAATGAGAAGCGGCGGCAGGACAGCAGCGGCGGCGGCGGCGCGTACGCTGCGCCAGAACAGCAGCAGCGCGATGCCAAGCTGTTTGATGGCGCAGCGCAGACGGCGCAGCCAGCTCTACCGCTTGCGCTTGTGGCAGGACAGGACGGCACTGTCCCCGTGCGCAACGCGAAGCGCCAGCGGGTGCATTACGAAGACGACAACGTCGCTGCGCTGCCGGATGCCGGCGCGCCTGGGCAGTCGCATTTGTCGCACCAGAACTGGCAGCAGCAGCAGCAGTGGCAGCAGCACCCGCACCACTGGCAGCCTCTGCAGCAGCATCCGCAGCACTGGCCGCTGCCGCCGCCGCTGGCGCAGCAGCACCAGCAGCAGCAGCATCAACAGTGGGCAGACACACGCTGTGGGACCGTCACGTCGAATGCGCAGGCAGCGGCAGCGCCATGCAGGAGGTTCACGAAGCCACAGCACCTGCTAGCGCTAACGCTAGCGCGGGGGCAGCAAGTACCATAGCAGGACAGGTGAACAGCGGTGCCGCGTTAGTTCAAGCTGCTGCCAGCAGTGCGTCCAATAGAGAGGGTAGAACGTGCATTGTCAGCTTGTAGCTTGTGAGTGCATGTTCATATGTATTTTCATAAATGACTACATGTAAGCCGCCAGCGGCTCTTGGCAGTACTCTGTGCCTGCAGCGTCTTTTGGTGCCTGTGATATTGAAATGTTGATTGGCATGTGACACTTTGCGATAGCTCCTGTGGCAGTAGTAATGGCCGCAGCGCCTTTTGGTGCTTGTAAATTGTTGTGTGGCATTGCGTGCAGCCCGTTGTGAGCGTGCATGTGCGGCTTGGCACTCACCCTAGGTAGCTCACATATACGAGAGCCATAGGAGGGGGCTTGGCCAATGTTTTGATGATATGCAGTCCATGAGGCGGCTACTCAGCATCATTGATGAAAAGAAGGCAGAGGTAATCCGCTGCCCGTATCTTGCATGTCAGTGGCAATCTACTTGTTGCGTGTTGCCACCGCCTGTACTGATGCAAAGTGGCCAAGTAGGGGCGGGGAGCACTCCTGCCATCATGCTCTGTGGTCACAGTTGCAGCACAAGATGACAAGAGCATGGATGCGTTGTTGGCGTCCTGGTATGAGGCCATTGCTGTGAGGTTGAACAAGTACTTTTTATTAATTCTCGCTCAGGGCGCGAAAAAGCCCAGATGATTGGCACCTAGCTGTAAGGAATCTACATGTCGTATGACAGTCTGAAAGTGTCGCAACGACAACCACTCAAACGCCGCCGCCGCCAAATGGCATCTCGGGGTCCTCCCCTACGTCCTCCTCCATGTGCCCCCCCCCCCTGGAATCTGCCATGTGTGTCATGACACGGCCAGAGTACGCCATGTGGAGCGCTGCCGACAGTGCCGAGCGTAAGCGCGCCAGGGCGATGCCCTTGAGAGCTTTAGGGCGCGCTCCTCCGGGCACTGACATCCTGCTGGCATACTCCGTCGCCACAGCCTCCAGCAGCTTCCGCCCCTGCTCCCCGATGCTGCCAAATGACCCTATTGCCAAAGTGGCAAGTTTGTAGCAATTCTGATCATAATGACCAGAATAGTGGGTACTTCTACTTGAGTTATCATCACATGTGGTACCAGTACGGCCACTACGACAGTGATCAGCAAACACTCAAGCTGCGCGCCGTTGAGGGCAAACAAGCAACATGTTGAGTATTGCATCAGACGTACTCTCAGAATTCGGCTAGAAGTGTAGCTCATGCCATCTGCTGCATGGAAAAGGATCGGTGGCAGCAACGCGTCCTGACATGCAGGGTCGTAACCCATGACAAGCCCATACTGTCGATATAGCACAATGATCATCAGGCAAAAGAGGCTACAAGGTGGCGTGATGTGCACAAATCAGTGAGTGAAGAAGGGCAGAGATACAGAGAACGGCACCACAAGAGAACCACGAAATGCACAAGCACACAAGCTGGGTGTAGCTACCTGCTGCAGATTGCTGCATACAGTATATTCAACAGGTGCCGACCCTGGTGCTGGCATCGCATAAGTAGCACTCATACTTGTGATAACGACACCACCACAGCTTCAACTTGAAGTGACGCAACCACACACAATGCCCACCTACTTGCCCACTCTTCTTGTGGCTTGCTCACACTACTCGGGATGTGAGCACTCTCACTCAGTACAAGGATGAAGACGGCACACAACCAGCGACGGCGGATGCAAGGGGCTGCCGCTGATGTGCGTCCGTTGAGCACTGCGGCAGACACAGTTGAACTTGAAGTTTTGTAAGTAACGCACTGACGCATCCATGCGATGGGAAACGGTCCACTTTTGTTGCAAGGCAGTTTGACGCTGCCTCAGGGGGTGATGGCACCCTGTCTTGGCCATGCCTTCAGCTACGGATGATGATGGTGATGCCTCAGGGGACGAAGTTGAACACCGTCACTGTCTCGACGCTGGATTGCTGGGCAGATGTCAAGGGACGGCGCGGCATTACTGCTTGACGTACGAGGCGCCGTGCTCCCTGCATGCGTTTCGAAGGACCGCCGACAGGTGCGTCTGGAGAGCCTGTGCAGCGGAAGAGCACGACAGATTAGCGGAGTCAGGTACCTATCGTGATACTGTCAGCTCGGCAATTAACAGCAAGAGCACGGCTAGACGCCTCATGTTGTCGCTGCTCTTGTGCAGCAGTGATGCTCTGCGCTCTGCTTCTGTGCGGGTGTGATGGCTGCTGGTTGACACAGCACCCGAAGGAGCCATGTTTTAACAGAGGCACCCGTGCTTCTTTCCATGGCTGCACTGCCATGAGGGCTGAGCTTAGCGAGCCAAATTAAATTTGAACTTTGAGCGCGCAGGTCAATCAGTGGTGCCGACACATGTGCTGTACAACATTGATGATTTGTTCAACCATTGTATACTTCAAAAAGTGTCACGAACTGGCCACAAAACCCGAACATTTTCAAGTGATCAACGTTGTAAATAACCTGGCCCTCTCAAGGTCATACAACAACTATAACTGCGGCAAATCAACAATCAATCAATAAGCAAGAATGTACCATACCATTGTCAAGTGAGTTCATGCATGCCTGAGCACTCTCATGCGTGATGGCGTGTTAAAGCCTTGGATCCAACACATCTGCAATATGGTGAGCCTGAGTTGTTGCTGAGCGACCATACCTGTTTTGCAAAGACATATGTGGAAACTTGCGCATCTTTGCTCTGCACGCTCTCAGCAAGTACGTTTTGCCACGTGTGCACCGCTACATCTAAATCGTCTTGGGGCTAGGATAAGGTCATGGGCCATGTGGTCTGGCAGCACTCAACATGACACTTGTACCATACTTGTGCAGCTACTGCCTTTGCGTGCCAACGTGCAGTACTACTCATTGAGCTGAGCATATCGCTGGCGCTGGAGTTGGCGGAGCGCGTCATGGCGTACACACGCGGAGCGCGAATGCTGGGCTGTGTTGCAGCGCCGGTATCCAAGCTCCTAGGGCACAGCGCAGCCTAGGCGGCTGCGCTGACGCAAGCTTTTCGATTTGCATAGGCAACCCGGCCTCCCTTGGGCCTTTATAAATACAAGTCCATACGTACTACGCCAAACTTGCGCGATCAACTGCGTAATGGCAGTTGACAAAGTGGCCCAGAACCATAGCCCACCTTGAGTCTCCGCTCGCATCGGTGTCGCGCGAATGCGGACAGGTGGCGGTCGTGTGCGGCGCGGCGCAGGGCGCGAATGGCGTGCGCAAGCATCTGCACGCGGCGGTGCGGCAGGCGGCGCACGTCGCGGGCAGCGGCAGCGCAGCTCTGCAGAGACACAGGCGGAGTACCGAGTCAACGGCGAGAGTGAGTCGGACAGCAGCATGCACAATAGCTCAATTGATCAATGCACGTCCGCTATTTGGCAGAGGGGGGTGGTGATGCGATGACAAGCACACCAAGAGTCTGAGAGCTGGCGGTATCCTCATTAGGCCATCATGAAGATGAGCAACTTCTCCTCTAGTCAGGTCTATGCAGTGAGCTAAGGGTTGAAGTTAGGTTCCAATCACAGGGTCTGTGCTTGCACTGTTCTGCGTCTCCACTTGGGTTCAGGGTTAGTTAGGGTCACCTGCCCAGCAACGGGTCAAACCGACAGCAGACTCAGCATGCACAGACGCTCTGGGTGCAACGCCTGCAATTTGCAGGCATACGACATAGGCACGCCATTGTGTTGTCTCTATGCAAGCGATTTCTTTAAACCAGGTTTAAAGCTCCATACGGAGGCCCCGATGCTATGGCCACAGAGCGCCATTGTACATGCACAACCCCTACAGCTGAATTTGCCTTCACACGCACCTTGCGCGCCGCCCCTTCTGCCGCCCCGCGCAGATGCGTGGACGCTGAGCCATGATGCATCAGTGCTGAGCCGTGCCCGGGCGCTGAACCATGCTGCACAGGCGCTGAGCCGTGGTGCGCGGGTGCTGAGCCGTGATGCGCCAGTGCTGAGCCGTGATGCACGGGCGCTGAGTCGTGGCGTGCAGTCACAAACGCGTGGTGCGGGGCCGCGCTGAGCGTTGCCGCATCTGCTGAGCACTGAGCTGCGCCGTGCACCCACATCGGCGGCGGCGGCAGAGGCGGCGCCAAGGCGTCGCAGATGCACCGCGCGAGCGCAGCGCCGCGCACGCCGTGCAGCAGCGAGCCGTCGCTGCAACTATCGCTGTAACCGTCGCTGCAACTGCCGGTGCGGCACGGCAGGTCTCGCTCTGGACCGAGGTCTGGCACAACGTCCAGGTCAGCACTGGCCTCTGATGTGGAGCGTCGCAGCCAGGGCTGGGCGGTTGGGCCCGTGGCATGGTTGAGCGATGGGGAGGTGGGGCAGGGTAGGGGTAGGTATGCTGGGGGGGCTGGTATGTATCGGAGCAGCTCTGCGACACTGGGCAGTTGCTGGTAGTGAGCGGCGCCGCGATGGTCGGCGAGCTGCGGAGCGTTGGAGACAGGCAAACGGTGCAGCGCGCGTGCAGCTGAGTGTGACAGGTGGACAGCATCGATGCTGAGCATGTGGCACGCATGCATTACTTGTACCATGTGCATCACTGCTGTCACGACTGCTGCCAAAACTCTGGCGCATAAATTCAAGGCTCGTCGCAGCAGCAAGTTGCCGTCGGCCACAGCTCACTCATGACAATGAAATGGGGCTTCGGCTGTACTGTTTGCACAAGTCATTGTGTATGCGTGATCAAGGAGGGTATGCATGAAGCTTGTATGAGGCCCTGCTGAAAAGCTGCTGAGAGTAGTTGAAGTTTAAACAGCAGCTCTGCTTAATCCTCTACCTGCTCCAGTAGTTCTCTGATGAGCCTATAATGTGGCAGCAAAAAAAATGAACCTAGGGGGATTGATAACTCAGTAAAAACGTGCGCTGCTGTTAACCTCCTACCCAACGCAGTGACTGGTACACCTGACGTATCGACGCGCTGGTGCTTTGCAACTATACAGTAATAGCTGGTAAATTGTTGGCTTACCGGCAAAGTTGGCAAGCTTGGCCTTGTGGCATGGCAGTAGTCGAAGCCGATGCCCGTCCACGGAAACGGAGCTGATGCACCGCCATGTTGCCTGTCAGTGGCCCGTTGGAAGTCCCTCTGTTGGAAGTCCCGCTGTAGCAGCGATGACGCTTCGGCCGTCGACGCCTTTGCCCACGTACAGATGCTGCTCCTGCTGGACAACCAGCGGAAACCATTTAGCAAGCATGCACCATGAACCATTGAATGCTGGCTGCGCATGACGAGCATGATGCACCCACAGGCAAAGTCTGCGGTGGTTATTCAAGTTGCATGTTCATCGTGCGCCTTGCGGAGCGTCTGTCAAACATTCACAGTAGGAAACGCCTCGCCGTGACTGAGGACAATGGCGACCAAATACGCCAATCGTGTGCTGCCATTCAGGGCGGGCAATCAATGAAAGCCATCCTTCTAACAGCATACTGAGGGCTTACTGCTGGGACCAGACGACGCGCGCTGTCATAGCTGCATACAGAATGAATATTTTGGGGAGCACTGGCGCAGGTGAAACTGTGGCAATCTATGTAGCACAAATTTCATGCCACCAAGACCCATTACGCACCTAGCTGTGTCAACACCGGGAATGTCGCAAGAATTGGTGTCACGGGGCTGCTGTGGCTCCAGGCTGCTAGCTTCGTGTGCAACCTGACCGAGGCTGGAACGCCTTGCGGGGATGCGGGGGACCGGCTGCAAGGTTTGGTCATGCAGGTGACGCATAGCCCTGCCCGCTCGCTTGGCTAACACCCTGATGGCCACCAGCAGTACCTGCAGCTCTGCCATCTGCTGCGAGCTAAGAACGCAGGCTTGCCCGCGACGTGAGGTGAGACACTGTGCCTGCCACGCTCTAGTCCTCCTGCGAACACGCGCCAGCGCCGCAATAAAAGCGCCTGGCATTGGGCTGTGCTGCGTCGCCACTGCAGCGACTGCAGCGGCATTCAATAATCCTGCCTCGCGCTTGATTGTTAGGCTGCGCATGCTCTCGTCTGGGTTTCAGAGTGAACATCATCGCTGCTCCCAGGCCGGCAGCAACAGAGCGGGGTGTCCCGGTAGCCAGCTCACCAATAAACCGGCACACTACTTCCAAAAGTGCCCCGTGAAGAACCGGCCACCGTTTGCAGATTAGACGCTCACCGAGGTGGTGGTCGTTCACTATGCCCCTAGCTCGAAGTGTCCGTCAAAGCTGTCTCTATTTAGCCGGGCAAATTTAGGGGTGGACGCTGCTGCGCAAGAGGTGCTAAACAATAGCTTCATAGGTCAGGCTCTTGCGTGTCCGAGGCGCACGATGGCCCGGACGGAGGTGTTGCAACTTTCGCAGAGCTCACTCAGCTCAGCTCTCCCCGGCTGCTCCCCTGATTTCAGCGAAGCTTCCCGAGTTGAAGTTGAACAAGCGACACCAGAAGCCCCCCCCCCCCCCCCCCCCCCCCCGTGTTGTGTGTGTGCACTTCTGCCTGATGTGCAAGACATGTATGAAGCGCATTGGGGTGCAGCGGGTGTCGCTCTACAATATCCACACCAGCAGCCCTCTGAACCGCTGAACCAGGTTAATGCAGCGTGTGCAAGCAATCCTTCTGATGTTCTACCCAGCGATGTAACCCAGCCCAGGTGCTGCAATCTTCGGGCAGGTGTCACGGCTCAGCAATGTGCACCCAGATCTGATATTATACGCAAGAAACACACAATGCGGCCGATGCCGCACCTGATATTCACCGCAACGTCATCCACCGCAGTTGTACGCTGAGCCACTGACGCAGTACTTGACATTTTATGGATGTCTGCAAGGACAACCGTCTTGCCCGTACCTGACCTCAATAGCATGCCCTTCTGCATGGCTGCACAACATAATCACGCCTGCACATATCGCAATGCATCCGATGCAGAGTGAGCGCGGCAATGTCACCACGACGTTAACATTCGTCACCACGACGTTAACATTCATGCTTGGCAGACATGTGGGTCCTCAGCGCAACAGGAAACATAGACGTGTCACCTGGTTTGCACTCCAGCCGTCTAGATCCACCTTAAGTTCTAACATATAGTCATGGAGGTTTTCTCTTGCTGTTTCTAGTACTTTTTATTAATTCTCGCTCAGGGCGCGAAAAAGCCCAGATGATTGGCATCTAGCTGTAAGGAATCTACATGTCGTATGACAGTCTGAAAGTGTCGCAACGACAACCACTCAAACGCCGCCGCCGCCAAATGGCATCTCGGGGTCCTCCCCTACGTCCTCCTCCATGTGCCCCCCCCCCCTGGATTCTGCCATGTGTGTCATGACACGGCCAGAGTACGCCATGTGGAGCGCTGCCGACAGTGCCGAGCGTAAGCGCGCCAGGGCGATGCCCTTGAGAGCTTTAGGGCGCGCTCCTCCGGGCACTAGTACCTTGTTAATGGTGAGGTCATTTGGTCTGGTCGGAGGCAGTGCCCCCCCAAAGTTCAAATCCAAGTTGATCTTTGAGATGCAAGTCGTGTCGTTTTGCCGCGTCTCCTGTATTACAAACCACAGCCTGAGAGTGGCTGCCTGCACAGCCAGGAACACCATGCGCCACTTCTGCTGCTGTGCCACCATTGCTCTTGAGATTCAAAGGAGTTGGTGCTGCTTGAAAATGCCTTTCCTTTACAGCTACAGCCAGGAACAGCATGCACCATTTCTGCTGCTCTGCCACCATTGCCCTTGCAATTCGAAGGCGAAATTGCAACAGGACGTCCATGCAGCAAAGTTTGCGCCCATGCGTGCGCAAGCCTGAGGTCGCAACATGGCGTCCAGCGTAATCGAGATCATGACTTGCAAATGGGACCAAGGTCATCAGCAGCTTATGGTTTGTGATCGCCACCGCGTCGGCAGACAAGCAGTCCTACAGTTTCCTAATGTGCATGCATAAATACACCAAGGACATATTGCAAAGGACATGCATGCATCCCACACAGTGAGAGGTAACACACTTACCATTGCCTGCATGCATACATTACCTGTTCAAGTCGTTGCAAAGCACGCATACATGCATCAACCGTGCCTGTCAGTCAATACCCACATGAATCATCACGAACGACTGCTGGTGGCGATTGTGCTGCACGATTTCTGGCTTACATCAACAAGCAAGACTCAAGAGCAAAAGTGTAATGCGTGTGTTACCTGCACCAATATATGCCCCTGCATGTGTTTTGCGGTAACATGCACAGTAATATGAGCGTAGCGCATGAAAACTAGTAGTTTTGAACTACATGCCCGTATAAGCATGCGCGCGCCTGCAAACAGTGCTGCACTCACAAAGCAACCAATTCACTCATCCCATTGCCAACATGCGGCTCAACTAGTTGTGCACACATTGACACTCAGCTGCTGCCACATGCTGAATGTATGGAATAAACTTACAAAGCATGCAGTGCAAGCTCAACGCCTGGTTGTGCACCCATGACACTCAGCTGCTGCCACATGCAGAATGTATGGAATATACTTACATAGCATGCAGTGCGAGCTCAACGCGCATGCCAAGCAGGCCCAGGTGCTGCACCACAGGCATTGCTACACCAAACTGGCACGGTGACGTCGCCTGCCGCAACGCCAACGCAACACACACAGATCATGACAGACTATAACTGACACACACATGAGCAGGCCGCCATACAGTCGCGCACGCAACACAAACCCCAACGCCGTGGCCTGCAATTAACGAGCAGTAGATGTGATGTATGTTCATTTACACGGCGACGGAACTGCGCGCGCGCACACGCGCTGCCGCCGCACTCCGCGCCCGCACGCGGCAATACAGAGGGAGCAGCTGCAGCAGCAGCAGCGGCAGCAGCGGCGGCGCGTCAGACGACCTGGTACTTGCCGTACGTCTGGTGGCCGGCGACGCGCAGCGTCTCCTCGTTGAGCATCCGCTGCAGCTCCGCCTTGGCGTTCTGCACGGAGAGCTTGTGCGAGCCCTCGATGCGCAGGTGCAGCTTCTCCTCGCCCGGCGCGAGCTTCTTGCCGGGCGGCGTGTAGATGCCGCGGCGCACAATCGCGACGCCCATCGTGTCCTCCACCTGCCCTATGCTCTCGCTCTGCGTCACCTTCCAGCGCGCCTGCTGCGGGTAGTCGTTGATGTCGATCGTCTCCTCGAAGTGCGCCTTCGCCGCCGGCGCGCGCCCCCCCAGCGCCAGCGACTGCGCGATAAGCTTGGCCTGCTGCAGCGCCTCCGCCTGCGACAGCGCCGGCGCCGCCGCCGCGCCGCCCCCTGCCGCCGCCGGTGGCGCTGCGAACCCCATCTTCGCCGCCGCCGCCGCCGCCAGCGCGCGCGCCCGCTCCACCGCAGGGTCACTGGATGCGCCCGCCGCCGTCGCCGCCGCCGCCGCCGCTGCCGCCACGGCCGCCGCGATGGAGTCCGTGGCGCCGGCCGCCGCTGGCTGCGCAGCGCCGCCGCCGCCGCCGCCGCCGCCGCCGCCCTCCGCGCTCTCTTCTTCCGCCATCCTGCGCTCCGCCTCCTCGTCCTCCTTGTCGCCGAGGAGGTCGCCGGCGTCGCGCAGCCCGGCGTCGATCTCATACTGGCGCTTCTCGAGGGAGCGGATCTTCTGCGCGTCCGTCTGCTCGGCGTCGTCGAACGTGAAGCCCTTGCCGGAGAAGCCGCTGTTGGCCTTGCGCGCGAGGCCGGAGGCGACCTTGGCGCCGAACGCGTCCGCCATCGCCGCCAGCTCCGGCGGCACCGGCTGATTCGCCGCCTGAAGCGCCTTGACGAGCGTCGGCGCGTGCGCCTCCTCCTCCGGCGCAATGAACGTGTACGCCGTGCCGCTGCGCCCCGCGCGCCCCGTGCGCCCGACGCGGTGCACGTAGTCCTCGAGGTGGTTCGGGCACGAGTAGTTGATGACGCAGACGAGGTCCGGGACGTCGAGGCCGCGCCCCGCGACGCTCGTCGCGACCATGAGCGTGCGCGCCTTGGATTTGAAGTCCGAAATCGTGAAGTCGCGGTCCGTCTGGTCCTTGCCGCCGTGCAGCGAGAGCGCCGGGTAGCCGCTGCGCGTCAGGTCCTGGAAGAGCGAGTCGGCCTTCTGCTGCGTGTCGACAAAGACGAGGACGTTGCCGCGCTCGTACCAGACGCCGAGCAGCTGCAGCAGGCGCATGTACTTGTCGTCCTCCTCGCGCACCTCAACGTGCTGCGTGATGGACTCGCTCGCGACGCTGCGCCCGCCGACGATGATCTCCAGCGGCGCGCGCAGCACCTTGCGCGCGAGCGCCTCCACCTTTGGCGGAAACGTCGCCGAGAAGAGCGCCGTCTGGCGGTCCGGGCGCACATTCTGCAGGATCATGCGGATCTGCGGCTCAAACCCCATGTCGAACATGCGGTCCGCCTCGTCCATGACGACGAACGAGACGCGCGCGAGCGACACGAGCTTGCCCGCCTGCATCGTCAGGATGTCGATCATGCGCCCGGGGGTGCACACGACGATTTCCGCGCCGCGCTTGAGGTCGCCGATCTGGTCCGCCACCATGGCCCCGCCGTAGACGGCCGTGACCCGCAGCCCCAGGGCCTTGGTGAACTTCTTCGCCTCCGTGTAGATCTGCACCGCGAGCTCGCGCGCCGGCGCCATGATGAGCCCTATTGGCCCCTCGCCCTCGCCGAGCGGCGGCTGGTCGAGGATGTGGCGGAAGAGCGGCAGCAGGAAGGCGAGCGTCTTGCCGCTGCCTGTGCGCGCGACGCCGATCACGTCGCGCCCGCTCATGAGCGCCGGCAGCGCCTGGCGCTGGATCGCGAACGGCGCGCCGAAGCCGAGGCGCGTGATGACGGCGAGCACGCGGTCGCGCAGGCCGCACTGCTCCCACGTCTCCACGGGCGGCGGGCAGCCCTTGCCGCGGATCTTGATCTCGAGCGCGGCGCGCGCCGCCTGCACCTGCTCGGAGGTAAGCGCGGCGAGCGCGCGCGGCACGATGTACAGGTTCTTGCGGATGGGGAGGTAGTCGATGGCGGCGTGGTCCACGGGCTTGAGCTCCTTCTTCTTCATCTGCTCCGCGAGCACCGCGAGCGCGTCCTTCTCCTTGCCGGCGCGCTCGCCCTCGTCCATGATGTCGCCCTCGCTCGCCCACATGCGCCCGAGGCGCTCCGCGTCGCGCGCGCGCGCCTCCTCCGCCTCCGCCGCCGCGCGCGCCGCCGCCGCCTCCTCCTCGCGCTGCTGCCGCAGCGCCGTCATGAACTCGACGCGCTCCTGCTCCTCCCGCGCCTCGCGCGCCGCGCGCTCCTCCTCGGTCTCCTCCCTTCGCTGTCGCGGCGCCGGCGGCGTCGCTGCTGCCGCCGCGGCCGCGGACGTGCCGCCGGCGGCAGCGGCGGCGGCGGCGGCAGCGGTCTCCTCGTCCTCGTCGTCAAAGTCGAACGCCGCCGCCTCCTCCATGTCGGACTGCGCGACGTCGCTCTCCCACGACTCCACGCCGCGCCGCCCGCCGCGCATAATGTCCTCCAGCGATATGGTGTTGGTGCCGTAGGGGTTGATCTGCTGCACGCCGCCGCCGCCGCCGCCGCCGCCCGCCTTGGACTCCTCGACGCCGCCGTCGCCGGCGCCGAACGCTGCGCTCATCGTGTCCTGTGCCACCAGCTCTGTGCTGGCTTGCAGGCTGGTCATGAATGCGTCAAGCGGGTCGACCTCCTCCGCCGCCGCCGCCGCTGCTGCCGGCGTCGCTTTCGCGGGCGGCGCAGCCGCCGCCGCAGCTGCGGCGGCCCAAGGGTCCGCCGCTGCCGCTGGCTGCAGCCGCGACGCTGCCGCCGCCGCCGCGCGCGCCGCCCTTCGGCGGCTTCTTGATGGGCTTGCCGCTCTTGTCGAGCGAGAAGAAGGAGCGGTCGTCCTCCTCGTCTTCGTCGTCGAGCTTGCCCGCCCACGCCGCGGACTTCCGGCCCGCCCTGCCCTTGCCCTTCCCCCCCAGCGACATTTTTGAGATGGTCTTGCCGCCGCCGTCCGCGACACCGCCCTGCCGCTCCGGCGCGCGCTGCTCGCGCGGCTGCTCCTGCCACCGCTGCGCCGCCTCCTTGCGCCGCGCCTCCTCCTGCTGCGCCTGCTGCCAGGCTCTCAATCGCTCCTTGCGCTTGCGCTTCTCTTCATCGAGATCCTCCGCCGCTGCCGCCGCCTCTTTCGGCGGCGGCGCCGCGGCTGCTGCTGCTGCCGCCGGTGCCGCGGCGGCCGCGGCGCCCGCGCCGCCGGCACGAGGTGCGGCAGCTGCTGCTGCCGCATGCCGGTCTGCAGCGGGTCGATCAGCGGATTTTGATCCTCGCGACGCGCTACTGCTGCTGCTGCTGGAGCTGTCGCTGCTGCGAGCTTCGAAGTCGTCCAGCTCCTTTTCAAGCTGAGCTGTCTCGTGCTCCAGGACCTTGGCGCTGAGGCTGGCTGCCAGCTTCTTGAGGATGTCGTCTTGTGGTTTGGCTCCGTTTGCCTCGCGGTCATCGCGCCTGCTACGGCCACCTCTGTCCCGATCCCGGTCATCTCGGCTGCTGCGCCGCCTGCTGGTGTCTCGCTCTGCGCTGTGGCTGCTGCGCCGGCGCCTCTGATGGCTACTCCGTCGGTCTTTGCTGCGGCTCCTGCTCCTGCTTCTATGGTGGCTTTTTCGTTTTCTGCTGCTACCGCCACCGTTCCTCTCTGGTGAGCGCGACCTTGACCTGCGGCGCCGATCCTTGTCTCTCCTCTCGTGTTTTGCCATGGTTGATCTCTTTTTGTCAACCACTACTGCCTTGGCGCAGCTGCCTCCGCACGCGGCGGGGCAATCCGGAAGGGCCTCCCTGTCCCTGCGCCAGGTGTTTGAACACTATGACAACAGCCAGTGATCGCAGCTACATGCATGGCATGCTCCATCTGAAAAGTTGAAGGCCCCCTCTAACTAGGGTTAAACCCAGGACTTCAGGGTGAACCCAGGACTTGAAGCCTACGCGCCTGAGACATATGGAAGGGTAACCTGGCAGGCTCGCTTCCCATTGGCCAAGTGGATCGATGGCATGATTACTGCCTGCGAACCTTGCTTTGGTGCCATACTTGTGGACTTCTTATTATTGCAGACACCAATTCCTAGGGTTTACTCCTATGCAACCTAGTATGCACTGCACCCCAAGAGCTTGTTCACTGGTGTTGCAACCAGGCCAGAGTCCGCGCTTCGCATGTACACCTTGCTTTAGACTTGTCACATCTGCAACTGCCTTCTGTCCGGTAGATGCACTAGTCTAATTGGACAGTTGATGCAGATGAAACGAGACATAACCCTAACCCTACCTTGTGAAACACTTCCACAGCTGCACTGCGCATAAGCTGCGATCATCACATGTAGACTAGTATAGTCTGAGTGTAAGTTGGGCATAATGACTTTGCAGCCAAGGATGCCACCAATGCATGGAAATGCCCAACTTGCACAGGGAACGAGCTGGCATCATAACCTGCGCCAGCAGCAGCAGCAGCAGCAGCAGCAGCAACAACAGGCTCCCAGGCACGGCCCACGACACTGCCAACGCGCACAATACAACGCGTTACATTCACTATCGCAGTCGTGCCACAGCATGCCTCATCACGCGCTGTCCCCCCCGACGGCAATCTTGCTGCCCCTGCGGATCTGGCCCCAGCCGATGAGGCGCCAGTGCTTGTCGACGCGGCGCGAGAGCGCAATCTTCTCGCCCTCCTCCGTGCACACGGGCTGCGTGAGGAGGATCTTGGCGAGGTCGCCCTTGACGGCCAGCACCTTGCCGCCACTGGCCGTGGAGCCAATATTCACCATGAGGATCTCCTGCTTCTGCAGCTTCTGCACCTTGGCCTGCTTGCCGCCCTCCTGCGTCTTTACGCCCAGCAAGCGCCGCAGCAGGTAGAAGGAAATTTCCACCTCCGTGAAAACGTCGGGGAGCTGCCCACGCAGACCAAGAACTTGCCCCACGAGCCTGTCAGCGCGTGTGAGAGTGGGGTCGATGCGCGTGCCTACGCCAATGAGCCCTCCCGGAACTGCAAACTGCAGGTCGTTCTGCTCAGCGTAGAGGGACAGGATCTTGGACATGATGGGCTCGCACTTGACGCTGCCGTCGCTGTTCTTGGTGACGATGCCGGGGCGCACTTCGATCTCATCCCCCAGCCGCAGGATGCCCTGATAAATGGAATGATGAAAGAGTCAGTGTGATGACATTGACATGTGTTGTGTGGCTCATCAGTGCTGATGTTTATGGATGGCAATGAGGTATCATGGCTCACTGATGGGCAATACGTGAACAGGCGATAGTGAGTACACGAGCAACTTCTTGACAGTATGCAGACAGACTTGCATGTCTCACCACATAATCAGGTACCATGCATGAGCTACACAGCTGGTCACATTGTTGCGATGAATGCGCAGTCAGAAAGTAGAACATGTGGTCTGCGTGAAACGCCATCGCTTTCCGAAAAACATTGAAACATAATGAATTTGCAAGGGGCCAGCAATTGGCCTGTAGACGCAAAGTGAGCACGACACAGTAGCCTTCATCCTCTGGCAACACTGAGGGCAGTGCCTGATCGAACACAGCCGAGTCAACTTGGCATACAAGTGAACGTCACCAACAGTTGAAGGCTTCCATCAATGAATGTATTCTACCTTCAAGTAACGGGTATGAGCATGTGCACGCACGCAGCAGAAACGTCAACTTCTATGTGCCACAACTTCGAGAGCATTTGATACGAGGTGTATGGCTCTGAGCAAGTGCGCGCATGCAGCAGAAACTTCAACATCCATGCGCCACAAATCTGGCCGCATCCAATATTATGTGTCAACATTATGTCCACATGAGCATACCAATGCAACAATGCAACGTCATCCGCATCATGCATACATACCTGTAGAATGGACCCCCCCGCCACCCCCCCGCGCAGCCCAGCCACCTCCTCTCCCGGCTTGTTGATGTCAAATGATCGGATGACGATCAACCGCGGCACGCTGGTGAAGTCGCGCACCGGTATGGGTATGTTGTTGCAGATGTACTCGCACACGACATCGACGTTGTAGCGCATCACGGCGCTAATAGGGATAATGGGCGCGTTGTCGGCCACCGTCCCCGCGACAAAGCGTTTGATCTGCTCGTGCTGCAGCAGCGCCTGGTCCTGCTTGACCAGGTCCACCTTGTTCTGCAGTATGATGATGTTTTGCAGGCGCATGATCTCCACTGCTGCAAGGTGCTCGCTCGTCTGCGGCTGCGGGCAGGGCTCGTTGCCCGCTACTAACAGCAGCGCAGCGTCCATGACCTGCACAGAGTGTGAGCAATACATGTGAGCATTTAGAACGCCACGTTCATAGGATGCCATTCGGCCAATCGAGTGCCTGTTGTCAGAAAAAGAGCAAGGTGGACTCAAAACCTGTCAGTAGCAGCAGCGCATGTAACACCAGTGCTACTGAAGTTGACACCTGATTGTTAGCGGGGAATGTATACGTGGTCCAAGCGTTCACATGGACCTTGAGTACAGCCACGATGCAAAGACCGTTGCAATTCAAGGCTGCACAGCACAGCACCAGTCAAGTACACCCAACGATGCTAGCTACAAGCACCCAGTATGGCGGCAGGTGTAGCTGCAGCAATGACGCTCTTGGCACATCAACGTGCTGCTACCATCTCTGGTTTTCTGACTCGTTCACTGCATCTCTGCATGAACACTCTGTATAGCTGCATGCAGTGGCATGCCTACTTACCGCTGCGCCGTTGAGCATGGTTGCCATGAGAATATCGTGGCCCGGGCAGTCCACAAAGCTGACGTGTCGCTGCAAGTGCCACTGCTTGCCGTTCTCCTCGAAGACATCAGCATGAGCACTGCCACGTGATGTGTAGTTGCCCAGTTCCCCCTCCCGCGCCCCCTCCTGCGCCTTGTACACCTTAGCATTGGCATAGCCCAGTTTGATGGTGATGTTTCGCTCCAGTTCATTCTTGAAGCGGACGGTCTGCACGCCTGATATTGCCTTGACGACAGTGGATTTGCCATGTGCCACGTGTCCGATAGTGCCAATGTTGATGGTGGCCTGTCTGCTGATGACCTCTGGTGTGAGGGGGGTCAGCTTGGCAGGGTCAAGCGTGGACAAGTCCTGCATTTCGGCAGTTACACGGACAATTGTGGAAATCAACAGTCAGTCAAAAGTCGGTGTCAATGTCACCATATATCAACACCTCTTCGCAACTTTCCCAGGCATGATGTGAAAAAAACGGGTATGCCTGCCAGTTCATGCAGCACTGCTATACATGTAGAGCACAGGTGATGGCATCAACACAACCTGTCGCCTGGCTACAATCTAACACTCATCTGAAAACGACAATGACGGGCCAGCATTGCCAGAGTGGGCAGCACTGCGACTTCACATGTCTAAATTGAATGCAGGTGCCACTGCACTGGATTATCGGAGTGACTCTACACTACAGCCAGCGCATTTCAGATGCCTCACTGACGCTCATTATCAAGCTCAACTAGACGCATGCATCATGAGCTCTCACCTGCTTGGCCAAGTGGTCTTGCCTAGTTGGTCCTCCCTGCTTTTTGGCAGCCTTGCGAGACTCGGGCTCCGGCGCAGCAGCAACATCGTCCTCCGGGTCCGGATCCGGGTCCTCAATCTGTGTGAGTAGCATTCGCAGCAGCCCACGATAGAAGCATTGATGAGCGTCATCGGTCGGTACGTTGGTACAGGTGGGACACACCGGAGAAGCGCTTGCTCTGTTTGCTGTTGTGCGCTGTTCACCGCTGGCCGTGAGTAACAGAGCTCCTAATACCATGCGATGGAGCTCGCGTTCACGGCTGTGGATGAACTCCGCTGGAGCGCAGTACGATGCTTCGTCGCTGAGAACGCGGTTGCGGCTGCACCGCAAAGCACGAGGCTTCTGCATGCTCCAGGTCCGCACATCTGAAGCAACGGAACTCACCTCTTGCAGTTGTTCAAATTCGCTCATTTTTGCTTTGGTGTGCTGCTCCGTGCCTTTGTACTTCCGCGCCTCCTCTTTGCGTGCTTGCTGTGCAGGTCAAACACAGCTCTACGATCTGATTTTGAAGTAGCTGGAAGTTCAATCTGCGAAGGATTGCAAAAGCAGCAGCAGCAGTAGCCGTAGTGATTGCACCAGAGGTTTCTTCAGCGCTGGCAGAGCGATTTGCAGAAGCAGCCGAGCAGAATTTGAAACTGAACCGAGCGACGACAACTGCCACACGAAGTTCTACAATTTCAAGATCTATTCAAAGTTCCCACCAATCCATGCAGCGGAAGGGCAGCGTCAGTGCTGCTGTGGCAGAGCCTCAAGGCGATGAGCGGCGCTCCCTGCTGATGCTGTATAGTCAATGTGGTGGCAGCAACTGGACGATCAAAGAGGGCTGGCAACAAGCCTACGAGACTGCCATGGCAGGCAACACAACTGCGCTGCAAGGAGGCCCGTCTCCTTTGACGCATCCCGAGGTGCGGAGACCATCTGAGCCAATGACAGCTACAGTGACTTATGCCATGCGCACCTCGCTCAACGAAGGCACACGACAGGCATTGCCAACAGCGTCCAGTGCGGCTAATCCATTCGCGCCTGATGCACATAGTGGTCGGACAGCCAACCCTTTCGGTCAAGGAGCACCAGCTCGTGATACCAACGCTGCTGGTGGTAGTACTGCTGCTGCGCCGCCGCCGCAAGCCTCCACTGCCAACCCTTTCGGACCAACGCTTTCCAATCAGCAAAGCACCAACCCATTCGGCGAGAGCAGCGCGGCGGTACCCACAGCAGCAGTGTCCGCAGCACACAGTCCGCCGCCGCCGCAGCAGCAGTACGCCACCGCGACGGTGCTTCTGTCGGGAAAGCAGGCCAGCATCAGGCGCGCAATGGAGGCGGAGAGTGCGGGCACCACCAGCCGTGGCCGCCAGTGGTGGGGCGTTGGGCTGTCAAAGACGGGCAACGTCCGCGAGGTCAAGCTGGTGCGTCTGTGCGCGTGGCAGATACGAAGTCGTGTGGCCGCATGTCTGTCGCCGAGTGTCTCAACCGTCTCGCACTTGAAGCGGCGTGCAGCTGATGCGTCAACCAGTACTGTACTATTGTGATTGGGATGTCGTCCTGCGCAGGGAACACTTGCGCAATTGAGTACATACCAGACCTCACAGAATGCAGGGACAAGGTGCGGTACGTTCTGCTGATCGGCTCGTTTTGATGATCGTTTATCATGAATACGGCAATGAAACTGCCCCAGCAGCCATGGTCGTTTGTTCATGTCCGAGGCATGGTTGCATTCATGCGAATGCATTGTGATCGACACGTCCATGTAACTACTGGTGTTGCCACAACTCGTTTAATGCACATGTCCCTTGGGGGCACAGCGGGCAGCTCGCTTGTCAGCACCTGTGGCATGAGGCCAACATACGCACAAATGTGACCTTTCGCCCGCTCAAATTCTCTGACCAGATCCCAAAATCCTGAGGCATGTCATGCATCATGATCCTGTGCCCCAGCGCAGGTGCGCAACGCTCTCTGCGGCGCCCTGCCGGCCACAGTCGGCGCGCTGCGCCAGCTGCGCCTGCTGGACCTCCAAGACAACCAGCTCAGCGGGCCGCTGCCCGACGCGCTCGGCCAACTTCAACTCTTGCAGTGGCTCAACCTTGCGGGCAACATGCTCACCGGCCCCATCCCCCCCTCCATAGGCCGCATGTCCTCGCTCGTGAGCCTGGACCTCAGCCGCAACCGCCTCGAGGGCCCGCTCCCGCCCGAGATCGGCGCGCTGCCGCTGCTGCAGTCGCTGTACCTGGGCAGCAACCGCCTCTCCGGGGCGCTGCCGCCGGCGCTCGGGCGCGCGCGCAGCCTCATCTTCCTCGTCCTCTCCAACAACGCCTTCAGCGGGTGCGTGCCGGCGGAGCTCGGCGCGCTCGACTGCCTGCAGGACCTGCGCCTCGACCACAACGCGTTTGACGGCGCCGTCCCCGAGGAACTCGCGGGGCTCAAGGCGCTCAAGACGCTGCGCGTGGAGGACAATCAGCTGAGCGGTGCTGTGCCGCGCGAGCTGCGCAAGGCGCTGGGGATGGGCCCGGAGCCGGTTGTGCCCACGGGATGTCGCTGCGTGATCGCGTAGCATGGGGGCGGGAGTTGCCAAGTATACATGTAGCCCCTGGTTGCAGGGGAAGGCTCCTGCAGCTTAGCTGTACAGGGAGAGGTGCTTTTATCATGTTTGATGGTGTCAGTACAGAGATGTGTACAGCTGTACAGAGTGCAGCGGGTTGGGTACATAGCGATTTGGTCCGATCATGGCATGCGGTGTTTACGAGCGCCGTGAGCATCTCTGCGTATGATGTCACTACAAGGGCCCACGGGCACACATGAGTGACATGGCTGTCTCGCCACACCGATTCACCTCGATAATTTGAACTGCAAGTCAGCACAAGCGTGTAGTGTGTGATGCGCCTGCTTGTGCCTGTGCATAATAATAGCTGCTTCTTGTGGTGGGCCTTGGTGTTCTCATCATTTTGTGTACTGTGTGCAATCTGAAGAGCAGCATGTGAAGTCGCATGCATTTGTCCTGGGGTGCCATGACAAAACCACCCCTGATTGAGGTATCGAGGTGCTCTTTTGGTCTTGTGAAAAAAGAACCACTACAGATACAGTACAGTAACTGCCAGAAGGCACACAATTCAACTTCAGCTACTACTTGAAGTACTATTCCACTTGAAGTGTTTTGCAGTGGACCTTGTGACGGAGGCAGCAACAGGCAGCCAGCTGAGAGGATCTGTGTCGCATCGATGAGTGAATTCGAGCAGCTTCAGGAGGTACGTCGTGTCATCGCGCGATCCACGGCCGCTAATGAATGCCAGCCTGACTTTGCGGTGCAGCACGAGCCTCCAGCCTCCTAAAGGTTGGCGTCAGCAGCACAGCATCACTCATCTGTTGTATGTCCTGGTCTGCGATCTAGAACATGGTGCCAATCGTGTCGAATTTGAAAAACGTTGAGAAACTGCACTATTTACCAAATGTGTGTTGGTGTCACCTGCGAAGACGGGTGCTCCTGTTGCTCAAGTTTGCAATCGGCTCATTGCCAAGTGCAGATTGAGGACCCGGACCCGGACCCGGAGGACAATGTTGCGCCGGAGCCTGAGCCTCGCAAGGCTGCCAAAAAGCAGGGAGGGCCAACTAGGCAAGATCACTTGGCCAAGCAGGTGAGAGCTCATGATGCATGCGTCTAGTTGAGCTTGATAATGAGCGTCAGTGAGGCATCTGAAATGCGCTGACTGTAGAATCACTCCGATAATCCAGTGCATTGGCACCTGCATTCAATTTACACATGTGACGATGCCGTGCTGCCCACTCTGGCAATGCTGGCCCCCACATTGTCGCCAGCTGCCTGTTGATTGAATTCAAGCTACAGGCAGAGTTGATCCCATCAACCGTGCTCTACACTCAGTGCTGCTTCATTCATCTGGCAGGCGTACACGCTACAATACCCTCACTCCTGTGGCTGGTGCTAAGAGGTGTTGATATATGGTGACATTGACACCGACTTTTGACTGACTGTTGATTTCAACAATTGTCCGTGTAACTGCCGCAACGCAGGACTTGTCCACGCTTGACCCCGCCAAGCTGACCCCCCTCACACCAGAGGTCATCAGCAGACAGGCCACCATCAACATTGGCACTATCGGACACGTGGCACATGGCAAATCCACTGTCGTCAAGGCAATATCAGGCGTGCAGACCGTTCGCTTCAAGAACGAACTGGAGCGCAACATCACCATCAAACTGGGCTATGCCAATGCTAAGGTGTACAACGCGCAGGAGGGGGCGCGGGAGGGGGAACTGGGCAACTACACATCACGTGGCAGTGCTCACGCTGATGTTTTTGAGGAGAACGGCAAGCAGTGGCACTTGCAGCGACACGTCAGCTTTGTGGATTGCCCGGGCCACGATATTCTCATGGCAACCATGCTCAACGGCGCAGCGGTGAGCGATGTTTGCTTAGCATGCCCACTGAATACAGCTAGCTCGTAATGGACAGCTCAGAAAGGATAGCGTGAATGAGAGAGGTGTGAGGATTGTGTCTGCTAACAGCATCAATGCTGCAGCTACTCCTGCCAGCATACAGAGTTATTGTAGTGAGCCAATTTGGGTCCATACAATCAGATTCGGCTGTCGTGTGGAGTATACCTCTGCACTGCAACTGATTGTCAGCTCAATCTTGGAAGTACTGTAGTTGGCATTGATGAAGCTTGGGCACCCATTCAAAACCTAAATGCACAGAAGCTAATCGTTCCTATTGTGTGAAGTGACCACCACATCAAGTTTTTCCTGTCCTGTGAATGGTCTGCATCATCTCTGCATGTTTGCAGTGCTCGCAATTGCTGAGGACCGACTTCA
Source organism: Tribonema minus (assembly GCA_017506865.1). NCBI lineage: Eukaryota > Xanthophyceae > Tribonematales > Tribonemataceae > Tribonema > Tribonema minus. Next base: position 245,934 of record JAFCMP010000446.1, read on the forward strand.
GATTAGTGTAGAAGTACCGCTACATTGCTTGCGCTACAGCTACAGGCGAGTTTGAGGTCAAATCGATCTTTTTCTGACAAACAGGTACTCTATCGGCAGTTAATGGGCTTGGCTTTGAAATGCTCACGTATATTGCTCGTATTCTGTGCAGGTTATGGACGCTGCGCTGCTGTTAGTAGCGGGCAACGAGCCCTGCCCGCAGCCGCAGACCAGCGAGCACCTTGCAGCAGTGGAGATCATGCGCCTGCAAAACATCATCATACTGCAGAACAAGGTGGACCTGGTCAAGCAGGACCAGGCGCTGCTGCAGCACGAGCAGATCAAGCGCTTTGTCGCAGGGACGGTGGCCGACAACGCGCCCATTATCCCTATTAGCGCAGTGATGCGCTACAACGTCGATGTCGTGTGCGAGTACATCTGCAACAACATACCCATACCGGTGCGCGACTTCACCAGCGTGCCGCGGTTGATCGTCATCCGATCATTTGACATCAACAAGCCGGGAGAGGAGGTGGCTGGGCTGCGCGGGGGGGTGGCGGGGGGGTCCATTCTACAGGTATGTATGCATGATGCGGATGACGTTGCATTGTTGCATTGGTATGCTCATGTGGACATAATGTTGACACATAATATTGGATGCGGCCAGATTTGTGGCGCATGGATGTTGAAGTTTCTGCTGCATGCGCGCACTTGCTCAGAGCCATACACCTCGTATCAAATGCTCTCGAAGTTGTGGCACATAGAAGTTGACGTTTCTGCTGCGTGCGTGCACATGCTCATACCCGTTACTTGAAGGTAGAATACATTCATTGATGGAAGCCTTCAACTGTTGGTGACGTTCACTTGTATGCCAAGTTGACTCGGCTGTGTTCGATCAGGCACTGCCCTCAGTGTTGCCAGAGGATGAAGGCCACTGTGTCGTGCTCACTTTGCGTCTACAGGCCAATTGCTGGCCCCTTGCAAATTCATTATGTTTCAATGTTTTTCGGAAAGCGATGGCGTTTCACGCAGACCACATGTTCTACTTTCTGACTGCGCACTCATCGTAACAATGTGACCAGCTGTGTAGCTCATGCATGGTACCTGATTATGTGGTGAGACATGCAAGTCTGTCTGCAAACTATCAAGATGCGTGTGTGCTTCACTATCACCAATTCACTTACTGACCATCACCTGCATGTGAATATACCTCATTGCCATCCATGAACAACAGCATTCACGAATCACACATCAATGTCATTACATTGACTGTTTCACTATGTATCTCTCAGGGCATCCTGCGGCTGGGGGATGAGATTGAAGTGCGTCCCGGCATCGTCACCAAGAACAGCGACGGCAGCGTGAAGTGCGAGCCCATCATGTCCAAGATCCTGTCCCTCTACGCTGAGCAGAACGACCTGCAGTTTGCAGTTCCGGGAGGGCTCATTGGCGTAGGCACGCGCATCGACCCCACTCTCACACGCGCTGACAGGCTCGTGGGGCAAGTTCTGGGTCTGCGTGGGCAGCTCCCCGACGTTTTCACGGAGGTGGAAATTTCCTTCTACCTGCTGCGGCGCTTGCTGGGCGTAAAGACGCAGGAGGGCGGCAAGCAGGCCAAGGTGCAGAAGCTGCAGAAGCAGGAGATCCTCATGGTGAACATTGGCTCCACGGCCAGCGGCGGCAAGGTGCTGGCCGTCAAGGGCGACCTCGCCAAGATCCTCCTCACGCAGCCCGTCTGCACGGAGGAGGGCGAGAAGATTGCGCTCTCGCGCCGCGTCGACAAGCACTGGCGCCTCATCGGCTGGGGCCAGATCCGCAGGGGCAGCAAGATTGCCGTCGCGGGGGACAGCGCGTAGGGCACGTAGGTATGATTCGCGCAGCTCCAGGAGAGGCTCTGTGTAGCACGCGGGCGTGCTGCGATGCTGGTGGCAGCACTGCTGTAGTGCAACGCGCCTCAGCGGGAGGTGGCGACCGTGTGCTGAGCGTTGAGGACAGGTGGTTTTGCAGCTGCTGTGTGAAGTTTTGTCTGGTACCACAAGCACAGCCCTGCGCCAGGGCATCAAACACACATCACCACGGCTCCTCGTGCTGTGTTTTCTCCATCGCGCTCCACGATTTCACTGATTCTGCCAACTGCCTGTCAGTCTTGTTTTTTGGCCACTTGCTGATGTTCTGAGGTCTATGTCGCTGCTGGTGTCATGCTCTTCTGAGTTGTCTTCTCTGCTCGGACTGCTGTTGCTGTATACAAATTACATGACCAGACTATCTTCTCTTCGGTTTCATTCAGCGGCATTTCAATGCGGGTGGGAGTTGCACCTTTGCAATGCTGCGCACAATTGGGGAGAAAGCTGCGTCGGCACTTCGTTCTGAAGCAGGTTGGAAGAATTGCTCTTCGGGCATGATTTTGAAATGCATGACCTCATTGTGAACTATATATCATAGAGTACAATCGTGTGTGTGATCAGCAGGCTCTTCTGAATGTGCACGCAATGCATAAGTGGCCACATTCAAGTTGTGATTACATCACCATCGCCGGCATGAAGGACAGCTTGGCAAGCTGCAGGCACAAGAGCACACCAACTCTGATGCATTGCAGGCAACATGATGTTGAGGTGTGAATGCTTGCCAAAGTTTTGAAACTCTCATTGTTGTTGCTGGCTCTTCAGCGCTGCCTGAAGCTTCCTCTTGAAATGCCTGAGCACGGCCTTCGACTCCTCACGACTGATCTCAACCTCTGTGGTCATCCCGAACAACGTCTTGGTTGATGGTGGCGGTGCCCCCTCCAGACACTCGTTGATCAATGCCTGCGCGCGAGAGAAAGGTTGCCAGCGTGCAAGTGGCAGTGGCAGTGGCAGTGGTGGCGTTCAGTAATCGATGAGCAGGAGAGTCACTATCTTTCAAAGTTGTGCTGATCCTGCCCTCACCATTGACGCCAGCAGCTTCTTCTGCTTAGCTTCCTCCTGTTCCGGAGAAACCTCATGTTGCCCTGCATCCATTCGGTGCGCGCGATGCTGCTGCTCGTACAACGGGCTTTCACACTTTTGCTTTGACGACTTCAGGTTGCAGTTGCACTAGACAAACGGAAGTTTGTTGAAGCTTGTGCTCGAGTAGTAAGCTTTCAAGCAGCAGCACCTAGTCACGATGATTTCATTTCTATCAGAGTGGTGGCGGCAGGTGCAGCAGGGCCCACTGGCGCAGTGCCTGCAAGATCAGGGGATACTAGGCTGCATTGAATCCAAGATAGCAGCAATCGATGTGAGGGAGGACACGGTTCAATCGCTCTGCTTTGGTGCGGTGCTGGGACTTGTACTGCTTCTGCTGCTAGCCAAGTACCCAGGCCAGCCAATCGATTACGGCACCATGGCGGATGGCTCACAGGTCCCAGAGCAGCTTCGATTTGAGCCCACGGAGCAACCACAACGGCCAGAAAGTGCTGGGGAGGGCTCGTCGATGGACCCAACGAGCACCCTACGCAGGAGACGATCCAAGGGGACGAGTGATGGCGAGGATGCTACGGCGCCCAGCAATGGGCAAAATGCGGATGCAGTGGCCCAAAACATCAGGGCCAGCAAGCTGTCCAAAATGCTGGGGTTATCGGAGGAGCAGGTGCAGGAGGCTATCAGAGAAGCACAGAAGGAGGCAGAACAGGGGGTTAACTATGCACCGCCTCGGAGCAAGCAGGGGGTATCGCTGACCCTAGGAGCTGATGTCATCTTCTACTCTTGTCTCATTGGAGCCTTCCTCTACTATCTTCAGCACGACTCCGAGGGGGGCGCCACACGCTTCCTCACAAGTTTGTTTCCCAGGGAGATGGCGGTATTTGGGTATGGACGGCAAGATGGACGGTGACTGTTTTGTTAAATTGCCAGAAAATGTAACTGTCATTATGCAGCAACTATCGCATTGTATTGTCGTGGCTTTTCTGCAGCACCCTGATGCTGCTGATGCACGAATGTGGGAACTGCAGACTGCAGTTCATGCGCATCTAGATTGCCAATGGCAAAGGCTTTGCATCACTCTGCGCAGCGCTTTCAAGGCGCTTGCCATGCCGCGCTGACCCTGCGTCATATTGTAGCACTTGACTCATTCCTATGGCTGCACCGAATTGCAACATGTTTCTTCAACTGCTTTCATTGTACATAGGCGGAGGCAGTTGTCCGGCTGTGAAAACGTACTCAGCAACAAAATCTAGCATGCAGTGGAGCTGGCAGAAATTGCACGCACTTGTCTGATATGCCCCACAAGATGTGGCAAGGAGCACATGAGAAATTGATGTATTGCACAAATTGTGAGGCCAACTAGATGCAGATGCTAGATGCAGATGCTGAAGCGACAACAGCATGCAACGCAGCAAAGAAGTGAGGCTGGCTGGGGGACACAACGGTTGAAGATGCACGTTGCCGTAGATTAGGGCTTTTTAAGTGACCCTGTCGGGACACGCAGGGGGCGGTTCTGTGTTGCAGAAACCAAAGCCCTGTCGCGTGCCTACCACAACTGTAGGAGTGTGCGCCCTTACAATAAGCACAGACACAAAGTGGTGCCGATGGGACCCACGCGATGGCGGCAGTCGCCAGTTCATCTGCCATGACAGAAATGGCAAACGCCCACGAAATGCTGCTGACGATCACGCGCAAAACACTCGCCTCTAGCAACTTCACACCTCCTCACGCACGCTACTCACTGCTAACAGAACAGATTGACACTACAGATGCCTCACAGACACGCACACGACAGCTGTCTTCGACGCCAGGCTGGGCTGCACCTCTAAGTGGAGAGGACCCGAGCAAAGGTGTCCAAGCTCCTTGCGGTGCTGACAGTACGATGCTGCGGTGGGCAACACATGATGCGCCAATGGCAGCCACCCCCGGCCGTTGCAGTGTCCGTCCTTCTACCCCCTCCACCCCCCGCCAAACGTGCTCCCATGTTCCCATCACCCGCGAGCCTCACGCCCCTCCTGTGTGGCTGCGAGCAGCGCCGGTGCATCGCCACGGCCGTGACAGCAGCGAGCAGCAGCGCCAGGATGAGCACTGCCGCTTCTTCACTGTTGCTGCCATAAGCGGCCGGCGCGGCCCAACACAGAAGCCCTTGTGTGCTCTGCCGCCGCTGCCGCCGCTGCTGCTGCCAGGGGACAAGGCAACCCAACACTCCTAGCGCGGCGCTAATGGCCGTCGTGCCATGCTGCTCAAGCGGTGGCGGAAGACGCGGAGTTGGGTACGTGCCGGTTGCCGCACGCCTCGCCGTGTGGCGGGCACGTGCACAGGCTCAGGTCGGGGCCGTTGTCGCAGGAGCACAGCGTGTTGAAGCACGCCGCGCAGTCGCCGGTGACGCGCTGCCAGAAGGCGTCACCGCGCGCGATGGCGCGCGTCTCGTTCGCCGTGAAGTGGCTGACGACCTTGATCTCCTTGAAGATGTAGAGCCTGCCGTCGCTGGCGATGTGCCACGCGTCGGGGTCAAAGGGGGGGCCGAGGCGGTTGGAGGGGTTGCCCCACGTTGCCTGCGAGGCCACAACGCACAGCATGCGGTAGGTATGCTTAGGTCATTGCCACAACGTAGAGCACGCAGTACGCTTTGGTGATTGTAGACTTGCGTTGCCCCCACGTCGCCTGCGAGGCCACAACGTTAGAGCATTCAGCACGCTTAGGCCATTGCCACAACGTAGCGCATGCAGTACGCTTAGGTAATTACTAATTGTAGAATTGCGCATCTCGTGACAGGAGTGATGCTATGGGGGGCGAGCACAAATTGCTGACCTCCCTGGAGTCGTAAACAGTCAAGAAGAGCATGTTGAGACCAGATCATTGAGGAGCCTGTGACAGGGTGGGGGTTGAGACAAGCAAGCACTGTGCATGCAGGTTGTGGGCGATTCGTCATTGACATGCAACGCACTGTATCATGTCGACATGGGGTTAGTGTTACGCTGCTGCCTTAAATGCAGCTTGTAAGACACTGCAGCTCGGCGCATTCTGTCAACATACTGCAAGGAACTACTGCGGCGAGCAACACCAGGGACAACACATTTGCCGCTTGCATCAAGTGTCTTGGGGCAGCGTCAGAGGTAACTGAACAGTTGACTGTTCCTGAAGCAGTGACGACCGATGTTTGCTCCACGTATGCGTCACGATGCCATGCATGCTCAACAGGGGAAGCCTGTGCGTCACGCCAGACCCCGGGCCAAACAAGTACTTTCGTGAACTGCAAGGTTCGCCGCTTGGTGTTGAGGGCAGCAATCTATTTGTTTGGTCAAGCCTGCCTGGCGCGCATGCGAGCAGTAGGCTGCATGGCAATGCCTAGACGAATAGACGGTTGTGACGGTCACAAACCAAGAATTGGGGGCAGTCTTGGTCACAGGTCAAAGAGCACCTTCAGCAACGCGGAGCACTTCTAAGTATATAGTTGCGCGACACAATTCACGTACCTGCTCATAGGCAATGCCGTAGGCGCAGAAGTTGCCCCACTTGGGAGCATACTTGGCAGGACTGGCCTCGAATAGAGCTTTGTTGCTTCGCGTCGCAAAGTAAAAGGTAAACCCCTGGTACAGGCAGCTGATGCGGCTGTCGCCCTTCACAGCCGAAGACCCTTTCTCCAGACTGAAGTACGCCACCACATCCACGCCTCCCAGCACTGGCAGAGAGCTGTCTATACATGCTGTATCGGTCAATATGTCGCTGTAAGCATCCAGCTGCAAGGCAGGCTGAGAAAGAGCCGTTGCCTCGGCAGCTGCAACTCGAGAAGCTGAAGATCCGGGGAGCGTGTTGGCGCCGTTCATCACGGTAGCCAGCTGTATCCTTGGGTCTCTGCCTGTGCTCCCAGTGGTCAGCAGAAGGAACAGCACCGCTGCGGCGCCAAGTCCCACAATCGCTCCTCGTGCTTTGAGTGAAGTCTGAGGACGATTGGGCCACGTGCGCTCAGCACTGCTGCTTGAGCTGCGAGCAGAGTCTATCGCGCAAGCGCCATAAGACGCCAGCAGAGGCTGGCGCTCCCTCATGGCGGGTGCACCCGGCTTCTTCGATCAAGTGGATCTAAGGATGAGGTGCATACATACCCCCTTGAAGTTCTTCATGTTGAAGCCCCTGGCAAGCAAGAACTGCGCTGTGCAAGCTGCAGTGCACCACACACCACCAAACTCATGCAAAGAGCAATCATTGTTCATGTGCAGGCAAGGCAGGTGACCTCCCACTTGTCACTCTCAGCAAGCCCTAGGTAGGGAACACGCATATCTACATATGTAGAGACAGAACCGTCACATAAGCATGGACACAGCCGCAATGCTGCTTATTATCATAATCATTTCATTGACACAGCGCTTGCAGTAGGTTACAAGGTACACCCCCCCCCCCCCATTACACGAGCAATGTCGCTGGTTGCGCAATGCGCATCGGGCTTTTTTAAAAGAACAACTGAACTTGCAGCGCACGGATGTCGTTGGCAAATCAGCCATCAATCCCCGCCCTCCCCCAGATCATGTGTCCAGATCAGAGCGCCGGCCCTTTCTCCAAAGCCCTGAGCACTGGGCACAGGCTTATCACCTGCCCCCTTCCCCCTTCCCTCTACCGCGATGATGTCTTGCGGTGAATGGTGGAGCGTGGCGGCAGCGAGGCGACGCTGCTGCTGCTGCTGCACGTGCTGGCGCCGTCGTCTATGGTCGCGGAGGCGTCGCGGATGTTGCGCTTGGCGCGGCCGAGCTCGCACTGGTTGACTTGACTCGCGAATCGCAGCGAGCACAGCGACTCGCTGTACGAGTCGTCGGTGGGGCTGCGGGAGACACGGAGGCGATGCGCGTGGCAGTATGAGTGACAATTAGATTGGTCTCGAGCAGAAATTGCACAGCAAGCGTGCCCACAGAGAAACGGGCATCGTGGATGTTGGTGCTATATTGGGGAAACGGCATCTGCTGCATGCGACAGAGCGGCGTGTACAGTATCACAAATGTGTCACAGTCATGCAACGGTGTGAATGTGAGAAGCCACATGCTTGTATCGCTGGTCACAGAGCAAGTGCACGCCGTTGTACGCAAATGCATGCTTGACAACCTGATGTTGTCTTTCATAGCAGGGTGCGCAAGCAGTTGGCATGAAGTCTGCGATACATAGCAATCAAGACTTCAACAGGCCAGAGGGACGCGCGCTACGCGTAAGCGACAAGCGACAACGGATGCTGCCGCACACACTCCAACCCCAATTCTAACCCTACTCATAGCAGATGAAATACCAGCGCAGACACGCCCCGCGCACAATCCATCACAGCAGACCCACTACCAGGATTGACAAACACACTCATACGTTCGCGACATAGGTATACCGCCCTCAGACGCCAAAATACACGCGCTGCGTCACCTGAGGTTGACCATCATGAGCGTCTTGCCCTCCCCGCTGAGCGCCGGCTGCAGCAGGTACGTCAGCTTGCTGTTGCGGAACGGCACGTGCGCGGTCTTGTTGGCCAGCGCCGTGAAGACATCGGTCAGCGCGCTCAGCGACTTGTTGATGGCCTGCGTCTCCTTGAGCCGCTGTCCCGTCGCTCCAGACCTGCAGCATTGCTCAGCGTCAGACACAAAGGAGGTTGGTCAGGATACGCAGAGGGTCCATCGTGAAGCCGCATGTGCTCAGCATCAGACACGGGGGGGGGGTTAGGACAGTCAGAGGGTTCATTGTGAAAGCGGACGTTGGCACTCTGGAAGTGGTATAGAGACGATGACAGAATGCTGCATTTCCATGCGGTGCCAGTCAGCCCATCCTAGCCTTAGTGCGCGCAATTGAACTGTCGCTGTCGATGAACGTGCGCGAATTTGGTGCTCCGGATAGACACCGAGAGGCGTGCGCGAGTGCGTGCGATCGATGGATTGGCATGGACGCGGCCTGGCAGGATGACTCGCAACGCAGCTCCTTAGGTTTGGGGTACGAGTAAGTCGGGGTTAGGCGGCACCCCACGTAAACTGCAAAGCGGGTATCAGGCATTCATAATGCTGCATCGAAAGCTCTTCGCAAGGTTAGGGTTAGGGTTAGGGTTAGCCATGGAAGGCATCAGCATACGTCACAAACCCAGGTACTACATCCAAGGCTAGAGCTCACGACCAGTTTCAAGAGAAAAAAAGAGGTGCCAGATAAGCCCCTGGCATTGGGGCTCGCTGACCATGACAATTTGAACTTTGAGTACAAAGTGAAAAAGTGCCAAGTCCAGTCCCCCTAAGAAAAGGAAGGTATTCAAGCAGTGCGTGGCGGCGGCTGCGCCCGTTTGGAGCCGCTCGCTGCCTCTGTGTATTAATCAACACAGCAGAAGTTGAGCAACAACTCGGTAACAAAGCTGACCAGAATTATACGAAAATACAGCTGGCCGGTTGACTCAGCGCCACACTTGTCAAGCCGTGCGCCCAACACAACAGAATGAAGGTGGGACAGTATGCAAGCACTTGAAGTTTGGTGGAGCGTGAATGCCACACTTGTCAAGCCGCGCGCCCAACACAACAGAATGGAGGTGGGACAGTATGCAAGCACTTGAAGTTTGGTGGAGCGTGAACGCGCTTTACACGCAGTTTGCGCTTGTTTTGAATTGTCAATCACGTACGTACATACCTGTCGAGCCGCTCGCTGCCGGCGAGGTCCACGAGGTGCAGCGCGCCGCGCAGCGCGCTGCCCGCGGCGGCGTTGCTCGCGCGCATGTACAGCGTGAACACCTGAAGGAATGGGGGGCGAGCGACCCGGAACAGACAGCCTCTTTTGTAAGTTGCGCTTAAAGCAAGTCAGAGACCATCACCTCAGTATTTGCTTGAATCTGAAACATGTGCATCACCACCTCATGTTTTCTGTTGCATTGAGATCATGGTGTGCGGCATGCTGCGCAATTACATCTGCATTGCCAGTAAGCCGTGCTGCCACGCTTAGCACATCAACACCCACCACGCTCTGGCGATCAGCGCCAAAGGGTTTCTGGCCCTCGCCCTAGGGTTAGGCCTGACCAGGAAGTGAAGTTGCGCGTAACGGCTTTGAAGTAGAGGTAGAACTTGAAAGTAGAGACTCTGAGCCCTCGAGAGCTCTGCAGGCCGCGAAGCGTGGCCGCAGGCTTGAGACTGCGATGCGATACATGCCAAGTGCCAAAACGCCGCATGCGGTCAGCGCCGCCTGTGCAGCAACACTTCGAGCCAGCGCCATAATCAGCTGGCAGCTTCCTGGATGTTGTCGGAGGGTGTTGCCGCTGGGAGCGGCAACTAGGCCCCAGAGCGCTGATTGGTGAACGGTTGTAGCAGTACGCACGTACGCATACCCATCTCGCAAAAAACAGCACGCCCAGATGCATCAGTAGTGCGGAGACTTGCGCGCGCCATGACTTAAGAAGGCTTGCGCCCTGAAGGGTCCCTCACGCTGTGGCTTCGTGACGATCTCGCGTTCATGGAGGTGCAGCCAACGGCGCGGTGGCGCGCTGCAAGCTCCAGGATGCGTTCCACCTCCCCCGTGTCGGTGGGGTCGAGGGGCAGCAGCGTGAGGTCCGTGACGGGCGACATGCTGCCGCTGCGCGTGTCGTGCTTGATCTCGTGGCGCGCGTCGTAGGACGCGTCGTTGGCGGCGCCGGGCGCACGCTCGCGCAGGAGGTCGCGAATCTGGCGCGTGCGGTGTGTGCGTATCGCGCAGGCGTAGGTACGTGTATGAGCATCGTTGTTGTGGCAGATACGTGTTGCGCAGGCGTATATACATATATCTTTGAGCATCGTCTTGTCACAGGTGCGTCGTAGGACGAGTCATCGGCGGCGCCGGGGGCGCGCTCGCGCAGAAGGTCGCGGATCTGGCGCGTGCGGTGAGTACGTGTCGCGCAGGAGCATGCATGTGTATGAGCGAATACACACATGCGTATGAGCGAATACACGTTGCGCAGGCGTATATACATGTGTCTATGAGCATCGTCTTGTCGCAAGTGCGTCGTAGCACGAGCCGTTGGCGTATAGCGCAGGCGTAGGTACGTATTTGAGCATAGTTGTTGTGTGCAGGTGTGGCGCAGGCGTTTGCATGTCTATGAGCATCTGCTGTGTGGCAGGCGCGTATTGCTGACGCTGGCGCCGGGGGCGCGCTCGAGTCGGAGGCCGCGGATCTGTTGCGCATGGTGAGTACGTATCGCTGTATGTGTATACATGTGTCTATGAGCATCAGCGGGGGGGTGGGTAGCGCGCAGGCGAATGCGTGCATGTGGGTGACTGTGTTGTGGCGGGTACGAGTTGTGCAGACGTATACCGTTTGTCTATGAGCATTGTCTCGTGGCGCGCGTCGTATGCAGAGTCGTTCCTCGCGCCGGGGGCGCGCTCTCGCAGGAGGTCGCGGACCTGGCGCGCGTGTGTGTGTGTGGGGGGGGAGGTATGTACCATGCACAGGCTCATGTATGTGTGTGTGTGAGCATCTTTGTTGTGTGCAGGTGTGGCGCAGGCGCATGTATGTATGTATACCTGCATGTCCACAAGTACATGTCTGCTGTGTGGCACACGCGTGATGCTGCTGCTGGCACCGCAGGCGCGGACGCGCTCGCGCAGGAGGTCGCGGATGTGTCGCGTGCGGTGGGGGGTGGGTGGGGGGGGGGGGGGGGGGTATGTATCGCACGCAGGCATATACATGATATTAGTGTAATCAACATGAAGATGTCGCCACAGAAGCTGCTGCGTCGGCCGAAGTGGTGCTGAGGCTATGTTTGCGACCCGCAAAAGGTGGACGTGGTGGACATGCTTGGGAGAGGAGCTGCAACAGCATTACAGGTTGAGGTTCAGTACAGACTTGGCACCTCAAAGAAAAGGAAAGCCTGGAGAAGGAAGGGGCTACAAGCACCCTGGCGCTATCAGCAACCGCTATCACATACTTCAAAGACAAAGGCAGGCACGTTCAAGCAGGGAATCTCTGCGCCAGCTGCGCCATTCAACACGAAGAACGCTGACTGTCAAATGCCGTGTGTCATGTGTGCATGCCGCGCAACCTCGCAGATGCGGGCAAAATTTGAGCACTGTCACGGCCCTGCACAGAGGAGCGTCACCGCGCACGGTGATTTTCACTCATGCAATAGGTACTTGGTGAGTCACCTGCTTGCAGTTGTTACGCTAGAGAAAGAGGTGTGTGGTGTCGCCGAGGCATGAGCGCACTCACGCCTGCATGCATGGCTGGGATCATCGCTCATCACCTGCTCAATTGCAGCAAGACCACGGACACGTTGTAAAGCACCCCACGCTGCTCGGCAGACAGGCCTACTTACACAAGACATGGTTTGCAGCATGGCTCGTCACCTGCTCGGTTACAGATCACACGGACATCTTGTAGGCCCACCCCTGCTTCTCGGCGGACATACCTAAAACATTGGGCATGCTTTGCAGCATCGTTCATCACCTGCTCATTGTAGATTTCAAGGAAACTCGCGCTCATCTTGTAGGCCCACCCCTGCTTCTCGAGGCTGCACTTGTAGCGGCCGACCTGCTCCATCGCACGCGGAATGATGCCGCGCATGGGCCCCGCGCCAGACCCTGACGCAGCAGGTGCGACAAAGGGTGTTGAACATGTACGAGCGCTGTACCAGCATGTTCCATGTATTACAAAGAGAACAAATTCGGGATGAAGCCGGGCTTGGGCCCCGTGCCGGACTCTGACGCAGCAGGTGCGCAGGTGTTGAGTTTGTGCGCAGTGGCCAATGCACGCGCTGAACGAGGCAGTTGGCATGATCATGTACATACATACATGCCATGCACGACAGGTCCTGCGTCAGACCCTGACACGACAGGTGCGGCAGAGCGCGTTGCCGATGTGCTCGATGCGAGCGGTGGACGAGGCACTCTGCATAGCTCGTGTATATCACTACACGCATTCACATGTAGAAGACCATGCTGCACGAGGACATGCATACCTAACCCTAACCCTAACCCTAACCCTACATGCGCGTGTTGACCACATGTTGACGTCCGCATGCAGTTACGCATGTATGCGTGTATGCTCTACAAATCGTTGACACTCATGTGCAAAGTTGAAGAAAGCAGTGCTCATGCGAAAGACTTGCTTGCATGCAATACCGCACATGACGAGAATCATCAAAGCCGTGCCACGCAAGAAGAGCAGTGCCGGAGCAGTGATGCGCCGTGCAGCAACTGCAACAAGTGACTCACCTACAACAGTGTGCGTCTTGCCGGAGCCGGTCTGGCCGTAGCTGAACAGGCACACGTTGTAGCCATCCAGAGCGCTCTGGACGAACTGAAGAGAGGGGAAGAGACAGCACAATACGCAAGAGATGATGATGGGGGTGAGCCAATGCGCAGGCTGTCGCGAAAACGTTGACAAGCAACCGTGCTGCGCCATTGCCACTGCTGTGGATGCACCTTGCAGTTCAAACATGGTGGAGTCAGCATGGCACAGCAAGTGCACATAGCAATCATGTATGCGGCTGTATGAGCAGCAGGTGTTGTTGCTTTTTGTGTTGCCAGTTTTTGCCCACCCCCAAATCAAAGATGGAGAGAGCCCCCCCACATCGCGCTGGCAAGGGTTAGACCAGCCCACGCTGAGCCAGCTGCATGCCGCATGAATGCCAAGTCTTGATGCATCACCTACACCGCAACTGCCATTGCTCAACCTGTGACGCCTCCGCAATCACGGCCTTTCGCATGCTAGTCAGCAGACACGCACATGGCTTGACCTTTACCTACTTCAAGAACTACTCCAACCAACTTTAGGGAGTGACGCACCTCTGAAACCTCCGCGAACACGGCCTCCTGCCCCGCGCTCGGCGGAAACACCCTGTCAAACGCGAAAGTGTCCGTCTTGACCACCGCGCCGCTGCCGCCGTCGCCGCCGCGCTGCGCGTCGCGCTTCACGATGACGCAGCTGACGCCGTCGCCGCGAGCGCTGATGGCGGGGGCCGCGCCTGCGGGGGCCTGGTCGTCGGGCAGGAATGGGCGCACACGCGCGTACACTCGCACGTTGCCACGCAGCTGCAGTGCGACGGCAGCAGCGGTAGGGTTGACGTGGTGGGGTCAGGGTTAGGGCGGAACACATGCGGGGGATTGGTCGTCGGGCAGAAATGGGCGCACACGTGCGTACACTCGCACATTCCCGTGCAGCTGCCAGGGGCGAATGAGGGTGAGGGTTGAAGTGGTTGGGTTAGGGCAGCGCACATGCGGGGTATGTCATAGCACGCGGCCTTGCAGTTGCAGGAAGCGGCATTGGGGTTTGAGGCAGCAAGTCAGGGTTAAGGTGAGAGCGGTGCAAAGTTAAGGTTGGGATGTGAGTGTGTAGATCAGCGGATGAGGCTTATCGTCAAAAATCTGCATAGTCAGGGCTTGGGTGAGAGCTGCGCGCGCTGCCGGGAAAAAAGCAGGGCTAGTGCTGCGTAGATGGGGTTAGGGGTAGTACAGCGCATATGGAGGGGGAGAGGAGTCACGGTTCGCCACTGTTGTAGGCGTACAGGCGATGCTTGGCGAGGACTGTATGTCGTCAGGCTCGTGGATGTTTAGCGCGCTGCACAGCTGCGGGGGAGCGCATAGGTGGCGAGTGCGAGAGATTGCGATTTAGCACATGCATACGCTTGATGATGCTCGGCGAGTTCGCCGCCGTGCACGCTGCCGCTGCCGGCTGCGCGTCTGTTTCCAGAAGTACAAAAGCGCTGGATGCCGCATGCTCTGTGAAATGTGACACCAACGCTACAACGCGCGCGCTTCCCTTTGAAAGCATTGGGCGATTGTGCCTGAGAAACAAAGGGTCATCGACGAAGCTGATACTTCAATTTGAGGTTTGTACGACGCGCATCACACCAGGCGCTTGACCACAGCAGCGCTCCGCTCACCTTCTGCACCAGGTTGCACAGCTTCCACCGGTGCACCTTGCAATCGCGCACTTGTGAGGTGCTACTTCAACTTGAGATTAGTAAGAGGGCAAGATAATTTCTACAACAGCTTCTACTGCTTCAACTTGAGGTTAGCAAAACGTCACACTATCAGTCACACCAGGCGCTCAGCTCACCTCCTGCACCAGGTTGTGCAGCTTTCGCCGCTGCACCTCGCCATCGCGCACTTTTCCGTCCAACTCCGCGACAGCGGCCTCTAGGCGCTGGCGTTCGCTCAACCTGTCCGCCTCTAGCGCGGCCAGGCGCACGCGGGCGATGTCCAAGTCGCCCTGCGCGCCGTAAGGGATAGGGGTGTGGGGTTGGGTTTAGGGTTAGCGCAAAGAAGTAGGGTTAGGGGCAGGGATGCCGAACGAAAGCTCTGCAGGGTCATGTGGCATCAACAACAACCCTAACAACAACATGAATAATGTCCAAGTCGCCCTGCGGCGCTGTGAGGAGTAGGAGTGTGGGGTTAGGTTTAGGGTCAGCTGGGAGCAGTGGGGATGGGATCAGGGTGACAACACGAGGGCAGGCTGCCAGACAATGGCTCAGCGGGGGCCAAGTGGCATCAACAACAACGCTAATAATGTTTATGTCGCCCTGTGCGCTGAGAGGACGACACAACAAGGGCTAGGGTTGGGGTCAGGATGATCTAGTGGGGGTCATGCGGATAGTGCAGGGGCACTGACACCAGCGCTCAACCACTTCGGCTCACCTGCGCCCGCGTGAGCTCCTGCAGGTGCTCCTGCATGACAAAAGACGTCGCCGCCTGCACTGCCTCATCTCTAGCCCTAATCCTAGCCCCAACCCTAACCCTAGCTCAGCGCTCAACAGCGCTCAACCCCTCCTCCCTCACCTGCGCCCGCGTGAGCTCCTGCAAGCGCTCCTGCGTCACGGACGACGTCACCGACTGCAATGCCTCCTGTTCAACCCTAGCCCTAACCCTAACCTCAACACTAACCCTACGTACAGCGCTCAACCCCACCTCCCTCACCTGCGCGCGCGTGAGCTCCTGCAGGTGCTCCTGCGTAACCAACGACGTCGCCGACTGCATGCCTCATGTTTCACCCTAGATTATAGGTTTAACTTGTAGGTTAGGGCCCTAACCCTAACCCTAACGCAGCGCTCAACAGCGCTCAAGCACACGGCTCACCTGCGCGCGCGTGAGTTCCTGCAGATGCTCCTGCGTAACAGATGACGTCGCCGACTGCATCGCCTCGCGCAGCGTGCGCGCCTCCGCCTCCAGTTCCGTGGAACGCTCCTCCGCGGCTCGGAGACTGGTCCTGAGAACCTTCTGGGCCTGTTCCGCGGCCGCGGCGGTTTCGGCAGCGATGCGCTCCGCCTCCGCGCGCTGCGTGCGGCCGCGTTCAGCTTCCAGCGCCTGTGCAACTTCCATGGCCATGAGCTGAGCCGTAGCTGCAAAACAAGGAGTTGGGCGGCGACGGTGATGATGATGAGTGCGAAGGTCGCCAGGGGCATGGACCTCAGCAGCGGTGAACATTGCAGCGGGGATGCTGGTCTTGCCAGGGGTATGGCTGGCGGTGTGGGTCACGCGGTGCCTTAGGTTTTGGGTTGGTACTCCTAAGCTGGCGCCACAGCAGACAAATACTGGAAGAAGAAGCCGTCAGCACGTGTTGCCGTAACTCAACCCTAACCCTAACCCAGCCAGTGCCCGCCTCCACAACGTCGTTGGCCATGAGCTGAGCCGTAGCTGCAGGATGAGAGGGCAGCAGAGGCGCAACTGATGAGCGTGCTTTGTTTGATGAATAAAAACAAAAGCTCTGTTTTGCGTTGTTGCATGGGGTTTGTGGGGGAGTCAGGGTCAGGGTTGGGCCATGGGCGACCTCCTGGCGCACAGTTCTGTGCACGCCGTGACTCATTCATACTCATTCACTCAGACTCACCAGCAATGCAAACACGCCGCATCAGCTCCTCGCGCGCTTTTATGGACCGCAATACCTCACTCATTCACTCACACTCAGACTCACCGGCGAGCGCTAATGCTGCTCCTGCTCCTTGCGCAGCTCCGTCCAGACAGTGTGAGCAACTCGTGTACTCAGACTCACACTCAGACTCACCCGCGGTACGCTCGCAACGCTGCAATATCCGCCAAGCTCCGGCCAGTGACAGCTCACTCACCCACTCGCACTCAGCCTCACCAACCTGTGCTCGCGCCGCCTCACGCAGCTACGGCGACTCACTCATGCACTCAGACTCGCACACTCAGACTCACCGGCTATGCGCTCACAGCACTGCTCCTCGCAAAGCTCCGGCCAATGAGAGCTCACTCACCAACTCGCAGTCGACCTCACCAACCTCTGCGCTCGCGCCGCCTCGCGCAGCTCCGCACATGCACAGCGACTCACTCACTCAGTCACTCAGACTCCCACTCAGACTCACCCCCGGTGCGCTTTCAACGCTGCAACTCCTCGCGCAGCTCCGGCCAATAACAGGCTGACAACTAACTCACCCACTCACGGTCAGTCACTCACTGGCTGCGCTCTCGCGCCGCCTCGCAACTCCGTCAAGACAGACGGCGTCACTCACACACTCAGACTCGCACTTGTACTCGCCCGCGGTGCGCTGGCGCCGCTGCGACTCCTTGCGAGCTCCGGCCAATAACAACTCACTCACCCACTCGCACTCAACCTCACCGGCAGTGCGCTCGCGCCGCCTCGCGTAGCTCCGCACGCCCACAGCAACGACTCACTGACTCACTCAGACTCGCACTCAGACTCGCCCACGGTGCACGCGTGGGCTACAACTCCTCGCGAAGCTCCAGCCAATGACAGCTCACTCAACCACTCGCACTCAGCCTCACCGGCTGTGCACTTGCACCGCCTCGCGCAGCTACAGCGACTCACTCATCCACTCAGACTCGCACTCAGGCTCACCCGCGGTACGCTCGCGCCGCTCCGACTCCTCGCGCAGCTCGGCGCGATGACAAGTTGTCAACTCACTCACCCACTCGCTGCCAGTCACTTGCCGAGTATGCAGTCGCGCTGCCTCACGCAGCTCCGCACACGCACGTCGACTCACTCATGCACCCCGACTCGCACCCAGACTCACCCGCGGTGCGCTCCCGCCGCTCCGACTCCTCGCGCAGCTCCGCGCGCGCCCTCAGCTCACGCTCCACCGCCAGCCCCTCGCTGGCGCTGTTGGCCGAGCGCTGTGCTTCCGCCAGCGCCGCGCGCGCCTCCGCGCTGTCGCCGCGGCAGCGCTCAAGCACCTCGCGCAGGCTGCTGAGCTCCGCCGCCTGCGCCGCCGCCGTCGCCTTGTGCGCGGCCATCGCCTCCACCAGCCTGGGGTGTGTGTGAGAGGGGGGGTTAGGGGTGTGTGAGGGGGTGTGTGAGGTTGTGTTGTTCAAGGGTGTGTGTGTGTGAAGGTGTGTGGGAGGGGGGGGAGATGGTGCGCTTACGGCAAAAAGCGTTTGTGCATCGACTGGCGCTGTCCCTGGCCGTAGTCTATGAGGGAGCGCGGCATCATGCTTGTGGTGATTGCTGATGACGTGTGCAACGGGCAGGGATCGCAACATCTCTACTGCACCATGTGCGGGGAAGAGCACGTACACGCAGAACAACATAGGCTGCGGCATAAACACACCAACTCTGCGCTTCAGAAAAATCATCATGCATCTTCTTCACGGCATCGAGACCCCTTGTCTGCTGCAGCGTCACCGACTGCCCCTGCCCACATCGCCCACCACCGACCACCACGGCGCAACTCGCATCCAGGTGACATGCCAGAAGCACCACAGCGCCTCCACACCACCTCCAACTCTGCACTCCCACTGACGCGAGCATGCACACGCACCTGCTGCGCTCGCTCTCCGCCGCCGCGGCGCGCCCCTCCGCGGCTCGCGCCGCCTCCCGCAGCTCCGCCTCCCGCCTCTCCCCCGCGCGCGCGCCCTCCGCCAGGCTCGCCAGCATCCCCGCCACCTCCGCGTTGCGCGCATCCAGCGTCGTCCTGCTGCGCGCAGCATCCTCGCTAGCGCGCACCAGCTCGCCTTCTAGGCGCGCGCGCTCCGCCGCGCCGCTCGCCGCGTCGGCAGCGGCGCCGCACGCAGTGGCGCGCGCCTCCTCCGCCGCCGCCGCCGCGGTGCGCTCCGCGGCGGCGAGGGCCTTGGCGGCGGCGGCGGCATCCGCGTCGCGCGTCGCGAGGGCGGCACGCGCGCGGTCGAGGTCGGCGCGCAGCGCCACGGCGGCGGCGCGCTGGTCCGCCGCGGAGGCTTCGTAGCGCGCGGTGAGTTCCTGGAGAGAGTGGTGTTTGAGGTGGTGAGAGGGGGCGGCGGTAGTGTTAGAGTGGGCGCGCGGGGCAGAGTGCAGTGTTGCAGTTCGGCAAGCGTTTGTGCGCGCACGATCGTGGCGGCTGTTATGGGGCATCGCAAGAGCTCATGGGGTCACCAGCCTGCCAGCGCTGCGCAGCGGTGCTGATGAAGCTCGGAGCACCGTAGGAGCATGGTGTATCTGAAGTACAACTGTAATCAATGAGGTCGTGGACATGTGTGCCTATGCAGTAACATGCCCAGAGGCGCCGTTGCGAGCTTTATTACCTTATCCATGCACTGCTTGGGGCGTTCGTGATGGTGCGGCAAAGCATTAATCCATGGCACGTCAGCATGCATGATCGATGTGAACATGAAGTTGCCCAGCATCACTGCCTTCTCCAAGCGCTGTTTCAGCAGTCATTGAGCAGCGTTGCGCTGCTGCATCAAAACGCCACACATGAGCCTGCGCAAACAACAGAATGAACATGAAGCTGCTCAGCACACTCACCTGCTCTATGCACGCAGCCCAACAGCACCCTGAGCAAATGCGAGATAAACATGAAGCCGCCCAGCACACTTTTGCTCACCTGCTCCACGTGCGCGGCGCGCGCTGCAGACTCCCGCTCCGCCGCCAGCAGCTTCTGCTGCGTCGCCGCCAAATCCTCCGTGGCGCGCAGCGCAGCCGCCTCCGCCGCCATGGCCCTCGCCCTCGCCTCCACCGCCTGCTGCTGGTTGCTGCGCGCCTCCTCCCGCGCCGCCGCTGCCGCCGCCTCCGCCGCCGCCGCCGCGGCCGCCGCTGCCTCCGCATCGCGCCGCGCTGTCGCCGCCTTCGCCACCGCGGCGCCCGTTTGCGCGTCCTGCGTCGCCGCTTTCTTTGTCAGCTCGTCGCACTCGCCGCGCGCCTTGGCGTGCTCACGCATCTCGTGCGAGAGCTCCTCGCGGAGCACTGCCTCCGTGCGCTCGCAGCGCGCGACGAAGTCGGTGCGCTGGCGCATGAGCTCCGCAAGCGCGGCGCGCACGCGCTGCAGCGCCTCCGCCTGCTGCGCGTGGCGCGCCTTGTAGTCCCACTTGCTCACCGCCGCGCCGCCGCCGACGCCGCCCCTGTGCTCGCGCAGCAGCGCGTTCAGCTCCTCGTCGCTCGTGGTGAACGCTTCGCGCTTGTGCACCGCGACGCTCTGGATGGTCCACATCAGCTCGTCCTCAGTGAGCACCACGGGCGCCGCAGCGGCGGCGGCGCGCGGCGCCGCGGCGGGCGGCAGCGGTAGCGCCTGCAAGAGCGCGTCCGTGGTGCTTACGATGCTGCTGCTGCCGTCGTCATCGACGGAGCTGGCTGCAGAACTGGCGCACGCCTCCTGAACGTGGCTGCGGGCGTTGCGAGCGCCGGCGATGCCGAAACGCGCCGTCGTGCGCACCTTAGGGTGCGGCGACAGCAGCTTGCTGGCGCCGCTTATACCTGCGTTTCCGCGGGTCGCTAGCGCTGCAGGGGCCCCCCTGCCTGATCTGGAGCGAGGAGACCCTGGCTTCGTGCTGCCCGCCTTGGAGGCCTTGCCTGCGGCTAAGGACAGTGATGGTGGCCTGTTCGGGATTGCGGCAGCAGATTGGCCCGTGGGCAGTGCTCCTACGGAAAGGCCGCGCTTAGGCGCAGACCTGACCTTGCTGTTCTCGTCACTCTCGGCTTGCTTCGAAACGCTGGCCCCTCGGCTGCTAATGGTCGACAGCTGTCGGCGGCCACGACTCTCTGTTTTCAGGACCTTGGCGGTGACTGTGGTAATGTTGGCGCCAGACTCCTGCTTCGGTACTGCAGCTGGTGCAGGGTCACCGTTGACACTGCTGCTTCTACTGCTGCGGCCGCTTGCCCCCTGCTCAGTGGGTGTGCAGGGCTGTGTAGGCGCCAGTGCGACCACTTCGGGTTTGAAGCCAAATCTAGACTTAGCGCCAGGCTTATTGGCGGCAGTGGGCCCCAGTATTGCCCTGCGCTCCATTGTCGGCTCTGCACCAGCACATTCGTTTTCCGTCATTTGCGGGCCAAATGTTGCTGCTCGAGCAGGCGAAAGTCTGATGGCACAGGTAGGCGGGCGACTGCAGGTAGAGGACACGCTTCTGTTGTCTGGCTTGTATCAAGTCGTATGCGGCCGTGTAGACTGAAAAAATGGCGGTTGGCTTTGCTGAAAATGACCCCGCATAATTGAGTTGAAGTTTCCGCCCGGACAATGTTCAGCATAAGATTCATCTTGTGTTCTGTGCAGTGAGCTGAGCATGGAGTGAGTACATCACTGTGCTACATACGTGAACACGGAGTAGCACATGACATGAGTGTGTGTTTGAGGTGTGCTGCAAGCAAGCGCACAACACTTCATGGCGTGCTCGCGCCATGCTTGATCAGCAACATGCGTGTACATGAGATCCATTGACAAACATGAGCTGCACACAAACACCGTGACGCCAACCAAGAGCCCGGCTGGGCAGGAATACCATGCAGACGCGATGCATAATCATTGGTCCCAAAGCAGCCGGAAAGCAGCACTGCATGTGGCGACACCCCGTGACCCCTTGCTTAAACCCCACCGACCGACTCCCTATCGTCCGCACTTAAATCACATACACGCGCGCACGTACGCGCCTCATGCATGGGTACAAGTTAAAATACAACCACCTTACCACCATCAGCGCGTGCGCTGATCGCGAGTCATCAGCAGCAGCAATACTCATCGTCAGCAGTGCTCGATCATCAGTGGCGGCGGGGGTGGTTGTAGCAACTCCGGGCGCACCGTCAGGAAGGATCAGCGCCAGCACGCATTTTTGGCGCAGTGCTGCTGTCAGCAGTGCGCGCTCGTCATGAGGTCCTCCGTGCTGGAGTCCCCGCGCACACGGCGCGCGGCGTCGCGCACCGCGTCCGCGCACGCCGCCGCCCCCAGCATCTCCACCAGCGCCGCGGGCGTGAGACCCTCTGTGTTGGCGGCGGCGACGCTCGCGCCCGCGCGCAGCAGCGCGCGCGCTATCGGCGCGTGGTCGAGCTCCACCGCGTAGTGCAGCGGCGTGCTGCCCTGCTGGTCGGCGCAGCGCACGTCCGCGCCCAGCTCGAGCAGCGCTATCACCATGTCCGTGTAGCCCTCCTTGGCGGCGATGGCGAGCGGCGTGGCGGTTTCGTCGGCGTCTAGGTGCGCGACGATGTCGAGATCCGCGCCGCCCGCGACTAGGAGCGCGAGGCAGTCCATGGAGTTGGACATGACGGCCATGTGTAGCGCGCCAAAGCCGACCTCGGGGGGGATGAGGTTGGGGTCCGCGCCCAGCGCCAGCAGGAGGCTGTGCAGGGGGTAGGGATGTGTGTGCAGGGGATAGGGGGTGAAGTGCAGGTTAGACAACAGTTTAATGACCTGAAAACAGACTGTGTGAAAACAGACTTGTGCAGTGCATACACGCAACACAAATTTTGTTGCTGAGCAAGCGCTAGGCCTCCGGCCGGCACCTGCTTCGCAATGACTGGTGCAATGCTGCGTCCACCTGTCAGTCATCCAGCAACGGCCTGACGTTTAGTGTTTGGTGAGTGGGTGTAGTCACTATCTGCAGCCCTTGTAAATCTTGCAACTTGCCACCGGCGTTGAGCTCACCGGAGCCTCCCTCCCTTGCAGACATTTCATTGCGCTACTTTGCTGATACTGAAGTCGGTTGACCTTAACAACAAGTCTGGCATAAACACCTGTACGGCACCCGCGCACTCTGTGACATGTGATCTTTGAATGCTTTTCATGAGCTGGCGTCAATAACCCACGCGCTGGGAAACAAAGCAATACCTTGCAAGGCGAGCCCTAGCAAATTGCAGTGTCTTAGGTGAACCCTCATTATTGAGGCATAGTCAACAAGAGCAACTGCCCCTGCAACTGCTGTCGTGAAGGGGGGCAAGTAGCCCACGCTTCATGTGCTGTGCTGCCTCGGCAGCTGACAACGCTCACCTACGATGAGGGGTGCGCATCTGCCCGCACATGCACTTTAAGTTGAAGTTTACTAAATGAGTCACCACCAATCAACAAAAGGCACGCACGCACCTCATCCTGAAGGCGTTGTTCTGAGCCGCCGCCACCACCAGCGGGTACCGCAGCTCCGGCATGCTCCCGCCCTCGTTAGGCGCATTCACGTCATCACCGCTCAGCCCCAGCGACCGCATCAGGAACCGCCGCCGCCGTGTCGGCAGCCGCAGCGGCAGTGCCTCCCCCCGCGCCGCCGCGGCCGCCGCCGCCGCCGCGCCCGCCGCCGCCGCCGCCGCCAGCGCGTCTGCCTCCGCCTCCTTGCGCCGCGGCCGCGCCGCTGCCTTGCTGCGCTTTTTCTTGACGCGGATGTGCGCGCCATCGGGGAAGACACCGCCGCCGCCGTCGCCGCCGCCGCCGCCATCGCTGGAAGCGCCGCCCCCCTCCGAGCGGCTGCAAGCATCCACGCCCCACGGAACCAGGCTATCTGTCGAGGAGTCGGTGACGGCGCACGCGCGGCGCGCGCTGTGGTGGCGTCGCAGTGGCGCGTGCGCCTGCGGCGGCGGCAGCGGCAGCGACTCGGCCGACCACGCGCACACGCGCGGCAGCGGCGGCGGCGGCGCTGCGCACTGCCGCCGCTGCTGCAGCTCGTCGTCACGCGCCAGCGCGTCGCTCACGTCGCGCTCCATGATGAGCATGCCGCGCAGCGCGGGCCGCGGCGGCGCCGCCGCCGCTGCTGCCGCAGCGGCGGTGGGCAGCAGCGAGAAGAGGCCGAAGTAGGTCGCCTCTACGGCGATGACGCGGCCGCTGCTGCACGTGCGGCTGTACGTGTGACGCAGGTTGGGGGCGCCGGCGTTGCCGCCGGCGGCGCGCATGCTCTGGAACAGCGCGGCGCGCGCCTCGCTGACCTGGAGCGGGGAGTCGGTGTGCAGCGCGACGCGGACTGTCCGGTCAGAGCGCGAATGAGGGCAGGCGCGGCAGTCTTGTTTCGGATGCATAAGCGCACTGGTGCCAGCCAGGGGCATATGGAGCAGCTCCAAGAGTAGTGCCGTGGCCTCAATGCCAGGCGCACAGCCTGCCAGTTGCAGTCATGGAGTGAAGTGCGGTACATCATGTTGAAGTTCGTTGCTCACCTGCACGATCTGCTCCTCCGCGATGAAGTCCGTGTCGCTCCTGCCGATCACGTCCTCCTCGGCCAGGCCCAGCTTCGCCGCCGTGCGCGGACTAATGGCCGTCACCGTGCCCACGGGCACGTCAACTTCAACAACATCCGGGTCTAAACTGACAGTGTAGAGGTAGTCGCAGTTCCGGCTGGCCAGCAGGGCGAGTAGCCCCTCCGCTGACTGCGCCGTCTCCACGCACGGCTCCGGCTGGCGCGACGCTCTCCGCTGCAGCGCTGTGCCATACATCTGTTCATACATACATACCGTGGGCAGTGCACGTGTGGGAGCGACGTGAGATTGCGAGATACGCTTGAAGCGCAGCATAAAGACAAATCTTTGTATAGGTTGCTGAAGCTAGTTGTTTTTTACTGTTCACATTGTGCTTCCGGTGGGAATTGAACTCGCGTTCAAGGCCGTATCAGCCCCACAAGTGCGCAGCTTAAAGCACTCAGCTGCAATAGTTACTTATCATAGACACATGTGATGCAACAAAGCACAGAGAACAAACACAGCCATTGCCTTGCAGGACTCACGTGCAAACGTGGACTTGAAGCACGTGGACTTGAAGCGGAGTGTCACCTGCATCCAGCGCTCGGTGACGTCCCGCTCGACGCACATGATGCAGCGCTTGCGGCCGAACGCGTCGCAGCACTCCTGAGGCGCCAGCGTCGCGGAGCACTCCACCACCACCGTGCTGCCGCCGCGGTGGCGCCGCTTGACCTCGACGAGAGCAGTCGCGCCTTGCTTCTCGAGGCTTTCCAGCACCTGCGAGACCTGCGAAGGGAGTCGAGATGGCGCGTGACAGGCGTTGGCAAACACTTTGAATGCAAGACGAGCGTAGCATAAGGCGTCATGCATATTGAGGCTCTCGAGCACCTGCGAGATCTGTGAAGAAAGTCGAGACGCTGTGTGCCTTATGTTAGCAAAGAGTTGACATGCAGGATGTGGGCGCGCTCTGACGTGCTGCATGTGGTGCGCTGCAATGAAGATGCACTCATTGTACTCGGGTCACTGCCCGCGCAACACAAGTCTCAATCTGGTATAAACGCTAGAAACCAGAGAGACAACATATTGCAGCAGCGAACGCTCCAGCTTGCGCTCATTTTGACATGCTCCCGTTGAACTACTAAGTCTCGAATTGCTCCCAAGTGACAGTCGCCATAAAGTGTAACAAAGGCAGCATGGGGACAAAAACTCTGGCCGCTACTGATTCTAGCATGCTCATGTTGACCAACTAGCCACCTTCAACACATGCATGAGACTACGTACCTTCTGGTGGTATGCCAGGTCCATAAAGTCATAGTAATGCTGTCCAGTCATCTCAGCGGGCTTGTGGCCCAGCATTTTGTAGCAGGCAGCATTGACGCCAAGAATGGTACCGCCCTCTGCATCAATGCAGGTGATCATGTCGCTGCAGGCGTTCAGCTGCGCTGCCGCCAGGGCTTCGGCTGCTGACGGTGGCAACGCCGTCGCTTCCACAGGCGCTTCGCTGCACGTGTCGCTGCACATGTGCTGCAGAAGTCAGGATACGAGTCATGTAAGATCCAGATGCTGGATACTTTCATCGGCGTCGAGTTGTGACGCCATGAGTTTTGAAGCCGAGCATCAAAGTAGAGCAGTACAATGCCTGCTGCTGCGCCATATCTCGGCCATTTCCTGAGCAAGCCGACAGGGTTGAAATTTCAAGACGCAGCGATCACGCTGACACACGATGACACACGATGGATGCGCTCACGTGATGTCCTATGAACAAACTGGAGATGACGGTGGCGCAGCACCTGAACAGCAAGCCGACGCTACACTGTCAGCGCTTACGCTTACCGTGAGCGTCGGTGTAGAGGCGTCATTGCTGTTGCAGTCATATGCGGATTCGCCGATGTGGGGCCTTGACAGCGTAGGCCCGACGTCGAGAAGGCCAGAAAAGGTCATGCCTTTAATGAATTGCGGTCGCTTGCGCTGGCGACCCGGCACAGAGTCAGTGTGCGTGCTCGCAGTCAGTGCTTGCACACTGTGTGTTGCCTCTGTTTGCCGTGCGCAACTACTTTGATAGACGAGGGCGAAGTGTGAGGCGGCTTCGCTTCGCTTGCCTGAGCTTGATATCGGAGTCTCAGGACAAGAGGCTCGTGCGTGGCGTCGTGCGTAGTGTGAGTGTCGGTCGCATGGCTTGGCTATCAAGCATGCTGGAGACGTTCAATGAACGCAAACGCAACGAACATGAAAAGAGTTCCGCTGCGTCACAGACGTACATTCTAGAACGCTCTAGACGAAAAAAAAATGAAGTCAAATGAAACCATGAACATGAACATGAACAGCAGTAAGAAATGAGCCACTCGTCAATGGCATACAAGACAGAAATTCAGCACCAGCAGCGACCAGGCGTAATCTCAATGTTCATAGCTCTTGCCATCACGCTCGCCATGCACGGGCGCGCTGCGCGTCGAGTGCGCGCGCGGCGAACCCCATATTTGGGCCACTTTGGCCCAAATATCTCGTGGGCCAGGTAGGCCACGTCATCCGCTGAGAACTGCGCTGCTGCCGCACCCCGAAGAGACACTCATTGTGCCCCAGCAAAGCGCCCCTGGTGGCGTACGACAGCTACTACACTAGCTGTTGCACCAGCAGAGCGTTGGCGGATGGGGCGAAGCCTACAGAGCACGTTGGAGTCATCAGGTAATGCCTGGCAGTCGCTGCAGCTCTCCAGTTGCGTATCCTTCCCGTGCATCATGGCATTGCCTTGCATGTCGGTCTGTATCGCCTGTGCGAGCCTGGAGCAAGTCTTGTTAATCACAGTTGCCTCAGACGCAAGTAAGATGCAGGGCGCCAGTTGCCTCAGACGCAAGTAAGATGCAGGGCGCCAGCTTTCGCTGGCAGCCGAGGAGTCGAGGGCAGCACGGGAGTTTCACAAACTTCAATCGTTGGTCTTTCGCGTTTCTACTTTTGTTGTTTCTGCCTTTAGCGTGTCTTCTTGCTACATGACCATGAGGTTTTAACTTATATTAACACTCGTTTTTCTTACATCATCGAAAATGTATGGGCTTTGGGTGGCTTGGGGCCTCTAATTCCTTAATGGCGACTGCTGCAGGACGCTTCCATAAGCATCATGATGGCGCTTATCCTGCGTGTGATGTGATTCATTGAGCATCTTGTTGGCAGTTGAAGGTGAAGCACTCAGCATTGTATACTGGTGCAGAAACTAGTTCGGGCTTACTACCAAGAAACCGCCAAAATACTTTGCTACTGCCCCCCCTGCTAGTTTGATGTGCCTCAAGTATCTAGACGTTGAACAATTTCCTCGTGCCATGCAGTGTTAGATTACGACTGCCTGGAAACATCAGTGGTGTCCTTTGCCCACGCCTGAACGCATGGCGCCTTCATGTCTGAAGCCATCTGAATACCAACCCCTGACAGCGCCGGTGCCTCTATGCACGCATGCATGCGGCGATGCACCTGCCAACGACGCACTGCAGCCGCATTTTCAGCGCGCTGTGCGAGAGGGACGACAGGGACGTGCGCGACAACAGCAGCAGCTCAGCCGTGCTGTCAACGCTTTATGTGGCGGCGCTTTCAGGCGCGCATGAGTCGGCAGCAGCGACACCACGTTCATGGTCTCAGCGCCAGCAGTGGCGGCGGTGCGCGCACGCGATGGGAGTGTGCATAACAGCCGTTGCGGTTCAGCCGCGTGCACAGCATAATGCCTTTTATGGCACTTGTATCGCATGGCGGTACCGGCGATACGTGCTTAGAAGGCAGCGGCGCCAGTGCAGCAAGCGCGGTGCGTCGCTCCAGCTCCTCCACGCACTCGCCGAGCAGCGCCATGCCTGAAAGGCGTCGGCGGCGGCGGCGTGCGGCGCGCTGCCGCCGCCGCCGCGCGCGAGCGCGTGCCAACGCCGCAGCATGCGCCACAGCTGCGGCGTGGCGTCGAGGCCCGGCGGGCGCAGTGCCGTGCAGCGCGGCGACCTTGCGCGCGATGGCTGCGCTCGTGCGCGGCTCGCGCATCTGCGCCGGCGTCAGCGTCTGCGCCTCCAGGAACTCCTGACGTCAAGCAGGCGGGCCGGGGGGGCGGGTGCTCTCGACGGCAGCAGAAGAGGCGGGGGCGCATACGCCTGAGGAGCAGCAGCGCCTGGCACGGCACAAGGTGCTGCTCACTTGATGTAATCAAGCGCGGACGGGCGTGGCGATGGCACGCAGCCGCCAGACACTTCAGCAGCAGGTGTTCCAAAGCTGCGCAACACTAGCGCAGCTGTTGTGACTCCCACCAGCGATCTGGCTGTGTGCAGCACATAGCAATGTGCATGAGGGGCATGCTGCAGCAGGTTTTGTCCGACAGGTGCATCATGAGCAGCTCGGCTCATGATGCACCCTCAGCTGCGTCAGTTGCAGATGGAAGCGCGTAGCATGCTGGACGCTTTCAACAATTGTGAGCATGCCTTGGTAAATGGTGGCACGTCAGCTGTGGCTGTGGCGACGTTTAATAAATGTTCGAGGCTTTACTACCAACACCTACGCTATACTATGAAGTATAGTTGTCCAACATGTTTCGTCATCCACGTGTGACTCTGTCTTGTAGGCTCTTTTGACTGTTGACGCTTGATGCATGATCATGATGCTTACACATGAGGTTTCTTGTGCATGATCATACCTTCCCTGTTGATGCTTGATGCATCATGCTTACACATTAGATTTCTTGTGCATGCTGCACACCTTCCTGTTGGTTGCTTCATTTGAAACTCGAAAGGTTGGCGATATATATATGTATCACGCAAACATCATGAACTTGCGTGTTTCGCTTTGCAATGTACATGAATCAATGCAAATGGCCAACTCGGGTGCTGGTACACGGGTGTGTGTGCTCCCATCGCACATTGGACAAGCATCAAATTGAATGATCGCACATTGCTGCCCGTTTGATTGTGGCTGCTGGATTATTGAGCATACATGTGGTCTTGTTGCGCCAGCATCCATCCACACAACCTTACCCTAAATCTTGACACAATCATCACCTGTGCTTTGGCGTGCAATGTCCCAAACAGCTGACGTGAACCACTTCATGCTACATGCATGTATACAAATGCCTCAGAGGGTCTCCAATGAGAGTGTAAAATGTGTGCACGCACACATTTGCAGAGCGAGCTCATATTCCTATCACATGCATCACATGCACACCCATGCATCTGATGGAAAAAGCCGAGCGCAGCATTGACAAAGCTGTCTGCAAGACAGTTCAGATCATGCATGATCATCTTAAGGGCAAAAACACAATCTTGCAAGAAAGATGAATGCATCAGAGATGGAATGCCAATGCAAGGAATATATTGCACATGCAAGCGTTTAGGTTTTCTTCTTCTTACTGGGGCCAGCTGTGCTGCCCCGTGCCCGTTTCCCCAATACTTTCTGTGTACGCCTCTGCCTGACGAGTGGGTCATGGACATTGCCTGCTACTCTATCACGTGCTACTTGGCTAAGGTACTTCATCAGTTCCACCGCCTCCTGAGGTGGCAATGACTTAACATCCGCAATGAGATTCTTGGCAAGTCCCCAGATTTGTGCATGCGCTATGTCAACGCTCAGCTGTTGAGGCTCATCCACCCCCATTGCATCCCAGTCATCGCATGCTGCAGCCCCCACACCAGATGCGGCAGCTGCAAATTGCCTTGCAGCAAGCGCCACCACTTTTGCTAGTACTATCTCTTTACCTTCACCAGTGAGAATGCAGGCTGCCGCCTTCACACGGGAGGGGTGGAGCCACCTCGAGTGCGTGTTGCGGAAGATACACTCTGCAGCTGAGCGCTGCACGCGTGAGCATTGTGCGACAGTCGCCGTGGTCAGCACTGGGCTTGCCGCAGTCGCTGATGCTGCCGCCGCCGCCGTCGCTGGTGCTGTCGGCGGCGCCGCTGTCGCCGGCGCTGCGTCCATGCTGTGCACAAGCGGCGCTGCTGCCGCTGCTGCCGCTGCCGCTGTCGCCGGCGCTGCCGCCGCTGCTGTCGCCGGCGCTGCGTCCAAGCTGCGCACAAGCGGCGCTGCTGCCGCTGCCGCTGTCGCCGGCGCTGCCGCCGCTGCTGCTGCCGCCGCTGTCGCCGGCGCTGCGTCCAAGCTGCGCACAAGCGGCGCTGCTGCCGCTGCTGCCGCTGCCGCTGTCGCCGGCGCTGCCGCCGCTGCTGCCGCCGCCGCTGTCGCCGGCACTGCGTACATGCTGCGCACAAGCGGCGCTGCCGCCGCTACTGCCAGCGCTGCTGTCGCCGGCGCCGCGTCCATGGTGCGCCCAATGGCAGGCGGCGCCGCAGCAGCTCGCACCACTGATGCCGCCAGTGCCGGCGTCGAAGTCCGTCGCGAGCACACAGTCAAGATGTTTGTGCTGGGGCTTGCTTTGCGTGCACTGCTGAGCACCAGCTTTGCGTCCGCCGCCATGAGCCCTTGAAGCCTGCGCCCATCAATTGCGGTGACAGAGTCACCTACATGAATGCGCCGGCTCTCCTCCGCTGGCAGCAGAGCCCCTGTTGATTTGTTGCGAGTGAAGCTGAGCACTGTGACCGTGTTGTCCGTGAAGCCGAGCTCAACTCCAAGACTCTCTCCCACCATCATGCGCAGTGATACATCATGCGTAGTGTACGCTTGAAGTTGAGTAGCACCGCCTGTGGCTGCCGCTGCGCTAGATGCTGCTGTTCTGCTGCCGCTGCTGCTGCTGCTGCGCTGCCGCTCCTCCGCGCCGCTGCTGCATTGCTCATCTTCCTCGCCGCCGCTGCTGCCATCGTCCGCGCCGCCGCTGCGCTGCCCCTCCTCCTCACCACTTCCGTTGCCCCCTTCACCAGGCAAAACTGTCACTCGCGGCAAGCACGCGAGGACATGGCGGCACAGCATGCCTGTCCGCATAGTCTCCAGGCAAGTGCACAGCGCAGCTCCTGAGGCAGTTATCACCACAGAATGGCACGAGCGGCCAAGAGTGGAAGCTACAGAAAACCATTCCTGTGCGCCAAACGCTGTGTAGTTGTCTGCGATGGCTTGCAGCATGCTGATGCTTGCTCTGTGATGATCATTCTCGTCCAGTGCTGCATCGGGCTCAGCCTCCACGGCCCACTCTGCAAGCAAAGAGCACATGCCATCATGCTTAGTCAGTGTGAAGTGGAACACAGTAACCCGTTGTGCTTGCTCCACTTTCACCACTTGGTGCGCGATAGTCGTCACTTAGTGTCTATTGAGCAGCAAGGATGCTGCTGTTGCCTGCCAGTAACAATAGTTTTGAACGACAGTGTCAGAAGTACGGCCAATGTAAATGTGATGATATCAGAGATGACCACACATGTAACACATGCCTAAACTAGTTGCTAAGCTGGTCGCTGACACCAACAAATTTTGTGTTGTGCAGCCTTTCGTTTGACGACACACAAAAAGCATAGCAATCTAACTGAGCACTGATGTGGTAATGATCACTGGGGTCGATATATGCGCTCAAGCCGCTCTGGACACGCTGCTCCTTATGCAATGAGGTTGCGAGACTGCCACTATTGAAGTGAAAAACTTTCTAGCTAGCCTAATGACCCGAACCGTTGATGTTGAAGTTAGGAGTTCATGTTACCTACTTGAACAGAAACTCAATTGGAACTTTTTGAAGCAAAAACAAGCTGCTGAACATCAATTCTTGGTAATTGTACAACTCCTGTTTGCATGTACCTGAGGTGTCGCAGTGATCCTGCCTCGCCAGCTCAACATGATAGCGCGCAGCAGCTCCAACTTCCTGAACGAGACACGTGAAGCAGTGCAGCGTCCCGTCCTGCTGAGCGACGTCCAGAAGCGGCTGATAGATGTTGCGAAGCGCTGCATCCACGCCTTTGAGCGCTACGCCATATGCCCGATTTGTGGCCTTGTTGTAGAGCTGGTCTTCGGCGCTGTATCTGCTGGTGATGCGGTCAATGGTGGTCTTAAGGACGCAGAGGGTGCTGAGCTTGTGAAGCTCAGATTTGATCTTGGCGAAATATCCCTCACACCGCTGGGTAGAGTTGATCCCCAAGGTGAGGACGCCGATGCGGAAGTAGAATGCCCACCGCTGCCGTATGGGGTAGATGGTCGTGTTCAGGTACTTGACAACATCGGCATCGGCTTTGCCAGCACTCGCAAGTGCACGGTGAAGTGCGGTCCAGGCGCGCTCAAAGCAAACCTCCGTGGGTGCCCTGGATGCTCGATGCAGACACTTCTTGAAGACCTGCCAATGGCATCGAGGTGTAAGTGAACTTCAAGTTGATGAACACTGCAGCATTGAAGCTGTATCAGCCAGTGCGGCAGATGCAAAGATAAGGCCTGCATGGGTGCATAAAATACTATTTTGTACATTATCGTGGCACAGCAGCAAAGGACAATCATGATGGTGGCGCCACACGCACATTCATTTTGTGACATGTTATTTGACCGATGATGTTGCGCTGGCAATATCGCAACATGCGTGTTACTTGAATGGCCATTGCCATATTGGGTTCTGTGAATTGCTGCTGCAGCGGTCTGCTTGGTGTGGACCGAACATGCATGAGTGAATGAGCCTCCATAGCATTGCAATGTGTCCATGATGGCTTTCTGCTTTGCAGCACGCTCCAATCCAATGCTGTTGATGGTACTACCGCTGGCAGCAATTTAGAGCCGTGGATGTCAGGTTCATTCACGCTATCACATTTAAAACATTTGAGTATGATATTTTACATACAGATAGCATGCGCGCAGTTTGCAAAGAATTTCTCTACGCCACGTTCACCAAGGTCAAATACCTCAATGCGCGCATCACCATTCCGGATTGGCAACTTCAGAGTAAACATTTGCCATACACTTGAGTATGTTGATTTTACATACAGATAGCAGGAGCGTAGTTTTCAACGTGTTTCCCTACGTCACGTTTACCAAGGTGAAACACTTCAATGCGTGCATCACTTCCGGATCGGCAACTTCACCTTCAAGTTGAACATTTGCCATACGTCACACGGTTTTCAGCAGTATGTAGAAGAATAACCCCTCCCACGCAGTCAAAGACGGGGAAAATGAATATTATGAGCCCATGTTGCAATGCCTACGTGAACTTAAAATCATGCCCCAGCTATGCAGTAATGCAACATCAAGTCAAGCGGGCAAGCAAAATTTGCACTTGCCTGCCATGTTGAATCGCCCAGCTTCCCCTTGAGCTTCTCCTTCACATTCTTGACGAAGTGCCACTCGCAGATGAGGTGCACTGTTCCTGGCCAGGAAAGCCCCATGGCAGCTTCCGCAGCAAAATCCCTGCAATGGAGGTGAAAAGCAGATGTTGCATGCGCATGTAAGACGGCTGTGCGCAAGGCGGGCTACTGGGCACACTGACAATGATATCATTGACATCCCCACCATAATTCGCACACCTGTCTGTGAAGCACACACGAGGGTGCTTGCCGTCCACCATTTTCACGTAGTGGTCAAAGAACCACATGAATGCCTCTGTGTCCTCCTTGTCCAAGACTGCCTGGCAGAAGAGTCGTGTCCTGTACACCAAGAGCGCCGCAGTGAGTCGCAGTGAGAAAATGAATGCATCGCTCAGCAACATGCAGTCAATTGTTAAGAACAGTGAAAAAGCAGTGTAGTCCATCAGCATTTGGCATTTGGCAGCTATACAGTATCGCTGACTGCCATGTCAATCACTGCAGTTTGGTGACGGCATGCATTCAGCATTATTACATACTGCTCACTTGCTCTCGCCGTTCACTCCAACGATCACGCTCAGTGGCAGGCCATACTTGGTGGTGCCAAAAGTGCAGTCCTGCACAGGCGGCACAAAAGCATAGAAGTTGAGCGGAACATGATGTGTTGTCATTTCGTCATACAGCGATAATTTCCTATGAGCCGTTGATGACCACCTCCATCATGGTGTGCGAATGTAGCTGAGCCAAATCATTTGGGCAAATATGAGTTTCAGTATGCACACTGTGACCGCATTGGTGCTGGGTTTTCCAGAGGCAGCTGTTGATCAAGTAGTAAGCGATGACAATGACACGGTGACACCAGTCAATTGCAGCGCACTGGCAATTACATACAGTACATCGTCAAAATATTCAGACCATGGGGTGGCAAGAGGGACAAAGTATACTGCCTTAAGACTAGGTACGTCATGATGCTGCATGAGTTGAGTGCAGCAGCCATGGAAGCATCACCGGTGCAGTAACAGCAGCATACCTGTTGGACTACATCTAGGCCAAAGTCCTTAGCGGCTCGACCTGCTCCTGAGTAGCCCAAAAAGCGCGCCTGAACGTGCAGTCCTCCTGAAGGTCGTATGATGCGTATCCTCCGTTGGCCTTCACCTCGCAGAGCGCTGCGATGAACTCTTTGCTATCACCCTTGGTGAATGCAATGCGTGCTCTGACGTCAGCTTTTGTGTTGTTCAGCAGGGCGAGAGCTGATTGATCAAAAACTGCTATGAAGTCACCGCCGAAATGATGAGTCACGACAGTCTGCTGAAGCACCTTGCCACTCATAGTTGGTGCGGCACTCCAGTTCCTGACGTTCTGGATGATGTCATCTGTGAGGTCTTCCCTGGTGATGATGCGACCTGTATTACCAGGTGGCGCCACCGGTTCAGTCATGGCACTCAGCGCGTGATTGTGGCCCTCGTGGAATGATGTGAGTTGGGAAATTGCCCATGGTGGCTCGTGGCTGGCATTCTGGCATGAGTTCTCATCTGGTGCTATGTGCTGCTCCTTTGACACTGACTGTTGTCTGAGCTTTACAAGCCACTTGCACTCGCACTTGATGCATGTGCTTGCGACTGCACGACGCTGCGCTTCTGGGTGCGTCTCTGAGCGCTTGCGAGGTGGTTTGTCAGCACAATGGCAGATAATCCAGAACAGAGGAGGGCTGCGTTGTTTGCTCTTGCAGTATACCTTGAAGCCAGCACTGGCAGCATACGTCTGCACCGCATCGATGGCATGCTGCCGGGTTGCAAACAGCCTGCTGTTGAGGTCAGCACAGACCTGAAAATGGCGAGGCAGAAAACAGCAGCTATCAGGCAGGGATGCTGTACAGATCAAGGCAAGTATTGCATTACAGACAGGTATATACACTCCTTAACAGAGGAACCAGACACGTACCTCAGCGTCTGTCACGTTGTGGACCGCAGCAGTCTGTAACGAAGGCGCTGACAGCTCCTGGAGCTGTTCCGTCTCAGGATCTGTGGCGCCACAACAGGAACTGAATTCAGCAAAAGCGAATACGTTTTGTGCTCACGCAGGATCAAAGCGCATACTTATAAATGTACGTAACTTGATGCGTTGCTTGGTGCTGTGTGCTCCACTCAATGGTGCACAAGCAACTTGTCCAACGTGAACACACAGACAAGCAGTAGTGCGGCAACGACAGTTGGCGCAGTGAGAGGTGCATTTCGCGTGACGCCGCACTTGGAGAGCTGTGGCGGTCGCCAAGGCCTCAAAAGTTGTCAGTGTATCAAGCTCTGCAAGCCTCGCCCCATCCGCCAACGCTCTGCTGGTGTAGTAGCTGTCGTACGCCACCAGGGCGCTTTGCTGGGCACAATGAGTGTCTCTTCGGGTGCGACAGCAGCGCAGTTCTCAGCGGATGACGTGGCCTACCTGGCCCACGAGATATTTGGGCCAGGCTGGCCCAAATATGGGCTTCGGCGCGCGCGGTGCCGCCAGCCAGCGCGCCGCCGCCGCTGCCGCAGCGGCCGCCGCAAGGCCCGCTCGCCAGCGGCGGCGGCGCTGCAGCGCTCACACACACAACAGGAGCCATCATGCTCGCCACGCACAGGCGCGCAAAGCCGAGGTGCCTGTACGTCAACAAGGACAACAAAGCTCTCATGGGGCGGCGGCGGCGGCGGGGCGGCCCAGCGCGGGGTCTCTACTCATACTCTCTACTCATCACACTCTCTACTCATCACAAGTGTGTGCAGTTCCAAAACACCACTTGCCAATCCACTGTTAAATGGATGCCTGGCAATGGATGCCCGCCCTCGCGATTTGTGTCACGTTGCCCTTGGACGGTGGATGCAGATCAATCATGACATGACAAATTCTAATGCAATCAGCATGAGTGATACATGAACAGATTGAGAGACGCCTGTGCCAGCCTGAGGTAAGCAGCGGCGTACACACAAAGCAGAGCTTTTCAATATATGAGACCTGTACAGTTCAACATATGCAGTGGCATGCAATGTAGTCCGCATCACTGTCCGTCGCATGTCACTGTGTGTGATGGCATGCGACAACACAAGCTGAATGCTATTGATTTATTTATAAAAGTGTGCTGAAAACGACCAAACGTCTGAGGCATTCATTCATTCATTCGTGATCATGATCGACCATGATTATCATCGCAGGCTAATGAGGTCCCCAGGACCTTCGTGATCAAACAAAAAAGTCAAAAGTCAAAGTCAAACGTAACACTCAAGTCCAAGTCAAAAGAAAGTTCAACAAGAAAGTCAATGTGTCTGAGCTTTGGGGGTAAGAATCCTCAAGGTTACTCCACACCAGCAAGCTGGTCTAGGCATTCTGCCATCAGGGGGCGAAGCCATGTTCACATTGCAGTTGCACCAGTGTTGGCTGAAGTCACGTACAGCAAGCGACGCTTGAGCACGTAACAGTAGGCAAACGGGTGCAGAAGACAGGACACAGACTGACACGCGCCAGCGATGGAATGAAGTGTAAACATTGTGCATACCCTGGCCACGATCAAGTACGCAAGTAGGATTGAGGCAACTCTGGCAAGGAACTGCGTTAACGTGACGGGGAGGCTTCGTCAATGTCCTCCCAGCCTTGGTACCATTCTGCAGCCACGACGAAAGCAACAACAATCAGGCAGGCACCGCAGTGAGCACCGACGGAACGCAGGGTGGCGATGGTCCTGATGGTGATCGCCTTACAGCACTGTGTAAATTGTGCAGACGACATGGCGATAGTGGTTGCGTGTGT
Source organism: Tribonema minus (assembly GCA_017506865.1). Taxonomy (NCBI): domain Eukaryota; class Xanthophyceae; order Tribonematales; family Tribonemataceae; genus Tribonema; species Tribonema minus. Next base: position 283,042 of record JAFCMP010000446.1, read on the forward strand.
TGCTGCCAGACATCACAGCCAGCAGGAGTCCCACATGACGCAGCATGCGGGCGATCGAATATGAACTGGAATCGTTGAGACTACGGTAAATGGACCACCAGGTGATGAAATGCGAATGCGCGCGAGCACTGCTGCGTGCACCCGCAGCCGCCATGACACTGACGGCAGCTGCCAAGCTGCACCGCTCGCATTGCCTAGCATGCACAGCAGCAAAGAAGGGCGCATCCATATTTGCATTTCATTCCCCGAGCGCACTTGCCGTTGTCTGTGAGGCATAAGACTCATGGCATGCGGCGCTGCTATGAGACCACCCTTGCAGGCTTCCATGCTATGCAGCGCTGCTATGAGACCACCCTTGCAGGCTTCCATGCTTTCAATACGTGTCATGGCACCAAACCCCGGCAAGTGGAGCTCCCACCAGTTACACCAGAGATGCACTGTTGGCCAGGCTCCTGCACTCTGCTGTCGTGCCGCTGCAGCAGTCAATGAGCCCCGTCGCTCGGTACTGCGTGGCGATGACTATCTGCATGTTACATAAGCAACATCAACTTCAACCTGAACTCAACGCGTCTGAACGCACTCACACGCACACACACGGGGGTCGGGTCCCGCCCCCTTCGCTCACCGAAGATCCAGTACGAGTCCTCAAGTCACTGATTGAGTCAATAGGTCACCGAGTGAGTCTTCGAGTCAACAAGTGAGTCGCACCTGAGATCCAGTACGGCGACTCCGGCGGCTTGTCGGCGTGCGCAAACTTGCGGCGCTCGCGGTACGTGTACCACACCGAGTCGCGCGGAAACCCCAGGTAGCCGTGCAGGCGCTGGATGTGCGCGGAGAACGTGGACCACCACGACCCCGTGAACGTGCGCCCGTACGCGGCGACGACGCTCTCCACCATGCCGACGAAATTGCCGTTGGAAAGTTCGTCGAGGCCCGCGCTCTTCCAGTAGTCGTCCAAAAAGCGCACCGTGTGGCGCTCCCAAAACGGCTCGAAGAGCGTCTTGTTGCGCTCGTCCGTCGCAATGTAGACCATCTCGCGCGGCTGCAGGTACTCCTCCGCGTCGCCCGCAATGTCGCCCATGGGGATCTTCGTCGACGCCTCGAACTGGAAGTCGCCGAGGCGCAGGTGGAACGAGCTCCAGCCGCCCGCGCCGGCGTCGCGCTTCACCTGCGTCACGACCTGCGTGCACGGGGGAGCGATGCATGCGCGGAACGTCACTTGAAGTTGTTCATGAAGTTATTGAAGCTGATGCGCGCGGCTCGTGACGACACGCGCGCTGGAGCTTGTGACGGTGAGGTGGTCGAAGTTTGATGTAGGGTGCTCACGTGTTGTAGTGACTGTGAGCTGACCGATGTGCGTCAGCATCGCAGTGACTGGCAACAGTGCTGATAGAGTGACCCTTGAAGTTGTGAACGTGAAGCTGTTGAAGTTAATGCGCGCGGCGCGTCACGACACGCGCGCTGGAGCTCGTGACGGTGATGTGGTTGAAGTTTGATGCAGGGCGCTCACGGCACCTGATGTTGTGACCGTGAGCCGTTTGATGCGTATCAGCATTGCAGTGACTGGCAACAGTGCTCAGCACGCCCATGCTGCGCTTAGGCTGCGCCGCAGTAGCGCATCCTGCTGCAAACAAGACAGCGTCACAAGGGTGAAGAAGCCGCGATGCTTCGCAGCCAACGCTGAGCACTGCTGACATGGCAAACCCGCTCGTCTGCGCAACTGCGCAGGCTCGCAGCGGGAGACTGTGTCAGTTTTGCGACGCATCACGCCGCAGCGTGAGGTAGGTGTACATGTGAGGCAACTGGAAATCTGGTGACAATGAAGCAACTCACTATCCGGTGCACAAAGTCTGACATACAGATAGTGCGCGCATGCCTTTTGGTGCAGTTGGAAGTGTCCCTGTGTTGACAGAAGACGAGGCTGGCACATCATCAGTACACCGGTCTATTCGCTGAGCACTGCTGCATGATGGCAAAGCCGCCCTGTTTGCAAGCCTGCGGCACCTTACAGAGACCTGTTCGCAGCAGTGCATCAGGCTGCAGACGAGGCTTGCCCGACTTTGACATTGACGCGGCCCTACACAGCCGACCGAGCGCTGCCACATAACGGCGGAAGCGCTGCGTGTTCACACACAGCTTTAACCTTGCAGAATGCATCGTCGTAAAAGTGCATCAGTGGTGCATGAGACGCCATCACATGTGTGCAAGTGATGCGTAACAGCCAACTCTGAGTGCTGCTGCATGAGGGCGATCCCCGCTGCGCTCGCGCACCTGCGAGGCCTTGCAGAAGACCTCATCGCAGTAGTGCATCATGTCGCGAAAGAGGCACACAAAACTCTAGACTACTGAGCACTGCTGCATCAGCGCAAGACCGCTGCGCGCGCGCACCTGCGACGCTTTGCAGAAGACCTCTTTGCGGTAGCGCATCGGCTGTGCACGAGGCACCATTACATGTGTGCAAGTGATGCGTAACAGCCAGTTCTGAGCGCTGCTGCATCAAAACGATAACTACTCCAATCGCTCACCTGCGACGCCTTGCAGAAGACCTCGTCACGGCAGTGCATCGTGTCGCGCACGAGGCAACCGCGTCTGCGAGGTACACAAAATTTACTGAGCACTGTCGCATCAGAACAAACACTACTCCATCAACGCGCCTGCGACGCCTTGCAGAAGACCTCGTCGCGGTGGTGTATCATGTTGCGCACGAGGCTACAGGTTGCGCACGAGGCTACAGTAGCGACCTCTGCGCGGTACACACAGTCTACTGAGCACTGCCGCATCGAAATGAAACGACTCCCCCCAATCACTCACCTGCGACGCCTTGCAGAAGACCTCGTCGCGGTAGTGCATCATGTCTCGGATCAGGCGCATCTGGTAGCGGTTCACGCTCGGGTCCATGTGGTACAGGAAAGTGTGGTAGATGGTGAGCAGGCGCGTGCGCGCGTTGCTCCAGTGTATCACGCGCGCCTCCTGCCACCGGCTGTCGTACTGTATGATCTCACGCTCCGCGAGCCAGTCCGTGAAATCCTTGTTGCCGGAGTAGCTGTGAGGAGAAGGGGGGAAGGAGGGGGTGGTGGTACGGTGTGTTAAGCAAGCTGCTTGCAGCTTTTGCAGGATTGTATGAAGGGCTTATGTCAGCATGAGATTAGGTGAGGTGTAGCGACCGCGAATAGGATTAGGGTTCTAGTTGGTTTTGCATCGAAACAAGCGTGTGTGTGACGATGACAATGATTTCTTTGGACTCATGCGGCATTGCGACCCGCCTGGCGCTTCCTGCAGTGACCCAACACAGAAGGTGCCGTCGCATCATCATCTGTCAGCCGCTGAGAGCTCACAGGCCAAGCATGCACACACACTAGTTGAAGCCTGACGCGCACCAATAAACAGTAAACGCTGCTCGAGGTCACAGCTGACCTGCAGACGGTAGAGCACGCAGAACAAGCCGTGACCTGATGCATGCTTCACGTAAACATGCCAAGCGACATGCCAAGCGCATCATCCCAGGCATCACCAGCTCATCACCGGTGCCCCCAGCTGACAGTGGAGCGTGACCCCAACCTTGACTGCAGCTGCGAGCTGATGCAGCATTATGCAGCATTACGTGCGCCCCGCGCCCAGGGGAGGGGCACATGCCCAAATGTACAAACACACTGTGCGTTACAGTGCCCAGGCTGCTGTACTCAGAACAATGATATGGGGTAGGGTTGAGGTCAGCGACAGAGTCGGCCTACGCCGGATGCCAACCCCCCTGACCCTGTAGCCCTCCCGCGCACTGCGGTTAGGGTTAGGGTTAGGGTTAGATGATATCTCCCTAAGCAAATGGACATGCGATCCGTGATACGGTACTCAGGCTGCGTTTCAAGCGACCACCACCCCCTCTTGCTCGTGTCAGGGGCCGCCCCCGCGCATGCGCAACGCACTCTGCATCGCTGAATTCTAGGTCTCTGGACTTTGGCTGCTGCGTTTAGAATAGCAATGTGGGTCGGGGCTGGAACTAACGTTCGGGTTGGGGTTTTGCTAACTGTTGGAACAAGCGTGAGCCAAAATGAAGATGGCGCTAACGCTGAAGCCTAGCCCTGCTTAGCCCTTGTGCTACACCTGACCCTAACCCTAGATCCGCCCCGCGCGCCGCGGGGCGCTCATGTCGATGCTTTGCCCGCGCGTACGCTAACCCTAACCCTAACCCTAACCCCTAACCCTAACCCTAAGCACTCCGTATCATTGAACTTCGGCTGCTGTCTCCGCAGTGGCGACTTGCGCCAGGGTCAGAGCTGACGTTAAGACTGAGGCTCCGGTTAGCGTTGGGGCAAGGGTCGCCCCCAACCCTCAGGTTGCCCCCCCTAACCCCAATGCTAACCCTGATCCTAACCCCCATGCTAAATCTAACCCTAGATCCCTCCCCCACGCACCGGGGGTCGCCCATGTCGATAACCTCCCCCGCCTTGTCCGGGAACACAATGGCCGTCTGCCCGCAGTTGAGCTCCGGCAGGCCCGCCGCGTACTGCCCCGCAACCTTCTCGTAAAACTTGTAGATATCATCATGGTCCATCTCCGCCGTGGGCTTGTCGGGCATAACCCCCAACCCCCCGTTGTCGGCGTCCATGCGAGCCAGGTACTCGTGCGTGGTGACCGTGGCGAGGCGGTTCGGGTAGTTGATGAGGTCGGGCGAGTAGTAGTCGGTGAGGGCCAGTGGTTCGCCGCCGTTCTGGAGGTACAGGCCGTGTACGGGGGGCAGAACCAGGGTGCGCCCCGTCATGCTGGCAAAGGCCACGACCGTCTCGACGCCCATCCTGCGACAGCACCGCGCGAGAGCGTTGGTGAGACAGGGGTATGAAGTCAATTGCAGGAGTAGGTACAGGGTGTACGGGCGGCAGCACGAGGGTGCGCCCCGTCATGTTGGCAAACGCGACGACCGTCTCCACGCCTATCATGTCAACACGCGAGACGACGGTGGTGAGACGACAGGTAAAGTTCAACTTCAACTTCAAGGCAGATGTGCAGGAGCGGTAGCACCAGCGTGGGGCCTGTCATGCTGGATAGCGTCGAGCATGCGCGATGACAGCAATGGCGAAGAAAACGCAAGGGGGGAGCATCAACTTTAACTTCAATGTGAAGACCGTGCACCTGCGGCGGCACAGCGTGTGCGCCACGCATCGTACTGACGAATGCGACAACTGCCTAATTCCATATGGACCAGAGTTCCCACATTGAGATGTTGGATAGTCAATAGTGTGTCCGGCTATAGCCAACATGAATAGCAAAAAGTCGCCTGAGATTGTATGTGTGTCAACTGACGCCGCGTCACGTTGCATGTGCTCTGCGAGAAAGCAAAGGCCAAGAACACGAGGGCAGGCCGCACGAGACTGCGCCTAGCTGGCGAAGCGTTTCGTGGTGAGCGATTGCTGCATGATGAGCGGTGACACCTTGCCCCCTGAGCGCTGCCAACAGACCAAGAGCGGCCGGCAATACTCACAAGTATGCCTTCAATCACTACATGCGCAGTGTACCGAAAGGAAAAAGGGCGCAATACACCAGTTTGAAACCGTACGTACCTTGAGCGGTGGACGATCACATGACTTGAAGTACACATTTGCGCTTGGTGGTGTCCACATATAACCTACTGCACTGAGGTAATGGCAGAGATGGGAACGGTGACAGCACAGAACAATAGTCTGCAAAGCTGAGCGTGCAGGTGTCCCTATTCAATAATTTGCACAATCGTTGACAAAACTTCAAGAATGGACGTCCCGTCCACACCCTCTTTAACATGACTCAATCTCCTCTTCTGAATACAGAACCCCAAGCACACACAGCACCAGCACCGCACCGTCTCAACGCGTCTCGACCTCAACAACAACTCCAAGATGCGACGCACCTGATGTTGTTCCAGCCGCCCCAGTCCATCTCGAACGTCACGTACTGCTCCCTCGGACCGCCCAGCGCCTTGATCTCCTTGAGCTTGGGGTGCCCGTGCTCGTCCTTAGGGAGCTTCTTCCAGTACGCAATGTTCTCGATGGAATGCGCGCCGTCGCCCTGGTGCACGTCGCACTGCATGGTGCCGCCGGAGGCTTCGTCGATGCCCTCCCAGCCCTGGTACCACTCTGCGCGGGGGGGGGGGGGGGGGGGCAAGTTGCAGGCAGAGGGTGCGTAAACTGCGTCATGAATCCGCGTGCTTGTATTTTGTGAGTGCGGTGTGTATTGCTCTGCATGTTTCAAGGAAAGGATGCCTTGCACCCAGAAGCAGGTAGTATACGTTGGTAGTGACAAAAGTAGGGCATGTGGGTATGCCCAGGCAAGGTAGGTAAGGTATGCAGCCAGGGTATGCATGTATATATAAAATATATCCTCCTCGATGCCCTCCCAGACGTGGTACCAACCTGCAAAGTGCATTGTGCAGGCGCAAGGCAAAGCATGCAGCGCGCCATGAAGCCTTGCACTTTATGCAAGTACTTGCATACTTGCATAAAAAGGCTTGAAAAAGCAAGCATTGCGGTGGCGGGTAAACGTGTGCTGCACTCACAGCAAGTCCGCCTACTGCGCACCCAGCGCGCGTTGCCTCACGCACCGCACAAAACAGGTTTCCACGTCTATGGACCGCGCGGATTCTGTGTGCACAGCCTGCCGCAGACCACAACGCGTCCACGAGTCACCGAGTGTGAGTCACCGAGTCATACAGTGAGTCACCAAGTCAACAAGTGGGTCATGACGCACCAACAAGTTACTGAGTGATTTGACGAGTCAATGAGTGAGTCACCAAGTTAACAAGTGAGTCGCACCTGAGATCCAGTACGGCGACTCCGGCGGCCGGTAGCCGGAGAGTCACCCAGTGAGTCACTGAGTCATCAAGTGAGTCACGAGTCAACGAGTGAGCCGCACCTGAGATCCAGTACGGCGACTCCGGCGGCCGGTAGCCGTGCAGGAATTTGCAGAGGTCGCGGTACGCCGAGTGACTCACCAAGTCAACAAGTGAGTCAACAAGCGAGTCGCACCTGAGATCCAGTACGGCGGCTCGGGCGGGCGGTAGCCGTGGAGGAACTTGCGGCGGTCGCGGTACGTGTAGTACGCGGCCTCGTGTCAACGAGCTACTGAGTGAGTCACCGAGTCAATAAGTGAGTCGACGCGTCGCGCACCTGAGATCCAGTACGGCGACTCGGGCGGGCGGTACCCGTGGAGGAACTTGCGGCGGTCGCGGTACGTGTAGTACGCGGCCTCGTGCGGGCGCCCGATGTAGCCGCGGAAGCGCACTATGTGCGCAGTGAAGGTCGACCACCACGACCCCGTGAAGACGCGCCCGTGCGCGGCGACGGCGCTCTCGACCATGCCCACAAAGTTGCCGTTGGACAGCTCGTCGAGGCCCGCGCGCGCCCAGTAGTCGTCCAGGAAGCGCACGTCGTGGCCGCTGCTGCGGAACGGCTCGAAGACGCCGCGGTCCTTCTCGTCCGTCGCAATGTACAGGAGCTCGCGCGGCTCGAGGTACTCCGCGGCGTCCGCGACGATCTGCGGCATGGGGATCTTGGTCGACTCCTCAAACTGGAAGTCGCCGAGGCGCAGGTGGAACGAGCTCCAGCCGCGCGGCCCCGCGTCGGCGTTTACCAGCGCGATCACCTGCGTACGGAGCGTCGTGTAACTTGAAGTTGTGACGGTTGAAGTAATCCTAAAAACTCAGGGCACGTGACATGGTCAACAGTGTGCGGACAGTGTTTGACTGAACATCACAGCTCCAGCCGCGCGGCCCGGCGTCCACGTCGACCAGCACGACCACCTGCGCGCGCGGAGCTGAGCGTCGCGGCATGGCACTTGAAGTTGGCTGCGATGCGGTTGAACTTTATGGCCAAGCACTCAGGCACGTTTAGCCTTGAAGCTTTAGCTGTGCGGCCTCGCATTGCGTCGACCTGCGCAATCTCCTGCGCGCGGAGCACGATACTTGAAGTTGTGATAACGAAGTAGAGGAACGTGAAGTGCAGTACATAGACTGATCACTGCTGCATCATGATGGGACCGCGTTCACTCACATGCCTGCGCAGCCTTGCAGGACCTCGAAAGACAGCAGTAGCGCAACGCCGTCACGCACAAGGCCACTACCATCGTACGCAAGTACCATGAGTTGAGCGTTGCTGCATCAGGACGCCACCGTGCCGCGCAAACACCTGCGCCGCCTTGCGCGCAGTAGTTCCATCATGCTGCAGACGAGGCTAGCGCATGTTTGACGGTTACACGGCTCTGTACAGCCTGCTACTGAGCACTGCCGCATTGGGCTGAAACCGCCGCGCGCACGCACCTGCGACGCCTTGCAGAAGACCTCGTCGCGGTAGTGCATCATGTCCCGCACAAGGCTACCGCCTCTGTAAGATGCACAAAGTCTACTGAGCACTGCCGCATCAGAACAAACACTACTCCAATCACTCACCTGCGACGCCTTGCAGAAGACCTCGTCGCGGTAGTGCATCATGTCTCGGATCAGGCGCATGTGGTAGCGATTCACGCTGGGGTCCATGTGGTACATGAACGTGTGGAAGATGGTCAGCAGACGCGTCTTGGGGTTGCTCCAGTGGATCACGGGCGTGTCCTGCCAGACCTTGTCGTACTCTAAGAGCTCGCGCCCCGCGAGCCAGTCTTGGAGGTCCTTGTTGTCCGCGTAACTGCAAAGCAGGGGGGGATGGGGGGGGGGGGGGGGGGGGGGGCAACGGCGTAAGTCAGCAGAGCAGCCAAGGGGCTTGCACTGTACATACATACTCAGAAGTAGCAAATGAACCTGTAGCTGCGTCAGAGGTCAGGTTCTTGCCGGGGTGGGTGTTATTGTCTTCAATGTAGAGTGTGATGCAGCCCCTGGGGGTGCAAATGAAGAAGTGCACATTGCTTAGGTATGTAGAATGCTGAGATGTGCCACCACCAAAAAGTTGGATGTGCATGCTACAAAGTGAGTCTCCATGGTCCTCTGCCCACGAAATGTCAACGTGGGCAATGCGCAAATGGGCGTTTGTAATTGACTATTGCCGTACCCCTAGGGCCTGAAGCGGCTTGCCGTCAGCTGACTATCAACACAGGAAAACAGCGTGCCAGCATGCAAGAGGGAGCATGGACTGACCCTATACCTCTGATTCCACCTGTGACCCTGGCACTTGCCCATCATACATAAATGCACAGGAGGCTACGCTACCACCCAGATGTACGAAGTACGCCAAGGCCATGTCAGATTTGCAGTCATGACCCTCACTGAAATGAGGATAGCGCACAGTACACATTGGCAAATGCCGCCGCGGGGGGGGGGGGGGGGGGGTCGCGCCCGTGACAGCATGCAAGGGGTACCTCTAACCCTGACCCTACCTTTCAACTGTTAATTCAGATGCACAGGAGGCTACAGTATGGCAATGCTGCGGCACAAGCATCATGCAGCATACTGCCCCAGATCGCCGTGTCTGTACAGTTTGACAGCGAGCTGTCCAGCTCAGCTCTGCGCACTACGATTGTTCGCCACGCGTCATGGCTCATACACATCCATCGGGGCGCAGGGGACACGCGCATACGCACTTCCTACCCCCCATTACCTTACGTAAACTACTTGAGCCGCCTTGATGAGAGTGACACGTCGACCCCTCCCCCCCCCCACCCCCACCCCCGTTAAACTACTTGAACTGCCTTGAGGAGAGTGACACGTTATCCCCCCCTCCCCCCCCCCCTCCTCCCCCTGTCGGCCCCCACTCACCGCGGATCGCTGGCGTCAATCGCCTCCCCCGCCCTGTCCGGGAACACGAACGCCGTGTGACCGGGGTCCATCTCCGGCACTCCCACCACATACTGCTCCGCCACCTTGGCGTAGAACCTATAGATCTCATCGTGGCTCATCTCCGCCGTGGGCTTGTCGGGCATAACCCCCAACCCCCCATTGTCGGCGTCCTTTAGCGCAAGGTATTCGCGCGTGGTTATGATCTTGACACGGTCCGGGAAGGCCAGGAAGTCGGGCGTGTAGTAGTCGCTGAGGCCGAGCGGGTCGCCGTGGTGCTGCAGGTAGAGGCCGTGCAGCGGCGGCAGCACGAGGGTGCGCCCCGTCATGCTGGCGAAGGCCACGACCGTCTCCGCGCCCATCCTGCGACCCGGCGACATGCATACGTGATGGCAGTGGTGAAATGAGGGGGTTGAATATAAACTTCAAGTTCAGGGGGGGCAGGCCGTGCAGCGGCGGCAGCACAAGGGTGCGCCCCGTCATGCTGGCGAAGGCCACGACCGGCTCCGCGCCCATCCTGCGACTCAGTGACATACGTGATGGCAGTGGTAAGATAGGGCGGGGATCGAAGATGAGCTTCAGGTTCAGGGTACAGGCCGTGCAGGGGCGGTAGGACGAGGGATGCTGGCGCACGCGACGACCGTCTCCGCGCCCATCCCGTATGACGGCAACGAGCGTAAACGTTGGTGAGACAGGGATGTGGAATCAACTTGAAGTTTAGGTGCGAGATGCAGGCCGTGCAGCGGCGACAGCACGAAGGCGTGCCCCGTTGTGCTGGCGAAGGCGATGGCTGTCTCCGCGCCCATTCGGCGACATCGACGCGCGATGATGGAGTCAGATGCAAGACAGATTAACATCAACTTCAACTTCAAGTTGGACGCTCTGTCATGCAGCATACGTCACATCTGTCTCGGTGCCCGTCCTGTGACAGTGCGTGATGACGGGCTCAACTTCAAGTTCAACAGTGGCAGCGACAGCACCAGCATGCGCCCCGTCTTGATGGCAAATGCCACGACAGTTTCCGCACTCTTGCTGCACGACCCAGCCATGGGAGGTGACGATGACGGTGTGTAAGACGAGGGGCAACTGTCACCTTCAACTTCAAAGTAAGCCAGGCGGAACCCGCACAGCACAGTGCACGGCGTCATTGATTACAGACAAGCGTGCGCCAGCGATGACCTCTGTGATGCAAGGCAGACGCGCCAGTTCTTTCTCTCTCTTCACTCATACACTTTCCCTCGACACTACTGCAGTCTCGGCAATTCAACTCTAGTCTAGTAGTAGGTAAATAGGCAAGCATCGGTCAGCCCGTATGCTCCAATGTGGCCGTGCGACACTGACGCGCAGAGCACTGTCGTGTGCAACAACAAAAACTGATGTGCACGCTGAATGTCAAGAACACGCACAATGGCTTGCGCTCGGCAGAGATCAAAGATGACAGGAAACGCCGGAAACCAGTGCATGTCCCTGGTGCTGTTTGCATCTCTCTATTGATATGGTCAAAATGCGATATTTTGAAAGGTGCATGTTGGACAAGACTCCAAAGCAAAGCAGCACTTGGGGCTGCCCACAACGTAAAAAATGATGTGTGCATGAGTAAACCACGATGCATTAGTGCTACGGTATGACTGCAAGGAAGGTCATGCAACACTCAACAGAAGCTGCGATACACCAACAAAGCAACTCAGTGTGACTTTCAAAAATGACCTATTGCTACCTTGCGGAGACACTCAGTCTGTGGCCAACATCGGGATGCCTCCTGTAGCTCTCAGCGCAATCAGGGCAGATTTAATCAGTCAAATGCTATTGCTCGGAGCCAGTAGATGTGATAAGCAGCTGGCACGTGCCACTCGCAACATAAGGCAAGCACAGTGACAATGAGCCACTTTTAACAACGCAATTCACCAATCACCCGCAATGGCATATCGCTGCTGTGCTCATTGACAGTGCCTGAAGTTGACGCCCCTGATGTTAAAGTTCAAACACCAACGAGTCGAGCATGCTGTGACAACAACGAACTTCATGTGCGGACGCACCTGATGTTGTTCCAGCCGCCCCAGTCCATCTCGAACGTCACGTACTTCTCCTCCGGGCCCAGCGCCCAGATCTCCTTGAGCTTGGGGTGCCCGTCAATGTCATCGGCGACGTGCTTCCAGTACGCAATGTTCTTTATATTATCGCGCGCCTCCCCCTGATGCACGTCGCACTGCAGCTGGCCCGGCCTGACCCCCCCCTCCGCGGCCCACTCCTGCTGCCGCTGCAGCGCGCGCTCGCGCAGCGTCTGCGCGCGCTGCTGCAGGAGCTGCCGCACCTGCTCCGGCGTCTGCCGCTCCGCCTGCGCTGCGGGCTGCTGCTGCTGCTCCTCCTCCTCTCCCTGCTGCTGCTGCTGCTGCTCTGATTCGCGCTGCTCTCTCTCGTGTTGCTCTCTCTCCTCCTGTTCTTGCCTCTCGCGCTGCTCGCGCTCATCCCGCTCGCGCTCTTCTCGCTCCTTCTGCTCCCGTTCCTCACGCTCTTTCCGCTCCCTTTCCTGCTGCTCTCGCTGCCTCGCCTCCTCCTCAGCTCTTGCCTTCTGCTCCGCCTGCTCTCGCTCCTGCTGCTCATGGCGCTGCTGCTCCTCTTTCTCGCGCTGCAGCCGCTCCTCCTGCTCGCGCTGCTGCTGCTCTTGCCGCTCCCTGTCGCGCTGCTCTCGCTCTTTGGCTTCTCGCAACTGTTGCTCCTTCTCCTCTTTTTGCCGCTGCAGTTGCTGCTGCAGCTCTTTCTGCTGCTGCGCGTCCGCCGCCGCCGCTGCGACTGCCTTTGCATCGGGCTTCTGGGCCCCGAAGTCCTTGGGAACCTTTTCCAATAAGTCAGGGGACACTTTGGGGGGCAGCGTGTAGGCCGTGATGTCAGGCACGGGACGTTTGAGATCCGGGTCAACGTCCTGCTGCAGCTGTGACTTCTGCTGCTTCGACTGCTTGTGCTGCAGGGAATCATCTTCGACCCGCAGCAGCAGCCCATCATCTGGAGGTCCCTTCAGACTCAAGGCACGCCCCTGAAACAGCGAGGACAGCGCCACCATGGTGCACACTGCTGCGAGGGCCATGACACCTCTCGCTCCCCATGACTGCCTGGGCCGCAGATGGCCGGTGTGTGCGGGCAGCTCATTGCTTTCGTGTTGGCGGTGCCTGCTGCCCCGCTGCCGGTACATCGTGCCCGGCGCCTACCCCCCCATGCACCCCACGCAGTGCCAACTTTAACTGCAACGACTTGAAGTGGTGGTCAACCGCTGAAAACGATGTGGGATGCAACACTTGCAAAGCTGTACGTACATGAAAATGTAGAGGGGTCATGCGGTGCTTGGTTATTATGTGACCTGAGCAGCATTCAGCCACCGTACATTCAGCAAGGCGAGGTAACAGTCGCTGATGCGCAAAACTATAGAAGCGTCTCGAGGCTCACACTGGGGGAGCGAAATTGAGCTGAATGAATCGCGTTGATGAAGCACTGTCGCAGTTGCACAAACTTTGCAGACTTGTTACACAATGGCCTGGCCCCAGCTTCGGAGCACCAGTCAATGAAGCAGAGATGACAAGATGCCGTGGCGGCAAACATACAGCGCTTGGGCAACTCAGATTTCATCATTTTGCTGGACTCTAGGCACGATTTGCTGCTTTCCGCAGCAGAAGCTGCTTGAACGCTCTTGCACCTTAAAAACCACCAGCAACATCTGGCAGGCACAAGAAATTACAGTGGCGGGTCAGCATGGTAGATTGCCACTTGCCCATGCCTACACCTCAGCTGTGTCACCAGCAACCTGCTTTTTTCTTTCAGAAGCCTTTAACTTTAACTTCAACTGTCGCTTCAGGCGTGCCGCTTGTGCGTGCGCGCGGACCCGATCTCGCAGCTGTTGACCTTGTGCGCGAACCGCAGCGAGCACAGCGTCTCCGCCTGGTGCTGCGGCTCTGGTGATACATTCACCAGCATGAGGACCTTGCTGTCGCCGCCGAGGCTGTGCTGGAGCAGGTACGTCAGCTTGCTGTTCCTGTACGGGACTGCCGCGTGTGGAGCAGCAGCGAGCAGCGGGCAAGGGCAGATCAGAGCGCGTCAGCAATCGATGCACTGTGCGGCAGGCATGGCGCTGTCCGGAGTGGCATCGGCAACACAGCGAGCTCACACCGTAGCCGTAGAGATGGCATGGCATTGCAACGTCCGCTTGTGATGCGTACGGCACCTGCTGCTTGCTCCCAGCGCAAAGGGCGCTGGGACACACGCTCACATCTTCTTGTGTTCACCACTCAGCACACCCAACATGCGCAGCGACTCTCCCCCACACAGCTCGCTTTTTTGAAAGCGACGGGGCTCACCGTGGCGCTCCCCATTGGCGAGCGCGAAGATGACGTCGCCGAGCGCGCTGAGGCTCTTGTTGATGGCCTGCGTCTCCTTCAAACGCCCGCCCTCCGCGCCGGACTTGTCGAGCCGCTCGCTGCCTGCGAGGTCCACCATGGTCAGGCAGCCGCGCCGCGACTCGCCGCGCGCGCTGTCGCATGGCACGTGTAGCTGGAAGACGCTGTGGCTCCGCGAGGAGTGCGCGTTGGAGTGGGTCGCGCCCGTGGCGCGCGCGCGCGCAGCACGCCTCAGCAGGCCTGGCGGGGCATGTATGCGGCAACAGCGTCAGAAACTAGCCGTTTAGCAGTGCATGTGCATGTTGCAGCGGTGTGCGTGTGGAGAGCGGTGCTGCCTAGTGTGACATGGCGCTTTCGCGGCAACTGGTGCAATGTGATGAGTTGGCGGCGTGCGTGTGTGGCAGGCGTGCCGCACGCGCGTGCCGATCAGAGTGAACAAGAGACTCAGTGTTTCACAAAGAGAACGACTCTGTTGTGCGGCGACGCACATCGAGCGCTGCAGGGAGTGCACTGACCGCATGCAAAATGTGCCATGGTGTCACCGCAGCGCCGCGGCGCTGCAATGAGTGGGCGGCACATGAGGCGGCTCATACTTGAAGGACGTGTGCAACAACCATCAGCAGAGAGGACAGAAGCGCTGCTGCACAAGGGGGGCAAAGTGTCACCATCAGCGCTGTGCGACACGGCTGCTCAACATGGACTGTCGTGCAGCGTTTATGCAGCGTTGCACTATCTACAATAACCGAGCACCTGTGTCATTGCGGTTACGCAGCCGGCACGCTCACCATTGACGTCTTGGACTGACCTGCTGAGAGGAGCTGCTAAACATGGACTATTGTGCAGATTTTATGCAACGCTGCCCAATCTAACCAAGCACCTACGTCCTTGCGCGCTACCAGCGAGCAGCAGGCAAGCTCACCATTGACGTCTTCAGCTGACGCTATCTCATGCTTGGACAGTCCAGCGACAGTGGTGTTGCCCTCTCGTCCGTGCTTGATGTCCAGTGTGCGCGCGGTGCAATCGCCACTGCTGGACTCCGAGGCGAGCAAGTCGCGTAGCGTCTCATTGTAGACCTGCGCAGAGGCGGAGGCAACATCAAGAGTGTCATACTCAGGTTGCCAGCTGTGTGTCTTTGGATGACACTCAAAATGTGAACAGCGAGCTCAAAATGTGTGAGGAACAAGCAAGGCGAGGCTGCCTGCAAGTGCTCCTATTGCGTGCTGCACGTTGTCCATGTATGTGCCATTGCCCTGCAATGAGAGCCTCTACTCGTGACAACCACGGAAGATGCAGCATGAATGAGTGTTGCTACTGATGTATCATCAATACACCTTGTTGTGTGATTTGAACATGACATTGCTAATGTATTGAAGAACACCTTGTTCTGTGATTAGCTGGCAGTTGCACAGGTATTAACCTGAGCCTGCTGCTTCAAGCTGTGACTCACCTCCAGACGGCTGACTCAAGCACTCTGAATGCCAAGCCAGCAAACTGCAAAGCAATATGAAATGCCATGCCAGCAAAACAGCAAAGCAAAGCAAGCTCGCCTCCAGGTGCGTCACGTGTGCGCCGTCAAACTTCCACCCCCCCTCCTTCATTGCCTCCATAGTCGCAAAGATCTGTGCCACGGCGCGCGGGATCATGCCCCTGTGCTCCTCCGCTTCCGGTGACCCTGTGCCCATTGTCCAGGTTTTGCCGCTGCCAGTCTGGCCGTATGCAAAGAGGCAGACCTGCGCATGGTGGCAGCAGCGCGTGCTTGGTGACATGAGCTCCAGCTGGACAGAAGTCAGCAAGTACTTCGAGGCAGCATTGGCATCGAAGATACGAGTGGGGAGTCGATGCAATGGCAAGGACAGACCAAGCTGACCCTGGCATACTGTACAAGTTGAAATCGCATCCACCACCTGAATGCACCACTGAGTGCACAGTTGCTGGGCAGTTGCAATGTGTGGCATCACGCCATGACATTGTGTTGGCAGCGACTTTATCAGCGAGCAAGAACCATGCACCCCCTCTGCTGATCAGTATGAGCATGGCTAAGAGGATAGGACCACATCTTGAGCGATCGCAAGCGTCGGCAGCAGCAGAATGTAACATTGCTCACCTATGCATACCCCCCTCCCCTCGCTCGCCTTTCAGCCTGACGCTAACCCTACCGCTGGCCTAGCCCTAACCCTAGCCCTCAAAACGCACGCACCTTGTAGCCGTCGAGCACTGATTGCACCAGCTGGCTGATGTCGCGGAAGACGTCCTCTTGAGACGCGTGCGGCCCGAACACACGGTCAAACTGCACAGGCCACAGGCACATGGCACGCAGGCTGATTGATGATGTCGTGATGTCATGCACAGGGCGATGCATCAGTATGGCTCACTGTACATTTGCAGGAAGCATCAGGCATCTCATGGCGGACATCGACCTGACACCGCGGTGCAGTCGTGCTGGTCAGATTTCATCAGGAGGAGGCAGGTGCTTGCATCAGTAAAAGCTTGCCATTCTGGCAGCATTGGGTGAGAATGTGCGTAATTCAAATTGCACTTTGGTGAATCAATTACCACAGAGCGCATTCGTGATCGCGTTCAGTGGCGCAAGTGCTTGTGGCATCTGACACGAAGCTCATTGAAAACGGGCATAGCATGAACAATGTACATTCTTTGTGCAATGTTAAAGCACAGAATTGGGCACTGTAACCCTGTTACATACATATCAGCAAAATCCCAGTCAGTCATCGCAAGTGCAGGGTTAACATCTGCATCAACATGCAGCCTCGACATATTGGCATGCTCGCCGCATGCAGAGACTCACCAATTGCAAGAGCAAAAGTACCGCACCTGAAAGTCACAGCTCTTAGCCTCCCCCCTGTTGCCGACCACCGTGTCCCTGCATGCCATGCAGTGCAGCACCTACATGTCGGCATGATCGATTGCCACATTCAGAGACTTGCTTATTGCAAAATCACAACTACCGCACCTGAAAGTCCCAGCTCTTGGCCTCCCCCCTGTCCCCCACCACCGTATCCCGCGCTGGGCCCAGCAGCGTCAGGCGCCTGTGCTCGGGGTCATTGGACGGTATGGCTAGGGTGAGGCCACCAGTCGCCGCATAATCCGCATCTTCGGCCTCAGCAGTCGTGTCAGTGCTCGCCTCCAGCAGCGGGCGCACGCGCGCGAACACCCTGATGTTGCCTTTGAGCTCCTGGATGGTGTTGTGCAGACGTCTGTTTACGAAGTGACAAACGGTTCATGAGGGAAGGAGGGGTGGGGGGGGGTAGATAACTGTTTCGTTTGCTGCCAGTCTCATGTTTTTGGCGCACCGAGCCCACGTGTATGGCAAACCAACACGGCATCTGCCTTGCCCTGACCCTCAGCTGGCAGTGCATGTGCACCGCGGAAACGCACAAACCCGAGCAAGGGCACGAGTACGACAATCATTAGCAACTGGGAAAAATCTTGCCAATCCAACAGGACATGACACGAAAGCCTAAGACGTCGTTCAAGAGCATGGTATACTGCACGAGGCCATGCACATGTGAGCCCAGCTCTGAGCGCAACTCCCCGTTGCAGACTGGGCCATACGACAACAGCATGTTGGCAGGTACTGAATTGGGCGGCTAGCAGCAACGCTGCAGGCCGCTCTGGAGTGTGCCCTACTTGCGGAATGCCAATCCTCCTGCTCACTTGTGGCACGCTAAGTCTCCCGCCAAATGTGCGTACCTGCGCTCCTCCTCATGGGCAATCTCAGTTCCCTCCAGCTCTGCGATCTTCGCACGGGCCGCAGTGACCAGCGTCCTCTCATGTGCCAGCTCCGCCTGCGATGTCTCCAGCGCCTCACGCGTCGTGCACAGCTGCGCTGCTGTGTCCTTTTCCATCTGCTGCGACGCTGCAAGCTGCTCAGCGGTAACACGCAGCTGCTCACGTGCTGCTGCCAAGTCATTCTCGGTGCACTTGAGACTCTCTTGCGTGGTCGCCAGTTCAGCCGAGAGTCTATCGGCGTTTGCCTGCTCCTCTGCAAGCCTCGTCTGTTGCAGCAACGCGACCGCTTTCTCCTCCGTCAGCAGCTGTTCAAGCCCTTCCTTCGCAGCCGCGAGCGCCGTCAGCTGCTCTTCCGCCTGCAAAAGCCGGTCTGCAGTAGCTTTCGCAGCAGACGCCCCTGCTGACGCCGATGCGCCAGGCCTGCGAGCTGTAGCTCCTGCTGCTGGCTTTCCTGCTGCTGGCTTTTTGGGTCCGCTCCTCGCTGCTGCCTGCACATTGAGTCTGTTGGCAGCGGTGGTCGACAGGGCTGCGCGTGAGTTACTGGTTGCTTGCCGCTTGCTGGCAGGGCGATCTGCGCCTGCAGAAGCCTCGGCGGCTCTCTTGAGAGGCACCCGTGCCGCTGTTGCAGGCCTGGCTGCTGCTGCTGCAGTCGAAGTGGACATCGCACCTAGCCTGCTAGCACTGGCGCTGCCCGCTGCCATGCGAGACTGAGGAGTTGGGGCTGTTGCAGCAGGCCGCTTCACCTGCGGCGTGGGCAGCCGGCTAGGCCTCGCAGCAGCAGCGGGAACTACCATGGTGGTAGTGAAATAAGAGCGCTGTCGGAAAAAAAGGCCCAACTGCCACTTTTCGGCAGCACAGCATTTCTCATCCGATCTTCGTTTCACTCATGCGCACGTACGCAAAGTTTTGCAGTCCAAGTGGAGCGGGCGGCGCAGCGCGGTAGCGGCCGTATCGCGTGGCTTCCTCGGCTGCTGCCATGAGAAACACCACATCGTCAGAGCAAGCAACCCTGTTCGCGATTGGGGCAATCACAGGAGCAGCACTAGCATCAGCAGCAGTAGCCCTACGTGCCGCAAAGCGACAAGAACGAGCCGCGTGCGATGGCGACGGCATAGGACAGAAGGTTGTCAGCTATGCCTCTCGAGTTGTACAGCAGAGTCCTGCAGTCACGAGGCTGCCTGGCGGTCTCAGGCCTCATCAACACGATGAGAAAATACTGCAGCGCGTTGACATCATTGAAGGTGGACGCATGGAACGGTCGGAGAGCACCGCGGCGTCTTCTCTTCGAGAAATGATCAGAGAAGAAGTGGTGAGTACATGACTGGCCGGTCACCATGGCCACCAGTTGTTTGTGTCGCTGATCGCTGGCCCAGACGTTTGGTTCAGCGAGCTGGAGTGCATGCAAGACGTGACAGCTGCTGATAGCTGTCGACACATATGGCAAGGCATGTCATCAACGCATTAGTACTTTGAGCTGCCACCACAGACGGAGTTATGATGCCGTTTCAGGTCTGAGTGTGTGGTGCTTGTTGGCAAGAGATCTGCAGTTACCCCCATACACACAACGTTGCCAGTCTTGACAGTAACATTTGTCTCTACACTGTACCAGTAAGCCCACCGCCTGCTTGACCTAGAATGGGATGAAATGTGCTTCATGGTGTTGCGGCTCAAAATTGCATTTGGGGTGTGGAGCAGGCACGCTAAGCTGGTGCAAAATGCTGTAGTTTTGCTCAGTCAAGTGCCTGGTGGCACTCACAACAACGACAAAAAACAGCGAGCGAGCAAATGCTTGTGCTGCACTGCACCTACTTCAGGACTCGCGCGCTTTATGACTACCACACATCAAACGCAGACGGACCGCAACATGAAGTGCAAACATCAAGTGTGTAGCTGACGGAAGCATCAGAGCATTACTTTTTGTAACGCATTTATTTTTGCGGAATGAAGTTTTGTGAACTTTCATTGGCTGTGTCAACAGGTCTCCCAGGCGCGCATTCATGGCCATATGTATGTCGATCGTGTCATTTAAGTCGGGGTTTTCAAAAATAGAGCGTGTTGCCTGTTGTAACACCAGCCAGTTGTGCAAGGGTGCTGATCAGCAGGGGGGGGGGAGGGGGGCATCGTCTGTTGTCAAAGTTTCCTCTCCTGCTGCTGCTGCGGCAGTGAGTACTGCTGCTGCTGCTAAGTTGCCCGCACGGAACAGACTGGCACGCACGTGCAGCAACAGCGATCAGCACGATCTCTCCCCCCTGCTGCCCTCGCACAACTGACGAGACAACCCTCCCCCCCCCCACCGGCGCAGATCTCTGAACACGCAAAGGAGCGCAGCAGCGTGACCGTGCGCGTCCCCGCCACCAGTGCCAATATGGGGCCCGGTTTCGACTGCCTGGGTATGGCGCTGAACATCTGGTCGGAGGTTACGATATCGCGGGCCGACAAGTTTGAGATTGAGTACGAGGGGGAGGGGGAGGAGCAGGTGCCGTGCGACGAGAGCAATCTGCTGGTGACTGGCGTGAAGGCGGCGTTCGCTGCGGCTGGCAAGCCATTGCCGCTGCTCAGGTGAGTCGGAGAGTCAAGAGTCGAGTCAGTTGGTAGTGTCAGCATTGATTATCACGGTCATCAGTGGAAAACCATGCTACTGCTTGGTGGAGCAGTCCAAGTCGAATCAAGATAAAGTCATGATTATTTTTTTTGAAGAGGCAAGAGATCATTAAAAGTCCATGGCTTGGCTCAGGCGCGCGGTCAACTCGACGCGAGTAGGTCGGTGGTGTGAATCATGATGTTCATCATTAGGTGAGCAGCGTCATAGAGAGAGTTTGGTCAGCAGTGTGGCTCATTCATTATTCATCATCATTCTCGTGAGCACATGCCACGCCTCAGATGAGCAGTGAAGTTGTTAGTATGAGCCATGGTTGTCGATATCGTCATCAAAAGTCAGTGCCACGTCCCAGGTGAGCAGGCGGGTCGAGTCGAGTCGAGCCGGTGATGCAAATCACCACCATCGTTATTTGCTCAGGCAAGCAGTCAAGTCAATAGCAGCAGGCGTGCTGGAACAAGGTGAACTCGTGTGGTTTGTTGTGCATGTTTTCAGGGTGATGGAGTGACGGTGCGCGCCGGCAAGCTCGGGGATTGAGGCACATTGAGTGCCCTCTTGGCATGGCCAGAATTGTTCAAACGATGAGCAAATACAGGTGTCTGGCACGTGCTCGCAGCCTGCCTGGATGGTTTCTGCATGTGCATTCGCCAGTCCACAAGGTTACACACTCACACTTGAAGTTTCATCCGCGTGCACTTGCACTTGAAGTTATGATGTGCAACCGCCCCCACCCCCCAACCACACTTGTCACCTCGGTACCTCAGCTACGTGATTCGTGTAAAGCGCGCAGCGTGTCACCGTCCCCTTCACTCCCAACCTCAACCCAAACCTCAACTTACCGAGCGCGTACATGCCCGGGCCTCCCGCTCCCCTCACTCCCCGCAGGTACCACTGCGTGAACCGCATCCCCTACGCGCGCGGCATGGGCTCGTCCAGTGCTGCCATTGTGGCAGGGCTCATCGGCGGCCTGGTCCTGGCGGGCCACCGGCTGCCGTGCTGGGGGAGCGAGGCGCTGCTGCAGCTTGCGTGCTCTATCGAGGGGCACCCTGATAACGTGGCGCCGGTGATCTACGGGGGGTGCCAGCTGGGGATACACAACGGGGAGCGGTGGCAGTCGGAGCGCGTGCACCTGCCCTCGGGGATACAGGCGAGATAATACAAACGTGACTTGATCTTTTTGTGTGTGTTCGCGACAGTTTCGCGACAGTTGGTGGTGTCTGGACAGCTTCGTTGTAGGGCCCTTTGGTGGGGGGGGGGCTGGCAGGGTGCAATGTGAGATGGTCGCGGAGCGCGTGGGGGTAGGTGGTGTTACCCAACCAATAAGTGGTAGCAGCGCATGGCCGAGATGAGCTACCTTTCGAAACTGTTTGCCGCATTACCCATGAAAGAGGGAGTAGATCACTCAAGGTTGTGGCCATTTTGATACACTGGCTGAGCACTGCCGCCGCTCACTGCTCCCCATTCAGTTTGCCGTCATGTGCGGTCAGAGGGCAGATGGCCAGGTTGATGCTGCAAAACGAAAGGTGGTGGCAGAGTGTGCGCAGCTGCCTAGGAGCATACAGGAGATATGAATGGGTCATGCACTTTGACAGACCATGCCTCGGAAAGAGGCATCAAGCACACATTGCCACATATGTTCCCCAAACGGAACTTTGTTACAGTGTTGAACAAACTCGTTGGTGCATCGTGTTTCGAGTGACTGGTGCTGTTTGTAACCGTAGCTGTGGATTTTGCCACACTCTTCTCGGTGCTCTGGGTTCAGAAGCACGCATCTATGCTCTTGGTGAATGGCGGTGCTGTTCAAGCACCAATTTGCAATTTCAATATGCATCAACTTCAACATCACTTCCTCCCCCAATAGTGTGTCAAACGCCGCAGCTCACAGCTTGCACGTCAGTGACGACATCGATACATTGGATCATGTTGCGGGCACACAACGAGCTGTGTATCTATGCTAATGAAGCTCAGTTAGTACGCGCACTGCCTGGCGACCGCAGTGCGGCACTGGCGGCCCTGCTGAGCTAACCCCCCCCCTCTCCCCCCAGATTATGTTGTTCTGCCCCCAACATCACCAGCTTGACCGTGATCCCCTCGCCCCTCCCTCCCGCAGGTGGTGCTGTTCATCCCCGACTTCATCGGCAAGACGAGCGACGCGCGCGGCGTCCTCGCGCCGACCGTCACGCGCAAGGAGGCCGTCTTCAACATCGGCCGCGTCGCGTGGCTCATCAACGCGCTCACGCGCGGCAACCTCGACAACCTCAAGGCGGGCTGCCAGGACGCGCTGCACCAGCCGCAACGCGCGGCGACCGTGTACAAGTACCTGGACCCCATGGTGGAGGCGGCGATAGGCGCGGGCGCGTGCGCGGCGTACCTCAGCGGCGCGGGCCCGACGGTCGCGGCGATCACGTCGGGCGCGAGCGGCGACATCTTCACGCAGCGCGAGGCGGAGCGCGTGGACAAGCAGGTGCGGCAGTTACGCAGTGGCGGTTACAGTGGCGTGTCGCGGTCGCGCCCGCGAGGGAAGGCTGCGGCGCGTTTTCTAGGGCGCTGCTGCGCGTAGTGCGGCCTAGGCTGAGCGCTGCTACAGTCTGTGTGTGTAAGGTGTGCTGCGGCATTCTGTGCTGCGGTGCGCAGCCGCATGATTGGTCTACGTGTTTGCTTGCGGGGTACATTTCGCAAAGCAACCTCGTCTTGCATGTGTGCACATACTTCAAGTACTTGAGCGCTGTGTCAACGCTGCGCACCAGCAGCCGGGCGCGGAGCCTGGCGGCCTGCAGTAGAGCTGAGCGTTGCTGCGCTGTTGGTTACAGACATGACATGGCTACACGGTAGCCACGCTGCGCACCAGCAGCCGGGCGCGGAGTCTGGCGGCCTGCAGTAGAGCTGAGCGTTGCAGCACTGTTAATTACAGACATGACATGGCTGCACGGTAGCCAGAGTATTGGCCCAACCCTTGTTACATATCAGCGCGAATCAACCTGGACGTAGCTTCGGTAGCACGGAGCTGCGAGACGTTGTGACACATCGCCATACATAGCACCAACACACTAGATTCCCATGCAGTGCTGTCTCATAGGGCCCAGCACAATGAGGGCCATACGGTGCACATCACACTTCACATGGCGCCATACTACACACACATACACACTTCAGTGATGCTGACTGAATATACTTGTGACATCCCGGCTGTTGCGGCGTCGCAGGTCGCGGAAGCCATGGTGGCGGAGGCCAAGCGGGCAGGAGTGAACGGCAAGGTGTACATTACGAACCCAGTGGAAAGCGGCGCATACGTGGTATCGGCGGAACCAGCCTTCAGCATGGGTATCATCAAGTACCAGGGGGCTGTATGAGGGGTTGCAGTGGCAGCGGGGGATCGGGGGGGGGGCTGGTACGTATCGGATGATGTAATGCAGTCATGGGGTGCACACGCTGGTTGCCGTGTGTTTTTTTTTCACTATGCCAATGGATCAGCGGCGAAGTGAGAGTACTGTAGTGCGAAGCGGGTGTGCTGTTGGTCACGTCACATGTGCGCGCGTGTGTGTGTGGACTATTGTCACGGCAATGCAGCTGCAACAGAGCATGCACACCATTGGCCCTGCGTGATCTGGCTTTCAGTAATGCTCTCCCTTCTCATGCACTACCTGCAATCATTGTTGGTGCGTGCGCTGTCATATTTCGGAAGTATGCTCATGTGCGGAGAGGGCCAGCTCATGACATTGCGGAAATGGCATTGCACCAACTGCATTCAAGTTTGTACGGCGTAAGAGTTTTGTCGTGGCACTCATCTGTGCCAAATTAGATTAGCCTCGGAGCTATTGCCGCACTGTGTTTTGATGCCTCCGCTTGCGTAACCCTAACCCTAACCATCAGCAAGCTTGCCAAGCTCACAAAACACTTATTCAAAGATGCCGTTAGCAACATAAAGTATGTTTATTGCTGCGCCATTCAAACGGCCGTCCTTCAAAAGCATTGCTAACGCAAAGACACCAGCTGCACGTGCCTGCAATTGCCAATTTGACGTCGCTGATCATTGGGGTATATGCTCCATCACAAGTACGAGAAGCTGTCATTATAGTGCAGTCTCGATTGCTGCATAGGATGTAAACCCGAGGTACACAGCAACTGATGATGCGCAGGGAATTGGTGCCACTGATTGCAGCTGAACATTGTGAGAGATCACTTTTTGCACTGTGATGAAAACAGAGACTCAGGCACGGCAAAAACATCAGCCACACAGCAGGAACCGCTGCCGGCTAGGTAGCAGCAGGCACATAATATGACTGACACGTTTCACTGAACCAAAAAACATGTTTGTGAACATTAATAACACTCAGCGCAAGGCTGACTTGTGCAGCAACTACACGTGTGCCAAAGGCAGCTCACGTGCGCATGCAGTAATGAAATGCGTGATCTGCAACTGCACTCACCACTACTACAAACAACCGCGCCACCGCCCCGCTGCGCGACACAATAAACAAGCCTGCCCCCCTACTTGAGCTTGAACCGCCGTGCCATGTCCCTCGACTGCTTCTTGGCCTTCTCATCGACCTTGTGCACGTCATTGCCCACCTTATCCAGGTCCTCCGCCTGCGCCTTCAGCTCGCTATGGAGACCATTCGCCGTCACCGCCATGTTGTCAATGAGCTTGTCGATGGCATCGAGCTTGGTGTCGAAGTCCGCGTCCGTCAAGTCGGCTCCGCTAGCTGGGGCCGCGTCGCCTTCCTTGCGGTCAACGGCTCTGGGCTTCCGGCTGGGAATGTACGCAGGGGTGTCGTCCAAGACGGGGACTCTCGCTTTGTGGCTCGTGAACCATCCCCTCAACCCGAAACCGTGCTTCAGCTTCTTGTGCGTAGAGTTGAGTACGGCGTCAGTCTTGTCGACCTCCCTGTTGATGGACTTGATTCTGTCGCCCTGCTCGAGCAGCTGAGCTTGAGTGTTTGCGCCTATGTCGTTGGCATGGCCTGCTGTTGTAATGATCCGGTCCAAGGCACTGTTGGTCTCGCCCTTCACCCTCTCGATCTCGGCACGTTTGTCCACGCTCATGGTCTCTCTGCGCGTATTGCGTGCAAGCTCGGTGTCGTCGCCCCGCTGAGCTTGCTCAATGAAACCTTCTTGTGCACGATAGACGCACGCCGGTCAACGACACCTCCGCGATGTCCACCGAGCCCGGAGTTGGGACACACAGGAAAGTCCGCAGACCTCTGGAAGTTTTCTTTGAAGTTCCTTCGCCGAAAGTGGTCTGAAACTCGTCCTGGAACTCGTCAGGGTTCGGAGGGGGCAAGACTTTGGCTGGAGCATAGTCAAAACCCGCCACGGGGCAGAGGCGCGATAGGGTGCATGCCGTGTTATGGTTGTAAGTCCCTGACACTGAAAGTTTTGAAGTTTACTTCCAGTTCTGTCGCCGGGGGTTCGCCTCGGTGTGTGCGACGAGCTGATGAAGGCGCGGAGGGGAAAGCCCAGTGGACAACAAGCGGTCTGGAGCTCGTCCTGGACTCGTCATCTGGGTCCGGAAGGGGGCAAGGGTTTTGGCTGGAGCGGAGTCAGCACCCGCCATGGCAGAGGCGACAGCACCCGTGGTGTTAATGATTGCACTGATGAAACTGCAGTTGTGACTGGGCAGTGCGCTCCTGCATTGCTATGCCCTCGCAGTTGGGGTATCTATGCGTGCCATCATGTGCGGCAATCATCACTCGACACTCTCCAGCATCTGGCATTCGCTCATCTGATTGAACCCGGAGAGCCGTGCCTCTCTTTGTGGGGCCAAGGTGATCCGTGGCCTTGGACCTCCGCCATGATACTCTTGAACCACTCGTTACTGTACGAACAAGGCGGGCATGAGAGCCGTTCTTGCAGCACTGCACAAACTACCGCTGTAGGTGCACCATCATTATCATTGAAGCCCAAGATTGCAGCGACTGCCTGAAAATGATGATGAGGCCCTAATGGATGAAGCGCGGCTGGGTAGCTACAGCCAGTGTTTGTCTAGGCACCAGGATCTCAGCTCAGGGCGTGGCGCTGCGGTCGGCTGGCTACCTCAGTGCGTACAGGCGGACAGGTTGTACTGCAGAACAGTTGGCATTGGCAAACAGCAAACCGCTGCGGGGCTACCGTCTGGTTGCGTTCTTGAAGCCATCTTGCCAAAGTCAGCTTGCATGAGCGTAGAACCGCAGGATTGCCGTCATGGCATTATAGACTGCATCTGTGGCGCTGCACTGGCAGCAGCTTGGCAGCGCACACATGCCATCACTGACGCTGGAAAGCAGCTGCAACCAAGAGCTCTGGATGTTCTGTCAAGAAGTGCCTGTCAGTGGTGGCAAGACAGCCACCAGTATGTCCAGTAATCTATCAGTTGCCTGAAACAACCAACTCCCAAATACTCTGAATAGTTACATGTTGCTCTGAAGACAAAGCCATGATCATTCATCCCTCTTGTCAATGCTCGATGGCACCAATTAGTCTCGTTGTCTGTGCCCATGCACAGCCTGCACAGCGCATCAATCAGGAAACAAAGAGCAGCACTCTCGCGTCTCAGCAAAAAAAGACTTGTATATTTGTTGAGAGGAAAGGATCAGAACCTCTGTGTACCAGCAGGCAAACACAAAAAAAGGCCTGCCTCATGCACAGCATGATTGCAAGTAACTGCGAGCACCAACGCCTACTCTGCGTATGCACACACAAACCACACCCTTGAGCCAAGCCTCTTGTGCTCCAGCTCACTGAGCCAAAGCACAGTCAGGTCATCAAGACGCCATCGTTGTGACGCCCGACAAGCCCCAACTTCAAGACCTCTGCACTAAGTGCAACATTGGTCAACCCACGTTGCTACGCCATGACCTTCAACAGCTAGGCGCCGCACATACCCCCCCCCCCATTCTGCTCCGAGAAAGTCCATACCCCCCCCCCCCCCCGTTTGTCCCTCACATGAGCGGCCGCGACTCAGCCCATCAGCATGTAGCATGCCTCAGCTGGCACGAAGCACTGCTCAGCCTGCGGGCGGGCAGCACCGCTCACCCCCCCCCCCCCCCCCCCCCACCCCCCTGCATCGCAGTGGCTCAGTTGGTGAACCGCATCACAGTGGCTCAGTTGGTGACCCCCCCCAACCCGCCTCCATCGCTGTGGCTCAGTTAGTGTCGCACCGCAGCGGCAGCTCAGTTGGTGAGCAGCTCGAGCGAGTCCACCGTTTGCACGACGACGTGCGACTGCGAGTACCCCCCCGCGTCGCCCCCGTCCTTCTCCATCTGCTCCTTGATCCACGCGATGGTGCGCGTCATGCCGTCGCGGATGCTGATCAGCGGCTCCCAGCCGAGCTCTGCGCGGATCATGGTGTTGTCGCTGTTGCGCCCGCGCACGCCCTGCGGGCCGGGGATGTGGCGGATTGGCAGGTCCTTGCCCGCGAGCGACATGGCCAGCTTGCCAAACTGGAGGGGAGAGGGGGGGAGAGGGGGGAGGGGGGGGAGGGGGTCGTCAGTATGTGTGTGAAGTGCTTTGGTCAGTTGTGATGCCAGTACTTCAACAACGGCACATACTTCGTCAGAGTGGGAGCTGTAAGAATAGTGTTGTTTCATGTGGTGTTGGACTCTCAATCGGTACTGAGGTACAAGGTCGCGCGCGCTACGCTGTCAACAGAAACGTCCTTGAAACGCGCGAGTTCAGAAATAACACCAACAGACATCCATGATGCCAACACATACCCTGCTAAGTGATTAAAAGCGGCCACGTGCATCTGGCGGCAGTTGCCGGGAATGGCGTACGCTACAGCAAAATCTGCTACGTCAAATATAAGGGCACAGTGTCACAGTCCCAACAAAAAGCGGCACAAAACCATAACATGGTGCTACGAGGTCTACAGCAACAGCTCAGTTCAGAAGGGCACTGCGAGCAGTACACTGCGAGTACACCCGACAGCTCACCTCGTTCATGCTGATCATCTCCTCCGTGCCCAGGTTCAGCGGCTTGTCGCAGTCGCCGTTCAGGATGCGCAAGTAGAAAGTACACTGCGGTACACTGCGAGTACACCCTATACCTCACCTCGTTCATGCTGATCATCTCCTCTGTGCCCAGATTCAGCGGCTTGTCGCAGTCCCCATTCATGATGCGCAAGAAGTAGCACACTGCGGATACACTGCAAGTACACCCTAGTACCTCACCTCGTTCATGCTGATCATCTCCTCTGTGCCCAGGTTCAGCGGCTTGTCGCACTCGCCATTCATGATGCGCAGGCACCCCTCCACGCAGTCCTCAATGAACATGAACGAGCGCGTCTGCTCGCCGTCGCCCCACATCTCAAAGTCCACCGTAGACGCCAGCGCCTTGCGGCAGAAGGCCGCGGGGGCCTTCTCGCGGCCGCCCTGCAGAATGAAATTACGCAATGAATAAATCATGAATGAATGAATGAAACCGTAGACGCCAGCGCCTTGCGGCAGAACGCCGCGGGGGCCTTCTCGCGGCCACCCTGCGGGAGAATGAATTCATGAATGAATTAATGCCACGGTTTGTACGATCGTTCATGAATATTTAGGTGGAATGAATCCATTGAGGAAAATGGTGTGATACCCAGAACGTGGAGGACATGCGCGGTGAATACACCATCATGAATGAATGAAACTGTGTGTATATTCATTCATGATAAATCGCTGGATGTATCCACTGAGGAAAATTGCTTGACGCCCAACACCACGCGCGGTGAGTCTGCTGAGAGTTGTGAATATACACCATGAGGGATAACCTACATCAATGGCCTCAATATTCTGCTGCTGACACCGGTTCGTGCTCTGTGAACAAGATGGTGCCACCTTGACCGCGAACACGATGACTACCTTCTGCCAACAGTGCATGCTGCGATGCTGGAGATTCCACCTCCCGCTTTTGCCAGCCCAATGACCGAGCTCTTGAGCTTGGAAGCACGATCGGCAGATGTTTTAAACACAATCTTGATCGTTCCAAATTCAACTTCAACTTCAATGTTTTTTTCACGCTTCCACGAACCCTCCACGTGCCGTATACGTTGCGCAACCGTGCCTTGCACGCAGCCCTCCATGTACACAACGCGCATACATGGTGCAACTGAGCCGTGCGCATAGCCATGTGAAAGTCCTTCCCCTGTACGCAATGCCCACGTCCTCCCTCCCAACACAAACAACACCACCACTACAACATCAACAACAACTTCATGGCACGCACCTGGGCGTCGCGTGAAACTTGCGCCCCCTGCGATGGGACAGCCTTCTTTCCCATATGCAATGCAGACCCTGTCTCTCTCAACCATCGCACACTTTTCAAGGTCTTACCAGTTGAACGTTCCCACAAGCAATGCAAATCCTGTCTCTCTAAAGTTTAATTCCAAGTTTCCAAAGTCAAGAACGTTCCCCGGCACGCACCGTCCACGTGCCGCGCGGCCCGTAGACGCTGTGGAACTGCGCCATGCGCGTGGCAATGGGGAAGTCCTTCCGTTCCTTATCATATACTAACATAGTTCTTGAAGCACAAATGCACTGGCACGCACCTTCCACGTGCCGCGCGGGCCGTAGACGTTGTGGAACCGCGCCATGCGCGTGGCGATGGGGAAGTCCTTCCCGTACGCGATACACATCTCCTGTCTCTCTCGAAGTCACGTTTTTCGAGTTCTCCAAAGTTGATAAAGGTTCTTTACTGTTGCCAAGTTCTCAACAGTTGAGAAAGTTCTCAGGCACGCACCTTCCATGTGCCGCGCGGGCCGTAGACGTAGTGGAACCGCGCCATGCGCGTGGCGATGGGGAAGTCCTTCCCGTTCCATATTATATGATAACATAGTTCTTAAAGTACAATGCACCGGCACGCACCTTCCACGTGCCGCGCGGGCCGTAGACGTTGTGGAACCGCGCCATGCGCGTGGCGATGGGGAAGTCCTTCCCGTACGCGATACACATCTCCTCGTGGTACAGCTTCTCCAGTCCGTACGTGTCCTGGGGCTGTGCCGGCCACGCGTCCGATTCCTTCAGCGCCACGTCCTGCGTGTCCATCTGCTTTGTCTCGTTGTACACGCACGCAGTCGAGGCATACAGGTACCTGCGCGCGCATTGCGATGATGGCATGTTGGTATGCTGCACGCGCATTGCGATGATAGTATGTAGGTATGTCCATCTGCGTTGTCTCGTTGTGCACGCATGCAGTCGAGGCGTACAGGTACCTGCGCAGTGCGCGCGCATTGTGATGGTAGGATTGAGATACAATACTTCAGTAACTGAAGTAAGATTTATGGGAGCACTCGCACCATCACGCAAACGTGTGCACAAGGCACAAGTATGCATTTGGCGGCGGGCGAGTCAAGCTAGCACTTTCAATATGCCAACTAAATGTGAGCGTAGCCAATTGCCGCAGCAGCGGCGACCATGGTCATTGGTGAAAGGCATTCAATTTGACGGCCAACCACACCTTGTCACCTAGAGCTCTACAATCTTTTGATTCGTTTCCGTGAGCACTGAACGTTACCGTACAGAACTGAGTATCGTGCGCCGAGGATACATGTGCTTACATGGTGAAAATGGCAAGCAAATATCCAGCCTGCGTTGCGTTCACGAGCTGCTGAATCGCCTCATGCACAGCCGCCGATGCGTCCGATGAGTGAAACAGAGCTCAACTTGCGCCAACAAAAATGTTTTATTGCCAACACACAACAACGACGTGCCAGTGGCACAACATGATGGCCAACCAAATGTCAACTTCAAACTTCAAGCGCTGCTCACCTGGCGACTTTGTTGTGCCGGCTCGCCTCCAGCATGTTAGAGGAGATCA
Organism: Tribonema minus; assembly: GCA_017506865.1. NCBI lineage: Eukaryota > Xanthophyceae > Tribonematales > Tribonemataceae > Tribonema > Tribonema minus. The sequence goes on from JAFCMP010000446.1 coordinate 314,258, forward strand.
TGGTGTTGTTGAACATCAGGACTGCGCAGGCAGCAGCGCATTGCGCAGGCCGCAAATGCAGAGTGTCATTGAGGTGAGAATTTGTCGGCGTGGGGGCATCAACAAACAGCCGCTGATTATCTTGACTCGGCAGGGCGTTCGAGGTGGAGTTTCAAGATTTAAAAGAGATCATTCGTGCTTGCATAGTCTCGGCGTACAATTTACATGAGATAATGAGTCAAACCCCACTTTGAGTGAGGCCAAGGTTCACATTATGGTGCCTTCAAACAAAACCTTGAAGCCACTGCTGGGTATGTACCGCAATGTTTGAAATACTTTACGGAGTGCTCCCGTGCCGGGTATCGGATCGTCGCATGATGGTCCACATCTCCATTGGTGCCAAATATTAAAAAGTCACACTATGGTGCAGTTTTGTTGCCTTCTATGTGTGCACACAGCTTCATGACATGTGCTCAAGCGCCAGAAAACATGATAGACACAGATGCAATGTTTTTTGCCATCCTTGTGTGTAGACAGCTTTATGGCATGTGCTCATAGCGCCAGAGTTTATTATGACACCATGCTGCAGTTTGTTGAAAGATCACGAGAGATGCTTAGTTACGACTATGTTGCCACTTGTGCAGTCTAGACAGTTTGATGGCATATGGTCAAGTCGCCTAGTTGTTGGAGTGTTGCTGAAAGATCTGCGGTCGGATATCTGTTACCTGATTGGTTGCTCTCGATAAAGCCCATGCCACCCATGTCTGCTGCCATATTGTACACCTGCAACAGTGAATGATGCGCAAGGCGTTGCATCTTTATCAACATGATAAACAACACCGGGCACCTCAGCACGTTTGATGGCGGTGACCGGCTCACTGAACAAAGCTGCTCAAAACCTCATCTCACGTGATCAGGGCATGTGCATGTGCGACCGGTCTGCAGTTCAACGAAAGCTCTCATGTGGCAACTCTTTCCGATGTGATCACATGCAGACGGCCGACACATGCAGCACAAGCACAAGCAAGATGCGTTACAAATATCTCTGTGACATGTGTTTTTTCACGCGCGCACCTGCTCGCAGCCCTTGGACACTGCTGCGCAATTTTCGAGTCTCCGGAGGTCGCAGTGCGCGAATACGTCGCAGAACTCCTTCGCCGCCATGAACTCGTTCGTCTTCCAGTCAGCCGCGACAACATACCATCCCTCCGACTTGAGACGCTTGCCCAGATGACTGCCGATGAAGCCCGCGCCGCCAGCAATGCAGACCTGTAGGATAAGAGCATCACAGCAACAACAAAAAAATCATGAACGCTGCCAGGCTGCTTGCTTTGCGTGTCAACACCCAAACAGTAAAGCCAGCGTAAAAAAAGATAAATCATGACGCGACCACTCACCGCCTTGGCGCCCTCGGGGCGAGGCCCTGTCACGACACTGCCGCCGAGGCAGATCCATGGGTGCGCGCCGTTGCTGCTGCCGTTGGTGGGGGACATGTCGCTTGCTTGCCCTGTGTCTCACATACTACACACTAAAGCCGGCGGCACCGCTCAGCTCGGCAAAAAGCCTCGTGTGTCGACATGTCTTGCCGAGAAGGTGCAGACACGAAGGTTGAGGTTGAGGTCAGAGACGCTGTTCAATATGGCGCTACAGGCTGTGTTGGTCGGCGCCGTGGTGGAGAAGGATGCGACCGTCGCCGTGCGAGCGAGCCAGCTTGCGCTTGACGCGGTCGGTCTCCGAGACTGAACCTCGTCACATTTGCAACGGTTAGTTCGCCCACAGCTGCGTGTGAGCTAATCTGGTGCAAGCTCTACCACGCTGCTGCTGCTGTCATTGAACTCGCAAAGCGGCATACACATCGCAACTCATCGCAACACTGGGTAGAACACAGGAAGGGCGCGGCAACTGGTGGGTGGGTCGAGGGCTACATCATAGCCAGAAATGTGCGATGCGATGACATGGCGGCGCCAGAAGGAAAGCCGGTCAGGTGATGATTCGTATATGTGTACAGCAGTATGTAGCTGAACGAGTGGCTGTGACAATAAATGGCGTGACAGCAATTATAATCAATGGTGTGAACAGCTCTACAGGCATGGCCGTACAAAAGGAAATTCGCACCAAGTCTTCAAGTTGTGGCACATCTTGCAGTGGGTGCATCTTACAACTGTTTCATCTGATGATGCACCCCGCTGCGCGGTCTAAACACTTTTGCAGGCATATTATAGGCGAGGGATCCCGACAGAGGGCCCAGCGTCCGACCGGAGGTCGGCGCTGGGACCGTGGTCCCGAGCCTCATAGATCGTGACGCGCGCGTGTTTACGTAGTAGTAAAATTAATTGTTTTTTTTTAGTTGCAGGGGGGTCCAATTTTCGGGCCATCGGGTCGATGGTGTGTCTATGAAGCCTTCAACTTGCGAAATGCTGATCGCTCAGAAAAGTAAGCACTTACTCATTGCACAGGGCACCTCAGAGCGCGCTGTTGGTCGGAGCCGCACTGCTGCTGCTGTCGCCGACTGCCCCTACCAAACCGCCGTCCCCCCATGTGGTGGCTGGCGAGATCGAAGCCTCAATCAGTTTGATGGGGCTGACACGCCAGCCGCTTGTCACTTGAAGTAGGCTGGTATACTGTGTAGCACTGTAGTAGGTACATCCTTTCGTAAGCGACGCGTCGCGGGTTCAAATCCGATAGTTTGCATGGTGTTTTTTTGGCGAGCCATCCCCCGGGGGGGGAGAGGTTTGCAAGTGAATTACCCTGCCCCTGCACGCGACGGCGCATCCTACTACATCAAAGTCCAGTGTGGAGTGCTGCATGCACATACCGCTTTGAGCGCAGCTTATCTTTGGACTGACAATGATGAACATAAACATGAACGCAACTGCAAAGATATGTCATGGCCCGGGCAGCTTGCATTTACTTCATAAATAAAAGCAATTGCAAAGATTGTAATGGGCAGCTGGATGTGCCTAAGATCCCGAGCCCACCCCCCTCTGGGGGGTCCTGCTGGTATGTATGTGCCACGGCCGCATACTACAATGTTGGCAGCCAAACACCGTGTGACATTTTGACTCATCGCACGTGTTGTGTGCAGTGCAAGTTGGGTATGTATAGTCAACTGGTTCTATGTACAAACAGCAGATATGGGCAGGATGTGCTCTGGGTGAGATCTTGTACACTGTACACAGCCAATTTTTGCCGACCTGTCCTGGTTCTGCGTTGACTACTTGGATCATCACATACCCTCGACCACCGTCACGGTGGCACAGAGTGACACGATGCTACAGCTGCAACATGTTCAGATGAACGTAGATACCGTCGCACCATGTCGTGCACACAACCACATTGGAAACGGTGCTGTTGGTGGTTCAGCAAGTTGTTGGCGACTCCGTCAACTCAAGCATTGCATTGCATTGCAAGCATTGCAAGCATTGCCGTCGTCTGCCGTCATGGGAGTCTGTGTGGAATCATCATTTACCTGACATACGCCCGCAACCAAAATGCACTGCAAAGCCACACATCTCAGACGACGTCTAGTATAACATGACTGCAAGGTACAGCAGATGCATGTTGCATGATGTGAGATGCGAAATTATATATTGTAGTGATCTGAAAACGAATTGCTACTTCGTTGAAGGTTGTTCGTGAGGCTGGAAGTCTTAGCCTGCCATCAAAGCATTTTTCTGAGCATGCTGTTCCCGCCTGGCCGACTTCACGCAGGTCACCCCCTCGAACCAAAACTTCAACTTGACAATGAGGAATGTCATCTTCTAGCGCAACTCTCCTTGAAGTTCACTTTGTACTTTGGCGTGCCTTGGCACCCAGTCCGTGGCGCGTATGTTGTGCGCAACGATACGTATTTTGAGGCCTGGGTTGGCAAATCATCTGGAAAGGGGTGTACCAGCACGAGGTGCCTCGGCATGGACCTCGCTGAGAAAATTGTCTGGCACCGATGGTGGCGATCCTGCAAGACAAGAGCCGCAGAATCATCAGCCACAGAATCGGCAGCAGCTGCAGCACCCTGGTGCCACGGAGCGAACCTCCAGACCACAGCAGCAACGGCTCATCAATGCCTCCCAGAACCGAGGTGACCGCAAGACAGGGGGTCCGTCGTCACCGCTGGCGGAAAAGATCAAAGCATCAAGCAGGCAGCGACGCTTCGGATACGCCATGCAAACACTCAAGAATGCCGAGAAGCCTACAGCTTCGCAGGCGAGGTCGGTTCTCAAGTCCATGGCATTTGATGGTCAGTTCCGTCCGACAACGCTTGCATTGGAGCGATTGCGCAGCTTGGGTGTTGGATGTGCGAGAGACTATGAGCTCGCCATTATGGCACACGTGAAGCACTCTGCTCCGCGCACCCTGGAGCTGCTGGATAGCATGGAACGGGACGGCCTACCCTGGACCGAGATCGCCTGCGGCAGCGCGCTGCGAGCGTGCGGCATAGCGGGGGAGCTAGGCGATGCCGTGGACCTCATTCACAGGATGAAGGAGTACGACATCAGCCCCAACGGCGTGCACTACATCGAACTCATCAGGCAGTGCGTGCGCGGCAGGGAGGCGAGGGCGGCCGGCGACAGGGGCGGCAGCCGGCGCGCTGTGGAGCTGCTCCGGTTGATGGATGACACGGGGCCCGCGCCTGACACCTGGCATTACACCGCTGCGCTGACGGTGTGCGCGACGCTGGGCGACGCCGCCACCGCCTCCGCCATCTTCCAGGAGATGCGCGACAAGGTGATGCACGACTTGATTGGCTCCAGGTCCTGGCTCCATGCGGTGATAGGGTGCATAGGATGTGCGCATGCGCTGCATACTGTCATGATCCCACATGCTTCTGGGCACAGGTGATGAAGTCCAGATGCGTGCATGGAATTGATTATGGACCGGTTGATTCAGTTTTGGTGCGGGACTCCCGCAGCTGCTTCTGGTCTTTCTGTCAGCTTTCCACGCTGAGTTCACGGCGCTTTGCTACGTGCTAGCGCCCTGCACCACTCACACGAGTGCCGCGACTAACGCCCGCACGCTGCAGGGAATCGAGCCAACCGCGCACAGCTGGACGGCGCTAATGAGAGCCGGCCCGGTGGACCGGATGCTGTCAACGTACGGAGAGATGTGCGCCTCCGGCCTGCGTCCTGACATCGTCACGATGAACGCCATGCTGTCGCGCGCCGCAACCGAGGGGCGCTGCGACGTCGCCGAAGCCATCTGGAAGGAGCTGCATGGCGCGCAGGCGAAGCCCAACGCCGCGAGCTACGGCGCGCTCATGAACTGCTACGCGACGGCGAGAGACCCAGCGAAAGCGGAGGAGGTGCTCGCGGCGATGAGCAAATCGGATGCTCTCACGCCGAATGATATGACGTATGGCAGGTGGGTTGGATGCGCGCTCCGCGTCGCGAAGTAGGCTTCTTCAATGCAGTCCTTGCTGCGAGCTGTTACAGCCTCAACTGAGAAGCTTGCCTGAGCTCACTGCCGGTGCAAAGGGCTTTAACTTCAAGTTGACGCACCTCTGCCGGCGGTGAGTCCTGACGGATGCGCCGATGCACTTGATGTTGTGAGAAATACATATTTCATGTAACTTGTGAAGCTGCATTAGGACCGGTGCGAGCAAAACAAATTCTTTGTATACCTGCAGCTACTTCGGTATTGTACTGGTGCTGCATGTTGTCATAAACTTTTGGTCGCGCTGCAGGTGGAAATGTGGTCTACTGAGCACTGTCATGTGCCCCTCTTGCACATGATTTGCGCTCGCATGATCCACGTGCACTTACTTGAAGTATAAATAACACCATCACAGCGCACTGCACCATTACGCAAATTGTCGGGTATAGCGCACATTCCGCCAAAGCCAGTGGCTCATGCGAAAGCATGGCGGTGAATCTCGCGACTTGCGCGAGAGGTGCAGTGTCCATACATATATCATTGATCATACTGAAAGTATCTGAAAGTATTACTTCAAGGAGTATCATACACCAAGTTCCATTGTGTGTGCTATTGTGTCTGAGCACATTGCACACTCATTGTCCGGTAGCGTGGCGCCCGTATAAGGTATCCGCACGACATCGTTCATGTTTGGCAGTTGGCACATATCTGAGGTCAGTACCCTGGTCCTTCTTCCATGTACCTCCATGTGGAATAAAGTACCTTGTATGGAGTTTTGCATGGCACCACAGTAATTTCTCTCAGACCACATCAAGTTCATCCTACATTTCTGACTATCGTGCTCGCTGGCACCCCCCCCCCCCCCCCCTCCCCCCCCCCCCCGCCACGCGCGCATCACCAGCCTCATGAAGGCGTACATAAAGGCGGGGCAGCTGGACGATGCAGTGCTCGTCATCGCCAGAATGCGCGCCGCGCACGTTGAGCCGTTGAAGCCGAACTGGACACACATCATCGGTGCGGCAGATGCGGTCGGCGATCACCGCATGGCTGACGAGCTGTATACCGATGCGCTGTCGTCCAAGGCGCTCAAGGTGTACCAGCGGTGGCGCAGCCACGACGACCTTGAAGTTGCCCCTGGGAGGATTTTGACCAGGGGGGCCAAGGCGAGTGCGCCGCGCTTTGCGTGCGTCAGCAAGTGAATCAATGAGTGATTTCAACAGTTGCGGACACCTCCAGCACAGCTGCTCAGCAATATATCAAAGGCTGTTTTACGTAGGCAAATACTTGGGCAGTCAGGCACAGGGTAGGTAGGTAGTTGAAGTTGACACCGCGTGTGGCGCGTCACCCGTTGCAGTGTGGCTGAGCAAGTACATTATTGTTGCAGCACCGTGTGGTCGTGACGGCGCTTCAGTGAGTAGTGAACGCGCCACGATGGGCATGGTCTCGTATTCACTGTTCAAGCATGGACCCTACTTGGCGACGCAGGATGCAGACGTTATGTGCAGCAGCAGCACTTTTGGAAATGAGCAATGCTGCAGTGAGCCACCCTCATGCAGCCACATGAGCAGCACGCCGCTGCAGATGCGGCAACGTGCGCCCGTCGGTACTAAGTGTAATGTGGCTGCTGGCATCATTCAACATCAACACTTTCATCCGCGATCTGGGATCACTGCCTTGAGATGCGTTTTTGAAGTACTTTTGATCATAGAGCAGCAATCGTCACTAGTACTGCTGGTGCTTGAATTTCTGCAGCGGACTCGAAGTGCACGCTCGCCTGCAAACGTGAACCGCGTTCACCATTTCGTGCCTGTTGCTGCGCCCCCGTCTCACTAGATGAGCCTGCTTGGACTGGACCGAGGCACAGCAAAGGTCGCTGTACGGCATGAACTTCAACACCGGCAAGAGCGTACCAATAGAAGCCAACTTCCGCTGTGCATCGTGACTGGGGCGGCGGGTAGCGTGCTGACAGAAGCTGTCATTGAAGTCCTCACCTCCAGCTGCACACGCCACTTAGCGCACAGTTCGCACCGTGGCAGCATCATGGTTCTTCCCGCTCAGGAGCCCACGGTCCAGTAGCATCACGTCAGCGTGTGAGGTGACACTGCATGTTAGAGCGCCACATAGACTGTTACAGGTGTGCACCAGTGCTCTGTTGGGGTGACGAGTTTTTTGCGGGCTCTGCCAAAGAGCAGCAGCCGCACAGTACCCGAGGTGCACTCTGGTCAGCAACGCTTGAGCGCGGTGTTTCTGTTGAAGTGCCTGCCTCGCTTGCTGAGGTTATGTGTCCCCCCCCCCCTCCATGGCAAGGGCATCATACTGAGAAAATGACAAATGGCAACTGGGTATCACAGTGGACCACGGAATGCTGCCTGTTTTTACACGTTGTCTTGAGCACGGATTATTCACTCTCTGTACATCGTCCTGACGCCTGTCTTCACGGCATACCTACATAGGAATGTGCGTCACCAGATAACGCTTGCAAGCACAACGGCAATGCACCTCCCCCCCCAAGTGTCGATCCACACGCGAGAAAAGCATTGCTTCACCATCATCGCAGATGATATAAGGTTGGGAGGGGTGGGCACAAGTCGTCATGATATGTCAGTGACCTGCTATGTAGCTCCAGCTCTCACACTCTTTTCAGAAGTATGGCGCAACAACTTCAACTACACCTGAATCAGGAGCGTCACCTACGACAAAGTTCAATCTTTTGAAGTTCAGGTGCAAAACTTCTTGAAGTACGGCATTTCGTGAGTCCTCGGCTTCCCGGAGATAGATAGAAAAGCCGCGCAAACAGGCAACGAAGTTCAGTGAGGTGGTGGTGACACAGGCTTCGTGCGGCGCGCTTCGACCTGTAACTATTATTGACGGCATAACATTGCCACATTGACCCGGCACAGGATCCAATATGTTCTGAGGCTGCTGCAGCAGCGGTAATCTAGAGCGGCAGCTGCCTATTTGATGCAGCTCTGATCGCTCCACCTTCAGGGGCAACTCGCAATTTCTTGTTGGGGACTTGATTCTGAAGCTGGTATCTGCAGTGGCATAGCTAGCATAGCTGATGCCTGGTGCTAAGCATGGCGACTGCCAGGCTGCAACGGAATCGGCTGCTGCACACGTAGAGCAGAAATCAGCTCCTGTATCCCACGTCCCCCCTGAGCTCAGCTTCAACATACCCTTCGACAGCGTAAGCCACCTCAAGCACCTCGCTGACGGCGGCATGTGTCACGTGTATTCTGGCATATTGGGTCACACGCCCTGTGTGCTCAAGTGGCCCAGGCAAGTATTTTTGGCGCGTTTGACCACTACATTGTCAATGACACGATTTTGGCTCATCACCCATCACTCAGGTAACAACATTTGCCCCCAATGTTGATGTTGGTGGCCCAGGCAAGACAAGCTGCAGCTTGCCTCCAGAGATCTTGACACGGAGCTGCAGGTGATGCAGGTGGGTGATGACAGGTTCGCCAGATGTGACAATTTTCAAGCGTGTCTGCTGGTGCTGCAATTGCTCCTCCTTCGATTGTGCTCTTGGATGCTCTTGCTCCTGAAGCAGCATCGCGCGTGGCAACTCTATTCTTTAGTCAAAGTCCTTATTTGCACAGCGGCCTTGCGTCCCACTGCGCTCTAGCATGGTGCATCTCCCCGCCCAATGCGGTGACCAGTGACTTGTTACGAACCTTGTTACGAACTACGCATCAGCATGTGACATTCACGTGTGCTCCGATAGGTATCTGCTTATGCGATTTGGATGCAGGGTCAGTAGCGGCCATAACTATCATGCACTGAATCTCATTAGCACTTGACTGGCTAACAACAATACAATTACATTGTCACAGGTGCTGGATCACCCGAACATTGTGAAATTGTACGGAGCCGGCCTGACGCCAGAGGGTTTGACCTTCATCTGCATGGAAGCGCTCTCCGGAGGGTGAGTGCCATAAATACACGTGCAATGGCTGCCAGCACCGCTGCCTGCGATCATATCATACTGTGTCATGCAAACCCTAGCTGAGCTCCTCGTCATACAAGCAAGCACAGCACACCAGCGCAGTCTGCTGCTTGCGAACTCTTTGGTCAGCACGCTGACGCTACCACCACGGTGGTATTGCAAGGACGCCTTTGTGTGCAAGAACACAAGCCTTGGCAAATAGGTACACCTTGTTGTGCGCACACGTCACACCAGTGTCGTGTGTGTGTGGCTCACGCATGGTGCACCGAAGCCTACAGAGAACTCATGAGGCGTTCATGCATGCAGGCTTAGCAGTGCTGACTGTGTGCTAGCCTAAGGCCGACACTGTGGCATAGGCATATCCAGCACGGCATAAGGCTACACACACCGTACCCTTCCTGCTTGCGGACTGTTCTTCAGCCAGCACGCAGTGCTGGCGCACTACCGTACTTACCTCAGTCTGCGGGCACTGACAAGGGCTTTTGGCAAAGACACCTCAACGAATTCTACCGCAACGTCTATCAAATACGCCTCATTGCGTGCGCACGCAACTGACACACCAACGCCGCGTGCCCTGCCTGCGCCACTCCGCTTCTGCCAGTACGCTGGCGCATTACCTCGGCACGGCGGGCTCCCATGAGGGCGGCCTCGGCGCCGTTGGTCGCTGGCTGACGCGACACCTGTACATGACACTGGAGGACGCGCTGAGGCACGCGCAGGGCATCGCGTCAGCGATCAGCTACATGCACACGCGCGCGATGCCAGGTGCGTTCGCGCATTGGTATGTATGTATGTGCTACTTGAGGTGTGAGGGGGTCGCGTCAGCGATCAGCTGAGGCACGCGCAGGGCATCGCGTCAGCGATCAGCTACATGCACGCGCGCGCGATGCCAGGTGCGTGCGCGCATGGTGTGTATGCCTGTTCTACCAGCAGTACTTGAGATCGGCCTTTGAAGTGTGACTAGAAAGTTGAACTTTCATTCTTTTGGCTTGCCAATTCCCAAGGCGAAGAAGGTGGATATATGACGGGGGTTGAGTCAGCGCTCGGCTACGTGCATCCGCGCGATGTGTCAGGTCACTGGGATCTTTGTATGTCTCTGTATTGCAAAAGTGTACTGCTGGACCCATGCGGGCGTTGCGTCAGCGATCGACTACATGCACACGCGCGCGATGCCAGGCGCGTGAACGCATGACTGCCACGGTCGCCCTGGCACTGCGCACGCGCGAGTACGGTCCCGCGAATGTGCTTATGTTTCCTCTGTTGGCCCGCTATCAACTGCACACGTGCACCTCCACACGCGCGAAGGTGCGGTGCCAAGTGTGCGGGGGGGTTGGTCACCGCGCTGACTGTACAAACGCGCAAGGTCCCATGGATGATCATGTGACGATCACTGATGATACCGTATATGCCCGAGTAAACGCCCCCCCGGGCGAGCGGATCTGGACCTTTGCACAGCATGCCCATGGGCGTTTACAAGGGGAATGGGCCTGTACAGGGGGGGCGTTACAGGGGGACATATACGGTAGTGCTTGCTTCAAGTATGTCGGCAGCGAGCTACCCTAGACTTGCCCTTATTCGAAGCGCACGCGGTTCGCCCAGCACACCTGCCGACATGAGCTGCCGCCTCCCCCGTCAACCTCTGCTCGCATCAGCATCTTGTCAGGTGTCCCCCCCACCCTAACCTGTTGAAACACGTGCATCGCCGAACGCTGCAGGCGCCGCCATAATGCACCGCGACCTGAAGAGCTCGAATTTAGCATTTGCGGCTGACGGCACGCTCAAGCTGTTTGACTTTGGGCTGGCCAAGATTCTGCGCGAGCGCGATCGTGCCGACTGTTCGGACCGCTACAAGCTCACCGGCAATACTGGATCTCTGCGATACATGGCACCCGAGGTACTTTCGAAGTTATTGCATGCGCTTTGAGACACTTTAAGGTGGTCACAAGGATCCATGTACATTCCGGTTGCAAGCTGGGCATCCACTATGCGCTACATGGCTCCTGAGGTACTTACTGTTGGAATATGTAGAAGAGTCTTTGTATTCTGCAACAGAAGTTTCCTAGGTTTACTTGCAAGTTCTGGCACGTTTTTGCGTGTTCTGGCAGGTTCTAGTGCCCCGTGCTGTAGGGAAGCGATTCCATTACCTTGTGTCTTGTGCATCCTGTGAATACCTCATTTCCTTTGCATCCACACAAGTTGGAACTCTCTTCTGCCTCTGGTGCTCTGCAATCATGTCTGGCCAACAAGATGTGCAACCTGAAGGTGAGGAGGATAACATATTGCTTCCGCTGGCTGGCACTCTGCGCGATGTCAGAAAGTCAACGGTTATGAGCCTGGTGCGCTTCCTCTGCGCTTATAACAGAAGTGATTGTCGATGCGCTTTGAGGCAGTTTCGACGTGTTCACACAAATACCGTACATATAGGTTCCGGTTGCAAGCTGGACATCCACCATCTGGGCCGCTCCCTACGCGAGAAAATTCATGAAACGGACATGAAGTGCTGCGTCTAGTGCAATCCGAGATGCTTAGGCTGTTTGCCCTATCGCCCCATTGGCAAACGAAACCGGTCATGTACATGAACTGAGCTTGAGCCCAACCTTCATGAATGACGTCAGGCGTTGCACATCCGTATGCATCTGTGACGGTAGCGTGTAGTCCGAGGTACCGCACAACACCAGCCCTAACCCTTATCGTAACTGCAAATCTTGCACATCCACATGTGGTTTTGGTATCAAAGTGAACGCGTTTTTTCCGCGCGCTAAGCGAGAGTTCACATGAAAGTGCATGGACTGTAGCGCGACATGTGTAGATTCCATACAGCAAGCTTGAAGTTAGATGCCATTCATCTGGGCTTCTTCGCGCCCTAAGCGAGAGTTCACATGCAGTACATGTGCGTCCTTGAGAGAGTTCAGTGGCGGGAGGAGCGAGGAGAGAGAGCGTTCGCCTTTGACCGAGTTGTTTCTAAAACTTGCACCCCCTCCTACAGTCTCGTTCAACTGCCCGTCCCCTCTGCAGTGCAGTCTGCACTGCGCCATGTGTGTGCAATCACCCGCAAAGAGTATGCCACGAGGAGAGCCAACGAGGAGCACAGCGTATGCGCACCAGTGCTATGCCCGTTGTTGAAGTGTCAACTACGACCACGGGCTGCCGATCACGTAGCGTGTAGTCCGAGGTACCGCACAACACCAGCCCTAACCCTTATCGTAACTGCAAATCTTGCACATCCACATGTGGTTTTGGTATCGAAGTGAACGCGTTTTTTCCGCGCGCTAAGCGAGAGTTCACATGAAAGTGCATGGACTGTCACGCGACATGTGTAGATTCCATACAGCAAGCTTGAAGTTAGATGCCATTCATCTGGGCTTCTTCGCGCCCTAAGCGAGAGTTCACATGCAGTACATGTGCGTCCTTGAGAGAGTTCAGTGGCGGGAGGAGCGAGGAGAGAGAGCGTTCGCCTTTGACCGAGTTGTTTCTAAAACTTGCACCCCCTCCTACAGTCTCGTTCAACTGCCCGTCCCCTCTGCAGTGCAGTCTGCACTGCGCCATGTGTGTGCAATCACCCGCAAAGAGTATGCCACGAGGAGAGCCAACGAGGAGCACAGCGTATGCGCACCAGTGCTATGCCCGTTGTTGAAGTGTCAACTACGACCACGGGCTGCCGATCACTGCGAATCATCAACCTCTTTATTCCACGTCTTTTGTGTACTTGTTCGCTGCTGCAGGTCGCGCTGGAGCAGCCCTACAACGAAACCGCCGACGTGTACAGTTTCTCCATCCTCCTCTGGGAGCTCGCCTCGCTGCAGCGCCCCTTCGACCGCTACTCCGTCGCCGACTTCAGAGACAGGGTGGTGCTGGCAGGGGAGCGCCCCCCCCTAAACGCAGCGTGGCCACAGGGGCTTCAGGACCTGCTCGTTAGATGCTGGGCGCCCAATGCGGCGGCGCGGCCGTCCATCGACGAAGTTCAACTAGAGCTCGCGCGCATCGTGGCGGCCCTGGACAGGCGTAGTACTGCGTAAAAGTTGAAGTTGGCAGCGACGGTTCTCGTGGTGTCTGCGCACAGCGTGGTGCCGGTCCGTTGCACTGCATGGCTTGCCTGGCGACTTGCGGTGAATCGCTGAAGCCAGAGTGCAAGGGTGGCGTAGCAGGCAGCGTATGCACGTAGAAAGAAGTACGTCCTGGAGCTCCGCCACTGCGCATGACGCTCAGCACACATGTCGAGATGCCCCTTTGTCACGACTTGTCAGTGCAATATGGGTGAGAGGTTGATTTGCCGGCAAAGAGTGTCAGGTATCGGGCTCTCCCGTACAATGTCAATACATATTTTTTGTGTCTTGACGATTATCGTTGTAAGCACAGACCCCCTTGGTCCAGTGGTGCTTTCGGCGCCGGAACCAGTTGGAGCTGAAGCGACCCCCCCCCCCCCCCCCCCAAAAAAAAATCATTGAATTTTGCAGGTATGTTCTTTGCACAACAGGAGGGCAGGGATCTCTGGTTTTGCCTCAATTATATGCTCTCTATCCCATCTTGTTCCTCTGTTACATCTTCACCGCTTGAAGTCGCCATGTTTGAGTCTCACTCATCTGCACCTGTTGACTTGCTGCACTGTCTGCAGTGCGTTGGCCCCAATCAAATGCTTGTGTACTGCCAGTGTAGGTGTCACAAAAAGTCGCAGATCTGCTTCATCAACGGCCCTGGGCCTCTACACTCTATCAAAACATCAAAACATTAGCAGCAACAGACGTCACACCAGATGTTTGAGCTGGAAGCCGTGCCACACATGGCATGACTAGACCCCCCTTGGCTGCATTGCACTCATTCCAAAGAGAGCCGTGTGTGTGTCACTCTGTAGTTTTGAGTACCGTGAAGTAAAAAGAAAAAAAAAGAGTCTACCTAGAACACTTGAAAGTGTACTGGAAGTGCGCACTTGCTGGCCTACCAATGCCCTCATTCTCTGTGTGAACACAACACTGGACAATATTACCTTTTATGTCAGTGCCCTGGATATTTACTCACCATGGCTGACTACAACAGCTCTCGACTACTTAGTGAAATGTTTGTGAAGAGCATTTTGAGGAAGCCGTCTTTGCCAACATCTGGGCAAACTCCACTGCACAGACACTTTCACGGGTGTCAGCATGTGCACCGCCTTGCAAAGCATTACTTGGTCAATGGACTGCGCACACGTCAATACACTGTTTTGCATCATCCAGAGCATGCCAGGACTTGTCAAAGATGTCAAGACATAGCATAGCCGGCACCAGGAAAAACAAGACGCCTCAAAGCGCAAAGACTGCAAGTCCGCAAGCACGCAAAGCCCCCACACCCTGCTATAATCTCTGTATAAAGTGTATTGTAAGGGGGGGACCACAATGTAATGGCGTCTGCAACACCGCCTGATGTGTATGACCTACAAAACTGCTCTCACGAACAACAGATACACTCTGGGAGTGGCAGCGCTCAGAAGAAGCCCTGGCCGTCGCCGAAAGGAGAGATCTGCGCCAGAGAGCAGAGCACAGGACAAGGCAGTCCAAGCATTAGAGAGTTGTGAAGCGTACTGTCACTGCAGCAGGTTTGTGGGTGGGTGTTTGTTGGAGGGCATATTTATTAATTTTTCATGCTGCTCTTTTATAAATGGTTATATGCACCTGCTGATTGCACATGGCATCATCTGAGGCCCTGCCCAGGGTGGACCGTTGGTGTGCTCTGATACAAAACATGAATGTGCGGACAATGCCGGTGATGTGTCAAGCACGCAAAGCAGGTCCTTGAGCGCGCACGCAGCTTTGGCTCTCTGCTTTTGCTTGTGGACTTCTGCTTCTCTAGTACTGCCGCCCAGCCAACGCAGAAACTTTCCACCGCTACCCAGCTCACCGGCAACATGTACTTCAACTACATATGTTTGAAGTATTGCAAGCACTGGTGACACTGATGTCTGCTGCCTGCACAGACTGCCCGGTGACACCAGCGAGTAGGTACAAGCCCATGTTTCCGCAAAAAACATACAACGTGAAGTTCAATTAGTACATGAAGTATACGCTGGTGACACTCACGTGGCCCGAGGACAGCTGCCCGAACACGGACTGCCCGGTGAGGGCCTCCTGCGCCAACACACTCCACCATTTCCTTCTTGCTGCATATAACACAAACTTCAAGTACTGCATATATATGCGCTGGTGGCACTCACGTGGCCCAAGGACAGCTGCCCGAACACGGACCGCCCGGTGAGGGCCTCCTGCACCAGCATGCCTTAGCGAAACATGTGCCTCAAACTTCAAGTGCTACATGAAGTACACGCTGGTGACACTCACGTGGCCCGAGGACAGCTGCCCGAACACGGACTGCCCAGTGAGGGCCTCCTGTACCAGCATTCCCATGAACCCCATCATCGCCAGGCGCCCGTTCTTGAGCTCCTTGAGCTGCAGCGCCGCGTAGTCCGCCTCGTCCGCGGGCTTGAAGTTGTCGCCAAAGTTGCCCACGTCCCCAGGCTCCTTGCCCACGTCGCCCTGGCGCAGCAGAGCAAATAAGCAGTTTCTTTATTTATTATTGATAACTATGTATTGTACATGTGTAGCTTCAGGAGAAAGCTGGCTTGAAGTTGTCGCCAAAGTTGCCCACATCCCCCGGCTCCTTGCCAGCATCGCCCTAGTCGCGCAGCAGAGCACATTCAGCGACTTCATTGTCAATGCTGCATATTGCGCATAGAAGTATGTAAAGCAACACCGTGAATACTACGGACTGCAAATAAAAGCATGTACAGCAACATCAATGAGCAAGCTGGCTTGAAGTTGTCGCCAAAGTTGCCCACGTCCCCAGGCTCCTTGCCCTCGTCGCCCTAGTCGCGCAGCAGAGCAAATAACTTTGAAATAAGCAGTTTCTTGTATATGAATAATACGTATTGTGCACATGTTCAATGCAACATCAATGAGACAAGCTGGCTTGAAGTTGTTGCCAAAGTTGCCCACGCCCCCGGGCTCCTCGCCCTCGTCTCCCTGGCCGTGCAGCAGAGCAAGTAAGCAACTTCTCTATATATGTATGCTACGTATTTCACATATGTTTACAATGCAATATCAATGAGAACGCTGACTTGAAGTTGTCGCCCGTGTCCGGGCCGCTACTGCTCTCGTCGCCCTGGCCGTGCGGCAAAGCACAGAAACGTTACTGCAAAGCTACATGTAAAGGCATCAAAAGGAACATATAGCTCGCTTGAACTCATCGCCTGAGTGACTCACGTCTCCGGCCTCCTTGCCGTCGCTGCCCTGGCGGCGCCGAAATGCGACACCATCTGGTCACTGCCTTCATTGAGCAATTTTCAAGCCAATGCGCCCAGCAATCTCAGCAGCGCTCACCTTGGAGGCCACGGTCTCCAGCCACGTGATGGCGAGCAGGACCTGGATCGCGGCCGCAGGCCTCTCCGACAGCACCTTGAAGAAGGCGTCGATGGGCTTGGACTCAGAAAACACCGGGTCCGGCATGTGGATGCCCGCGCTCTGCACCCACATCCCCAGGCACGCGAGCATGCTGTGAAGAAGCGGCGTGTGCGGGAGAGAGGGTGCAGCGGTCAACAAGTGCATGTGCGCAGGAGAGGGCGCAGGGGTCAGGGAGGGGTGCTTAGGGGGGGCTTGTGGCGCAATCGCAGGGGGCGGTGCTGGCGGCGACGTGCAGCATCGCAAGATCTTGAAGTGTTGCTGTGTGTCTGCCTGGCCGCCGCTTTCATAGATGGAAGCACCCACTGATCTAAGCAGTGGTGAGCCATGCCCTGTCTTCTGCAACTGCGGCTTAGTAGGCAGGTTCCTGTGCAATGAGCATGTCAACAGCTACTCATGAAAAGGACTTGGACTGTGTGGTAATTTGCGACGTCAAGCCCTTCTGAAGGTATATCACCTGATGCGGCCGTGCTTCAGCTCCACAGCGCGGTACTTGGCCAGCTTGCTCTCGTCCTTGCTGAAGCCAGCAGGGTCGAACACGCCGCCCACCTCCACGTCTGCAGGTGCCGAAGGCGTTTGTGAATAGGCCATGTCAGCCGACAAGCAGCTTTTGCAATTGGCCAGCTGCCAGCTCTAACATGGCAGCGCGTGACGCCGATGCGGCATGCGGGTGCACAGGTGGAAGTATTACAACTGCCTAAAGCGCGGCTTCGCAAATGCTTGTGAGAGCGAGGAGGGCACTGGGTTCCTACCTGCGCCCAGCATTGCGTCCACAGACATGCTCATGGTGGCGGGCCTCGCCACAGCGGCCTGCAGGGCGCTGCCACTGAAGCTGCTGGGCACGAAGGCACACGCGGAGCCGGCCAGGAGGGCAACAGCGCACACAGCCTTCATGGTGCTGATCTGCATCACAGACGACGGCAGGACACGGGCGTCAGCGCTGTGCGCAGGCGATGTCTGCAATCATGCAGAGCGTGACGCGCAACACTGCAAAATTTCACAAGCTACCGAGGATCAGGAGTGCTCCTGCACTAGCCAAACGATTCCTGTGCGCAGAGACACATGTGTGTGTTTTCTGTGCGACAGAAAAGTACCCTCTGTGCTCATGTGCGCTCATGCATGCCTCCAGAGTGCAAGCGCTGGTTGCAGCTTCAGCAAGCAGCCATCGCCACCCAACATCGCCCACAGCGCCACTCACCGTTGGTAGCAAAGTGTGACATGATTTTTTTTTTTCATGCTTTCAAGTTCAAGATGCTTTTCCCGGGGTTTCAAAAAAAAGTACCCGAGCTGATTCGTGCATGCGGCAGGCGTGTGAGCGGAGCTGCCTGCTTGTGTCCTGAGCTGCACGGCATCATGGATGGTGGTGCCAGCAGCACTGTGTTCCTCGACCTGGATGCTAATCTGTCCAGGTGAAAACTGTCTCCCCTCTACTTCAAGATCTCGCGACGAGCACCTAGAGAGGTGCCTCGCTGCCCGTGCAATTCGAGATGTCAATTGCCTTCATGTTCTCATCATTAATCTTGCAGCGTGGTGGCGGTTTCGGTAGCACAGGAACGACTTCTCTTTACTTCAACAAATATCTAATCGAGACCGTAGCTTTGCAAACGCACACATTGATAGTCCATTTGCGTTGGAACATTTTGCAGCTTGCCATCTGATTCATCAGCAGCTCATGCTGTTATGCGGGATGCTTTTCACTGCAGAGATCTGCGCTCACACTTCAGCTCGTCCCCTGCGTCCCGCCTTGTGCACCCTCGCAGTTTCGGCACCTTCACCTGCCTCGATGTGGAGCCGTCCGGCGGCTTCGCCGTGCTGGGCTCGCGCAAGAGCCTCGTCCTGGTGGACCTGGAATCCCCGCACCAGCCCGCCCAGACCCTCTACTACACGAGCCGCTGGGACGTGGGCACGGTGCGCATCAACCGCCACACGAGCTGCATCCTCGCGAGCACGTCCAACCTCAACACGCTCATCTGGAACGTCGAGGACGATGCGCGCCCGCTCGTGGCGACGCTGCGCCGCCACCGCCGCCCCGTCACCGACGTCGCATGGTCGCCGCTGCACCCCGCAGTGCTCGCGACATGCAGGTAGGCGAAGTTGACTACTTGAAGTACAGATTCAGAGTCGCCTTTCAGTCAGGTCATCGCTGATAGCCTCTCTGTTGCAGAAGCTTGCGCGGTCATCCATGCGCCGATCGCCAGCCATACACCAAGTGGTATCATACACATTCTGCGCTGTTCGATGCACACGCATGCAAGCTCCGTCATCACATATCATGCCCGACTGGATGTGCTGCGCACAGGCGTCCCCCCCATTCGCACGCATCAACGCTCGGCCAGTACCTCTGGCAACTCCGTGCGTGGTGCTAATGCCTCGCACGCCGCCGTGCTCTCTCGTGCTCTCTGAGCAGCGTGGACTCGTGCGTGCACCTCTGGGACACACGCGCGCCGGCGGACCCCGTGCAGACCTTCCGCGTCCCGCACCACGGCGCGCAGGCCGTAGAGTGGAACCGCGTCAACTTCAGCCTCCTCGCGAGCGCGCACGAGAAGCAGCTGTGCATCTGGGACACCCGGCGCGCGGGCGGCGACCTTGGCGGCGGCAGCAGCGGCGGCGGCAGCGGCGGCGGCGCCGGCGGCGGCGCCGGCGGCGGCGCCGGCGGCGGCACCGCGGTGTCCATGTTCACCGCGCACACGCAGCAGATCACGGGGCTGGACTGGAGCCACAGCAGCGCGGCGCACCTGGTAACGGCGAGCACAGACAGGACGGTGAAGCTGTGGACGACGGGGGCGGAAGGGGCGGGGGGTGGGGCGGCGGCGGCGGCGCCGGGGGGCATGGCCACAGCGCTCGCCATCCTGCAGCGCGAGCAGCCCATGCAGACGGCGCTGTTTGCGCCCTTTGGGCAGGGCGTCGTGACGACGAGCCGCGGCATCGGCGAGCAGATTGACGCGCCGCAGACGATCCGGCTGTGGTCGCTGGCGAACCTCGAGGACGGCTTCGGTGAGCGATGTGTCGTGCGTTGGGGGGCGCGTGATGAGCGTTGATGATTTATGTGTAGCATATGGCTACAGCGACTGGCGATGCGCAGCAGGTTGAGCGCTGCGTGTTGGTCAGGGGGCGCGTGATTAGCATTCATGAATTCATATGTAGCAAATGGCTTCAACGACTGACAATGCTCAGCAGCTTGAGCGCTGCGAGTTGGTCAGGGGCGCGTGATTGGCGTCCATGAATTCACGTGTAGCAAATGGCTTCAACGACTGGCAATGAGCAGGTTGAGCGCTGTGTGTTGGCCAGTTACGGATTTCGAAAACGACTACGGTGTATGCGCCGATGACAGCCTTCAAACCCGGACCTTCACGGCGTCCATGTGCCCGCGTTCAGTCTTGCATACAGGGCGTGCGCACCATGGCGTCAAGGCGCCCAATACCAGCTCTGCAGTGATCTCGCCACACATCAGGCACTCTAACGGTATGCATGACGCTGTTGTGGCATGTGCCTGCACTCTGCTCTCGCAGTGGCGGTGCACGAGCAACCTACCCACTGCTGAGATTAGTACTTCAAGTTCAAGGCCATAAATCAACAACTAATGCCAGCTGCGCAAGCGATCTGACCGGTTCATATCACGCTGCTTCATCTTGCGCTCTGCTCTCGCAGTCGCGGTGCACGCGTTTGAGGGCCCGAGCACGCGTATCCTGGGCACGTGCTGGCGCGTTGTGGATGGGCACCTGTTCCAGCTCGTGAGCCTCGACAGGGGGGGGCACCTGCGCCTGCACAAGCTCAGCACGCAGCAGTGAGTGTCCCCCACCCCCCCCCACTTTGCCCCCGTGTTTGTTCTTGAGCAGCGGTCATGGCTGTCGTACCCCCCCTCCCCCCCCCGATTGTGCTTCATCAGCGGTCATGGCTGTGAAGCTCCACTGACTCATCGCAGGGACGTTACGGCGGCGATGCGGTGCGTGGCGGCTATTCATGCTGCGCGCCGTCACCCAAGCAACTGCCGAAATCCACCCGTGCTGCCACAGCCCATTACGCCCCCCCCCCCCACCACCCCTCCCTGGCCCGCACTGAGCAGCAGCATTCACACTTGCTGCTGCCGCGTAGCCTCCGTGCTGCGGTCGCCTGGGGCGTTGCGTCTCCTCATGCCGAGCACGGCAGCCCGACACTGCCGGTGATCCACACCTCGCTGCCGCTGCTGCTGCTGCCGCTGCTGCTGCCGCTGCCGCTGCTGCTGCCGCTGCGCAGCCTGCACGCCTCACTGATGCTGCTGCTGGTGCTGCTTCCGCCGCCACCGCCGCCGCTGCGCAGCCTGCACGCCTCACTAATGCTGCTGCTGCTGCTGCTGCTGCTGCCGCCGCTGCTGCTGCTGTGCAGCCTGCACGCCTGCGGCCGCCGCGCGGATGGCGACCTCAATCATGCGGAGGAGACGGCAGTGGATGGCGGCCTGGGTGTTGCGTCCACTCATGCTGAGCACTGCTGTTTGTGAGCACTGCTGTTGACACTGCGGTTGATCCAATCACCACTGCTGCTGCTGCTGCTGCTGCGCAGCCTGCACGCCTGCGGCCACCGCGCGGATGGCGACCTCAACCATGCGGAGGAGACGGCAGTGGAGGGCGGTTTGGGCGTAGCGTCCACGTCCAACAAGCTGTCGCTGGAGCTGCTCAAGCAGGACCTGCTGCCGTCGCTGCCCGCGGCGGGGGGCGCCGGCGGCGTGGGGCCGCGCGGCGCCGGCAAGACCAGTCTCTGGAAGGAGATCCTCAAGGTGAGCGTCATCTTCAACAGTGTGTGTCAACGTCAACATGTGCGGAGCGGTGTTGCCACCGCAGTCCCTGTGAGCGACACTCGCCGTTTGCTGAATGCGGTGCTTCAATGACGCCCTGCTCCGTAGGGGGACGGGTCCGCAGGCACCGTGGTGCTGCCGGGCATCACAGAGGAGCGTCATCTTCAACAACTGCATGCGTAGCGCAATGTTTAATCCCATCACCACGCTCCGTGCTAAGACCACCGATCTCCAGTCCCATCTTTCAACATCCTCATCTCGTCCATTGTGCGTATAGGTTGACGGTCTCGCAGGCATTGCATCGCTGCCCGGCATAACGGTGGAGCGTCATCTTCACCAACTGCATTGCAGCGCAGAAATCAATCCCATCACCGATCTCATCCTGTCCCATTATTTGAGATCCTCATCTGGTCCATTCCATGCAAGTAGGTCGATGGTCTCGCGGGCACGGCGTCGCTGCCTGGCGTAACGGTGGAGCGCGTGGACCTACAAGCGCGCTACTTCCATTACAGTGGAGCGTCATCTTCAACAACTGCATTGCACAAGCACAAATCACCGTGCTCCGTGCCAAGAAGATCATTGTCCTCCTGTTCCATCTTGTGAGATCCTCATCTTGTGCATTCTACGCGCGTAGGTCGATGGTCTTGCGGGCACCGCGTCGCTGCCTGGCGTAAAAATGGAGCGTCATCTTCAACAACTGCATTGCAGCGCAATTCAATCCCATCACCGATCTCCTCCTGTCCCATCTTCTAGCGTCATCATCTCATCCATTTTGCGCGTAGGTCGATGGTCTTGCGGGCACTGCGTCGCTGCCCGGCGTAACAGTGGAGCGCGTGGACCTGCAAGCGCGCTACTTCCAGGCGCGCATCACGTGCACCGAGCACTTCGACCCCCCCGGGCTGCACGAGCTGGACCTCGGGCTGTCACTCGACACGGAGCACACCCAGCCGTCAGGTACTGTAGTCGGAGTGAGGTATGGCTGTTTGACTCGTGGCCGATTGCCGCAGCAGCGGCGACCGCGGTTATTGGTGGAAACATTTGCGGCCAACCACGCCTTGTCACCTGGAGCTCTACGGTCTTTTGATTTGTTTCCATGATAGCAGAGGTGGCGCTTGCGTACAGCTGCGTTCAGAGATGCGTGTGCGCATGCGCTTGACACGAGCCCCAGGATTGCATGTCTTGCGTTGTTCATAGGGTTGCGTCCCTCAAGCAAACTGAACACAGTACTGTGCCTGCCTACCTATGAATACCACAGAAGGCCGCGGCTGGGCATCAACGCGTGCTTGGAACATGCGAGCAGCAGCACCGCGCGGCGAGCAGTCCCCTTGCAGGCAGCAGCTTACGGTCGAGAGTTACGAGGATGCTCATCACATTTGCGCATGTGTTGAATGTGTACTGCTGCTCCAGTGTATGATGTGTTCGTTCCACTCACATCAACCCGTACGCAGCGGACCTCGCGCGCGGCCATCTCGCAATCCATGCATGAACACATGAATACATGAGTGAACGCCACTCAGTGCCGCCCACCCCGCATGCGGCACCTGCGCGCAGGCTTCCAGACCCCCAGCGGCGCCACCCTGGGCTCCTCCTGATCGCTCAAAGGCGCGTACATTGTACATCTCGTGCATGGCCATCGCGCAATTCACGGATGAACGCATAAATGAATCGAGTGAACGCCTCTCAACGCTGAGTGCACGCCACTCAGCACCGCAACCCACGCATGCGCACCGCCGCGCAGGCCTCCAGACACCAAGCGGCGCCACCCTGGGCTCCTCCTCGTCGCTCAAAGGCGCCTACATCGTAGGCCGCCTATACGTCGCCGCGACCTTCCCCCCGCGCTACCCCCTCCTCGAGCCCCCCGCCTTCGCCCTCTCGGGGGACGTCTCCGGCGACCCCCTCGAGCCCCCCGCGCTGGAGCCTATGCAGCGCTCCGCAGACGCCGTCGCGCGCCGCGCCATTCAGTCGCGCGCGCAGTGCCTCGAGGCGTGCCTGCGCGCGCTCTCGGCGGCGCTGCGCCGCCACCTGCGCGCCCTCGCCGGTGGCGGCGGTAGCGGCGGCGGCGGCGGCGCGGCGCGCTCCGCGGACTCGTCTTCCGCCGCGGCGGCGGCGGCAGCGGCGCCGCCGCAGCAGCAGCTGCTGCACGCAGCCGTGGCGTCGCCATCCGCCAAGACCGGCGCCGCCGCTGCTGCTGCGCGCGCAGAGAGGCAGGCGCTGGAGGCGGGCGGCGCGCCGCTGCCGTGCCCTCGCCTATTCGGCGCGTCGTTTTCGCCCAGCGGAGTGCTCGTGGTCTTCGGCTCCGGGCCGGGGCTGGTGGCGCCGTGGTCGGAGCCGCAGCACGGCTCTTTGACGGAGGGCGGCGGCGGCGGCAGCAGCACGCAGCGCCACCCGAAGACGTACGCAGGGCTGCTGGCATGCGTGTCGGCGCGGCAGGCGCGGCAACTGGCGCGCGGCGGGGGGGGGG
Source organism: Tribonema minus (assembly GCA_017506865.1). Classification (NCBI taxonomy): domain Eukaryota; class Xanthophyceae; order Tribonematales; family Tribonemataceae; genus Tribonema; species Tribonema minus. Next base: position 338,212 of record JAFCMP010000446.1, read on the forward strand.
ACTGGGGGGTGCTGACGCCGCCGCTGCGCGCGCACGCGCTGCTGCCGCGCCGCCGCCGCCGCGCCACCGACGACGACGGCTACTCGAGCAGCAGCAGCAGCGGCGGCGGCGGCGGCGCCAGCGGCAGCGACGACAGCGGCGCGGAGGATGCCGTGATGGAGCGGGAGCCGGGGCGCGGCGACTCGTTCTATTCGAGCTACGACGTGTCGCGGCGCAGCAGCAGCGCAGTTGACAGCGTCGTAGGCAGCACGGCTTCCGCCAAGAGCCGCCTGAGGGAGGTGCAGCTGCCGGCGGCGGCGCAAGGGGGAGCGCCGTCCGCCGCTGCTGCCGCAGAGCTGCAGGTTGGTGCTGCCGCTGCTGTCACCTTTGCGTCAATGCTCGGGTGCGAGCCTGATTTGCGGGCACAGTGGAACAAAAGACCATGCTCAAAAGAATATGCTTATGACCAGGCGAAGCTGTAACGCTGGAGTTGGTGCTTTGACGGCAGGAGCAGCACAGCGCATGAATGAGCCAATGTTGCTTCTGAGATGCCACCGAATAGAATTCCTTCAACATGTATGTGCGGAGCCACTGCGGCGTGATGTTGACGTCGCCTAACTCCTTTATCGTCCGCATTTCCCCGCTGCAGGCGCAGCTCCTCCGCGCCGGCGAAACCGCACTTCAACTTGAACCTGCGCCCTGGACCCCTCAGCCCGGCCAAGTGCTGCTACTAGACTTCTCCGCCATCCTTCCCGGCGCCCCCGCGCTAGCCGCCGGCTACAGCCTTGGCCCTACCGAGCAGCAAACCCTAGATGCTCCCTCCTCCGGCCCCGGCCCCGCAAGCCCTAGAATGTCCATCATACCTACCCCGCCGCTCGCCACGCACAAGCGCTGGGGCGCGGGCCTCGGCTCGCCGCCGCACGGCGCAGCGCCCGGCTTTGGCGGCGACGGCTACAGCCGGCTGCGCCGCTCCGGCAGCTTCTACGGCCAGCACATTGCCGCGGGCAGGCTCGGCGGCGGCGGCGCTAACCCTACCTCCGCTGCCGCCGCCGCCGCCGCCGGCATCGGCGGCCTCGCGCGGCAGAAGCAGTGGGACAGCACCCCTGACTTCAAGACGATCCGCGGCAAGGGGGGCGGCGCCTCTGCGGCGCGCAGCGGCGGCGCGGGCGTGTTCCGCTCGTCGTTCCTGGGCGGTTCTCCAGTTCTGGGACCGGTCTCCGCGGCGACGGCGGCGCGCCCGGCGCCGCAGGAGCCGCGCCGCCTGTTCGGCTCGCTGCCGCAGAGCGCATACAACGAGCAGGCCGCGGCAACGACCGGTGCGTCGGTGCCCTACGAGGCGGACTCGGCGCAGCAGCAGCAGCAGCAGCAGCAACTGGAGATCACGCGGCAGCCGAGCGTGGGGCCGAGCCCCAAGCTGCTAGGCCTTGCGGTGCCGGGCAGCGGCGGCGACGGCGCGGCGGCGGTGCCGCCGCGGCTGCCGTCGCCGCTCCTGGGCGGCGGCGCCGCGGGCGGCCTTGCAGCGGCGCTACAGTCCGCGAAAGCCCTGGACCACATGCGCTCGATGCCCGCCGGCAGCAACCACACGTACTGGACGATGCCGGCGAGCAGTGGCGCCGCCAAGTGGTCGCGCCCCGCCATGACGGTGGACCTGTTCTCGCCGTCGAGCGGCGGCGCGGCGGACGCGGCGGGCGCAGGCGTTTTGATTGGCTCGTCGCTCAGCACGTCGTTCATGCGGCTGCTGGAGGGAGAGGCATTCGGAAGCGCGGACGCGTCTGCGGCAGCGGCGGCGGCGGCGGGCAGCGCGGACTCCGCGCAGCAGCAGCAGCAGCAGGGCGCGCACGCGGCGGCGGTCCTGAGCGATGGCGCCGTACCGCAGTCGTACTTCAACATTGGCCACATCGGGCTGGAGTCGCTGCACGAGGAGGGCGAGTCGTCGACGCCGCAGGAGCAGGGGGCATGGCCCGGCGCCTTGGCGGACAGGGCGGCAGGAGGGGTCCTGGTGAAGCCCGGCGAAGGGGAGGGGGGCGATGCGCAGCCGCAGCAGCAGCGCACAGCGAGCTTGGCGACAGCAACGCCGCTGTTTCAGGGGCTCAGCGGCGACAGCAGGGCAGCAGCTGCAGCTGCCGCGTCACAGGCGAGGGGCGGCGGCACCGCCGTCGGCGGAGCGGATGAGCCCTCTGATAACGCCGCCGCCGCCGCCGTCGCGCAGGTGGGTCAGTGCTGCGCTTTCAACGCCGTGGTTGCGCGGCAAGTTGAAGTTGGCACAGGCTGCCAAACCCCCGCGGACGGCGACTTGCCGGAGGTCTGGAGCCTGTTGGCTGAGGCATGCGACGCCAACGCCGTGGAGATGCTAACCACGGGCAGCAGCGGCGGCGAGCGCGGCAGCAGCAGCGGCGGCGGCGGCGCACCGCTGTGGCCGTGGCGGCGCGGCGCGTTCGGGGGGCACCTCGCCAAGCGCGTGTTTGACCACTACGCGGCCGCCGGCGACGTGCAGATGTGCGCGACCATGGCGTGCGTCTTTGGTGACGCGTGCTCTGGCAAGGGCGCGGCAGCGCCGCCGGCCGCGGCGCATGGCGGCAACGGCGGCGGCGGCGCCGCGGCGGCGGAGGTGCCGCTGCTGCCGATCGGCGCCGCGCAGCGTGACGGCTGCCTGGAGGCTTACGCCGGGCTGCTGTACACGTGGGGTGACCTCGAGCATCGGCTGGAGGTGCTGAAGCACTGCGCAGTGGTGGCGGCGCCGGGGAAGGGCGCGCTGCGCGGCGCCGCCGCTGCCGCCGGCGGCAGCGGCACCTCCGCCAGCGGCAACAGCCCTCGGAAGACGGTGCCGCACCTGTTCGGGGGGGAGGGGGGGAGGGGGGTGGTCAAGGCGCAGCGGCTGCTACTTGTGGGGGACTGCGAGCGCTGCGGCGGGGGGGTGAGGGGGGGGCGCGCGGGGAAGACATGCGTGGACTGCGGTGGGGCGGCGCTGCGCTGCGCCATCTGCGACCTCATCGTCAGGTGCGTGTTCGCGCCCTTGCTTGAGCTCACGGCAAGGGGCAGCTGTGGTGCATGCGCCGTCACTTCGCCGCCCGTAAGATTCTGATCAGTAGGAAGTTAATGACAGCTGGGCTGCTGCAGGGGGGCTTTGCGTTGCGCTGCGCCATCCGTGACCGGACAGCTCAACTGTTGGATTTGGATCGGGCAACGGCTGCATTGAGTGAGGCGGTGCTGCGCTGCGCTGTTGCTGTCGGCTGCGACGACAGGGCATCATATGCACTCTTCTCAGCCATGCACGCAGGCTGCGGGCTGTTGCCGGGGGACCTGCCAGCGCATGCGTCCATTGAGCGTAGGTACCTTGGTGCCATGGAGCCTGTTCTGGTGCAGCAGCAAGTTTCTGCTGTGTGGGGCAATGTGTCACCATGCCTGCACAGTGCTTCACGAGTTGTGACTGGAAGCTTATCAGCAGGTAATGGTGATGCACAGTCACATTTGCGCCGAGTGCACAGTCAAGTATCAAGTGCCAGTGTGCATGCAACAGATCACTAGCTCTGCGTGCATCTCTTTCTTTAGTGACATGGTCGAGCGTTACGCGCGTGTTTGATTCTGCCAACAGGCGTCTGCAGTCCACTTGGTGTACGCGTTGAGGCGTGAACGCCCATCACCGCATGCGTGAACGCAAGTCACTTCTTCTGGCTGCAACGCGTCACACGGCCAGCAGCAGCAACGGGTCGCCGCGCCGCGCGCTGCAAAACGGCGATTGACATCTGGGAATCACGCACGCAAAGACAGACGCCTGCACTGTACTTGCTGCATGCTCGACGTGCGCGTGCGCACACATGACCTGCGCTCTACTCAAAACCGCACTGCTCGCCCCTCTTGCTCACCGCCGCCGCGCTACCGCCGCCGCTGCGTGCGCAGGGGCGCGTGCGCCTTCTGCCCCGTGTGCGGTCACGGCGGCCACCCCACTCACATGGCGGCGTGGTTTGCGCAGCAGCGCTCATGTCCGTCGGGCTGCGGCTGCCAGTGCGTGGTGGCGGCGGCGCGCGAGAGCGGCTCCGACGTCGCAGTGGACGGCGCTACGCAACTGCTCGAGCAGTGAGTGCGGGCAGGGATTGTTGAAGTTTGTAACGTTTGGGCGGGGCGGCAGAGCTCGCGCAGTCGCGCTTGCGCCCGGTCAGGCTGTGTCAGGTCGCAGATCATTCCAACACAAAGTAGTCTCGCAGCACATCACGCATGCCAGCCCCGTTGGTCAGGTCAATGATTTGCATTATCAGCAGTTGTGGCAAACTGCTTGAAGCACAGACACCGATCGTGGGCACCTGAGCACTGATGTGACGTGCGGCTGCGCGCATCGGTTGAGCACTGGGAGGAATGCCTTCAGGCTGCTTCGAGCCCACGATGGGAAATGGGCCGGTGCCACGAGGGGCTGTACCGCATGTGGGGTACCTATCTTGTGCACTGACGCAAAGGTGTGCGCAATGGCGGCATCCATGCAGGTGTGGTGTTGCGACAACAGCGCACTGATGCCTTGCAGGCTACGCTTTATATCGGCACTGTGGCATCAGCACAAGGTGCTGGTCGGGCCAGTGCCAGGGCTGTAAACATGAGATTCACAGTCTGATGAGCAAGAGGCGGCACACACAATAATGGGTTGATGGCTGTGCACCAGTGCCTTCAAGTGTTGCAGCAGCACCCTTCAAAACGTGCGGTCGCTCAGTTTTGTTTCAACGCCAGCATAATGCCGGGGGAGAGGGGGGGGGGGGGGGGAGTGTCTACTGCGCGCGTGGGTCAGCTCGAATGTATGTAGCTGTAAGTATTAAAACGAAACACTGCGCCCTATATCTGCAGCCAACACAGTGCACGGGGACGTGTACGCAGCCGTGCTCACACAACAAATACACCCGCAGCCCTGCTGCACAACACATCTCATGTGCTGTTTTATCCATCCGACTTGGTGCTGTTGTGGTGTTCAGTCTAAATGATGGGCCACTTCAGGGTCGTATATACGCCTGGAATTCCTGGGCAAGCTGCTGAGCCAGCACAGTGCACTTCACCATGACCAGGCAGAGAAGTGGTAGCAGCAGCCTCCTTGTCCGTCAATGATGCGCCGATATACGTATGTGCTTGCGTCCTACACCATGCACAACAAGAAGTGTAAGCTCCATTTTGACAATCTCACTGAAAGCTTGATGAGGCAATGCCATGGCACTATTGCAGTGGCAAACTGTGACCATGCTGACACTGAGTTGTGAAATTGCTGGTGACTGAGCGAAGTGACGCCTGTTGACTCCAGACAGTGGACGGTGGCCGGAAGGTTGAAGTTGCGGGGTGTAACCATTCACTTATGCCCTCGAGTACGTGGTTTGCTAGAGACACTCACAAGTGCAGATGAATGCAATATCTGTTGCGCCTGTTTGTGTGTGTGTGCCCACAGTGGGGAGGGTGACATGTCATCAACGGCCTACAGTCACTGTACAATACCTCCCTGTAGTTCTACCCCTAGATCGAAGTAGACAGTGCTTGCACTTGCTTACCTGTAAGGTGCCGGAGCGAGACTGAGGGAAGTCATCCACACAGCACCAAAACTGTGCAGCTATAGGCTGAGCAGACAATCTAGAACGATACACGTGGTCCATTGACTTTGTCTCGAAGTTGGGCGCCCCCCCCCCCCCCCCCCTCTCTGTTTACCATACTTGACATTCAGAATTTCAAGGGGGGGGGAAACGCCAATACATTGAGCCCCATCTGCTGCTACAGATACAGTAAGCCAATGGTGATGCACATTGCCCGTACGCAGCAGCGCTCATGCAGGCGCCGCACGCTCTGCGAGCGGACAGCAGCGGCAGCGGACCTAGGGGGTTCGGCGACGCAAAGACCTGGGGTCCCGCCTTCACAGAGGAGCAGTGCGTGCGGCCATAAGGACATTGGCCAGCTGGATGGGGATGTGCTGAGGCGTGTCCTCATTGGAGCACCAGCAAACCTGGAACTGGCCGTGTCAGCCTACTTCCAGGTGAGCACAGCGATTGACATGTCTTTCAGTTCTGTGCAGCGCACCTTCAAAAATCATGCTTCTCTCGGAAGAACATGCAAATGCTCCATCGACTGAAGCATGACTGGAGGTGCAGTACAAAACTCAAAGGCATGTCAAACGTCGTGCTCCCCTCACAATAGGCTTGAGCAGCCAGTTCCGGGTTTGCTGGTGCTTCATCTTGGGCACGCCTCAGCACTTCCTCGTCCAGCTGCTGACCGAGTCCTCGATGGCCGCCCGCACCGCCTCCTCGGTGAAGGCGGGACGCACGCAGCGTCACGACCAGGGCTTGCCGCCCCCGAACCTCCTAGGTCACGCTGCCGCCGCTGTCCGCTCGCAGAGCGTGCGGCGCCTGCATGAACGCTGCTGCGTACGAGCGATGTGGTGGTAACACCCAGGCTCCTCCTCGTGAGCTGCTAGGAGCCCAGTGTGTGCGTAGTGGTGCCCGTCAGCCTTGCAAGCCAGGCTGGCACCACGCAAGGCGCTTGAGGCGAGGTGGTGGTGTTCTATGCATGCCCATGCGCTGCATGAATACACAACGCGTTCCGCGCGATTACAAAAAAAGGGAAATTCGATTGATTTTCACAAAAACAACTTCAGCTTAAAAGTTCAACCTTGAACTTCTCAAAGTTCAAAGTTGAACTTCGAAACTTGACAACGACGGCGAGCAAGCGAGCGCTCTACAGTAGTCGCGCGGCATCTGCTTACGAAATCTACGCAAGATTCAGCTCTGCTCACAGTGTGCTGCTAGCCAAACCCTGCCCATTGTCTGATGATTGACTCGCGCGCTGCGTTTTTAATGTCCGCCCTTGCAAAAAGGCCGCGATTACTCCAACCCAGGGCCAACTCGCTACCAGGACCAAGCGCAGCCCACGGGTGAGTGTGGCTTGGGCATTCATTGGCTTGGTCATTCAAAGTGGGTACCAACTGCGGACAACCTTTCAGCTCCCTGAGGGATTTTTGTTCTCGGCGCGCCGCCCGCGTGCGAGCTCTCCGATTATTTTTGCGCTGTCCTCTCCCACGTATAATATGTACCTTGAGGCTGCAGCGCCCTGGCTTGTCGTCATGGGCTCACCGCATGCATCTGGTGTTGCGTCTTTGCTGATAAAAATTACTCGCTGCAATACCGGGAGCATGTCTCGCTTCAGAGCAGCAATTCAAGCTCCTAAACAGTCTGTCCATCGTATTTATTGCCTTGCCTCCACCCGCATCTCTCCATAACGTCATCATGCAGTGCCATTTATGACATCATGACATACGCGCACACAGACATTTAGAACTTCCACGCTGCGAGTGCAAGCACACGAGCCTCAAGCACGCTGCCTGCCCTTACCACTAGTAAGCTTCCCGCCCCAATTTCCAGGTTGTGTACGGTAAACGCGGCAGGCTGACGCCCTTCATATGGCCTTCAAGGCGCTGCTAGCTGTGCTACTGGCCGGTGCCATGGCAGCATACCGCGTAACGCCGGCATACCCCATCAATGATGTGAGATGAATTTTACGGAAAGTAACTGTTGGGGACAAGCGGCTACTTGTACGGGTAAGTCGGAATCTAACGTCATTATCATGGGCTTGCTTCCAGTCAATGTTGCGGCGCCTGTGGAGTCGCCGTGGCTCTGATATATGCATGCTTTGTGTGTTGAAGGCGTGCAATACCGATGACACCAGTAGCCAACTACGATCGCGCTCATGTCGTGATTGGCCTTGCCTGAGGTAAGGTTGCTCCCTAAGTCACCTCTAACCCTAGCACAGGGGCTGAGTGATCAGGCTGTCGGCAGCGCTCAAGTTTTGTGCACACACTAAAGCATGCTGCACTGCAGCTGTGGCTGTGCTACCGTGCCATTGACCGCCTTAAACACTTTGAAGTATACTTGAAGTCTACCTTATTGGCATGACCGTCCCACACGACCGTGAAGTGGCAAGCGGTAGGTGGACGCAATACAAGAGCGGCCAGCCTGGAGCACCACTGCCCTGATACTGTCACAGTGACCGCTCTCGCATAGAGCGCTCTTTGATCATGACTCTCTCTGAAGTAGATACGGTAGCAGTAATTTCTGTGCATGACATAATTTGCCGTGTGCCGCTCCACTGCAACAATGCTTTAGTGTTGTTTACGACAATGTCATGTCAAGAAATTGCACCTGAGTATGCCAGTGCCTATGAGACGCTTGGCGAGCATACGTACTTCAACCACGCCCGGCAAGATACATGGCAGCACGAAGTACCGCAGGCAAAGGGAGGGGGCAATCAATTCATGCTGAACACGTCAAGGTTATACTTCGCACGATCCCTTCATTGGTTACCGCAATGGTTAGAAGCAGACTCTGATCAAGCGCGACGCCGCACGTCAGGATAAGAGCCTGTGTGACTTGGTAGTGTACTGAACAAACACCCTGGTTCAGAAGCAGCTGTTCCACTTTGTTGAATTCGGTGATTTGTGACCTGATGAGTGTGTTGCTCGATTGCCTCATCGCACATTGTGTGGACCAATCAATGTGAAACAGTTGTGCGTCTGGTGTAGGTACAGGCTGCGGGCAACTTGAAATGGCACATAAGTTTGTGTGACACAACAAATAAAATGTGAAGCATGCCATTTGCCCCGCAAGCTGAACTCATTTTACCGACTCAGGCTTCATCGATGTGTCCAACCTGCCACTTTTAGTGCATAAAGTCATGGCCAGTACATACACTACTTTGCTGTGGCAGCCCCTCCTTACATGTCAAGACCATCAATCACCCAGAATTCTCTGCAAGTAGTTCCATGGTTACAGCTACTCAGCGCAGGTACACAACACAGAGGCGGGACCTCAGGCACTGTGCGCACGGTGCGCCAAGATGCTCACACAAACGCACTGGTACATCCCATCTCACCCGTGGTCTCAACAGGCCCAGATATGCCCAGACAACTTGTCCCACTGCAACAACAAGGAAGCCTACTGCAACAGCTCTGGCATGTGCGCTTGCAACAACCCCAGGCAGACATAGGTTGAAGCTGAAGTCCGTGGCTCCATCAGAGATGGCTCCTGCATTAGTAAGTTTTAGTGTTAGCAAACCAACATGCGTTTGCCATCACTACTACTGAAACAATGGGTTTCTGGAATGGCCAGCCCTGTGGCTTTGACGGGCAGAGAACTGGCATGCACATTATCCACTCTGTCCGCAGTGCTCCTAACGCTAACCCTAACCCTAGACCCTGTTCTTTATTGGTGAAGACCCACATGGCTGAGCCAAGAGGCACCGGCAGGCGGACGATGAATCTTTCGTACTGCGGGAGATGTCATACGTCTAAGTCAGGCTGTTGAGCACTGTGTCATTTCGTAACGAGAGATGGATTTTAAGTTGTTAAAGCAACAGTAGTACTGATCACCTGGGCTGTTTTACGCCCTGATCATGTCTTTTTTGTTCACGTACAAGGGAAACTCGCCCCTCATGCAGGAGGTGAAAGTGAGTGAACCCACGACTGGGCGATATGACCGTGCTACGCTTGTGCATGACGAATTGCAAGTGCGGCAAAGCGTTAAAGGTTGAACTTGCATTTACTGCAGCTGAACGCAATCAATGTTAAGCTGCATCGGAAACGCAAGTGCAGATGTGAGCAGTGCTGTATTGCTTTGTGTTGTTCATTCGTTACAAGTGGCAGTCGTGAGAACAAGTTGCAGTCGTTGTGTTGAACATCAAACTGCATAATCAAAGCGCACTTTTCCGCAAATGTACGCAAAAGTACACAGCAATAGAAGGACGTATGCAGATCCCGTTGAAACTTGAGTCGCTGCCAGCACTCATAGACCTGTTAAGATCATGTTGCATGTGTCTACTTTGACATAGATGTCATTGAGAGCGGAAGTGTGGATAATCTCACGAACTTCCAGCTACGGCCGCTGAGCCGCCTTGCATGCTGCCATGTGTGACCGTGAGATTGCAAGACCGCAGTGCAAAACGCGCTTGAACTTTCAGCATGCTGAACGATGTCATGACATCACATCTATATCTATATCCACATCTATACCCAAATCTAAATCTATATCCCTAACTGACTGGCCGCGCCTCCCCATGGCATGTTGTTTTCTTGCCTGTGGCGCCAGGCTCTGCGCGAGTCTGTCCCAACCGCATGGGTGTATGCTCAATCAGCGGCTCAGCAGCGGGGGTCAAGGTGCACTGCAACGCCGAGGGCAGGTGCACCTGCAGCTCGTGCTACACGTTCGTCGATGACACGGGCAGCGTTCAAATCGGTTCAGACCTTACCTATCATTTGTCAGGGTCCTGCATAGGTGAGCTGGTGGCATTCCCGCGCTGCGATGGTCTCGCAGCTGCGAAAGAATCTTGCACGATCATTCAGGTTGTATGTATCAGGTGCGGGATAGGGCAGTGCCCTGTCCCTGCGCATGCACGTGCTGCATGAAACTGCGGTGACCTCCAAAATTTTAATTGTGCATCATTGCAAAGTGCTGTCATGACTCTTCTGGGTTTGTGATGCCGTGCACACAGTCACATCTTCCCGCCGTTACTCGGTCTCAGACTGTCCCCCGCACGCGTGCTTCGCGCCTGCCGCTGCCGCTGTGGCCCTGACACAGGCCCATCAAAAAGCACCGCTCTCACGGCGCTGTGCTTGCCTCCCGCGACTGCTGCAGCTGCAGCCAGTGAGCGTTTCTGCAAGGATGGGATCCACTACTGCGGCGAGAACCTGCAAGACCCCCAGTTTGGCCCGTACACGTCGCCGTCTTATGCGGCGTGCACGCCATCCGGAAAGTGCGTCTGTGCCAAGCCCGGTTTCAGAAGGGTGGTGTCAGTTGGATCGGCCCCTGCCGGATCCCCCGCGCAGTTGACGGGCGTCTGCGTAGGTATGTATGTACACACATTCACCTCCGGATCTCAGTTCAGCAGTGCGCATGAGCTTGAGCATCACGGCGCAGCGCCTCGGTGCATGTCATGTGCTCTGATGTTTTCGTGCGTGGCATACGCTCTGGTGTTTTTCGGCATCGTGGCAAAACCCCACGCTCCCGACCGCAACTTTGTGCGCGCTCTGGTCACCGGCACACACGCCTTGTGAGTGTGGGCCACCTTCATGATTTCAAACACCCAGTGTGCAGCGATTGCCATGCTGAGGGCGCGCTGTTGCAGATGAGCCGCTCCGCTGACGCTACACGTGCGCTCTTCAGATGCAGCAAACAGTTGCACTATGTTTCACGCTGGCATGAGCAGCAGATCTCAGGTTCTTGAACTTTCGTGCTGTCAAGGGAATCTGCGGAGCGCATTGGATTCACCTCAAAGCAACGTACGTCAAGCACCTCAGCAGCACACGCACTGCCTTGCTCTGACATACTTGCGTTGCCTTGCATTCGATGTGACGCATGCGCCTTACGTGCTGCGGACAAGGAGCACATGCAGACGCACTCCGCACTTCAAATCTATCATCTTTTTGGTGACTCTCCTTGATGAGCTGTACTTGACCTGGCGCTTTGTACTAAACCATCATCATGTGTACACAAGTGGCCACTTATTGCATTTCCTACTGTTTCGCAAAATAGAACTGAAGCATGTTCGTTGAAGTTTCAGCCCTCAGTGCCTCGCCTGCCCCATTTCTGCCTGTGCCACGGTGCGGTGCTGTGTGTGCGCTGCTGCTGGCAACAAGCGCCCCGCGTTGTACGCATTAATCGGCTATGCCAGGAAATTCCTGCTGTGCGAGTCATTTTTCATACTTCTACTACATCAGCAGGTGTATAGCACTGTCGCCGGCATCAATGCACGGAGTGGTGTCAGCCACAAACCCAGTGGAACATAGTTGAACTTTAACTTGAAATTCAACTTGAAGTCACCTAATTGTGAAGTACTCGGTCACGCTCTCGAGACTTTTGATGGCCCAAGCAGTCCTCACCCCCCCTAACACCCACCTCTCCCCTCCTCCATGTCCCTGCGCTGTGCCAGCTGAGACGCAGTTTTGCCCCCACAAGGACTCCAGCACGTACTGCACTGACGACTCCACCCTCAGTGGCGGCGGCGCTACATGCACGCCTTCGGGCAAATGCGGTTGCAGGGACCCTGAGAAGACCTGGCTGGGTTACAGCCGGTTTGCTGGGACGTGCGTAAGTAAGTGCTGCTTCTGGTGCCACTATATCAGTGCGCGGAAGTGCATGATCGCTTCACTGGATACGTTGACCTGCAGCAGTGAATTCATCGCTTCAGTTCAAGTGAATTCATCGCTTCAGTTCAAGACCTTGACTTGCATCTGGGAGTGAGTGAGTCACAAGATGATGCAACTTTGTTGAGTACAACGGCTGATGCACTGGGCGATTAAATTGGCACTCATGTATAGATGTGCCAACATCTATTGCAATGTGAAGTATCACGCCCTGTCAATAAGCACAAACAAAAATGGATCATACAGTACACTGTGCCCAAGGCAAGCCTGAGGTGGAGTCTGGCTGCTGTGTTTGAATGTCATCATTCCTGCTCTTATTTGATGATAGAAGTATACTTCAACATATATATTATACATACCTCAAAGTATAATATAAATGTTTTCTACAAATGATAATCACAACAGCAGTATGCAGGGCATCTGGGAGGGATTCAATAATGGCATCTGCTCTCGCTGCTCATTTGCACATCCATGCCTCTGGCCTGTGTTGGTGATGGCGAGCTTTCTCGATGGTAAGCGGCATTTTCAACAAGTGTTGCAGTCAAACTACTGCAATCAAGGCTCACAAGCACCTATGACCGATGGCTGATGCTTCGTCTGAAGGCCTGCATCATGCTTCAAGTTGTACAAAAGCAGTGCGTAGTACCATGTGTCATGGGTATATTCCGATGTGCCAGTCTGGACGCGTTACCACTTTTTGCCTGCTTGCGTGGGCATTAGTGGTCGCCTCCATTACGCAGTGCCAGTGTCAGCAGCCTCTGGCAGCTGGCCGCTTGCAACGCGCCCTTTCTGTGGATCTGCTTTGAGCAGCTGGAAATTACGCGCTGTTCACCCTGCTCTCCACTGCAGTGTGTCAGGTAAATGCATGAAACCAGGAGAGTGACAGGTTGTCTCTCGTGCTAAACTGGCCCCCCTCCCCCGCAGGGAAAACTTCAACTTGAAGTGGGGACCCGGGACAAAGACGGCTTTTATCTTGTGCTAAAGTTTGCCCCCCCCCCCCCCCTCCCCTGGCTGATCACGTGTTGGATGCAGAGACATCGTTAGTATGTCCGGACCACAAGACCTACTGCGTGCCGGATGTAGGTCACGTCGGCTGCGGTGCGGGCAACGAGTGCATCTGCAAGCCAGGCTTCGTATGGCAGTCGGCCGACTTGTCGTCTTCCTCCTCGTCGTCATCATATTTCAACACCTCCAGATATGGCACCTGCATTGGTGAGCATGGCAACGCTGCAATTGCGCGCATGTTGGGCTCGGATTGATGGCTGCATCACCATTTACAATTGTCTTGTGCTTGAAGTTGGCAGTTCTACGGTGCAGTTGCACATAAGGCCGCGTGTGCATGGCGTGTGAGTGGGAGTGCATGTGTCGCTCGCATACACCTGTGTGCAGCAACATCCGCTGTGCTGACGGCGATGCGTTGTGAACAACCCAAATGAGGTAGAACCGACGGGCAGGCAGCCTGCAGCAGAACGTTCTCGTGGATATACATCAGTATAGGATGCAGCTGCCGCAAGTGCAACGGTATCAGGGCTTGCAGGCTGTCTCAAGCTACAGGTGCGTGGGTGCAGGAGCAGGGCGGAGGCAGCAGCAGCGCTCAACAACTTGAAGTTAGCAATTGCGACAATGACGGTTCTGTACCATTGGTCCGAATGTAGGCGAGGCCACCAGCATGGCAGCATGTACCTGTATTTATGAATACTTTGGAATGTATTTCTTCTGGTTCGTTTTTATTCAGTATCAAGGAGCTTACAGCAGCCTGAACTCAGGGTGTCTCCTTTGTTTGTAACTTTTCATGTGTGTGCATTTCGCATTGTTGCTTGTTGAAACGCACTTGCAAGTATCACTGCTCATACTCCAGTTTCCAGTGTGCTTTACCATTCCCGCCATCGCAATACACTGCCGCAGCATCATCAGGCACCGATACCTCCTCACTACATGCGCAGAATGCACTCAAACGAGTTTGCGCTTGTGCATCACAATGCGCTGAGCATATATATATATATATATATATGTATCCCTGTCCATGGGTGCCCGGTGATGTGCCTGGGCAATATTTTTGCAAAAGCAGCAGTGTGAGGTAGGGGTGCATGCGAAGCAACTGGCTATCTGGTTCCCTCAGGCTCCTCCAACTGTACCATACAAGATTGCGCGCTATCTGGTCAGACTTTCTCAACCAGATAGCCAGTTGCCTCACATGCACCACCCCTACCTCAGAGCAGCAGGGGGCACTTGCGGCGTAACTCTCGACGTCATGCGCCATACAAACCAACGACACCCTTTGAACTCCCCTCACCACCGGAAATAACACTCAACACATTACACCATCAATGGATGCATGCAACTGACACCTGCAATGCTCTGCGCTTCCGCCTGCCTCATGTTGTTAGCGGAGAGCTGCATGTGCCTCGATCAGAAGACGACATACAACATGCAAGGCGACGAATTCGGGAGCAGCGGTCCCGTTGCCTGCGATGCCTCGGGGGCCTGTGTATGCGTTCACCCTAACCGCACGTGGATCCCCTACGGTGACCAACACACCGATTATCGAAGGGGGCTGTGCGTAGGTGAGCATTACACTTGCAGCAGCATACGCCCCCACGTCACATGTTAAAGCTGGCATGGAGCCTGTGAGATGTGTGTTGCCGGTTGAGCCCTGTGCAGCATAGAGGTGCTGGTGCACCACCAAACCACTTCATACTTGAAATTAGTTGTTGCTGTACGGCCGTGTGCACCAAGCATTTATGAAGGTGGTTTGGGGGGCCAGCTCACCAAGTCGGCCACTGCGGCTCGTGAGTAAATACATTCAGTTGGGATGATGAGCATTGCGTGGCGCACGTTCGTGTGGGTCATGGTCTCGTCAAGTGCACTGTTCACGTCTTGGGTATCGTCCATTTCCCAGCAGCACTTACATCAGGGATTAACTTGCAGTTGAGGCGTCTTTCTTCTTCACAAGTACGCTTATTGCAACAGAAAAGCAGCTACGCTGGGCTTGCCGCTTTGGTCGCTGGTTCTGTGTCATTCCTGCTTGCACTGCAAAGCATGCTCATCACGGCATTGCAGCAGCTTCTTTGAAGCATGCACGCCATTCTGCTGATGTGTGTTACGCGCTTGTATGCTACTTGAAGCAAACTGCAATGTGAAGTGATGCAGCCTCAGCCCAGGCAGAGCACTGAAAACCACCTGGGGTGTGCTTGTACGGTGCTGCGGCTCTGGAGTGAGTTGCCTCAATATAGGCCAAGAAACTGCAGACTTTCTGTTCACTGCTCATTGCTCAGCGCAACTTTCTTCAAGAACAGCAATAACAGCTAGGTGGCACTCCCAATGTCACCATAAATGGGTTTTCTCAGTGTGCTACCGCAAAATTGTTTTGATGAAGTGCTCACCCCCCCCCCCCCCGCCATCCGCTGCAATCCCGCTGATGGCTTCAGGGTCGGCACAGTTGTGCCCTGACGGGAAAACCTACTGCTACTCGGAGACCCAGAAAGCGCACTGCGACGCGTCGGGCAAGTGTGTGTGCGACAACAAGGGCTTCAATTGGTTCGGCGAGACGAAACAAGGGCACAAGAAGCTGGGCACCTGCCAAGGTCTGTCATCGACCACGTGCATCTCAATCTTCTTGAAGTCACCTCCCTCTCTCACATTGAAGTCACCTCCCTCTCACACGTACAACTGACATGCATGCTGCTTCACGCATGGTCGCCGGCACGCTTGGGTTAGGGTTAGGCAAACCCCCCACGCCATGATGTTTCTGTAGTGTCATGCGTGCAGTAGCACCACTCTGCTGCTGAGTGACTATGATATGGGCATCGTTCACCAGTGCTTGTTTACGTAGCTCTGGAAATTTAGTATCACTGCGCTCTTCACGGCACCCACCCGTTTCAACAACTTCCATCCTATTTCGGTGGTTACACTAGCATCATCTCATTCCTGGTTTGAAGGCGGTTGCCAAGTTCTTGCAGCAGGCTCGTGTCACTCTCTGCCATGTTGATTGCTACTACTGCAAGCAGATGCAGCTTCCTCGTGTCACTTGCTGCCGTGTTGGTTGTTGTTTGCCTGCATCCTAGCCGCGCATACCGCCCCCATTAACCGCGCTCACTCCCGAAATGCTCAACTTCACCTGTCCGAAGCGCTTGCTGGCGCCATCCTCAACTGCATGTCGCCGCTGACTCTGCTGCTGCGCCTGCGTGCCGATGCCATGTGTTGCCGTCTACAGCCCTACATCACGTGTGCCCCAGCCAGAAGTCCTACTGCCGGGGCACCCAAGGGCGGCCGGTGTGCGACGGTGTCACCAGCAAGTGCAAGTGCACCAAGCCGGGCTTCGTGTGGTTTGAGCCCGGACGCAGCGGCGGGTGCATACGTGCGTCTGTTCGCTTGGCAGCGCTTGAAGTATTGGATGCTCCTTGTTTTTGGACCGCCCGCATGGCCTAACCCTGACCCTAACCCTAAGTGCAACGTGCATCACCTCCAGACGCTTGAGAAGACATGAGCCTAGTAGGCCAGGCACATGCTTCGCAATCGGCTCAACGCACGGCGGTCGCTGTGTGTGGACCGAACTTGAAAGTGCCACGCCTCATGTCAACTTCAAGATGAAGTGCGGGTGGGCGCGTTTGGTCGCGGTGGTGACACGCACTCCTTGTGCTGCGAGCCTGGTGCACGCAGATTGCGAACGAATGCGTCTGGTCTCTATATGTATATACATCGTGATCTTCCCCTACACAAAGTTGCAGTGCTTCCTTGAATCGGATGCTTTATTCCTGAATAATGTTATAATTCAACATAAATGACTAGACTCCAATATTGATCATATCGCCGCCACTCATCAAAGCCCTTTCTTGCCGCCGTGCCTGCGCTCTTTTTCTCTCCGCCGCTCCGCTGTCTGTGCGTGCTCATCAACAGCCGCAGCGTCACTCTGCCCCGACAAACAGCATTACTGCAAGGACGTGGTGCCCAACTCTGGCACGTCTGTCGCATGCACCTCTGGTTTCACCTGCGCCTGTACACAGCCGCGGTACAACTGGCTATCTGATGGCGCAACAGACGGCATCTATCAAGAGGTTTCTGTTCAGGTACTTAGTGCCGCAGCTCTCAGCGTTAGGAAGCTCGCTCTTTCTCGTTGTGCTGGGTATGCGGCAGCGTGTTGCGCGGTGGCGCTGAGCATCGGCAGCTGTTGAATGTATTGGTCAAATACAAAGTGATCGTTTAAGGTGTTGTGGATTCGGCACTGTGTTGTGCGGTGGCGTATTGCATCGGCAGCTGTTGAATCTGTTGGCTCAATGCAAGCGGATTGTATAAGTGTTATGTGGGCAAGCCCAGAGGCCATCGAGCCAAGTCAGGAGAAAGCACATCATTTCGCGGACATAAATCAGCTTGTGCTGGCGCAAATGCTCTGTGTAGTGATACCTACTGCTCTACTCACGCGAGTCCCCCAAATATTGAACGCCTGGGTTTGGTACACAACGGCGCGTATCTAGGTGGGCGTGTGGCACGGGACCGCGCAGACAAGCCCACGTGATCATACTGTGCTGATGAAAGTACATCACTTGAGCTGCAAGCGTGAGCACATGCTGCAGCTCTTGAATGTAATACTTCGAAGTATATTGAGTTTGAGTTGTGGCTGAATTGCGTGAGGAAACCCATACAGTACTACGCATACGTCTTGAAGTACAATCCTGGGGGTTATGGATAACTGAGAGGCCTTCAAATTGTGCATTCGTAGTTCATCGGTCATTTGCATCAGCCTTGGAGGGGGAAAGAGGGGGGGCGCTTGCATCTGCGTGCATACAGGTGTCTAACCTGTAAAAGTTGGGCCGTTTGGCAGGCGTAAGGTGACGTAGGCCCAAGCTCATGCATACCCTGTACGTCCGTGCCTGCCATAATCAATGCTGCACAACAAGTTGACGATCTCACAGACAGCGGTTGCGGAGCTGAAGTAGATGCTGCTGTTGTAGCATTATTAGGGTTGGCACGTGCGTAGATAGTATATATACGGTATATTGGTACATACGCGTATATATACGCGTAGACGCCGAAACGGGGCGTATATTCGCGTATACGCTTTTGCACCGCTGTGGTGCTCACGAGCGCTGCCCGTGGCCCAGCGCATGCCAAGGGTAAGGTGGCTAGGGCTATCTGGGGGCCAGAAGCGGAAAGGCAGGGCTGAGCGGTGGTCTCAAGCCACAGAAGGCGCCTGCACAGCCTGAACTTGGCAATTCAGTGGCTCAGGCAGCTTCGCACCTGGCCAGCAGAGCCTGCATGAGCCTTCACGGCTTGTTCTGTCGGTGATGTGAAAGAGGACGATGGGAAGGGAGTCGCTGCACATGCTGACAGACACGCTGCCCTCTGACGAGGCGCAGCTTTTCAGCGGCACCATGCGGTCGGCGCACTCAGGCCGTAACCAAGCTTCTTTTGGCATTTCGGCCAACTTCAAGAAAATCCCACACTTCAAGTGTTGCTCTGATGACACTTTATGAAGGCAATTATTTCTAGTGTCTGCATGTCTGTGATCAGCACCCTGAGCCCGTTCGAATGCACCTGGTTTCAGAGAAATCTAAAGACGACAAGTCGTCGTAGCGAGATTTGGCTTTGTCAGATACGCTAATATACGCAGTATATACGTATTGTACGCCAAAAATACGTATATATGCGGGTATGCAAAATCCAAATATACGCAATGTGCCAACCCTAAGCATTATAGAAGTACGCTTCTCCTGTAGGTAACCTGCGCCTGCTGCAGAGTAAGACTCTGCAGTGCAATGCTGTGCAGGGCGTGCTGACGGTAGCAGTAGTGAGTGAGTCTTTGCCTTTACCCGGTACATTACAGTATGGTCAATGTGTGTTCCTCAACTGATGTGGCATCGAGCACCATTAGCACAATGTTGCCCATAGTACTTGCTCACTACATTATGCCTGCGCATGTAAACCGCGCCCCAAGCCAAAATCAGAGTGAAATTTTTGTCTACAATACACGATATTTTCTGTGAACATCCTACACAAGTAGCCAGCTTGACACAAGCAACCGGGCTTTATGGCACTTGAACCAGTTTTCAAGAACCAAAAGTACGGGCACCGAGATGCCATTTGGCAGCGGCGGCGTTTGAGTGGTTGTCGTTGAGACACTTTCAGACTGTCACACATGTAAAATCTGTACAGCAAGCTTCAGGTTAGATGCCATTCATCTGGGCTTTTTCGCGCCCTGAGCGAGAATTTTAATTCAAAATGAAAAGTACGCGCACCGCTCGCGGTACCTTACAGTTTCTCTCTTTTCTGTGAAACGACGCAATGACGTGCACGCATATGTGTTCCCTCCTGTGCAGCTCCTCGCCACCATCGCACGCTGAACCAGACCACCATATAAACGGCAACGGCGGCAGCGCTGACAGGGAATCGAGCAGCATGGAGTGACCTCGAGCTGGTGTTGGCTGCAACTGCGTGTACTCTAGAACTGACATGATGCAGAGCTATCCGCACACGTGAGGAAAGAAGCACATGCTAAATCATGTGTGCCAGGAAACTTGAACAGGATACATCGGAATCAATGCATCGCTTGGTTGAATTGCATCTGTGCACACTTCAAGTTCAACTGGCGTTTGCACACAGTACAACGTACAACGTGTGTGTACGTATCACTGGAATGTTATCCGATGCATCCGGTAGTGACATATTCCAAAGCTGCAGCATCTTGGAAGATGCTTAATGGATTTACTTTCAGCTTTTAAGAATCTGCTTGGCATTTGTTTGCATGGCGAGTGTTCAAGCACATTGTATATGGCTCTGGCCATGTCTCCATCGATGGCTTGTACTTTTATTATATTCCACTTGTGGCTGTGGAAATGCCATGTTGTACTTTTTATTAATTCTCGCTCAGGGCGCGAAAAAGCCCAGATGATTGGCATCTAGCTGTAAGGAATCTACATGTCGTATGACAGTCTGAAAGTGTCGCAACGACAACCACTCAAACGCCGCCGCCGCCAAATGGCATCTCGGGGTACTTGCTTTAAGTGGTTGGCGTGCTGCAGCAAATTCGACGGCAGACTTTGCCGGCAGCACCAGTGCCAATGGCAACCGCCGCAAGGGCCTGAGTCAATCGCATGGATTGCATTTTGTGATGACATCATCGCAGGTGGTGGCAGCGGTGTAAAGGCAAAGCAGTTGTTGCCGATGCGGTGTAGGGATGGTGCACAATTCGCGTGATGCAGCACTCTGCAATGCCAACGTCAGTGCTTCATATACGCGCACCTGCAGCTCATTTGTATGCATCGAATTGCATGATTTTGAGCTGATCCTTGCACATTGCATGCTACACTTGAATGGCGCGGTGGAGGACAATTCTGACGTGCATGCTCTCTCGACATCCAATGGCTAGTGTTACTCTCATCGCATTTGTTGTGGTGAGAGCGAGGTGCATATGTAAAGAGCCCTTGATAACTCCATGGTCATACAAATGTGCGTGTATGACATGGGCGGTGAATACTATTCTGACACGGGAAACGGGGCCTAATAGTGCTCTAGAGTCTATCTTCTGAAAGTGGTTTAACTGCACAACCACACAAGTTCCAGCTAGCGCTGCGCACACACACACACACACTCACCAGGAAGCCGACAAGCAATGTGATTAGGTAGACGTCGCCTGCCTGGGCAGGTGTTGCAACTGCAACCGCACACTCCAGCGCGCTGTGCAGAGAATGCTTCCACAGCTTGGCAGCCACTTCTCAAGATCATAAAGGTTAGTGCTGCTGCATTAGTACTGGCGCCGCTCTGTGACGGCATCTGGACCTCATCGCAGCAGGCTAGAGCTTGCTGGATCAGTGTACTTAGCTGCAGAGTCCATATGCACCTGGCCTCCTACCTAGCGTCTGTAGTTGCTTCTGTCGCATGTTCCTTGCGAGCCTGGAAGACGAATGCGTGGATCCTCACAGCTCCGCGGTATCGCCATTCCATCGCCCTATGCGCGCCGAGGTGTAGCGGGTGGCCACTCGCTGGCTGCCTGCTGCGCCATCTCTGAGGTATAAGCGCGGCGACGGGCTCAAGAGTGCTAGCGGCTCGTGTTGCAGCCGCTGTCGGGTTCGTCCTGACGCGACTCCACGCAGCAGGCTCTATATTCCCATCCTTTGGCGAATGCTGCTCTGCAGCCATTACGTTTTGGGGAACAACCATAGAGCGCACATCCCACACACAAGCTTTCTATATTTTTGCTTAAGACCGACCATGTCCTCAGTCTCGCTGAGGACACTCTTGCAGTAATAGCGTGTCTGCACCTGCTGCTGCTGCTGGCCATGGTGTAGTGTCACATCGGGTATTTTTTATCTCTGTATGCAGTGCTCAGCCAGTGCTCAGCCAATCTTTTATACCATGTGCACTCAGTTGTCCACATCCACACCGTGCGCTTTGTCTGGTGGTGCACGCTGCATTTCATTCCATGCAGGACGAATGACGCCCGCAGTTGAACTTCCAGCTGCCCGCATGAGAAGCATGAGGGCGCCCCGCCCCGTTGGAGGAAGCTCCTGCCACCGGC
Organism: Tribonema minus; assembly: GCA_017506865.1. NCBI lineage: Eukaryota > Xanthophyceae > Tribonematales > Tribonemataceae > Tribonema > Tribonema minus. The sequence continues at coordinate 359,844 of JAFCMP010000446.1, forward strand.
GGACCAAGTCTTACCTGCTGAGTGACAAGAGGACTGCTGCTGCTGCGAGCAAGGCTTGCAACACACACAGACAACGCCCTGCCCCATGGCAGGAAGCTCCTGCCACCAGCCGGCGTGCCGAACTTACAAGATGACTGCTGCTGCGAGCAAGGCTTACATTTCAACACACACCGACAACTTAGCTGATGCGGCGGCGCACTGCTCACCTCCAGTGGCATAGTTTGTAGCTGCTGTCCGAAGGCCTACATAACGTGATCGGCGCCACGCGTTACTGGGCACGTCGCTCACCTTCAGCGTCACACAACATCTGGCCCGATCCATGCCGCTTGCAAAGCAATGCCCCGGCACCAAAATGACAAGCTTTGAGCACCTTTACACTCGAACCTACTGGATCTCTTGCTGGTTTGTTGCTCTGTCGTTCTATATTTGTGGCCATATGATTCATTACAACATGTGCTATGTGTGTCATGTTTCATGTCACTGCTGCATGCCTGAGTGCGATATGACTGGCTGTAACAGCACCATGGTAGCAAGCTGTGCCTCATGCACAATGCAACAGCGATGAGGCAGTGTAACGCCGTGCTGCTTTTAAAGCCATGAAAGTTAGTTGCATGTATAAGTGCCTTGCCACGGCTGGTTAGTTGCATGTATGCCTTGCCATGGGTGGTGGCCACGGCCGGTTGCTTTCTGTTAACATTTGTGTTGGCACCGAATGAGCCATGTAGCGTTTTGAAAGGCAACGCTCTAGGCGACAGGTTTATCAGTGGCTGCGTGCGGTGTGAATGCAACAGAGGTGACGGGCGGTATGATTGACAGTGGCACTTGTCATACATAGCGGAGGTGCTGGTGGGGAAGGGGGGTGGTTAGACGCCAGTTGCAGTTGATGAGCCCATTTTTGAAGTTTACCATTTGGCGGGGGCTGCTGTGGTCAAGATTGCTGCATATGCGTATCGAAAGTAGGGCCAGCGGGTGACTGTACCGGTGGCATCAGCAAAAGTGAACGTGCGCCACGTGCCACAATGACACATACTCAAGTGAGCTCATAACAAATATGTCATGTCGTCTGTCTGGTGCTGTGATAGTGCTGAAGTGTGTACATGTGGCCAGCAGGTACAGCTATTGACTGCTCGACAGGTGCTCCAGTGCCCCTCAAGGTATGCACGGCAAGAGCGATGCCATCATAATTCAGCTGGGCGTGCCACAGTGTGTGGTCTCGCGCGCACTGCAGGGTGCTACGCAGGGGGCTGCAAACTGCGGCATGCAGCATACTGATCGTCAAAAGTTGCAAGTATGTGGAGTTCATTGTGAATTCGCCCCCAGGTGACCCACTGCGCAGTGACTACTGCCGAATGCATGATCTGAAAGTGAGGTCAGCAACAGAATTGCCAGCACAGCGATCTTTGCAGCTTGCGCCTACTTGCAAAAACCTGACTGCACACCATTGAACACGAGTCATGCGCCGGTGTTGGGTCTGGCAATGCACAGCGTTTACGTCTTCCTGCACATGATCAGAGCATGTGCAGCGCGCGCAGCGATGTAACGTGCGAGCGAGAGTCAGGGCATCAATACCATGTGAACAAGCGTCAATGCAGCCGGACACCCAGCAGTTTGTAGACATCGGTGCTTGCTACCAGCAAGCAAAGGAAACAAGCGCGTGGAGCAGCAGGGGAGGGAGGGGGCAAGAGAAGGGGCTCACCACCACAGGAGATTTGTAGGTGTAGTGTTTTTATTGTAGGCTGCTTGCCCACGCACAGACGTCACGCCACATGGACCAAATATATAATATGTCTGTGGCCGGCGGCCGGTTGTGTTTTCCGCCGGCAGATGCTGCCTGGGTGCGCTTATGTGACAAGATTCATCTACGCCCTACAACTGCTTGGTGCTGCGCGCCCGACAGAGGGAGCGCTGAGAAAGAGATAAATGCCGCTCGTAACACTTTGTGCAGCCTCCTGCTGCTGCTGCTGCTGCTTCCTCTGCTGCGCTCTAGTGCTGCGCAAGATACATGAGCCCCTCGATATGTATAAACACCACCACGACTTTTTGTGTGGTGGAAGAGGGGGGGGGGGCTCGGTGCGTGGGCGCCCTCCATGAGGTACAACACTTTTAGGTAGGTTTACCAGGGTAGGGGGGGGGCGAATTGTGCTGCTGATGTGCGCGACAAACCCGTCAAGCATCATTACACACAAGCACATACTCACGCGGATGCGCTCAGCAGCTGATCCAGCTGAAACTCGCTATTGAAAAACTGATCGGTGCGGAAATGGAAGGGGTGCTGCCCGGACGTGTCAGGGGCGGGGGAGCAGCTGAAAACACCCACGTCCTCGCGGTTGTTGGCATCCACTATGGCCTTCTGCTCTGCTTCGCTTAGGAAGCACTTGGCTGAGACCGGAGACCTGCGTTCAATCATCCAGAAGTAGAGGAGAATAATGAGGATACTGGCGAGCACGAGCTGACGAGGACGACAGAGCACGATGCGATGGATTGGAACTCAACACCACGAGTCGGCAGTAACGTGTGGCAGCTCGAAATTGCAGGAGCAGCACCGCGGCAAATGCAACATTCAAGACGAAACCCATCATCACTCACCAACTCGTGAGGCCCACGCGAAGCTCCTCGATAGAGGATGACAAGTCCTCGCAGTCAAACACGCTGGATGGCTCACTACAGTCGTCGTACAGGCTGTCCTCCTCCTCCTCTTCGTCCAGCACTATAACCACAGGCGCCAGACGTTTGGGGCAGGGAGTTTTGAGACAGAAGTCTTGCCCTGCATCGCCTTGTACCATGTTGGTGGCGCGGAAGGGTGCACGGAGAACACAGGCGTCAGCCTCTTGTGTGTCTAGCGCGCCGTCGTTGCGGTTGCGGCGTTGCGTTGGTTTTTTCACCCCATTTTCCTTAGCGTCAACGAGGGGTACACCCCGGCCGTACAAGTGCGTACGGAGGCCAATCTGGACTTGAGATCAACTCTCCAAAGTTCTGCTCTTGCATACACAGCAGCACAAGCAACTGCAGGTGCACAGAGCGAACACACCCGAGTCACCACATTTGGCACCATGATGTCACCAAACACCATCACTTCCATTCCTGACCGCGCTTCTCGCTTGTCTGCCTCTGCGGGTGGTTGCGGCAGATACCACGCTCCCAATGACCATCTCAAGTTTCTAATGCAAGCGGCCTAAACACACAAATCCTCCGCGGCTTTGATCACCCCCCGGGCCACCCCTCTCAGGCACACTCCCCCATTACCTTGCTCCTCGAAGTACTCTTGAGAAGCATTACTCAAAGCAATACAGCACCTCTATGTGCATCAATCAAGAATCAAGGTCATTTGGGAAACTGCGCATGATTCGTCAGCTTTTCTGTTGTGCAGTACAAAGCAAGGAAACGCAAAGCCTCAAGAGGTTTCGAGGTTCATGGCAGCAAATGCAACTGGCAGATGTTCTTGTCGGCTGCTTGGCGTACATGTTGGTGTTAGATTACGTTATGCAGTTCGGGCCAGCAGCAGTTGCATGAAGGAGAGCGGGTACAGACTACAGAACGACGCAGCACAACACTTGTACAGCTTCTCTCTTACTGTGGCAGCAGCAGTGGCAAAAGAAAAAACTCAACAGAGTGTGCCTCAATCCCTGGGTGAGATTTTGAAGATGACTCGTCTTGCATCTGACTGGTGCACCAGCTCCACTTCGTACGCATCACTGAAGCCGTGGATGAACTCCAGCTGCTCCGTGGGCGCGCGCAGTGTGCACGCGCACATGACAAGCGGGTTGCCGTGCAGAGTTAGTTTTCAGCAAGTAATTGCGCGGGGAAGATGGTGGAAGTTGTTGGGCGTCAATCGGCATTCAAAACGCCTGAACAATTTCTTTTCTACATGCAAGTGTGCGTCTGCCACAGCAGCCGACTGCTGCTGCATACCAGCGCAGAGCATAGCTAATCCACTTCACATCGCATTTTCAACCAGCACTAACGTCAGCTGCCTCCTACAACCCTTGTGATGTATTCCCGCATTGCCACAGCCATGTTTGTTGTTTCTGCGCCGCTTCGACAATGCTCCTGTCTTATCTGGACTGTGCATAAATGCCAATGTTTTTCTTTGGAGCACAGCAGAGGCAGTGGCAGCAGCCTTGCCCACTCCACCTGAGAGGTTGGCTACTGTCTCCTTAACCCCAACTGATGAACTCCTAACCCTAATTAACTTCCTCACCGCCTTCGTCTGCCACAGTGTCGCCCACCGTACTAGTTGACTACCAGCTGTGCCGTCACATCCGTTACGCAAAGCCCCATTACCAGATCATGAGCTTGACCTGCATGACATGTGTATCTGTCCTCAACATGAGCCTGTGTTGCCACCTTGCGGCATGCCAGTGAACAACTTACAAATATGTATATACTACTCAGCTGCAAGTAGTTCAACTCACCTCGCGCTCCTTGGACCGGTACTGGTGCGCCAGGTACATCGTTCCGCCGCCGCGAGGGGGACATGCGGCGCGGAGTGTGCTGTTCAATTGCGGGTACAGCTCCGGCCACGCCAGGACGTCGCACGCCAGCACCACGGCAGGTGGCGTGCCGCCGAACCCCTCCTTCATCACACCGCTCAGCTCTCCGTCGTTGCCCCACCACAGCTGCCTGACGAGGGGTGCCGCGCGCTCCTGAGACTGGCAGTTTGCGCTTATATTTTTGGCCAGCAGCGCCAGCAGTCTGTTGCCGTCGTGGTCTATGTCGGTGGCGACAACCTGTAACGCACCCAGATGCCAGGCTGCGATGGCAACCAGGCCGAGTCCCGCTCCTATCTCCAGCACAGGGGCTCCCGCCATGGCGTCTTTCAGGTGCGTGCAGCAGTACTCCGCTAGCATCACGCTGGCCCGCCACACCGTGCCGCCGGTGCCTTCGATGCCCATGAAGTCCTGAATGATGGTCACTGCCAGTAAAGGCAGGTGGTCACATGACACGCACGCAGAGGGGAGAAGCGACTGCCTCAGTCAGTGGCCACCAGCAGAGAAAGCTTTTTTGTCAGTGACCGACCTTTGTGCACAACAGATACGAGAACATTCATGGCCGGTTGCGTTGAACGGTGCAGCACCGACTAGCCGCCACTGTCATGCGCTCACATGGTCGCTCGATGCCTGGCAAAATGAAGGTCCTTTGCCGCGCTGTCAGCTCTGCGACCTCATCATCCGTGCAGCCCTCACAGCCATTAAAGTTGTCATCACCGTCACTGCCACTACTGTCACCATCAGCTGGGGCATCGCTGCCGCCCCGTAGCGACATATCGCCAAGTGAACACTTGTGATGATCCTCATGATGCATCAGAACAGCAGTTGAAGTTCAGGACGTTACAGAACCTGAAACAGAAGAGTTTGAGTGTGCTTTGTACGCAAGAACTCGAGCGCGTGTGGTGTGGAAGGGGCTGCTGTACCATATAGTGCTGGCGCATTCAGATTTCAGTAAGCTGCTGCTGCACCGCAGTAACAACCGTAGTCAACCCTAACACTCGCGATATGTCATTCGCGAAAACCCGGCCTTGCAGTAGGCAGAGCGAGCAGGACAGGCTGAGCAGCGTCCCCTATCGCCCTCCCAGCAGATGCGCCTCTCGCAGTGGCACACGTCCTGGCTCCGCGAGAGCTGCCCAGACTGCAGGTCAATGGCACCTGAAGCCGGAAGAGGTAAGGAGAATGGCGGTGACTCTGTGTGCTGTTCGATTGTCCTGTGCTGACAGCTACCATTTTACCCATCATCTGCTGGTCGGTGCTGCCTTGTGGGTGATGCAGTTCAAGCGGATGGTGGAGAGCCAATTTGCGCTTGCTTTGACAGTGGAGGAGATGGTTGCTCTTCAGGTACACAGCAAGAGCTGATTGACGTCCGCTGTGCATGCATCATGTACAGTCGCACTGCATGCCAACTCACGTGCTGCACAAGCATTCATGCCTGATTGAGAATTGATTTGCATACATGATGGATGCTTGCTTTGCATACCATATCACATGCTACACAAGCGTGCAAGCCGAAGGATCGCCACATGATTGTGACTGGTGTTCTGTCAGAAAATAGAAATAAGAGCACATGTGGGTAGAGACATAGAGAATATAGAGCGTCAGCAGCTACATCAATGAGCTTGACATGTCAACCCTCCGTGCCAGTGTTGATGAAACACCAGCACATGCGTAGAACTCGAGTTTATTCGACCCTCCTGCATGAGTCTTTGCGGTACTTTGCCAAGCACTTGTGTAGATGCCTGCATGTGCTAGGCACATCACGTCTTTGAGATGTCATCAGACCGCGTCTGCGGTATGCGTTCAACAAGGCTTGCTTGCCTGCACGACGTCGCTTGGTGCCAGACGCGCTATCCAGGGAATCAGCCAGGCACGGTGGACTTCTTGCAGTTTGCAGAGGCACTCAGCAAGGTATGTATGGCGAGGCTTGCGACGTGCTGTTCAGGTAGGCCTGTTGCCTTTGAGCAAAAAATCGGAGAGCTGTGTTGCGGCTTCGGAAGCTGAGTGAGTGTTGTTGTCATGTGGAGGTCACATTTTGCCTTGAGGCCTCGCGTGCACAATATTGTGAGAGATTCATACCGCCGCCATATATATGCCATGTAGCGACTATTGCACGCTCATTTGAGTGGCACTGCACCTTTGGCCGCCTTCTACGCCACACTAATGCAAGAATAGGCAGCAGAGGGATGGCACAATGTGACGCCAGTGGAACAGACATTCTTGTTTGAAAGATGCAGCTTGTTTGAAAGATGCAGCTCTTCGAGACTGGGGACAAGCATAGCAGAGAATCAGCATGGTCAAGAAAGCTGGAAGCTACTTGTGTGTATGGGATGTCTTCTTGTGGAATGATCCATATTGTCACACATACACACTAGTGAATATGCTCTGTGGCGCATAAAGCCTCGAGCGGGCGACGCGCCAAAGTCACCTGCGTGCCCCCTTCCCCCAGCCGTTACTCGCTGCGCTGCGCTGCACCGCACCGCCCTCGCAGTCGCCCAATGGGTGAGAACTGCTGCGATGCGCTAGCTTTCGGTAAGGGCGAGGGGTAGGGTTAGGATTAGGGTTAGGGCTTGGGCTGATCACTGCCGCCACGCTTGCTTGGGGTAAGGATGAGGGTGTTTGTCAGGGCAAGGGCTGGGAGAAGGAAAGGGTTAGGGTTAGGGTTAGGACTAGGACTAGGGCTAGGGCTGAGCACTGCTGCCACACTGCCTTGGGATAAGGTTGAGGGTGAGGGTTGGGTTTGGGCTAGGGCTAGGACTGATCACAAGGATGTGAGGATGAGGTTTAGGGTTAGGGACTACGGCTAGGGCTAGGGCTGATCACTGCTGCCGTGCGCTCGGCCCCCACTGTCTACAGACGCCGCAGTACGGTCTGGACAGGACGCGCGGCTGCTTCAACTTCCTGCCCGCCAGCAAGGGCAACCGGGACCTGCAGGGTCTGGAGCGGGACATGCGGCAGAAGATCACCGACAGGCTGCACCTGGCGGGCAACTACCAGTACCAGGTGCGTCGCAGTGTTGGAGTTACAGTTTAGCCAATGTTGTGTGCGGCGCTGCTTGTGATGCTGCTGATCTTGTCGGGCTGAGAGTTGTGGATATTGTCGGGATGGAGCGCACTTTGCGCCAGAAGGTCACCGACAGGCTGCACCTTGGTGGGCATCTGCTAGTACCAGTTGAGGCGCTGCTCCTCTGAGCAATGCGAATGTTACAGCGCGGCAATGCTCAGCAGAGATCTCACTGTCAGGCGCAATCTGGTGGCTGCACACGTTGAGTATCGGCAGCATCTATGGTTAGTGACACAGCAAGCACAGGTAGGCATATAGGTACCTATGCATATCATGCGGCGATCTTTGCTGATTTGTGTGCCTATCACCCGTGCGCGCAGAGCGCGTACCGCATGCTGTGCGATGCCAACTACCAGCTGGCGGGAGGTATGGGCAGGGAGGACCTCAAGCTGAGAGTGAGCGAACTGCTGGGCGTGGAAATTAACGATAGGGTGAGCACTGCTGCACGGTGCAAGTTCAAGTGCTGAGCACTGCAGGTGCAGTCAATTTTTGCAGCGAAGAGCTGCTGCTGTGCGCTGCAACTTCAAGTGCTGAGCACTGCAGACTCAGTTGTCGCACGGAAGAGCTGCTGGACTGCTGAGTTGCTTGGATGAGCTGAATGGTGTGACGCGTGCGTTTCACTGACCATGCAACAGTCAGGTTGACTGGAGTACATGCCGTGCCGCACATTGCATACACTTCCTCTTCATCGGTGATTAGATTGTGTCATTACATTAAGGTTGTGCACATGTTGGTGAGCTTGGTGGCGCCGCACCGTGAGGCTGCAGGCTGCTATGTGCAGTGCACAATCAAGATTTAGTTGTTGTCAAACTTCAAGTGGATGTCCTCACCTTCTATGGTCCCTCACCCAAAGTCTTCCAAGCTGCAGCAGCAGCACTCTTTCAAGAGGTGAATATGTGCGTTTTACCCCTCGGAGGGGTGTGTCGCAAGTGGCATTCGGAGTGCAGTCAGCCTGTAACCCTCTACACGCATGACACGCAGGTACCTCCCATTCTTGCCATGTCATTGCTTCACAGAACACACTGCTGTCCCCCCCTTTACTCAATGTTCTGCATATGTTTCCTGCCCCCTTTACTAACGTATCTCATCAGCGAAAGCGTTGTCTACCATCGACTCGAGTGCTACGCTGCCTTCGCGTTCACTGATACACGGGGGGGTGCATGCCTTGTCCACGCTGGCCCCTTTGCCCAGAATGATGTGCTGGTACTGCCGTCGGGCTGCGATGGCGGACATGTATGCTCTGTCGCGCGATCATATACGTGTGTTGGATGCCCTGTGTATACTGATACTTCTGTGTATATTCACGTGTAGAGGCACGCGTAGCTTTGCTCGCAACACGCTACTTCACTACTACTAAACCCTAATCCTAACGCTACCCCTAACCTAAACATCGCATACAGGTGTGCACGATGCGATGCATATATACACGCACGCGTCTGTATAAAGGGATAGAGGCACGCACATAGCGTTGCTGGTCATACCATAATTCAGTACTACACATCACATGCGCACAGTTTAGCTGCCCAAATTAGCTGCTGCCCATCTGGGACTGATCTGCGGTTTGCCATGCGATGACACAGGAGGTGGATGCCCTATTCAGCAAGTACAAAGGCGCAAATGGGCTCGTAGATGTGAGGAGCATGGTGCGCAGACTGCTGCAGCCGGCGCCTGAGGACGGCTGGTTCATGCTCAGTGCTCAGGTAACGACGCCAGACTCTGCGCTGAACCCGAACCTTAACCCTGACTCTAATAATGATTCATACTCATCGCTCAGGTAACGTGTGCGCGGCGCCAGGGCTTACCCTAACCCCAGCCCTGATTTTAACTCTACCCTGTCTCTGATTATGGTGCATGCTCAGTTCTCGGGTAATGTTGTGCAGCGCCAGGCTGCAACCCTGATCCTAGCCCTACCTGATCCTGATCCTGATCCTGGTTTATGCTGAGTGCTCGGGTGACGTGTGCGCATCGCAAGGCCCTAACCTTGGGACCAGCCCGAACCATTGCCCAACCCCAGCCCCTTATCCTAAACCTAGCTCTGACCCTAGTTATGGTTCATGCTCAGCGCTCAGGTACTGTGTGCGCAGCGTCAGGCCCTGATCCTAATACCAGCCCATTTCTTACATGTAGGCCTGACCCAGATGTTACGTCCCCAGCCCGTATCCTAAACCTAATTATGGTGCATTCTCACAGCTCAGGTAATGTGTACGCAATGCCAGGCCCCAGGCCTAATCCGAATCAGGCCCTGCGCCCGATTCTGGTGACATGTGCGCAACCTAGGGCCCTGACCCTGGTCCCACGTCTAGTCCCACTTATGATTCATGCTCAGCGCTCAGGTTGCGTGTGCGCAGCACCACGCCCTGACACTAGCCTCAATCAGAGCTAGGGACTGATTTGCAGCAGTGCAGTGTGTAGTGGTATTTGACGAGTGAAGCCAGGGAGAAGGCAAATGCCTTGGCAAATGCCTTCAAGTTGGCATTGCGCCCCCCACGCATGCACAAGCTGCAGTGTGGGCAGGGACAGGGGTAGGGTCAGCATCACACGACGTGGCGGCCAGTGCTCGTTCAGGCAGTGCGTGAGCCGCCAGACGTCTTTGGCTGGCACCGCGGTGAAGGCTGGCACCGCGGCATTGTGTGCCCTGCTCTCCTGATTCAGCGCCAAGCTGGATGATTCGCCTGATCCTGGGGTTAGGGTTGGAGTTGGGGTGAGGGTTAGGGGCAGGGTTAGGAATAGGGATAGGTTTAGGGTTAGATCAGGTTCAGGGTTAGCCTGAACCATCCTCAATCTGCAACGACCACGCTATCACAAAGGATTGCCGGCATCCCTTCGCTTCACAATTCGACATGGGGAGGGGGGCATGTGCGGCAGACGATTTCATGGCAGCACCGCTTGCGTTACGCACTGACCAGGAGGAAGTTCAGAACTTCACAGCAACTTCAAGGCTGTCAATGAGCCTCTACCGACGCAATCCGTCGTGACCACCACTCGCACCTGCTGCCTCTGCCGCCGCTCCGTGCGCCGGCCAGATGTTTGCGGACGCTTGCAATGCAGCGGGCGCAGCTGAAACCTCAACTTCATCATGAATTTTGTCATCGGGTGTGCTCATGAGCCTGAACCCACAAAATTGGCAACTTGATGCACGTGCACACAAAAACGCCACCGTCACATGGAGTCAGCTTTGGTTGCCTCTCGTGCTCTGCGTGATCGTCAGCTGCGGGCGTACGCATGCAAAGAGGCGGAGACGCGCATCAGCTGCAGCTTCAACTTCAACTCGCATTTCATGGGGTGCTCATGAGCCTGAAACCCATGAAATCGGCTAACCCTAACCCTAACCTGACGCAAGTGCACGACAAAACTGCGAGCGTAGTGTGATCATTTTGAACTGCCTCTCTGTTGCGCACGGTCGCCAGCTGCGCGCGGACGCGTGCAAGGAGGCGGAGACGCGCATCAGCGAGAGCGCGCGCTTCAAGCACACGCCGGGCGTCGTTGCGCAGGACCCCGTGCCGACCAACGAGGAGTTCCCCGCCTCGCTGCGCGGGTTCAAGTGGGACGTCAACAAGCTCGTGCAGAAGCTCAAGTGCAAGGTGAAGTTGCCAATTTTGCACGGAAGCGCACTTGTTGCAGTGAGGTGTCTGACGTGGCGCTGGTGGTGAAGTTACATCAGATCGGATGCAGGGCTTTGCGCGGTCCTCATGCATGAATGAGCAGACCCCACTTGCGTCACTGTTCATGTCAGACGCAAGCACGTGGGTGGAGTCACGTGCTTGTACAGGTCTGGCTGCATGTGGTGCTGATAAGCTTATCGCGCTTCACCTTTGAAGACAGTGAAACAAGGATAGAACAGGTGCGCGAGGCTCGCCCCCTCGGAATACTTCATGTGCGCCGCCACTGTTCATGGGCTGGTCGTGTTGAAATCCGTTTGTACATACCCTGACCACTGCCCACACGAGGAGTGTGTTCACGCGCATACGTGTAGCAGAATCCAAGTGCTCAGCGCTCATCTGCTGCAGCATCGCTTGTGTCTCAAACCTGCGCCGTTCTGCCGATCAGCACCCTCTGTTCGGGCGAAGGGGGGTGGGGGACGGGCTGCCGCGCCACCGCCACTGCCACTGCGCTCTGTCAGCTAATCCTTGTTCACGGTACTGTACTGCGCTGAGCACGCTTCTGACATCATTATAGGGTTAGGGTTAGGGTTAAAGTTAGGGTTAGGGTTAGGGCTAGGGTTAGGGTTAGGGTTAGGGTTATCATGCACGTCAATGGGCGGTTGTGTTGATGCTTTGGTTATGATTCCCTTGGTGCTAGGGCGCTCTTGTAAGGTCCAGTAGAACGTCATTTTCCCATATTGAGGTACATGAATGCTTCGCAGTATCATTCATTGTGTACCCCTAACCCTAACCCGTGATCAGTGATCACTCTAGGTCGGTGATCACGGATCACGCTTGTCACGGAGCGCGCTGAGCTACCCCTAACCCTAGCCCTCTTTGTGCAGATCCACGAGCGCGCGCAGGGGCACACGTGGTACCCGCTCTTGGCCCAACTCAGCCTCGCGTAGTTGCAAGGACGTATTCTGATTGTGAACCCTAAGGTTCTACCGCCAGTCCACCTCATGGTCGATGTTGCACACAATGAGGCACAAATTCGTCCTGACCTGGTACCGACCTTAGCCCTAATGCTCACCCTGATTGCGCACGTCAACGAACACGTAACAACGTGCGATACCTTTATCCCTGCCCTCACCTCAACTTCAATGTTGCAGATCAACGAGCACGCGCAGGGGCACACGGGCTACCTCTTCCTGGCCGCGTGCAAGATCTTCCGCCACGGACTGCCGAAGCGCCTAACCCTACCAAATCCTGAGAGTACCCAAATCACCTAGCCCTAGCCTCAACCCCCAAAGTTGTGCAGATTCGCCAACCTAAACCTAGACCTGCCCTCAGTCAGCCTCATCATAACGTGAGATGCCTTCACCATGGCCCTCACCTCAACTTCGATGTTACAGATCAGTGAGCACGCGCAGGGCCATGCGGGCTACCTCTTCCTGGATCACTTAACCCTAGCATAAACCCTAGTTGTGCAGCATCGCAAACTACACCTAATCCTACCCCCAGTCAGCCTCCATCGTAACGTGCGATACCTTCATCCTTGCCCTCACCTCAACTTTGATGTTGCAGATCAACGAGCACGCGCAGGGGCACGCGGGCTGCCTCTTCCTGGCCGCGTGCAAGATCTTCCGCCACGAGCTGCCGAAGCGCCTAACCCTACCGAATCCTGAGAGTACCCAAATCACCTAGCCCTGGTCTCAACCCTGGTTGTGCAGGTTCGCAAACTACACCTGATCCTACCCCCAATTCATCAGCCTCCATTGTAACGTGCGATACCTTCAATCGCTGCCCTCACCTCAACTTCAATGTTGCAGATCAACGAGCATGCGCAGGGGCATGCGGGCTACCTCTTCCTGGCCGCGTGCAAGATCTTCAGGCACGAGCTGCCGGAGCGCAAGGGCGACATGATCACCGCGCGCGAGTTCCGCGACGTCGTGCGCGCCAAGTTCTCCCTCGTCTGCGACGAGCAGGTGCGCGCACACACAAACTGACCTGCGTACGTTGGACGTGCAGCCAGGCATGTCGTCGCTGTACTGGTAGGCCGCAAGTGTCAACTGGCACGCATACAATGTTGAAACGGCGACGAGGGTGTTACTGCAGCACACGCCACGTTCTCGCTCGTGTGCGACGAGCAGGTGAGGGCTCACACCCATTGGTCCGTATGCACTCGTGCTGGAATGGGGTAGGGCTAGGGTGAGGGTTGGGGTAAGGTTGCTGTGCGCTGCTGCAGCCGACTGCCACGCCCGCGCGATGGACGTGCGACAAGGCACGTTGTTGCTGTGCACTGCTGCATTGATACTATGGTTTAATAGGCCCCAAGTGGCACGCATACGATGACGGACAGGCGACGACGATGATGTTGCTGCGCACTGCAGCGCTGCAATGACTGCGCTTTAATTCCGCGACGTCGTGCGCGCCAAGTCCTCGTTCCATTGCAAGGAGTAGGTGCGCGCACACCAAGACTGGCCTGCATACGGTGATGAAAGAGCGCACCAGCTTGTTGCACACACCAGTTGGCACGCGCACAATGATGGGGAAAGAGGCGGCGGGAGAGCGTTGTGTATGTGCACTGCTGCGCTGTGCTCACCGCGCGCGAGTTCAGGGTTAGGTGTAGGGTTAGGGTTAGGGTAGCCGTAGCCTAACCCTACACATGCAATGGCAAAAGGTGGCAAGGGAGCGTGATTGGTGGGCGCATTGCCACCCCATGAAGGCACCTGTACTGATGCAACATACCTTTTTTTGCACACAACATTTTTGTGTATACACTGCAGATCACATTGCAAGACACATAGGCAATCTATGCCAAACACCATCACAGGATCAAAGCTTATCTGCATATTCTTGTTGAACCTTCTGTCCTGCAGGAGTGCATCGACCTGTTTGAGATGCTCGAGCCCGGCTGTGGAGGCAGGTGAGGGGTATGTATTGCACTTAAAGTATGTATTTCAGAAGTATCCAGTTCATCTGTTACTTTCATGATCACAGACCGTCATACCTGCCTGGTAGTGTCAGCGCAAGGACAGACGCTTGACCTGTCTCGTGAAGAGTGCTCCCTTCCGTGTTACGGTATTCGACTCTGAGCTGTCCCGTCTGCCTGTATGCAGCAAGGGCATAAGGCGAGCCACTGCCGCCACATGCACCGCGCTACCAAAGCGCTAAAGTTAGGGTTAGGGTTAGGGTTAGGGTTAGGGTTAGGGTTAGGGTTAGGGTTAGTTGATGCTGTCATCAAACTACCAATGGCAACTGAATCGCATGTGACTCCGGTCGTGTAGGCCAAATGCTGGTGCAAGTTGGCGGTGAGGGTGCCCTCTTGGTCAATGCAGAAGCAATTGCCATGCGATCATCTGCCGTCCTTGTGTATTTCGCGGAGAAGTGAATGTTGATATGTCGAGGTTGAAATTTTTAAGGCTTACAAGATGCAAAATGTTTGATCTGAAGTTTTGCCCCGTGTGTACCATTTCACCTATCCTGCAATGGTGACATGGAGATTGTGATGCTTTTGTCGGTCCGTCTCGTGCTGCCAGCATGCCGATCACAGAACTGGTGCGCCGGCTGGTGCCGAGAGACTACATAGAGCGGAGCTGGTTCAGCACCAGGTGAGAGTCAGAGTCGTTGAGTAAACAAGTCACCAACGGGGGCGAGGCTTGTGCGCCCAGGTTCCCAGAGCTATGCTCAGCTACTTCACAGTGTACTAAGAACTTGCAGAGCGCGCTTCACCTGCAGCACAATGCGCGATATGCAAATCATGCTGGGGCTTGCATGTTCACCAGAGGGCGTTGGACAGAAGGATGTGAACGCACGAGCTGACGCAGTGCGCCTGAAACGCATTTCATATTGGGATAGGAGTATGAAAAATCACATGTTCACTAGAGGCCGTTGTGAGCATACGCAATCCGCATGTCAACAGAACGAGCAACAAGCATGCAGTCTCACTGCCAGCCTCATCGTACTGGTGAATTGCCACCGGGTATGGCATGCATCCATTGCACGCGTAAGCTGCCTGCGAGTAACGCGCAGCAACGCTCCGCGCGCCCTGCTTGCCCCCCGCAGAGACAGCACGGATATGCCGGGCTACGAGCACGGCAAGCCCGACAAGGTGGTGCTGCAGGCGCAGGAGGTAAGTGCCACTCATTCAGTGCTCGGCCGAAGCTGGTATGCAGCTGAAGCTACCTGTTGAGACGGCGGGGGGGGGAGAGGGGGGGGGGGGGGCGCTGCAGTGTGAACAGCGGTGCTGAGTGCTGCTCTTTCCACCATCTAAAGTAGCCATTAACTTAGCTTGCACTCAACCTTACTGAGCACAAGAGGTGAGTGCCGCTCGATTCAACTCTAAGCCGAAGGTGGGGGATAATGTTGGAATGGGGGGGGAGCGCGGTGCTGAGCACTGCTGTCACGTGCCCAAGGGGCGGCTCAGCTGAAATGGGGTTAGGGTTAGTGTTAGGTCAGCTGGGGGATTGAATCAGACAGAATAGGATGTACTGAGCTGACGTTTGTTGGCTGGTGAGGTTGCTGTGATGATTATGGTGCAGCGACCTGTGTTCTTTCTTAGGTTTAGGGTTAGCCTAACCAGTGCAGCGACCTGTGTGTCCTTTCTTAGGGTTAGGGTTAGCCTAACCCTAGGTATGAGCACCTACGGCCAGCAGCTGACACTGGTCTGCAGAGGTTCCGCTTTCTAAACGACAACAACTAACTGCGTTCATGACAAGGATGTCAATGAATGTAACAGTCGTTGCACGTGTATGCAGCATCATTATGCATGCATCTCAAGGTAGAGCTCAAGCCCCTTGCTAGAGTAGTCGCTTCTGGTGTGGAGTTGAAAGAAGTGCAATTGTGAGCAAAGATTAAGTCACGCATACATGCTCATCCTGTGCACTGAAAAGCCACATTTAAGATCCCACGAGTCGGCACGCCAACCCCTGGGTTGGTTGGCAGACACTCTGCTCTTCAATATTGAAGTGCTACCATGTGGTGACACCGCACTTGCTTGCAGATGAACAAGCACAACTGGACCGTAGACATTCTGGAAGACAAGATACGGGAAAAACTGCACGAGAGAAGCGGCGGCACGGGAAACCTCTACCAAGTGCAGGTGGGTTACTTTGTTCACGGCTAACTGGATAGTGTGACACGGGTTGCAGTTGATGAAACGTTGCGTATTGTGCATCTACTCAAGGTCATCTTGACAGGACCTCTGCACGATTAAAACCTGAGAAGGCTTGCCGACTCGTCGGAAGCTGGCACATCTCCTTTTTGCGGCGCCACCATGTGTGCTTGAGAGCCAGTGTGGTAGCTCACAGCCTGTGACCCTTTGCTCGTGGTCAGAATGCGCCTTTAGTCCATAGGCGCCTTGCTCGGCAACATACTGCTGCCAAAGTCTAATTACAAGTTCATCAACACTTGCACGAGCCCTTGCTGTGGTGCGGTCGGCGCATCTGTAAGCCACGCCGTTGTCCACTTGCTGCAGTGAGCACATAGTTGTCCAATTGCTTTGGTGAGCACGTGTGCCACAGCGACTGTTGCACAACTTTTGTGCGGCTGTGGCTGATGTAGTTGACATTTATAACAACATCCCGATTCTATGATACGCGCATATTCGCAGTACACACGCCTACCCCAACCATGGCACCTGTGGTGCTGTGTGAGGCATGCCGAGGCAGGCCGCCTTCAATACATTTGCAGCACGTACCCGGCATACCGCTCATGTGATGATGAGATGCTGAGCACTGATGTGTGACACTTGCATGCCACGGCAGGCCACCTACCGGCTGTTTCTGGATGGGCGCAACAACGGCGTCACCAGGGAGCGCTTCAAGGTGATACAATGTCAGATACACACATACCCCGCATGATATGAGCACTGATGCACAACTGGATGGGCGCAACAGCGGCGTTATCAGGGAGCGCTTCAAGGTGATGCAATGTCAGATACGCACACACCCCGCGTGACCTGAGCACTGATGCACCACGGAGCGCTTCAAGGTGATACAATGTCAGATGCATACATACATACCCCGCATGATACAATGTCAGATACATACATGCCCTGTCACCAGGGAGGGCTTCAAGGTGATGCATATGTACACAGCGTGTCGCGATCGCTGCTGCGCGTACACAGCGTGTCGCTATCGCTGCTGCGCTGTAGCCTTTGTTGCGCACCATAACGTGTGCGCCGCATCAGTCCTGTGATGCTTTGTCGCAGTGGCGCTGTAGCCATAGTCGTTGGCGGTGTACCGATTCTAACCCTACCCTAGGGCTAAAGGGAGGAGTAGGGTTAGGGTGTAAGTGTGAGTGTAGGGTTAGGGTAATGATTAGGGTAAGGGTTACGGTCAGGGCTAGGGTTAGTGTTAGGGGGTACCAGGGAGCGCTTCAATAAGGATTAGGGTTAGGGCTAGGTGTAGGGTTAGCGGGGAGCGCTTCGAGGTGATACATACATGTACAAATGCGTGACATGAGCACAGATGGTGCTGTACCTGTTGGTGCGCACTGCATCGCATCGAATATGCATGCTCTGCGGCTGACGTCCTGTTAGGGTTCGGGTTAGAAAGCAGTTGAGGTGCGAAGTAAAGCACGCTTTCTGTGAAGCGATGCTCAGCGTGCTGTGAGCACTGCTGCACTTTAATCGTTGACATACGACATAGTCACCGTATGACATAGTCACCCTGTGTAGCCGTCATTTATGGCGTAGGGTTAGGGTTAGGATTAGGGTTAGGGTTAGGGTTAGGGGCATGTCAGTGGCGCACATGGGCAATGGTGCTGACGGGGCTGGGCGGTTGGATATGCGAAGCGGCAGATTTGTGCTTTTTATACGGTGCTGCGGCAACTTGAGCGCAACACACGGGGACGCGCTAGGGCTATGACATAAGGGTCTCAGCTGTTGGCAGCGACCACGGACAATAAGTACAAAGTATTCCAGCATGCACCAGATGTGGGGCAAATGACCAGTTCGTGCAAAACACAGATGCAGCATGAAATTGCTAGCTGCAGAAGCAGCGTGAACTGCTGCAAACAGCAACCGGCAAGGCGTTGAATACAAGCATGCGACAGGTTGAGCAACGCATGAAGCACCTGCACCAGAGATACAGCATCTACCAGTGCGTAGAGCTCCCTGGCGGCAGGCCAGGATTGGTGTCAACCTTCGCCTTAGAACAGATGGGCGTCGTCGCATCTTAGGGTTAGGGTTAGGGTTAGGATTAGGGTTAGGGTTAGTAACCCTAACCCTAACCCTAACCCTAAACATCTGCCCAGATAGTTATGTTGAGCTGTCATTGCCGCCACCGCTGCTGGTGCTGCTGCTGCCATGCCCTCACTGCTGCTGCTGCCACTCACGATGATGACGTCTTTGCTGGTTTCGTGCTGCACAGGCGCACCTGCACGACAAGTTTGCCATTTTGCTGACCGACGATGAGGTAAGTGAAGCACCTCACTGTACATGCAATTATGTCATGCAGTGCAACATATTGGGTCATTCTGGCATATGCTGATGGCATGTCAAGTTTTGCCTGCGAACGACGCACGATCTTGGCTATCAATGGTGTGTCATGGGCGTGTCTGCATTGAAGTCGACAGGTATTGTGTCACTCATGAAGTCGTGCTCACAAAGAATGGCCAACTGTCTACGGTTGCATGTGCATGCAGCTGTTGTTGTTATGCTTTCAAGATCAGCTGTGGTAAAAAGATACACCTGGTACAACATGGGCGCACTTCAGCATGTTCCAAGTGCGCAAGGTGCCCGCTGTAAATACCCCATCGATTGTCAGCATAACACGTGCCCACGCTCTACGCTAATGGCCAAACCAGCACTGGCGATAATGACAATAGTTCAACAGGGCCCACCTCACCTTGGACCTTATTTCTGCCTCACTCATTTCGCCTGGCTAAGTGTGCAGTGCGCTGTCCAGCGTCTCGTGCCGCACTCATTTTTCACTTCAACGCTGTTTTGCTGCATGCTTCTTGAGTACAGGTGGATGCCTTGTTTCTTAAGTTGCACTTCAACTTGCACTTCAATTCTGTTTGCTCATGCTGCGCGGGTACAGGTGGATGCCTTGTTCCGCCGGCATGACCCTGAAAACACTGGCCAGCTGGATCTGTACAAGTTTGTCATGAGGTGCGCCGTTAGTATTTCATGACAGCTAGCGTTCTCATTGGTCTCTACTGATCACCAGCACTATGTGGCTTGACCACTGAGTAAGAATCAAAGTAGGGCCAAGGTTTAACAAGTGATCACCGAGCTGGGTCTGTACAAGTTTGTCATGAGGTACGCCGTTAGTGTTTCATGACCGCTAGCATTCACATGGCCACTAAATTGGGGGGAAATGGTAGTCTCGGTCTTGGATTGCTCAGATATGGAGTTGGCCCATGTAACACACCGCTCTGCAGTCTTGACTGCTGAATTAAACGTTTTTTGACTGCTCAACAAATTACTGGGTTGGTAGCAGGCCACTTGCAATGGGGCTTTGGAAGCGTGTGTGCTTAACCGGTTTTCTTGCATGGAAACGAGGCGAGGCGATGCGCAAAGCAGTGGCACAGGCACGCCAGCGGTACTGAGCACTGCTGAGCGTCATTGCAGTTTACACACAGTTACTTGAATGCGTCGTCGGCGTGCAGTGAGCAAGCCGGTTGACTGCGAAGGCTTGAGAGATAGCAAGGTCTCAACTTCATCGTTGAAGTAATTGTTTCTGTTGCCCAAGATTAGCATGCTTGAAGTATGCGAAGTCTTGCACAACAGTTTCAACATATGTTTACAAAAATATCAAAAAGGCGCACAATAGTTTTCAACTTTGAGCTTATTCTGACCGCAGCGCAAAAGCGGTACCTCCGACCTCCACCAGCCGAGGTTTGGTGTCATAGTTCCATTCAACTTTGACCGAAATGCGTCAGCTTTTGTGAGATTCAAGACCACGCAGTGATTAGATGCAACCAGTCGCCATGATGCTGAGCGGGCCTGCTATTCGGAGCGATGCTCGTTGCCGTTGCTGTCTGTCAGGCTGGTGGGGGTGAAGGGGCACGTACATACCTACACTTGCGCGGTTTGCACGCATGTACCACGGTACTAGAGGACTTGCGTTTGTGAATGCCTGGAGCTTAATGTCTCTGAATTGGAGAATCGAACCCCGGCCGTTTCAGCGGTTATTAAAATGTACGCCACTGAACCAATTCAGACCCATGCTCGTTGCCGTTGCTGTCTGTCAGGCTGGTGGGGGTGAAGGCGCACGTACATGAATTTGCGCGTTTGCATGCATGCACCACCAGGGTTGTCAAAGTACTCGAGGACTTGCATTTGCGAAGGCCCTAACATTGAAGTCTCCGAATCGGGGAATTGAACCCCGGCCATTTCAGTGACAACTAGAATGCCAGGGCTCTGAAACAAATGAGACCGATGCTCATTGCCGTTGCTGTCTGACATGACAGGCTGGTGGGAGTGCAGGCGCCACCCGAACCCTGGTTTCAGGGCAGGGAGAGCTACGACTTCCGCTGCGGCAGGCGCGCGCCGCACAAGGAGGACCTCATGGGCGCGCCGGAGTGGTAAGTGGCAATAGCATGCGTGTGCGACACGTCTGACATCGCCGCGCCTTTGCTGCATGCGGGCATCGCAGCGTGGCACTGCAGGCGCATGAGACTGATGGGGTGCGCCACTGGCGAGGGGATGCGGCACCCTGGTGGCGAACAGCGCTGTTGAAGTGTAGGACGTCAGCTACACGTGAAAGTTCAATCAACTGCCGCAAAGAGGGCCTTATGGTGGCACGCCGGAGTGGTTAGCGGCACCGTAAAACAGTGTTTGTGCACAATACTTGTGACATCACCGCTGTTTTGATGCATGCGGGTATCTCAGCATAGTACTGCAGGTAGGCGCACCTTGGTGGCAAGCAATGCTTTTGAAAGGCATGCTGTTGAAGTGTAGGATGTCAGCAGCATCTTCAAGTTCAATCAACTGCCACTGGGCGCACCAGAGTGGTAAGCGGCGCGGGTGAATTGCGTGCGTTTGCGATACTTGTGACATCACCGCGCTTTTGATGCATGCGGGTATATCAGCTCACAATGCAGGCGCATCCACTTGACAGAGAGGCTGATGGGAGCAGGCCAGGTGCAGTAGGCGGTGGCAGCTCAAAAAGTCTAACACGACCATCATCTTCAACTTCAATATGACAGCCATCATCTTCAACTTCAATTGCATGCCTGTGCGGCTCACGGGCCAGACCGCATCAGGTATGCATCAAAGGCGCGCGCTGCGCAGAGATGGTCTGATGGGTACACCTCAGCAGTTATAGCTAGGGTTGGCCAACCCTAAGCTGATCTAGCAACGGGTCACACTGGTCACCTACACAGAACAGCTGCAGCGCTCATGCACACACGCGAGCTGCATGGCAACCATACATGCTATACAGCAGAGCTCTGGGGTACACGCCGGAGACACGCAAACACCAGAACACTGAGAAGCGGCGCCCTGTTGCAGTGGCGATCAGCAGCACGAATCGGCTCCCTAGGCACTTGAATATATCACCATTTGTATAAATCACCATGGAGCGCGTGATACGAACCAATGGCATGCATGTCTGCAGCTGTTCATTTAGTTTGGCACCTGCGCAGCGGCTTGTGGTACTGCGCTCTTTTGTGGTTTCCTGATGCATAGACCAAAGGCTCTCCGAAAACTGATTGCACATCACTTGGTGGTCTGGCAGGCAGACTTGAATGCCATGCCTGAACCGGACAGCAAGCGCGATGTGCCGTACATGCGCAATCAACTTTTGCGTCACTACACACAAGCAAGGATGCACCGCATGAAATGCACATGCGGTCCTGACCGTAACCCTAACCCTCAGCCTAATTCTGACCCCAATCCTAACCCTAGTGGCACCTGCCTCAGGCCACCAACCTACACTATGCACCTACACTGACTCGCGCAAGGACTCTCCTGCATGCAGGCCTGACTCACTCCAAAACCCTCTGCAGATTGCAGTGCCGACTGACTGACGTGTGACTCATGGCACGGTCGTCTCCCTGTATAAATGCGCAGGAAACGCACCAAGTGGTCGCTGCATCACCTGGAGCAGGAGCTCATCAAGAAGATGTGGGCCAAGAGCAACCAGGTCGGTCTTGTCATCCAAGCCGTACACCCTATCCCAAACACTTCCTGTGACCCGAGTTCAAGTCCAACATCAAGATGTGGGCCAAGAGCAACAAGCCGTCTGCAGCCATGCTGTGATCGACCCACTCAACCGAAAACATTTGTTGAAGTTTGGCATCAACACGTGGCGCTGGCTTTGCCTTGACAAATGTTTCGTTGCGCGCCGGCACCCTCTGCTTACCGTATGCCACGGCTTGCATAGCGCAGTGAACGGAACCGCATGACTCCATGCTGGTGCGGCTGCATCTCTCCCCTTTAGGTTAGGGTTAGGGTTGGAACTGGCGTGCACGATGCCCGCCCCTGCAATTTGCCATGTACCAGCGAAGCAACACAGGGCTGGATACACAAGCACAGAACAACTGGCAGCACCGCCGCATTCTGTCTCTGACACCGCTGCCTATACGCCGCTGGCATCATCAGACGTAGGGGCCGGGCTCTCGCGTGTCATGTCTATCCGCAGCGCTCAACCTTGGCCAGTACAGTACTCAGTTGCCAACCCATGTGCTGCGAAGACAGGCGCTTTGCCTTAAAGTTGGTATCGAGGTTGAACCCACAGTGTTTCGCCTTCCCCGATGCGCGATGCGCCGACGGCTGTGCCGCTGCCAGGCTCGCAGGCGGTTCACTGGAACTTAGATTGTTGACATCGCACTTCAACTTGCCCAGTCACAGCGCTCAGCCCACTTCAATCTCAACTGTACCAACTGTCAGGACGGTGGGCGCTTTGCCTTCAAGAGCGCCGTGAACCTGCTGCGCAGCGCCAACCCCGACCACCTGGACCGCACCAGCTTCACGCGCGCGGCAGCCAAGATGGTGGTCTTCCGGCAGTTCGACATTGTCATGGATGACGAGGTGCCGTACCGTAGAACTAGGGTTCGAGTTACAGCATCTAGGAGTAGAGCAGCACTGGCAACCAATGGACCTGCAAGGTGTTGAGTATGGGGTGTTGCACCTCACGCGCTGAGTGGATGGTGGTCTTCCGGCAGTTTGACATTGTCATGGACGACGAGGTGCCGTACCCAAGAACTAGGGCTAGGGTAACAGCTAGGTTGAAGCAGCGCAATGAGAAGGGATGACTTGCAAGGTGTGGGCCTTGGGGCCTTCTACGTGGCTCGAATGATGCTTCCAACAGCACTTCAAGCGCTGCACATGGCGCACTTCTTCGAACTGCATAATTATGCCATGTTAGTAACTGAGCTGCGTATGCGCCGGCCATTTGCAGGTGTCGTGCTGTTGTGGACAAATCGTAAACATGATAGTGGCACATGAAGCTGAGTAGGCTTCATTCAAACCTTGTGCCCCGCTGCAAAAGCACATCATCGTGTAGTACAATCCACCAATGCGCGAATTCAGGCCTGTGACCATCTTTAAGTAGGGTTAGTGACCAACCCCAACCCTAGCCCTACCTTTACATGAGCCCATGTCCATCGCTCACACGGTTCTGCTTTGCTATGGCACGATGGGCAAGAGCTACCTACCCCTGAGACTGCGCCAGCACGGGTAGAATTGACATCCTTTGCAGCATCGCTCAACCTCGCTGCTGATCGTTGCTGTTTACTGTTGCTGCTGCTTGTGCGCAGCTGGTGGACCAGCTGTTTGCCAAGTACGCTGATCCACGCACGGATAAGGTATGTAAGCATGTATCGCCGACAATGTGCACACGTATCAAACGAATGAGCAGCGTGACCATGTGATCGTCAACTTGTCGCTCATCTGACTCGTGCCGCAACAGGGGGGCCCCAAACACAACATGTAGCATTGGCTTATACGTGTTGCTGTGGTGACACCTGGTCGTGCACTGAAGCATGTGCGGTGAAAGCACAAGCGCCGCCCGTTTAAGATGTTAAGATGTTAATCAAGCAGTGGCGTGCTATGGCTAGCACTGGCAAATGCACGCATGCATGCACGTTCTGCCGGCTTACTCACCAACACATGTTTGCAGGTCCTGTCGCCGCATCCTTTCTACTACAACATGCCTGGCCACGTGTGGACACGAGAGTGCATGTAGAGCTTTGTGATTGCACCTGTTTCCCGCACCGTCACGCAGACAGGATCGCAGCATTTCTGTGCACTTGAAGTTGAAGTTGACATGCCATCTATTCGCATATGCTCATCGGTGAGCCGGTGCCTTGCATCCGGTGCCTTGTATCATCAGGGATTCTGAACAACCCCACTCTCCGTAGGGTTAGGGTTATTCGCACGCCCTTTGCGCGTTGCTGCAATCACGATAGTCTACGACGCCTGTGGGCACATATCTCCATCCACATACTGGTGCCAGATCAGCACCGTCTACATGCATGAAGTTGAAGTTTACATGCATGCTCACCGAAGATGCGCGTCCTTAAGCTGGTGCCTCGAACCATCAGGCTTCCAGAAAACGTCAGCTTTCTTCGCAACTCGGCGTCCTCTTTTGCGCCAGTACAGTGATGCCTTGCCTGGGACGCTTGCAAAACTGACATGCCCTCGCACATCTGCCGGCAGAGCACATGTGTCCGCGCGCACGCACCTGTCTTCATCGGGCATGCTGCACAGCCTGAACCTTCTTGACACGTGCACACGCGCGCTTGCCAACATGACACTCATGCCGAGACGCGCATACGACACACGTGCTTGTGCAACATTAGTGCTTGCGCAATGTTACACTCATGCGCGCCTGGTACGCCTGTGCGCAGATCTCCATCCACAAGATGGTGCCAGATCAGCACCATCTACGTGCATGGAGTTGACGTGCCCTCTGACCGCAGTCATGCCGCACAGCCCGAACCTCTCTCACGTGCGAAAACATGCGCTAATGCAAGACGACAATCATGCTTGCTTGGTACGCAGCAAGTGTCTACATGCATGAAGTTGAAGTTCACATGCCCTCTGACCGCAGATTCCTCATTTCGTGAGCAGGGGCCTCGCTTTCACCAGTCATGTCGCACTAACCCGAACCTCTTTGAGGCGCGAAAACACGCTCTTATGCAAGACCACCATCATGCGCGCCTGGTACGCCTGTGTGCAGATATCCATCCACAAGCTGGTGCGCACGCTCCTGCCGCCTGCCTTTGACGGCAGCCACCACCTGGTGCCCAAGACGAGCGCGCAGCAGGCTGCCACCAAGACCCTGCTTCACAAGGTCCGCCAACTTGGTCATGGTGCACATGTTCAATTCACCCAGCCTGATGCACGTGTGATGGAAAGAATGTGCTATGACGCGAGTGCCTGCTGCAGAATGCGGTGCTGGTGCAATGACGAGACAATACGACCCTGAGCTCGGCAGATCAGGGGTAGGAGGATTGCCAGCATTCGAAGCAGCACTGCGGCAGTGCAGCGTCCGCAATGCAAAAAGCATATTTCTGAGCACTGCTGCCACTGCCACCACGTAGCAGCATCTCATTACCATGGTGCCATTCGTGTTATGCTCGCAGGTGTTTGAGATGACCGGCAAGAGGCGGGACATTGTCAACCTCAACGGCGCAGGCAAGTTCAACACCATGATGTCATCATCAGGCGTTGGGGCAAGTGCTCTTCTCGTGTCCGCAATCTTGGTCTTGAGGTCACGGCCGGGATTGAACTGCAGACACAATATGCTCTCATAGCAAAAGTACATGTTGAAGTTGGATGGATGTCACTGTGGATGCTCATCTCGTGCCTGCGTCTCCGTCACGGCCATGATTGAAGCGCAGATGCGACCTGCACTGCCTCGGACATCATAGCTGTAGCTGAATTGTCATGTCGGGGGGTGGAGTATCGCACTTCAAGAGAAGCTGGCATGATGGACCGGAGGGTGAGACTGACTTTGCGATGCAGGACACTTCAACAATCCACCACCTAGCGTTAAGTTCAAGTTTGCATGGAGGGTGGCACTGTACACCTGTGCCGCATGCGGCCTTTTCCAGCGCTAAGCACTGATGATGGCTGCTTCCTTAGGCTGCCCCGCTCGCACTCACTTGACACGAGTGCACGTTCGCGGTGCAAACTCACCTACTTCTGCGGCGCGCAATCCTGCGCTCACAACGCAGCCTGCATATGTGATGCCAGCTATCTATCAGGCTACCTGCTGTACACATGCACCCCTTACATCACTCATCTGTTGCTGCGCGCCGCTCTGCTCCTGTGATGCAGCCCATGAGATGCCCGCGCAGGAGTGCCTGCCATCATACCAACCCCCCTACTCACCAATACATACCCACCTGCTTCTGCAAACTTGCACTGCAGCCTACGAGATGCCTGCGCGTGCAGAGGAGTACGACTTGTCTACGCTCGAAGTGTTGGCCAACAGGGGCGGACGGCCGCTTGATGACGAGGCAGTGCGCAGGTGCGGCACAGCGCAGTACAGCACACACACACCTCAAGAGTACAGTGTACTCAATGCAACATTCCTTCTCCAAAGAGAGAGCTGTATTTACTTCCGCTTGAGTGGCGGAAACTCTATGAAAATGCAAGGTGTGCAGCTCTTGTGCTCGTGTCAAGCGTGCGCTCACACGCATTTGTGAACACAGCTGACCACAATCACTACCTACACTATTCAACAGTCACTGACCGCCAGGCCAACTTGATGTACAGATGGGCTTCCAGGAGGACTTTGTTCGCCTCAGAACCCCCGGTACTCTAGTGTACAGTGTACTTGAAGTACTTGACATGTTCTGCTCAGATTACGCGCCTTCCTGATCACCGCAGTGCTCAGCAATTGACAGCCGCAACACAGCACGTCAAAACCGCACATTTGAATGATGCGCCTGTGCCTGCATCACTGCTTCTTCACCGAGCAGTCTCGCCTTGGATGAATTCACGTCCTTGTCTTGCCTGTGCCCGATTCATGTTTACAGCCTCATGTCGCTGCCCCCCACCCCCCCTCCTGCATGAGTGTTCACGTCACAGCGTGGAGGCAGAGGTTACAGAAGTTCACATCAATGAATTCAAATACTTCGAAGTACTCGCGTCTGTGGCCTCACCTCACTTCCACCCCTTCTGTCTTTCTCTGTGTTTGCTCGTATTTCAGCCTGGAGGCAGCGGTTACGGAGATTCGTGTCAATAAATTCACATACTCACATCTGTAGCCTCACCCCTACTTGCCCCCCTTCTGTCTTCTTGTGTGTCTGCTCGTGTTTCAGCCTGGAGGCAGCGGTCACAGAAGCTCGCGCGGGGGGAGCATACGGCAACACGTGCTTCAGCGGAGCCAGCACGCTGGTGCAGAGTCAGCAAGCCAGGTAAGGGGGGGGGGGGGGGGGTGGGGTTCAGCTTTGAAACTGACCACCTCATGACAAATACGGCTGAACATTAACATCAGGCGTCACAATTCATACATGGAGCTGCTGCGCAATGAACTGCTTGTTGGGCATTGCACTTCGCTCTGATGACTGTGCAGGAGGCACGAGGGTAAAAACGGGGGCTAGTCAGGGATAGAAGTACGTGAGGTTAGGTTCAAGCGACCACCATTGCTGTTTGCACGGACGTCAGACCAGGCCACCTGGAGGCAAAACGGCCCTTGCATACACAGGCTTGCCTTCATTGAAAGCAGATCCCAAGGGAGGCCTGCTCGGATCCGTGAGAGTTTTCTGGCCTACACGTCGTGCATTGAGAGCGCTTGTGCCAGTGCCTCGGGTCCTGCTGTGTAAGTTGGCATGCAAAGACATCCTGCGTGGCGGTTGCGCACCGCAATAGCTGTGCATCCGCAGCGCAGTGACAGTGCAGCTGCAGGCAGTGATCAGCACAAAGTGACTGCAAGCTGTTGAATATTGCCCAGCGCAGTGATTGGACTTCAACTTGTTGCCAAGCTGGGTACCAACAAGGCCCCCAATTGCTCAGCAGATCAAGAAACGGATGCAACTGCGCATTGCATGCCATACACAAGTATTCTAAAGTCACCATTGCATTAGTTGGACAATGAGCAACTGCAGCTGCGCTCTGTCTGTGTGTACATATATGCATCGCTCGCAGGAAACGCAATGGCAGCCTGGGAATGGCTTCGCTGCTGCAGCCCGAGTTTGCGGATGCCCCCCCGCCGCAACCACCACCCCTCAATGCACCACCGCTCAGCACACCCAGCAGCAGCAGCAGCAGCAGCAGCGCTCAACCGCCACAGTGCTCGCCCAACCCCCAGTGGACCGGTATTAGTGATGCATGTCCAGCCATCAGAGCCTCAGCAGCAGCGACGACGACAGCTAGTGATGGTGCTGCAGATGTGTACACGCGAGATGCTGTGTTGCCGGCTACAGGAGCGTCACAGGGGCAGCACGGCTCAGCAGCAAGTGGCGGTGGTGACGTGCCTGCGGCGCCATCGGATGCTCAGCAGCAGGCGGCGTACCACGCATGGATCGCCGAGCTAGTGAGACAGATGCAGGTGATGCGGCGGCAGCTGTGCAGCGCGCTCATGAGCAGTTTGATATGGTGACGTAGCAGAGCCAGCTTGATCATTGCCGTATTCATTAGCAATGCGCATCACCAGGTTCACCAATGCGCATCACCAGATTCACCAATGCGCGATGCTCGGTGTCCAGACGGCCCTCGTAGTCAAGCTTCATGCTATCGCGCGTGCTGCCAAAGGTTGACAACGGCTCAACGGCGCCCGCAATACGCGCGTGCACTTGCGTACTATCAAGTGCACTGACGCCAGTGCCGTGCTCTTGCGAATGCTGCTTGAAGCTCCAGCAATGCAGCAGCGAACAAGTTGCCACCAGTCAACCCGTGTCACCGGCAGCAGTGCTCCACCAAGGCTGCGCAGCAGCAGGCTTGAGCGCCAGCCGCCCCCCCACCGCTGCTGCACAACGGCATCAGCGGCCGCCGAGAGCCAACAGGTAGGTACACAGCGACTGGTATCGCCGCATTTTCGATGGGTTGAACTTGCGCCTAGCGCATGATGCTGACACACTCACACAGTGTCTTAGTGTGGATTGCAGTAGTACTTCAAGTTGAAGTATGACTGTCCGAGCGCAGTCATCAACGCTCAGGACTTGCGTGATCAAGGAGCACCTGTGCACCGGTACATCTGATGATGCACCTGTGACTCTCCTACATGTGTCCGTGCAGGCCCAGCACCGCAGCAGCGCACAGGGCTGCTCAGCACCAGCCGCCGCAGCGGCAGTCGGCGCTGCCGCCAACTTCAACTGACCTCAGCAACCCTGCGGTGCCAGCAGCGAATCAAAATGCTTTGGTTCAGGAGCGGCCTTTGCGGCACCAGATGACAGTCAGCGATCTGCAATTGGGGGGCGATGCGCAGCGCGCTAAGGATGGTTGTGCGCGGCCTGCGGTGCGGATGCAGGCGCTGGCCCAGGTCAGCTTTCGTTTGTCGTGTTAATTCCTACTGGAAGCACAACGTGAACGGTGCAAAAACACTATCTTCAGCAACTCATGAAAGATTTGTCTTTATAGGGGGCTTGCAGCGGCAGAGCAAGTGGTATGATTGTCGCGCCTGGCGTGCACCCCACGCTCCACTCCAGCTGCTGTTGCGTTGAGGTATGGCTTAGAGGATCTGCAAGTCACTGTTAGTAGGTTCTCAGGTACACTGCGCATCGGTGAACCTCTAACGTGGCTGCACACTTCAACACAACCAAGTTAAACCCAATCTCTACTGCTGCGCGGGGCAACTTGTGTGTGTTGAGTTCGTTGTGTGTCCCTTTGTCATCCTGCAGCCAATATCCTTCATCGACTGCGTTCCAAAACTCTTCTGGTTTAGACAGGCACTTCGTTGCCTATAGTGTCTGCTGGCACACCTGCTTTCATACCTACCCCTGATCCGCTCACATACCCCTAGCTCAAGCCTTTGCATGCAACTGTACCCCCCTTCATATTTGAGCCCCCCTCCCCCCCACACACAACCAACTCTCCCTGCCTTTGTTCCTGGTGCCAATGCAGGGTGAACCTCCAAATGCTCAGCAACTGGCAACAAGTCAGCATGGAACAGGCGCCGGCTTGCACAACAGTGTCAACGGCAATGGCGGTGCTGCCGCCGCTGCCGCAGCCGCCGCCGCTGCTGCCGCTGCTGCTGCTGCGCCGGCAACTGACCCGAATCGGCACCACAGAGAGGCACTGGACAAGATGATCAAGATCAGGCTCAGGTGACTCGCAGGGCATTGTAGACTTGAAGTGCTGCACAAGTTCAAGGGGATCCTGACTGCTTGACAGTGGGCTGTGTACTCTTCTGTGTGTATGCTCAGCGGCCAAGCACATGTGCAGTGCACTGTGAGGTGTCATGAATCATCACAATGGGCGCAGATGATCCCGACATATCACTGCGCAATTGTGGAATGACAGTTCTGTGGTGTCAGTCGCTTGGTCTATGTTCGCGATGCTGGTGTGTGATGAATGTGACCTGGCGTGCCAGGGTCACGCAGGTACGCTCGAAGTATTTAGAGCGTGATCCCAACGCTGTGGTGCGACACTGACAAACGACACTTGATGACTCATGTTTCTGGTCTTATGGCTCATTCTCCACCCTTGCAGACGGCTTATTGGGTACTATTTAGCTTGCACGTGTATGTGACAACCAGTCATTCACCATTCCGAACTACATTATCTGAAATGAGACATGTGATCCCACGCTGCCGTGCTCCCCTCGGAACCAAGACTGCAGTCCTGATGTGATCACACAACTCCTTTGCCTATAATCGTTCGGTGTCTTTTGAACAGGGCGAAACTGGCGGAGCGTGCGCGCCAGAGCAGCAGATCATCATCACAGTAAGTGCTTCCCCTTTTGCTGCAATGGCAATTGGGATTCATGTAGGGATGAACACTGCATGCCTCACGAGTCTTGAGTTGCAAGTCGTTGTGGCCACCAAGCTGCAGCGGTCACTTGGCTCATGATTATCTCAATGCTGCGCAGAGCCAAAGCACACAGTGCCATCAACACTTGAAAGTGCTGTCATGAGGGTGATGGGCGCATCTTGATATCCCTTCGGCTGAGTTATGGAAAGTCTGTGAGGCAATCGGCAACATTGTCCGCAACATCATCACCGCATGAAGCCATCGTGCCTGTGTTGTATCGAGCAGCTCAGCAAGACCCAGGCTCAATGGTACGCAGGGGGTCCAGTGTGCAGCTCCATAGCATTGGCGCCCAGCCCCGGGCTGCACTGCAGACACGCCATCAGCAATAGTTGTGCACCCTGACCTCAACCTTGAGTCGTTCCACTGTACAACCATTTCTTTGACCAGTGATGCTGGCAGGGGGGGCCTGTACCCTGTGTATTGTTGGTTGAAGGTCGAAAAACCCTGTGCCTTGAATTGCCACCAAGTCGCCTTTTCCGCATAAATCGTCTAGTCCAGGGCCTGGCCTCTTTGTCAGTTGATGCCATTCTTGGTGTACAGAACGGGCCTCGGTGCCAAGCCCTAGCCACATGGCCTTCATTGTCTACATGTGAGCAGCAAGATGATGCTCAGCAGATCAGCTGACTCTCGTGTGCCCCATCTCTTCAGCTCGTGGCACACATCTCCTCTTCGCCATCTCTCTACGTGTGATCCCGCAATGCGCAGCACACCGCTCTGTGACCCCCCCACACACCCGCACCCACACGCGCACTCGCGTACATGTGCATACACGAACACGCACATCAGTCAGGCGCTCCTGACACCATGTCTTTGTGTCCCACAATGTGCAGCGGCGCGAGGACCGCGAGGCCTGGCTCTGCCCACTTCCACAGCCGCCACCAGAAGGGCGTCGACCAGTACTGCTTGACGGCTCATCTCCACCAGCATCAGCAGCAGCAGGCTGCGTGACACGCTGCGATGCGCAGTCCCCAGGAAGCGCCGTCTTCGACGAGAGGAACGGGGTTTGAAAGCATATTTACAGGGTCGCTGGAGGACCTGTACGTACTGTCAATAGTCGTTCCCGCTGGCCACTCATTGGCCACGCACTGTGATCGCCAGCGCAGCGCCAGGACAGACCGTATAACATGATCACAAATGCGCTCGTTTCAGCCAGTCATGTGTTGCTTGTGCCCGTTTGCGTAGACAATGACCATCACATTCTCCTGGTGTAATGGTGCACCTGTGCGCGGCCAGCCAGGCCATTTGAATCTCACATGACAAATGCAGTACCTATTATTTCACCCAGCAAGTGTTTGGGCTTCGGGGGCTTGCATTGTTGTTGCTGTCCTCATTGCGACAAATGCAATACGTGTTTCTACACTCGGCAAATGTTTGTGCTTTGGGGGCTTTCAGTTGTTGTCCTGCTTTCAAATGATGTCTCTTGAAGCAGGTGCCAGTACATGCTGGACATGATCGTGAACAGTGATGAAGAGCGAGAATGGGATTACGATGCTTCTGTGTTCGGTGCCTTAATGACGACAGGCATTGGTGTAGTAGTGACCTCAGAGAGAGGCTTGTCTATTCGAATACCCTGGCAACATCGAAGCTATGTAGGTCAACAGTCTAGAAACGAGATCATTCCTATTTAACGTGTACTCCTC
Organism: Tribonema minus; assembly: GCA_017506865.1. Taxonomy (NCBI): domain Eukaryota; class Xanthophyceae; order Tribonematales; family Tribonemataceae; genus Tribonema; species Tribonema minus. Next base: position 392,491 of record JAFCMP010000446.1, read on the forward strand.
CTGAACACCTCTTGCGACCTTTCACCTGGTGCGCCTGGGGGAAAGTCCAGCGCGGCGCAAAATAACAGCTGTCTCACGGTAATTGCAGCAAGCTAGACACGAGAGGCTGACGCCTGTGTTCTCCGTGCACCCTTCCGCACCACCAACATGGTACAAGGCGATGCAGGGCAAGACTTCTGTCTCAAAACTCCCTGCCCCAAACGTCTGGCGCCTGTGGTTATAGTGCTGGACGAAGAGGAGGAGGAGGACAGCCTGTACGACGACTGTAGTGAGCCATCCAGCGTGTTTGACTGCGAGGACTTGTCATCCTCTATCGAGGAGCTTCGCGTGGGCCTCACGAGTTGGTGAGTGATGATGGGTTTCGTCTTGAATGTTGCATTTGCCGCGGTGCTGCTCCTGCATTCTCCGAGCTGCCACACACGTTACTGCCGACTCGTGGTGTTGAGTTCCAATCCATCGCATCGTGCTCTGTCGTCCTCGTCAGCTCGTGCTCGCCAGTATCCTCATTGTTCTCCTCTACTTCTGGATGATTGAACGCAGGTCTCCGGTCTCAGCCAAGTGCTTCCTAAGCGAAGCAGAGCAGAAGGCCATAGTGGATGCCAACAACCGCGAGGACGTGGGTGTTTTCAGCTGCTCCCCAGCCCCTGACACGTCCGGGCAGCACCCCTTCCATTTCCGCACCGATCAGTTTTTCAGTAGCGAGTTTCAGCTGGATCAGCTGCTGAGCGCATCCGCGTGAGTATGTGCTTGTGTGTAATGATGCTTGACGGGTTTGTCACGCACATCAGCAGCACAATCCGCCCCCCCTACCCTGGTAAACCTACCTAAAAGTGTTGTACCTCATGGAGGGCGCCCACGCACCGAGCCCCCCCCCCCTTTCCACCACACAAAAAAAGTGGTGTTTATACATATCAGGGGGCTCATGTATCTTGCGCAGCACTAGAGCGCAGCAGAGGAAGCAGCAGCAGCAGCAGGAGGCTGCACAGAGTGTTACGAGCGGCATTTTTTCTCTTTCTCGGCGCCCCTAGGGCGGCAGCACCAAGCAGTCCCGGGGCGTAGATGAATCTTGTCACATAAGCGAACCAAGGCAGCATCTGCCGGCGGAAAACACAACCAGCTGCCGGCCACAGCGATATTATACATTTGGTGGTGTATGTGGCGTGACGCCTGTGAGCGGGAAGTGCGGCTTACAATAAAACAACACTATACTACAAAATCTCTTAGTGTTGGGCCTTGTCTCCTATTCCTTGCTGCGTTGAGCCCGCCTTCGTATGCTTACGGCACCTACATACCTACCTGACCGCGTCAGGTTGCCTGTTGTCATTCGTAAGGTTGTTGTTGCTGCCATGTGTTCAAACTGTGACTTTCTCGCCGAAGTTCAACGTGCTGACGCGCGCTTGTGTCGCAGCTGTGCTGCACACGCCCTGATCGCGTACGGCCATGAATGCCCTGCACACCTGTCAGACCGAACATGGATGCCTGAATAGCGTTCAAGTGATGTGCAGGCAGGTGCGGACAGCTGGGAGCAGGCAGCGGAGACAGCATTGGCGATTCTGTGCTCAACTTCAAGGCTTGCAGGTGATTGAAACTGTATGCATGTACTTGATTCACTTCCGCTCGAAGAGGTGCTGAAACCTCATGAAGTCTGCGAGGTATTTTGCAGCTCTCAAGCGCTTGTGCAATGCGTGTGCTCACAGCGCATCTGTAGGCTCAGCTGCAAGCAAGTGTTACCTAAGCTCAGCGAGGCTCACTACAGACAAGTCTTTAGAAGGACTTCAAGCGCAGTGAACTGTGCAGTTTGTAATCTGTTTCTTTGAGCAGCAAGTCTATGAGAGCGCATGCATATGAAAATCAATGCTGTCCGCTTCTGCCTTCAAATATACAACAGTGAAACAAACACATTCAGTGGCCGGTCGCTGCCTGAATGTTGTCATGTCAGAGCCTTGCAAGGCATGTAGCTGCAATGAAGCACACAGTCGCGAAGCATCCTTTCACGTTCAGGCTGGGGGAATTGGCTTATTAATCAACCAAGATCTCATGCGACACCACACATTGGCGGTCCCTTGGTGTGCACCTCTACATATAGCACCTGCATGCATTGTCAAGGTCGAGCTAAATTGTTTTCCGGACACAGGGTGCCCCTGCAAGAGAGCCCGAGCCTGCTGCTCACATTCCGCATGTTGTCACACAGCACAAACTCTGACGTTGTGCGACCTGTTGTTGCAACGCCATGCTGATGATTGCTCTGTGAAGGCCTGGTTGCACAGCTGGTGCTCGTCGCTGAGTGCAGGATTGTTGAAGTTCCCGGTCTCATACGTGGCAAGTGCAGAACACCAACTTCAGCAACGTCAAATGGTACTTGGCAACTTCCCCGCTTGAGACACTGACGCTTATTGGGCAAATTGGGCAAATGTGTTTGGATGAAACACCGAGAATCCTCGAAAGATCTGGTGATGTCCATCACTACTGCCACCAGTAGCATACTTGCTCTAAACAGCTACTGGACCATGGCAGGTGCACATGAGTTGGCACGTCACCAGTCGCAGTCAGAGCAAACCCGTTGACACTTATGGCGCATCATTAGTCCTACTTAGCACTGATGCAGCATGGACAAACTTCAAGCTTCATCGTGCGTCGCAGACTCCAGCGTTGCTCACACAAAGTGTTTTGAAAGCATGACGCATACACCATGGGAGTGCAACGTGGATGGGCCGGGCATAAGGAAGTGATATTTACACCCATTGTGGCTGCACGCGGACTGTGCGCACCAGAGTCTCTGTGCGCAAACCACATATGTACACCGAGCCTGCCTTACCGCTTAATGTGAATGTGATTGCTGATTGTATAATGAAGGGGTGCCATCGCAGCATCGCATGCCACGGTACAACTATGAAAATAACTCAGTAACAGCTGATCTCATATGCAGAGCAGCGGACCGACGGTTCGCTTCTGCGCCGTTTCCAGCCGCGCCAAGAAGGCAAAGGACGCGTGCGCGCAGACGCAAGAGACGGCGAGGCTGGCCATCCGATACGCCACGAACCACGCGGGCCTCTGCAGGAGAACTTCAAGCGCGATCATCACGACGCCCGACAGGACGCGCGCGCCGTGCGAGAGCGCGTACACGTACAGCGGGTACAGGCGCCGGTCCGCCACCGCCACGATACCTACCAGCCCTGTAAACGCGTACATGAGGCCATTTGACGCGAGCACCGGCAGCGCGAGCGAGTGGCTCAGCGACAGGCGCTCCAGAACGCGCACTGCGGCGCCTTCGAGGCTGCACGCGGCGTCGGTGTCGCAGGGCATGTTGGCGAGCCACGCCACGAGCCCCGGCCAGCCGTCGAGCGCAGTGACGGCGCGCATGAGCACTGCTGCCGCCAACAGGCAGCAGCCCTGCAGGCAGTCGTAGGCCGCCAAGAGCGCCTGCAGAGAGGGAAGGGGGGGGGGGGGGGGGCAGGTGGGCGATGCTCAGCACGAGAGCGCTGAAGTGGTTATTACAATCGATAGAGAGACCAAAGCGTGTGCAGGACACGTACACAAAGCGCACATTAGAGAGAACAGACACAGTGGGTACTGCAGCCGCTGCACACTCCGGCAGCTGCAAATGTGCATCGCTCACACCTTGCAAATCTGCATCACCCACACACGAGCTTCAACACCTCATGGATGAGCATTTGTCAACATCACAGCGTCAATGCTCCAAGCGTACTCACACCTTGCAAATCTGCATCACTCACACACGAACTTCAACGCCTCATGGATGAGCATTTGTCAACATCACAGCGTCAATGCTCCAAGCATTGAAGCGTCAATGCTCCAAGCATTGACGCATTTCACAGTAATGCTTCATGAATATATTCCATACTACCAAGTGATGTTTGCAACACGGTACTCCCCTTTAGAAAATTGAAGCCGGCCGTGCCGTATTCTAATTCTGCCTGTCACCGTAGGTTGCAAGGCGATTGCCGAGCGCGATCCTGCTTGCCGGCGTGAATTGACCACTTGCGTTTGAGCTGCATAGCTTGGCGCTTTGCATCATCATCTGTTCTGACAAGGTAGCTATAGCCTTTGTTCTACCCTCAACTCCCGCCAGCGCGATCAAGCTTGATCGTGTTCGGGTGTGCTTTTCATAATCGCGTTCGCTCCACCATCTCGTCATAAATCGGCCTGCCTACAGTCTACGAGATCATTGACGCTCTGCGGCAAATCATGGGGGCGAGGCTTCGTTTCCGACGCACACTGGGCACAGGGCTGCTTGCACTTACGATGCCAGACGCCAGTGAAAGTCGCCGCGGAGGCATGTCGGCTTCCCGTTGTCTACTGCATCCGCTTTCTATGTCAGATAGGGGCAGATATGGACAGTAATCTCCCCTGGACTCCATGAGCGATACACCAGCGTCAAGTGCGGCGCAGGACGATTGCCGAATGGCAAGCCTCGCCTCGGGGCGAATGTGGCTGTTCGCAGAATCGCCCTTGCTGTGCTGCTGCTGTGCTATATCGTACAGTGCTGGTCCTTCGTAGCAAATCCCACCACCAGCGGCAACAGTGCGGCCGTCAGCGGAGGGTGACAGGAACGTCGAGCAGACACCAGTACTTACACTTGTGCAGAGCTGAGCCTCGGCTGAACGCTTCGGTGCATCATGCAGCATGCTTGAAAGACACATGTCTTCACATGCTCGTAAGCAGCACCACTGCAGTGCACAGTCGGGTTTTAAACAATCCGATGCAGATCATAGGATGGCTACTATCCCTTACTAGCGCCGCACCAGCACCGGTTCCCGGGTTCCGGTTCCACGCAGCTTGCAGTACTCGCAATTTCACTCGATCATAACCGCGAGTTGACGAACGAGTCTTGATGGGGTGAGAACTTTTGGATGCCAGCCCCTTTATGTAAGCTTCAGATACGTTGCTGCTACGCGTGTGCGATGTACTTGCTAAACAGGAGTTATAGCCTTGTGCGCCTTCGTAGTCTAAAGTTGGGCCAGTTGCGCCTCGTCGCAACTAGTTGCGCCTTGCCCCACCCAACGGCTGTTGAGTTTGGGCGCCAACTATAGTAGGGCACTGCGATCATGTTCTGCATTGTCAGGCAAAAGCATGTGCATGTACACCTGTGCAGTCCAGCATGCCAGGCAGACTTGGCATGGGGCCAGCCATGCAATTGGAAGTTGAATTGCGACACCGATACACGTCGCCCCTGGAGGACATCTCAAGGCGCCGTCACTGCGTACACGCATTAACGATACGGATCATGATCATGCTTTGTCAAAGTGATATTGTTTCATGATGTGAAGTGCAGCATCGCTCAGACACTGTGAGTCGTAATCACTGCAATGAAAACAGGGCTGGCTCAGCTTGCAGTACCGGGTGTACAAACCAGGATGCAGGCAACGCAGTGAAGTGAAAGATGAGGACACAAATCATTCAAACACATGCAGACATCAAAGTGCACAAAGCATTTCATTGGTTAGTCAATGGCGCAGGGTCATGGTATTGTTGAACTTCATTGCGGCGTGCAACGCGGGCTTTCAGGCTGCTTGTGCACAGTGCAATGCAGAGACGTCCTCGGCTCTTGATGCGCGGCCACATCGTTAAGATACATCCTGTAGGCGTGACTCAGTTTTCCTGTACCCGTCATGAACTGGTACTGGCTCAAATTCGTGGCGGTGTTCAGGGCGCCAGTCACTAACTCAGCTTAACCAGGGTTTTATACTTAGCCAAGAGCGTGGCGCATAAATGCAACAACAAACAGCAACTTGAACTTGTTGTGCGGGCGGGCTCAGCGGAGGTTGGAGTAGACACTGGTAGTGCCGAAGGGTGGAGTGGATCGCGCGCGCGCCCCCCCCCCCGTCGCTCTGCCACCAAATTATGTTTTGGGGTTAAACCACTAGTCTACGCGGAACCGCTCTGCGGGGGAAGGTACGCAGCGGTGGCGACCCTGACTCTGCCGACTGCCTCCGTGGATTTGAAAAAAAGGTTGCAGTAACTGCCAACTTGCACGATCCGCCGCCTGGATGCTGTCTGTCCCCCAGTGGGACTGTGTGCGCGAGGCGCACTGATGCTGTCCGTCCTGTTGGACTGTGTGCGCAAGGCGCGCTGGCTACTGAGCGCGCGCGCCGCCGCCGGGAGCGCGCACGCCGGCGATGGCATCCACAAACGCCTGGCGCACCCTGGTCGACAACTCTTTCGCATACAGGTGCCCGAGCAGCATGTCGCGCGTCTCGCTCACAACATCATCGACGCTCTTGCCGCCACTTGCGGATCCGCCGCCACAAGCGTCGTGCGCGTCGGCAGCACCGCCGCCGCCGCCGCCGCCGCCGTCGCTGGCGCTGCTGCCGGTGCTGGTGCGGCGGCGCTTGTCCTCGCCGCTCGAGCTGGACCGGCGACGCTTTCCTGGGTTCTTGGCGGGGCTTGGGTCTTCGGGCTGGGGCCTGTTGGCATCGGCGGTTGATTGGACGCAACGCAGCGACACAGATAGACGTGAAGATGCCGTTTCAAGACAGACATGTTGTCTGACTGCGAGCACGATTTGAGTGTTTGTACACCAAAGAGAAAAGAAAAGACGTCAAGCTCACAACACGCGCACGCGCGCACAGATTGGCAGATACTTTGCGTGCGGTGCTCTCTAACCCTAACCCTAAACCTAACCCTAGCACCAGCCATGGAAGGCAATCTTGATGCGGCAAGTGACCCTGAGCAGATCGTGGTGATGTGGCAAGCGACGCTGACTGCATCTGCTGCATGGAAATCAAGTCGTGCAGCGTGAGGAGGCAGATGCTACTGAACTTATGGTGCGGAGACAGCTATGTAGGCGCTCTGCCCCTAACCCTAGTTGTGCGCTGGACAGGCGAGGCCGGCAACCCTAGCTCCAACCCTAACCCTAAGATGCTCTGCGCTTGAGGGCGGCGGCTTCTGCAGCTGCAGATGCGTCAGGGAGAGCCTACACAGGCAGCTGCGCGCTGCACGCAAGCACTCACTCTGCGTCCTCCGTGTCGTCCAGGAGTGCGGACCAGGCGCCACCAGCGTGCGCGTCGGCAGAACCGCCGCCGCCACCGCCGCCGTCGCTGGCGCTGGCGTTGCTGGCGTTGCTCGTGCGGCGGCGCTTGCCGTTTCCACTGGCACGCTTCTCGGGCCTGTCAGCAGCGGAGGTTGATTGCACACAATGCAGCAGCACAGATAGACATGAAGATGCCGCCACGAGGATAGACATGTTGTCCAAACATGAGCACGATTTGAGTGCGTGTAAATCAAAGGGGAAAAAGGAAAGATGCTAGGCTCAGCACGCGCGCACACATCGGCAGAGACTTTGCGTGGTGCTCTGTAACCCCAACGCTAGCGCCAGCACGGAAGGATATCTTGATGCGGCAAGTAACCCTGAGCAGGCAGCTCCGATGTGGCAAGCGACGCTGATTGCGCCCGCAGTACAGAAATCAAGTCGTGCACCGTGAGGAGGCAGATGCTACTGTACTGATGGTGCGGGGACAGCGAGATGTGGTCTAGGCGCTCTAACCCTAACCCTACATAGTTGTGCGCAAGGCAGCAAGCCATGCAGGCGAGGCCGGCAACCCCAACTCTAATTCTAACCCTAAAATGCTCCATGTAAGGACGGCAGATTTTGCAGCTGCAGATGCGTCAGGGAGAGCTCATGTAGGCAGCTGCGCGCTGCACGCAAGCACTCACTCTGCGTCCTCAGGATCGTCCAGGACAGGCGCAACAACCGGGGCAGGGCCAGGTGGCGCAGCTTCGTCGTCCGAAATGTCACTCTCAGTGACACCATTTGACGCGTTGTCCTGAGCGACGAGAGGGGGCAAGCGAAGTCGGGCGCGAATTCGAACAGTAGCAGCGGTTGAGCACTGTTGCGCTCCTTGAAGTGCTCTGCGCTGCAAGCTATTTGAGCAGCACCATTTTGACAGTGTTTTTGCTGTCTTGGAATGCTGACACGGACCCTGGTGGATCAGCTAGGCACTTGACGAGCACAAGCAGCGCACTCACACCGATGCGGACTACACGCGTGCGAATATCTATGAAACCATGGTGGAATGTAGCGCTAGCTGCTGCGCGGAAGATGCCTTCATGTGCGAAACATGCCTTCATGGCAGATTGGTTTACGGAGTAGTGCGTGCCATAATTGTATGTGATCACCCTGACACCACTGCAGCGGGGCGCATCAGGCCTTGCCAAATGGTGGCCACCTGTATGCCCACTTGGTGAAGCGGTGCTGAGTGTGCTGTGCTCAGTCGCAATACAAGTATGTATCGATAATTCCTTGCCAGCCATGATTGTATGCGGCGGAACAATTGCGGCCTGGACTGTTGACATGTTCATGTTTATCTCAAGGAATAAATGACGTCGGATCTGAAGCCTGGCACACACAACGCTGCGCTTGGCCGGCCCGCGCATTTGCAATTTTGTAGCGAACGAGCGATCTTGGCGAGTATAAGCAGCAGAACACGACGCTGAGCATATGATGGTATTGAATAATTTTTCCGAGCGTTATTGAATGCAGACAGAGGGTAGCGGCATAGGGCATGAGCAGATCTCGCTCACCTCCAGGCGCGGAACGGGCAGGGCTCGCACATCCAAGCCAGGCTGCAGCGCAGCTTGCGTCCTGATCCACTTCTTGATGTGATCCTCATCGGGGAAGAAGTGCTCCCCTTACTTGCACGAAGGTTTCTGGATGTCGCTGCCCTTGACGCCGGGCCGCAGGTACCAGAAGGTGACTATGCATTTGGTGATGGTGGAGGTCAATTGGTTCTTCTTTTTGCTGGCACCGACGTGGGTCCAGCCGAAAGCTTTCAGCCACTGGAACGTCATCCCCTCCGCGGGCGGCACCTTCCCGGCCATGGTCACTTCGTCGTTGCGCAGTGGGACAGAGCTTGGTGTGTGAGTTGCAAAGCGCGCGAAGAGTGATCCTGCACTCGAAAAATTTGGCGGGGGGCGCAACTTTACGCCCGGCGCCTGCCTTTAAAGTTTGAACTGCAGGAGTTGCTCGCAGTCGTATCTGGAGCAAAGACGGCACGGCGGTTTGCATAGTCGGGGTTTGACTGGTCTCTCTAGCTCATAGTGTCAAAGCGCAGTTGTAGCGCGCAAGTCGGCGCGGTATCGCCACCAAAATCACAACAACAGGATACTGCTAGCTGGGTCCTGCAAACACATCCCCAGGGGCAGCACAAGGAAAGGGTCGCTCTGTAGTAGCAATAGAAAGCACAACATCATCAGAAGCGAGCCTGCTGCACCGGCCATTCGAATCCAGTGCCATAACACACACCGGAACTCAGCTCAAGCAACAGGATTCTTCCTCGGTCAGCGCAAGGACTGGAACGACGGAGCACTGTAGTGACCTAGCAAACGCTGCTGAAGTGCCATGCCTGACATCAGGAGCTTCTTCACCAGCCCGAAGCCAGCCAGCGACAAGCAAGGCGCTGCCGGCGATTCACAGAAGCCATCCGGGTGCGACACTCAGCATGTTGCAGCGCTGCATTATCCTTGCATTTGCACTTGCTACATAGCATGCCTTTCTGCTTTGACTGGCTCACGATCATGAGCTGCTCAAGCAAAGTTGTCGTGCAGCACAGCACTTGAGTTTGCAAGCTTGGTGGTGTCCCTGCCCTATGTAGCTGATGCGACATCGCCTACAGCTTGATGCGACAATTGTGCGATTTCTCTTACCAAGCTCAGTTCATCACTGTCTGAATCTCTGATGAATGCTCTGTGCTCCGTTCTGTGCGGAACAAAACTCGAATATGCTCCAGGGTTGGAAAGGCGCCTGCTGCCAAGGGCAAGGCCAGTGCTGGCTCGCAGTCTGCAGCAAAGTCAAAGCCTGTCGCAAAGCCCAGTGCCAAGCCGAAACCTGCTGCCAAGCCCAGCCCAGTGCGGCAGCAGAAGCAGCAGGCCAGCACCAGCGGCAGCGACGATGAGGTACGTGTATGTTTGCATGTGTGGAACGGGAACTGTATGCCATTAAGGCAACACCTAGTAGCTAATGTGGGTATGCATGAATGGTAGTGCATCAACAGCTTCGAGTGAGAGAAATCTGAGCAGTTGCAGTGAATAATGGCAGTGCAATGCAGCTCACCAGCATGGCTTCTCTACGACCTCTAGAATTACGATCGCTTGAGCTCTGCGCATGCTGGGTCGTGTGCACTTTACATCGGACAGCATTGCACTGTGTTCCCTGGTTCAACCGCAGTCACGCAGTGGTGGAGAGTGATCCATGATGCCTCTGAGGCTCACTTAGCAGCAGCATGCAGGCATCACGCCATGCCCAGTGCCCAGTGCTCAATTCTGAACTGCAGCTTTGAAGTCCGGAACTCCAATGCGCATGTGCACACGCACACACAAACACGCATGTGGTCACAGCATCTGGCGACCGCCTATTGCAGCAAGCTGAGCACATAATGACCCCACAATGCGCACTGCAATCACCAGGTGAAAGTGGTGCTGGAGGTGGCGGCGAGCCCTGCCAAACGCTCACCAAAGTTTGCGGCAGCAGCGGCGGACGCGGACGCAGCGGCGGCGGCGGCGGCAGCAGCTGCGGCGGCGGCAGATATGGAAGTTGAAGTTGACTCTCCGGTGATGACGCGCAAGCGCAAGGCGCCGAAGCGGCGGCAGGTAGTCATCGACGACTCTGACGCTGAGGATGGAGCCAGCCAAGGGGGGGATGATGAGGAAGAAGAGGAGGCGTTTGAGCCGGAAGCTGAGGAGTCAGAGGGTGAGTTGTGCAGTGTGTGCGTGTGTGGCAATGATATAGCGTATACATACCGTAGGCAGCGCAGTCAGGCGTTTGAGTCGGAAGCTGAGGAGTCAGAGGGTGAGTTGCGCATGTGTGTGTGTGTGTGTGGCAGTTACATGGCGTATACGTACGGTAGGCAGTACAGCCAGGCGTCTGAGGCGGAAGCTGAGGAGTCAGAGGGTGAGTTGAAGTGTGCGTGGCAGTTCCATGGCGTATACGTACGGTAGGCAGTGCAGCAAGGTGGCTGGTAGTTCTTGATGTGCAGGCGGACGGGATCAGGTAGTTGAACGAGAAGTAGGCTTCGCAGAGAAGAGGTACTGCTGAAGTACATGTGGAGGTGGGTCATGTTTGAGCGTGTGCGCGAACCTGTTGGCTGTGATCTTTTGGGAATAGTACCTGACTTATGTCAGCGCATCAATAGGCGACTGACCCATGCATGCACTGCACAATTGAAGTTTCACTGCGCACCACGATCATTCCAGATGAAATAGGCGAGGCTGGTAGCGGAAATGAGTGGTGAATTTATTGTTGGCGTGTGACCCTAAACCATAACTTCTGCTAATTGTCGACCCAACCTCACCACATCCCTTGGTTAGGATTTGGCCCTTGGGTTTGGGTTCGGGTTTGGGTCAGGGTTCAGCTTAGGATCACATTTCAAGGTCAGAGTTAAGCTTAGGGTTACATGTAGGGTTGGGGTTAAGCCAATAGCGTTGAGGCGACACTCACAAGAGATGCAGATGTGCTTCACTCGCAGATGAAATAGACCTACCTGGATATTGTGTTCCAGCTGTCATCTGGTCGGTCCTGCAACTACAAGTAAGCACACAGCTGTTGTCTAGTAGTGCGGAATAATGCGGTGCAGTCACTTGCTGCCGCATTGCTCATCACATGAGCCAGGCACACCCACTGCTCTGGACGACAATGCCGGCCTCCCAGATTGCTGGTCAGCATCACACCATGCTGAGCGATGGTGCACGTCAAACCCTAGTAATCATAACCCCCAGTGCAGCAGCGCTCTCCCAATGGACGGCGTGACGCGCTCGCAGCTGATTCAACAGCAAAACCTCGTTGGAATGACTGTCTGCACGCTGTGATGTGAGCAGCGGCGTCGGCGTCGATCATGCTGAGCCATTGTGCATATTCAAGTTCTGGAGCGAAACATGGCGCGGTGCTCTCGCGGCCTGGCTCTGCAGCGGATTCCGTGTACTCTTATCTCCACGCCGGCCTCTGTACAGCGACGCTGAGCACTGGTGACCAGGTTGCCTGCCTCATTGCCGCAGAGGAGCAGCGCGCGCTCGCGTCGCACGTCAAACTTTAACCCTGACCACAGCAGCGCTCCTCCCGGTGGACACTGTGACGCTGGCTGAGCATGTCCGCACCTGTCATGCCGCGCAGAAGAGCCCAGCGCGCTCGCGTCGGACAACGACGACGACTACGACTACGACTACGACTACGACTTTGAGTGTGTTAGGGTTAGGTTATGCTATAGAGCTCTACGATCTTTTGATTCGTTTTCATATACATTAGGGCTAGGTTATACTACATAGGTGTGATGCTGGCTGAGCACTGTCGTCTCATCTACGCCTGTGCAGAGGAGCCGAGCGCGCTCGCATCCGACGATGACGATGACTTTGAGTGCATTAGGGTTAGATTGATAGGTGTGACGCTGGCTGAGCACTGCTGACCTGCTCTTTGCTTGTGCAGAGGAGCCCAGCGCGCTCGCATCCGACGATGACGACGACGACTTTGAGGCCACCCCCAAGCGCAAGCGCAAGGCGCCCGCCAAGGGCAGGACCCCCTCCCAGGCCTCCAGAGCGAAGACCACCACCCCCCCCTCGTCCCTCCAGAAGCGGCAGAAGGGGGAGGGCGGGGGGGCCGTGGCTGCCCCCACCAAGTCCCCTGCTGCCAAGGTATGTGTGATCTGTATGTATAATGCTCACCGGTGAGCGCTGCTTGAAGTTGAGGTTGCTGCACGCGCTGGTCTCGTCAGCTGCGATCGGGAATGTACTGGCCGGGCCATGACTGCCGCCACCAAGTCCCCAGCTGCTAAGGTATGTAGAAGAATGTACTACTTGAAGTATGTTGCATTCATTCATGTGAATTGCAGTGGGTGTCGCACTGATGCAATGTAGAGTATTTGTGCTGTGGTTTGTGTACCGGCAGGCGCAACTGCCCTAACCGTCAAGCGTGCAAACGGCAATGAGCATGTAACTGCCATACGCTTCAACACGCACATATGGTGATGCGCAGCGCTGCTTGAACTTGGTGCAAGCAATGCTGGTCTCGTCAGCCGCAGTAGGGAACGTATCGGCCGACCGCTGTTTCTCATGGGTGGATGAAGGGGCCGCTCAACTCGAGAGCGGGTGAGTGCCTGCACGCATCGATGCACCATGTGGTGTGTGAGCACGTCAACGATGGAATGCCTGCACGAATGGAGATGTTCGCATGATTGCTCCATGAAGGCTTGGGGTGCTTGTGGCGAGTTGGTGTCACATTCGATTTCTAAGATCCAGCTTAGACCGACACACAGCCTGCCCGACGCCCCAGCAGCAGGCGACAGAGCGGACGTGAGATGCGCTCAACGCATGAAAAGAATCATCCATTTAATTCACTTCATGAATGAATTCATGCGCGGCGCGTGCGTGCCCGCCATGAAGCAGGCCAGCGCGACCAAGAAGGCGCGCCCCACCACCGCGGAGGAATACTTCTCAGGTGCAGCAGCGCTCAAGCCTGCGGCACCAGCGCCTAAACCAGCGGCGGCAGCGGCGGCAGTGCCAGCGAAGCCCGAGGCAGCGGGCGGCGCGGCGGCGGCGGCGGAGAAGCCCAAGTGGAACAAGGCGTGGGCCGCTGGCGCGCGGCGAGAACCTGCCGCGCCGGGGTCAAAGGAGGTATGTATGTATGCATATGTGCACGTACCTGTGTGTACTTGAAGTATAACATTGGGCGGCTGGCGCGCGGCGCGAACCTGCCGCGGCGGGGTCAAAGGAGGTGTGATTGCATGTGTTCTTGTATGTGTGTATGTTGAAGTACATGGATTGAAGTATATATACTCCTATACATGTGTGTGCCTGCCGCAGGGTGTGTGCATGCATCTGTACGTGTGTACTTTGAAGTGTATGTTTTGAAGTATGTGTACGTGTGAGTGTGCGGCAGCGGGGTCGAAGGGGGCATGCATGCATCTATGTGTGTTATTTGAAGTGTGCTTGGGGCGTCGCGTACTGCTGCCTTCAGGGTTGCGTCTACTGTCTACATATGTATAATGTATGTTCAGACCTGTTTGTGTATACCGGAGATGCCCGATGGCGCGCACATGTGTGCCTAGAGGGCCTGTCCTTTGCCCTCACCAGAATGTACTTTGTGCATTAGGGTATGTATACACATGTGTGAGTATGTACGTGTACCGCAGATACCTGACAGCGCGCATGTGTGCCTAGAGGGCGTGTCCTTTGTCCTCACCAGCATGTACTTTGTGAAGTAGGGTATGTATTTACACCGTTTGTACGTATATCGCAGATACCCGTCGGCACGCATATGTGCCTCGAGGGCCTGTCCTTTGCCCTCACGGGCGTGCTGGAGAGCCTGGGCAGAGTGGAAGCGGAGGACCTTATTAAGCGCTACGGGGGCAAGGTGTCCAGCAGCGTCAGCGGCAAGACGTCATACCTACTGTATGGCGACCTGCTGGAAGACGGCCGCCCGGTCAACGAGTCCAAGTGAGTCTCTCGCATGCGCAGCGGATGTCACTTGGTTCCATTCGTAAATCAAGTACACAAGTGTTGTGCAGAAGGGCATCAAGATAATTTGCTCACCGGGGATGGCCTCCTGCGGCTTATACATGCAGACCGTACCTATACATGTGCATGTTACTGTTTTGGCGAGGTGCCGCAGCAGCAGGGCGCAGCTTGAGCAGCATTGCGCGTGAGCCGACCATCGTTATCGTTCCAGTCACCACGGAGCACTGATTCTCGCGCCGCCGTCGCCGCCCTCTCCCGCGCAGAAAGTACACAACGGCCGTGCAGAAGGGCACCAAGACGCTCACCGAGGACGGCCTGCTGCAGCTCATACGCGACTCCGCCCCCGCAGCAGCAGCAGCAGCAGCAGCGCCAGCAGCAGCATCGCACACCCCGTCAGCGGCAGCAGCAGCAGCGCCGCGCGCCGCCAACCCCTACGCCAACATGAAGAAGCCCGCCGCTAACCCTTACGCTAAGAAGCCCGCTGCGGCGGCGGCAGCGGCATCTGGCGGCGGCGCCAGTGGCAAGGGCAAAGCGGCGGCTGCGGCGGCGGGCGTTTCGAAGGCGGTGTCGAGCGAGCCGGGGCAGCTGTGGGCAGACAAGTACCGGCCGCAGAAGCCCTCGGACTTGCTGGGGCATACGGGCGACGTACGTACCTACCCATAGGCCTAACCCTAGCCCTAAACCTAATTCTAGCCCTCGGACCTGCTGGGGCACACGGGCGATGTACGTACCCACAGTACCCCTGACCCTAACCCTAACCCTAGGTCCAAGTCTAATTCTGCCAGCAACCTTAGACCTTCCAGGGCAAACAGTGTGTACCGCATTGCGCCGCATCCCTGCCGACACGGCCACAGGCTGACGAAGTGGCTCAATATCTTGTGGTCTAAGCTGCGCCTGCGCGTCGTGTTTACTAAGGCAGTGTACATAAACATGAACTCCTGCTTCAACTTCAACTGTTTGCGCACAAATGGAACTGCCATTCATTCTGCCGGCAGGTGTGCAAGCTGACGGAGTGGCTCAAGAACTGTGAGGCCTATGCTATGCCTGCCGCATTGTTTATCAGGGGCAGTGTACATGTACATATCCTTTTGAATGTTTAACTTTTTAACACTTGCGCACTGACAGAACTGCCTGTGGACATCTGCCGGCAGGTGCGCAAGCTGACGGAGTGGCTGAACAACTCTGAGGCGCGCGCCGCAGTGACGATCGCCGCAGTTGCCATGATTTGGCGACGTCGGCATCAACTCCACAACGCCCAGCAGCAACACATATCCTCTATCAACTTTAACTTCAACTCTCGCAAACCCTGCGCACTAATGGATCTACCTTGCATTTCTGTCTGCAGGTGCGCAAGCTGACAGAGTGGCTCAACAACTTTGAGGCACGCGCTGCACCGGCCGTCAAGGGCGCCAAGGGCAAGGGCAAGGCGGGCGATGACATGCACAAGAGGGCAGTGCTCATATCGGGCCCGCCGGGCATCGGCAAGACCACGTGAGCGCATGAAAAATGTTCAGGAAAAAAATCAGTGTGAAATTGAATTCAAATTGGATCACAATAACTTTAACTTTGAAATTGACGTTACGAGAGGCAGTGCTCATCTCGGGCCCGCCCGGCATCGGCAAGACCACGTGAGTGCGCGAAGGCACTTCAGTGTCTCATTGGTGTACATTTGCATCAGAGTAGTTCAATTGAATTTGTGGTCGGCGAAGAAAAATTCAGTGCCACATAGCAGTGAATTGGATAACTTCAATGAGTTTGGTGTTATGAGAGGGCAGTGCTCATCTCGGGCCCGCCCGGCATTGGCAAGACCACGTAAGTTCGCAAAGGCACCTCAGCGTCTCATTGGTGCACTCAAACACAACAATTCAATATTGGGTCTATGGTCGGCGATGAAGAGGTAGTGCTCATCTCGGGGCCTGCGTGGCATCGGCACGACCACGTAAGCCCTGTCACAATCATGTACTCTGGGGCTGCCGGGCCCCCGTAGTGCATTTCCGGAAAAAACTCAATCAGTGCCGCCACATTGGATTCAAATTGGATCACAATCATTCTAACTTTGAATTTGACGTTCTGAGAGAGCAGTGCTCATATCGGGCTCGCGCGGCATCAGCGCGACCACGTGAGTCCTGTCACAACCATGTACTGCGGGGCCCCCGTGTGCCACTGGCTGGGATGCTGACCCTACATAGGGCGCCACGGTGCTGCAACACCCTAGCCGACGTGCGTGGCCTGAAGGCATGCGTTGCGTGAGCGTGCTGATCCTGAATGCCATCACGACCTCCCCTGCCCGCGGCAACGCCCTCTCCAATAGTCTCCAACTCCCCGCCACCTTTCGTTGCTTCTTAGCATGAGGCAGATGCTGCGCATGCATGCTGGGTCCTGACTTCGCCTTGCCATGCTGTCGCCGTCCTTGCCTGCGCCGCCCGCAGTGCGGCGACCATCGTCGCCAAGTCCCTGGGTTTTGAGGTCACCGAGTTCAACGCGTCCGACACGCGCAGCAAGAAGGTGAGGCAGTGCTCAACTGCGGAAGCGCTCAGTGAATCATGCAGCTGAGCGCGTGTTTGGGCTGCTAACCCTTGCGTTAAGCTGTCACCTTGTCCCTCTGTGAGGGGTGCGGCAAAGCGCGAGTGCTGTACAAGCTTGTGCGATCAGCAAGAAGGTGAGGCAGTGCTCAACTGTGGCAGCGCTCGGCTGTAGCAGGCGTTGCTCTATTTCAAATTTGAAGTACAGAGGTCGAGTCGACGCCCGGTGCGTGCGCGGCCGCTACATCATGCAGCTGAGCGCGTGTTTTGGGCTGCTAACACTAGCCCTGAACTTTCACCTGGTCTTGTGAGCATGAGCGCTGTAGAGGCTGGTGCGATCGTGCTGCGGGTGCGGCAGCGCTCAGCGGCAGCAGCGTCATGCCCAGCTGTTGTCGATGCAACATGTCTCGTTAGTCTCCGGGGCGGTCATGGTGTCACAGTATCGTCACAGTAGGGTTGAGGTAAGGGGTAGGTGAGGGTCAGGGTTCAGGGTGGAGATCAGCTAGCCACAGTATCGTCATGCGGGTTGTCAACGCAACACATCTTGCTAGACACCAGGGCAATGCCGTCGGCGCAATAGCGTCACACTGTCGTACAGGGTCAAGTTAGGGTCAGGGCTTGCGTTGCGTCTACGACACCTGGGCGCACACGACGCGCACACGTTTGGCCTGCTCTCTTGTCTCTTACTTTGGGGGGCGCTGATGCCCGAGAGGGTCGCATAGGCATCGCCGCTCCTGCAATTGTGCTGCGTGATGCGCTGGCACTTGTTGAGCTGGCGCTCCGCTTGATCTGCCGTGCCGTGGCTGTGTCAGTGCAGGGACACAACATGGCTTGCGCGCCTTGCGCAACGTGCCGCAGGGCATATGCTTTGTGTGCAGTCTGTAGGCCATGACGTCGATGCTCCTACTAGATGCCCGTGCAAGCTGAAACAGCGGTGGTGGGGCTCACTCGCGCTGCGCGCCAGAAGCGAGAGGGGCGAGTGGGTATGGTCGCGCCTGTATGTATTCATGTATGTATTGCACGTATCATGTGTGCATTTGCACTTGCGGCTAACCACTCCTTGTCACCTACTTAGGGCTCGACGATCTTTTGATTCATTTCCATGTAAATACATGCCCTCACACCGCTCCGCCTCTGTCGCGTGTGCTGCGCTGCGTTGGCAGTCCATGGAGGAGGGCCTGAAGGACGTGCTCAGCAACACAGTGCTCAGTTTCGGCAGCAAGGGTGAGTCACCTGCTTCAACTTCAACAATATCAAATTGACGTTGCACGGCAGGCATTGCTGCACACATGACATGCAACTTCAATACTCATTGTCTGGCAGTTGCACGGCACACGTCTGGTCACGAGCCTCATCAGGCTCTTAAGCAGCATGTGCGTGACAGCAGTTGGCAGCAAGCCTGAACTTGCTTGCGGCACTGCAGTGATGAGTTTGGCGGAAATAGCGAGTGTCGCGCCCGCTGCCGTACCGCATACGCCATCGCGGACAGAGACAGCCATGTTGCGCAGCAGGCATTGCTGGTCATGAACGCTTGCTCGCGTGTATGGCCTGCACGCACGAATTCGCATATGCAAAAATATGTACTCTACACTACGTATACTCCATAGCGTAGATTCAGGATATCGCACAGCCCTGTGTGTGCACATGGTATCTGCTCATTGTAAGCATAGCCTTCCTGCCATGGCTGGCAACACATACGCACCCCTGTGCATCAGCCCTCCCTCCACGCCGCCCTTGCTGCCGACGAATCCGAAAGTGTGCTTGCGCGCAGTTTTGCTCATATTCGCTGCTCCCAGGCAGCGAGAGCAGGCCTTCAAACACCATACCTACCTACCCCCTGTGCGTCAAGGTGCCCGTGGCTGCCAGTGAACCCAGACAATCAGACATGCAGTCAGCACGGCACCTCTCGTGTGCTGATTTGATGACCGTTGCACTTTGTCGCTTTGTTGCGCAGCGGGTAGCAAGCCGCCAAAGCGGGTGATCATTATGGACGAGGTGGATGGCATGGGCGGTGGCGACAGGGGCGGGTAAGCATGTATACTTTCAACTTCTCATCAGGGGGTTCAGGGTATGTGTCTGGTGGGGTACGTAGGTAGAGGGTGATCATCATGGACGAGGTGGACGGCATGGGCGGTGGCGACAGGGGCGGGTAAGTATTTATGGAGTGAATTTAAAGGATTGTAGAGCTCTAGGTGACAAGGAGTGGTTAGCCGCCAGTGCCTTCAACCAATAACCGTGTAGACTATCATGTACTCGTCAGGGGGTTCAGGGTATGCATCTAATTGGGTATGTAGAGGGTGATCATTATGGACGAGGTGGACGGCATGGGCAGTGGAGACAGGGGCGGGTAAGTATGTTTACTTATTCAAGACGTCTACGTACTATATGACGCCCATGAAATTTTTGGTGGTAATGTGACAACATGCATATCAACAACAAATCTTGTGTACAAAGACTACCCTAGGCTTATGCTTATCTGCGTTGAAAAAATTGATTTGAACCAATAACTATGATGCATCTGTATGCTGCAGAGTAGGGGGTTTCAGGGTATGTACATGTATGTGGTTTGAGGGGGTGATTGCCTTGAAGGAGGCGGGTGGCACTCGAGGCGGAGACGCGGGCAGGTAAGGGGGAAGTTGCGGTATGAATTAGGTAGGGGCACATCAACAGGGTTGCCATTGTGATGAGGATGGCTGGCATGTAGGTGCAGCGGCCATGAACTTTAGTGCTGCGGGACCAAGTATGCGCTGGCAACGATGACCCTGTGCCAGCACATGCACGTACATCCTGAACACGGCCTGTTGCGCGCCGCAACTTTTGACGTGTGCACTTCAAACATGGACTTTGGATGAGCGTATACTTTATCTGCGAGCATTGTGGTACAACCGACGCATCGTGCGCGAGATAACGCAGGAAAGACCACAGAACATGCAGAAAGCACCCACCCCCATCCGTACCCCTAAGCAGCACGACCCTTCGTTGCCGAAACAGGCGGCGGATGCATTGTACAAAGGCCGTGTGAGCTGAGCAAATCCCCTGTTCGAAGCAGCCGAGGTTTGCGTTCATGCTGCCATGTGCAACACTTCATCATTGCATCGATGATACAGTAGAAACGTCGCAGAAGCTGATGTACAGATGCGCCTGCTTGCGCGCAGCATGGGGGAGCTGATCAAGCTCATCGCCATCACCAAGGTCCCCATCATCTGCATCTGCAACGACCGCCAGGACACCAAGATACGCAGCCTCGTGAACCACTGCATTGACATGCGCTTCAAGCGCCCGGTCAAGGTGAGCGCTGTCGACGAACTACTTCAACTTGAACGATGGCGCATTTTATGTTTCAGAGCGGGGAAGTGCCCCCCACCCCCCCTTTCACCCCCCTCCCCATGCGTCAAGAAGTAGGATCGAGGCTTTCATCAAACGCTGCTTGAGATGGGCGTCAATAGGTGTCACTGCATTGACACGCGCTGCGGACGCCCTGTACAGATGCAAATCACGCGCAGCATTCATATTTGGAACGTGCGGTGACAGAAGGCGCCTGAGTTGGACGGGTTCTTGTGACTTCCATGGACTTCTCGGGCCATCTATATGCTTGGTGACAACTGCCGCACTGCATGCCTGCCGTCCGCATTGTGTCTGATCAAGGAAGCATTCCAACACCAAGTTCAGATCCCCTTGCCTGCTTTGAATGCAATATATGCTACGTGAAGGTAGAAACTTCAAGCCTCCGTGTGACGTTGCAAGCAGGAGATCCTAGAACAGGGAAGTCGAGAATCTGCTCGGAGCTTACAACTTCTGCGCTATGTCGTGCAAACCATCAGGAGCTCTACATTGAACAACATGTATGACACAAGCAGACGGTATGTACGTGAGCTCGCATGCAGCATGTGACGGGCCTACTTCACCTGCTTCTCTGCCCGACTGTCCTTAGACCATGATCGCCAAGCGCATGAAGGAGGTGGCCCAGAAGGAAGGCCTCGACATTGACCTCAACGCCGCAGAGATGCTCAGGTAAATGCTTTCACAGCAGCGCTCAGGCGATGCTGCACAACAGTGCTCAGTTCATGACATTTACCTCAATGCCGCCGAGATGCTCAGCTGAATGCGATGAGCGACAGCGCTCAGGCGATGCTGCACAGCAGTGCTCAGTTTATGCCAAGCGCCACATCTGCAACAGTCCAGGGTTAGGGTTAGGGGAGGTGCTGTGCGTGACAGTGCTCAGGTGGTGAAATGAGTGACAACGCTCAGGCGATGCTGCACAACAGTGCTCAGCTAATGCTGTGCGCGACAGTGCTCAGGTGGTGCGCAAAGCTCAGGCGATGCTTCAAGCAACAGCGCTCAGGTGGGTAGAGCCAGGGTTCGAGCGAAGCTTAGGGAGGAGCGGTGGACATTAGGCCCAGGTCACGTCAGCCACTCGAGGGCACGCAACAAGCCTGCTAGCGCTGAACGGCTTCAATTGTTACCAGCATCCAGTGCGTTGTACTTACTTCGAAGTATTTGTGTTCGCCAATGCTGCTGCTCGCCTGTGTTGCTCGCTGCTCACTCTGCTGCCACTGCCGTTCGCTGCCATTCCTGGTCGCTGCCGTAGCTGGTCACTTTGTTGCTGATCGCTGACGCAGCTGCTTGGTACCCTTGCTGATTGCTGCTGCAGCGAGTCCGTTGGCAACGACATCCGGCAGTGCCTGCATGCGATGCAGATGTGGAGCCGCGGCAGCCGCACCATGGCATACATGGAGGTACAGTACCTAATAAAGCAGTTATGGATTACACTACTGAATACTTGTACATTCTGCTTACGCAACGCAGATAGCTGTACCGCAACACGGCATACATGGACGTATTCAACGACACAGTTATAGATTACAATAATGAGTACACTTTTGCTTGCGCAGCAAGATTATCTGGTGTAACTGCGCCGCACCGTGGCATTCATGGAGGTACAGTACCTAGTGAAGCAGTATATGAAATGCACTACTGAGTATGTTGGTTTATGAAATGCACTACTGAGTATGCTGGTTACGCAACAAAGGTATCTGGTGTCAATGTACCGCACCATGGCCTACATGCGTATGAAGCAGTACCGGATGAAGCAGTAGCAGACTCTGAATATGATGTTTCCGCAGTGGCGTTCAGACCGTACCATAACCCCAATCCTGACTGGATTGCAGCTTTGTGCCTGTTGACTATACTCCCACTATGGCAAGCAAGTAGAATGCTGTACCTACATACCAAATACTTGCAGGTAAACATCAGCCTACGCACTGTCTGCATCTGGCTATGGAGTCCGGTGCCTATGTGGTGCCGTGCGCTTAGATGCAGTTGCGCTTCTTAGGGTTAGGGTTAGGGTTAGGTAAAGTGTTGACGCAGTTGCGCCTCAAAGGTTGTGCGCCACAAAGGTTGTGCGCCATAGCACGTAGGGAGTGTCCCCACTGCATATTTAACGGAGCATTGCTGCTATATGGTCACCGTATTACAGTGTGCACTCACATGCGAACAGACCATCGCGCTACGGCACGCGTAGGGGTCACGAAGCATCACCGGTGCTATTTATTATCTGTATGCATCTTCAGCATAGGGCATTTTTTAGAAATTTCATCAACATTACATATGGATTTCATGCAGAGTATGAACTTGACAAATCCAGGCCGATCGCTATTGCGCCGGTGAAGGACGGCCTGGGCGCGGTGAGCGCTGTCACGCAGATGAGTATTAAGGCCATTCTTCATGCGTGTCGTGTGCCTGTCAAGGTACTTCTCGAAAGCACTGTTGCATGGCACGGCCGATCGCTGCTGCGCAGGTGAAGGACGGCCTGGGCGCGGTGAGCAAGGACAAGAGCCAGCGCGTGAGCGCGTTCGACGGCGCGCGCATGATCTTCCAGACCAAGTCCATTCCGCAGGCGGAAAGGTCAGTTTGTGCGCTGCTTGGTCAACATGGTAGATGAATGGTATGGCCGCAGGCAGAGAGGTCGGTTTGTGCGCTGCTTGCTCAGCATTATAGATGAATGTCATGGCGGCAGGCAGAAAGGTCAGTTTTTGCGCTGCTTGCTCAACACGGTAGACTAATGTTATGGCCGCAGGCAGAAAGGTCGGTGTGTGCGCTGCTTGCTCAACATGGTAGATAAAGTAATATGGTCAGGGTGGGGGTCAAACCCTAGCACTAGGGTCAGGCTCCAGGGTTCACCGTAACAGTGTGTGCGCTGTTCCACGCGGTGGATGAGTGTTGCGGTCAGTATTGGGGTCAACCCCCGCGCTAGGTTTAGCGTTCAGATTCGCCGCTGCGCACATGCATGGTCAATCCTCGCGCTAGGTTTACAGTAGCGTTCAACGTGCAATGCAGCACACATGCACGGTACATCAGTGTTATGGTCAGGGCGGGGTCAACCCCTAGTGCCAGGGTTAGGCTTTGGGGGTTCAACGAAACATGCCGCGCGGGCAAGGGCCAAACCGTGCGCTGCTGTGTGGCATTGCACATGTCTTGTTTCGGGTGTATGTAGACGACAATGTTGCATTGTTTAATTTTCATTCTTTCTCGCTCAGGGCGCGACCAAGCCCATTGTATACTCGTTTTTCTTCTCGCTTAAGGCGCAAATGTGCCCAGGCGATCGCAGTTAAACTTGCAACTATAAGTACCTTGTGACAAGCAGCCTCGATGCTAATAGGCTATCACGACAAATGACGTTGGCGAACCACCTTAGGGTTAGGGTTAGTAACCCTAACCCTAACCTAACCCTAACCCCAACCCTAACCCAGCCAAATCCTCGTTTGCCTTTCCGCCCCCTGTACTCCAAAGTTCAAACTTGAAGTTTGAAGTATCACACGAGCTGCGCGAAGGCGAAGGGCAGTCTTTTGCGGCCAATCGATGAGGCTGAGTGCGCCACACATGCTGCTGGCAGGCGACTTGCTGGTGATTTTTTACAGCTTGCCCTGCGGTGTCTGTTGTTGCCTGCGCTGCCAGATACGAGGCGTTCTTCACGGACTATGGCCTGGTGCCGCTACTGGTTCAGCAGAACTGGCCGGACGCCATTGCCAAGAGTAACAAGGCCACCATGATGCAGAGGTGACATGCGTGTACTATGTGTGGACTTGTGTGGACTGTGTGTGAACTGCAGAACTGGCCGGATGCCATCGCCAAGAGCGACACGGCACCATGATGCAGACGTGACGTGTCATGTACTGCGTGTGTACTGTGTATGGACTGTCGTTGTACGTTCTACCAGCAGGCAATGCGTGTGTACTGCACTGCAATGCCAAGAGCAACAAGGCCAGCATGATGCAGATGTGAGCGCGGAAACTTGCTGTGTACTGCGTGTGTACTGGTTGGACAATCATGGCTTTGGCGCAGTCACTCATGAACATGTATACACACCGTCACCGCCAGGTTCAATCAAGCACATGTTTCAAACTCATGTCCAACGTGCGCACGATCAACGTTGGATGTTTCAACGAGTATTATGAGTACAATTGCAATGTTCCTGAAGACGTGCTGTTGTGGGCCGCTGCTGTCTGCTTACACAGCAGCGCATGCTCACGATTCATGTTCGTGAACGATTTGGCGTGACTCACCTGCTGTACTCGCAAGCCGGTGCCGTCTGCGTTCATTCATGCGCGGTTCACATTCATGAATGATGTGACACTTCAACTCACCTGCTGTACTTGCAGAATGGCACGCGCGGCAGATGCCATCAGCGACGCAGAGCTGGCGGGCAGCATGGTGCGCGGCGACGTCAATGTGAGTGTCCACATGCATACATACACACTGTAACCCTAATTGCGGAACCCTGACCTGATTGTAACCCTAACCCCGTCCCTGAGCTGGCGGGCAGCATGGTGCGTGGCCAATGTCGGTCTGAGTCTCTACTTGCATGCCTACTTCAACCACCACCCCAGCTAGTTGTACCTGCAAAGCTGACCTTGGTGCTCAGATTGGCACTCTATGCTCATTTGCTCACCCATCCTCCATGTAGCACTCGGAGTCATTTACTCACTCACTCTCCCCGCAGCACTGGGAGCTGCGGCCGCTGTATGCTGTGCTACACAGCAAGGGCCGCATTGGGCAAGTCACTCACCTACTCGCTTACTCACTCACTCCCCCTGCAGCACTGGGAGCTGCTGCCGCTGTACGCAGCGCCGCACCTGCTACACTGGGCAAGTCACTCACTCACTCACTCACTCACTCACTCACTCACTCACTCACTCCCCTCGCAGCACTGGGAGCTGCTGCCGCTGTACGCGGCGCTGCACCTGCGCGTGGGCCTGGAGTGCGACGGCTACATTGGCTTCCCCGGCTTCCCGCAATGGCTCGGCAAGAACAGCGCCGCCACCAAGCGCCGCCGCCTGGTCGCTGAGATCAACACGCACATGAACGCCAGGCAAGCAAGAACACCGTCGCCAGACAATGATCATCTGCCGCTTGAGTCACTGTTGAGCCTGTAGAGAAAAGAAGATAGAGAACAGCGCCGCTACCAAGCGCCGCCGCCACGTTGCTGAGATCAACACGCACATGAACGCCAGGCAAGCAAAAACAACTTTGCCCGAAGTTGTTCATCTTGCTCTTCGAGCCTGTACAGAATAGAAGTAAAGATAAAGGAAAAAGCCACCAAGCGCCGCCGCCTCGTCGCTGAGATCAACACGCACATGAACGCCAGGCAAGCTTGGGCGAAGAAATTGTTTTCGCTCCCCCGGTTTGATGAAGTCAGATAGTTTTGCGTTGTTCCCGAGGTAGACAGTAGGATAGAAAAGCCCTGTTTTGGACCCAAGAAAGCGCCAATGCTCTTGAAGCGCGGAAGTTGAAGTTACAAAGCGCCGCCGCCTCGTCGCCGAGATCAACACGCACATGAATGCCAGGCAAGTTATTTATATACTTCTATGTAATATCATAGGTAGATATATTTGAAGGGCGGGAACTCGCGCCAAACCCATCGTTTTGCTCGGATGGTCCCGCAGAGTTGACCAGTCAATGCCGATTGCACGGAAAAGGCTGCACTTGAGCGCTTTCGAGAATTGCGTCAACGCCCCTGGCTACGTAGAACGGTAGTAACGATGCGCAGTTGACCGCGCTCGCCGGCTTGTGTTGCCAGCTTGTGTTGCCGGTGCAGCAGCGTCAAGGGCTGTTGTGGCATGAGTACGCGCCAGTGTTATCAGGGCCATCACAGTGCCTGTGACGGCGCGACACTGCGCCAGATGCGCATATGCGTTTGCTGGCTGCACCAGTGCGTTCGCTGTGCCCTCGTTGGCGCGCTTGCACCTCCGACTGCACGACACTAGACCACATGAGTCGCATTGTTTTGTGCGCTCGTAACACCCCCTGCTCCCCTCACTCAGATCAGCTGAGTGTTCTACTGTCAAGTATAGAAGTATGCTTTTGCATACACGTGTCAGCGTGGTCGACCACGTCCTTCTCACCACGCCGCGTCGCTCAACCCGCAGGGTCAACGCTATGTATCATCATCATCACCTACGTGCATCATCATCAGTGCTCAGCATCAGTGCTCATCATCAGGCTCATGACGTCATTTTCCTGAGGGATCGTTGCCGGACCTCGCCAGCACATCGGTTTGCTGGCCACAGCGCATCCTTACAAACGTACTGAGCGGCTGTGCACACCGGCGGAGCATTCACCACCAAGGAGCAGCAACGCTCATCCCGCAGGGTGAACGCCGAGCGCGAGGCTGTGTGGCTCGACTACGTATCGTCATCAGTGCTCAGCGTCAGGCTCATCGTCATTCAGAGCGAGCGAGAAAAGAGGTTTGCTGGTCACGAATGAACCTACTGAGCGGCTGTGCCGGGCGCACCGGCGGCAAAATCACCACATCCTTCTCACCAAGCGGCAGCAACGCTCATCCTGCAGGGTCAATGCTGATAGCGAGGCGGCGCGCCTGGACTACGTATCGTCATCAGTGCTCACCATCAGTGCTCATCATCAGGCTCATCAGCCTCACGAATGAACCAATTTGGTGGTCCACACGGGGTTGCACTAACTACAGCTGCATATACCACGTCCATCTCACCAAGCAGCAGCAACGCTCATCCCGCAGAGTCAACGCCGACCGCGAGGCAGTGTGGCTGGACTACGTGCCAGTGCTCACCATCAGTGCTCATCGCCATTTCCCCTGAGTGTATCGAACCGACGAGCAGAGCACAGCGGCGCGATCACCACTACTCGTGCACTTACTGAGCAGCTGTGCCTGCTGATGATATAGGGTCAACGCCGACCGCGAGGCAGTATGGCTGGACTACGTGCCATCATCAGTGCTCAGCAACGGTACTCATCATCAGGCTCATCATCAATTCAACCGAGCCAGCAGATAGGTTTGCTGGCCACGAATGAACCTACTGAGCGGCTGTGCCCAATACAAAGGCGCCGCGATCACCACTTCCGTCTCACCAAGCAGCGACGCTCATCTCGCAGGGTCAACGCCGACCGTGAGGCGGTGCGGCCCGACAGGCGTTGCTCCTCACTTGACGAGCTGCGCTGGACAAACGCGCTGGCAGTGCTGCGCAGCGGGCCACAATTTATGGTCTTGCTTGATGACAACCGAGTGATCTACATGAGTTCGCAATAGGTACAGACGCATTTGCCATGCTCAGCTCACCAATCAGCATTGCTCATCCTGCAGAGTCAACGCCGACCGCGAGGCAGTGCGGCTGGACTATGTGCCAGTGCTCACCAGGGTCATCACGGAGCCGCTGCGGAGCGCTGGCGCCGACGGCGTGGGCGAGGCCATGGCGATGCTCGACGAGTACGGCCTGAGCCGTGATGACTTATTGGAGTCTATGGCAGATCTCACGCTCAAGGTAAGGGGTGATGAATCGGCAGCTTGTTCAAATCCAGTCTCGTTGTTTCTGTGATCTCAGAAGGTAGCCGTCAGTGAGCTTATTTGGTAGTCGAAGCATGCTACGCATTCCGCTGCGCACGCCGCCAAGGCATGCGGGACTTCATCGTACCTATACGTGCCTGCGCCGTGCCGCATGCGCTGGCGGTTGTGCGTGCTGCCAGGGCACGCGCGAGTTCGATTTTGTTGTCACCGATACATACATACCCAGCTGCATACATGCATGGAAGTACCTCACCCCCTGTACCGCTTGCTATGCACGCTACGTGGCGCCGCCAGGGCACGTGGGACTTCATAACTCATACATACCTACCTGCGCCATGCCGCATGCGCTGGCTGTTGTGCATCACCAGGGCGCGCGTGACTTCGACCTCATCGTCATCGATACATGCATACTGACTGCATACTTCTACATGACTTACCTCAATCGTGCTGTATATTGTGTGCATTGCGTTGCGCGCACTGCCAGAGCACGCGCGACTGCATCGTACCAGTATGTACTTGGGCTGTGCCGCATGCGCTGGCCGTTGTGCGTGCTGCTAGGGCACCAATACACGTGTACCCATCTGCATACACATACACACATGGATGTACCTTATCCCCCGTACCGCTTGCTATGCACGCTACGTTGCGTCGCCAGGGCACGCGCGTCTTCATCGTACCTATACACACCTGTGCTGTGCGGCATGCGCTGGGTGTTGTGCATCGCCAGGGCGCGAATGACTTCAATTTGTCATCGCCGATACATGCATATCTGTATATGTACATAGAAGTACCTAAACCCCCCGTACCGCTTGCTATGCGCGCTACGCTGCGCCGCCAGGGCACGCGCGACTATATCGGCGAGGTGTCCACGGCGGCCAAGACTGCGCTCACGCGCGCCTACAACTCCACCACGCACACCAGTCAGGCGCTCGTCGACGAGATCAGCGCGCCCAAGCGTGCCAAGGCAAGTCGCAGCCAGTGTCTGTCGCGCAGCTGCCCCCCTGTGTTGAGCCGCTATTAAGGTGTTAAAGGTCGCAGTGCTGTTATTCTGGACATATGAGGTGGTGATGCGGGTGCAGCAACGGGCCAAGTGTGCGCTCAAGGGAACTGATCCTGAGCCGCGCGTAATCTAATTCAACGCTGAAGTTCACCCAGCAGGCGAGATCAGCGCGCCCAAGCGCGCAAAAGGCGAGTCTCAGCGCACGGCCGGTGTCTGTCATGCAGCGCCCTGTGTGGCGATTATATGCCACCTGTAGTAGCGGTCGGTTGCAATGTCGCGCATGACAACATCAAGGAACCGTTGAAAATATGAAGCGTTAGCGTGCACCGGGGCGAGTGGCGTGCAGGTTGAAGCTCAACCTTCATTGATTGAAGTCCAAACTGCGATCCCCCGACACCGGCAATGTTTTGATCTGGCACCCTGTTCGCTGCAGAAGGCCAAGCGCATGCCCAAGTCGCTGTAAATGAAGCGCTGAAACTTGTCATTACGAGCAATAATCATCACAGTGACCTGTTCAGGACGGGTTGCTAATGGCTGCCTAACCATAACACTAACCTCAGATCTAGTCTGATCAAACCCAACCCTAGGCCTAAACCTAACTTCTCACCACACTCCTGATACCCACGCCTCGGCCGTTGGCTGCTGCAGTAGGCCAAAGCGCATACATATGTCGCTGGAGATGAGACTATGTTGCAGTATGCACTAGCATGTGCAACAAAGAAGGCACGTTCTTTGCCCAATGCTGCAACCACTATGACCTGCGTTTCCAGCCTTTGACCCTTGGTTGCTGCAGAAGGCCTAGCGCATACCCAAGTCGCTGGAGATGGAGGGCGAGCCTGAAACCAAGAGGTGTCATGCATGTTATTACCTTGAATTTAGATGAAACTGCCACTCATCGCTCACTCACTAACGCCGCCACCCGTCGTCCGCCACTGCCGCCTGACCACCCACACTGCTGCCGCAGAAGGCCAAGCGCATACCCAAGTCGCTGGAGATGGAGGGCGAGCTGAAACCAAGTGCTGTCACAGCAATAATCTTTGTGGCCTGTTCAGGAGGATTCGTAACCCTAGCTGAACTTCAACTTAGTTCTAGCCTCAATCCCGTAACCTTCCTTACCCTAACCCTGACCTCTTCCGATACCCACGCCTTCACCGTTGGCTGCTGCAGAAGGCCAAGCGTATCCCCAAGTCGCTGGAGATGGAGGGCGAGCTCGACGCTGAAGACGAAGCCGCCATCCTCATGGACGATGACGACGACGATGACGATGACGGCGACAACGGCGGCGGCGGCGACATGAGCGCCTTTCTCAAGAAGCCCAAGGGCAGGGGCGGGGGCGCCGCCGTTAAGGCCAAGGCGTCAGCGGCGGCGGGGGGCAAGGGGAAAGCTGCCGCCAAGCCCAAGGCAGCGACCAAGGCAAAGGGCAGCCGGTGACGCGCGCGTGCGGGGGTGGCGGTCGAGCGTTGGTCGGGTGCGACGGCTTTTTTAAGACAGGATGCATGGGGTTCTTGCGGGCGTGCGCCGTGATGTGACTGGTGCCGTGCAGTGCGGCGGCCGCGTGTGCGCGCTGTTGCGGAGGGGGCAGCGAGCAGCGAGTACCGAGATCTGCACGGCGCCGCGTCAGCCGCGGCGGCATGCAGAAGATGCTGGCACACATGCGCGGTGCGACGCGCCGCGGCTGCCGCCGCTGCCGCTGCTGGTGCTGGCGCTGCCGCCGCTGCTGCTGCCGCCGCTGCTGTCTGCTTGTGCTACTGCTGAGCAATGCCACTTCTGTGTGGAGCACTGGTTCACGTCCGCAATCTTGTATAAGACAGCCGCGCTCAGCCAACATTGCGCCATGTATTGCAGCGGCGCTAATGCACACTATCTGCCTTCGGCAGTTTGAGCAAGTGCCCACTTGCAGTAAATGTCATGAATGTCAATCACAGTGCTCCTGGATTGGTGCCTGGCTGCCTGCTGTGCAACTTGTTGCCGCGCAACATGTTCGCGACGACTTCTGCCATGAGTCATTGTTTACAAGTGAGTCATAACTCGAAGTGTCACAAAGGGGGGCATGCAGCACACTGGTGCACGCTGACAATGCATGCATGTTCGATCTCTGCTTGCGTGTCATGTGTGTGGCACACGTGGCAATGAGTGAATGACACAAGTACCTTGGTCCAGCCATGCACTGACTGCTGTGTGCCAATAGATGGTGACCACGGCAGGTACATGGCAAGTGCATGTGATAATGCTCAAGCCACACATACACTGAGCTGTTTGCTAGTGGGTGATGACAAGTGCGCACGGCGATGTATGCTTGTATCATTACATGGCTGCACATCCTCACGGCATCTTGGATGGCTATTGTAACATACATGCAACCCTCACGGCATGTTGGATGGCTGTTGTAACATACATAGTGCCACAAGCGCACAGCAAGGTGAACAGCGTAAAACCCAAGCAGTAAGCAGTTTGAAGCGCAAGACTGTGCAGTTAAAGTTTATGCGCTTGGCATTCACCATTCACAGAAGCGGTCGCCTCACACACCGGAACATGAATCACATAAAATTTGCTTGCACCTCCCCCCCCTCAATTGGAGATCGCCTCGCCTTCGTGCAGCCGCGCTGCGCTCAAGCGCGCGCTTCGTTGCAGATGCCTATGTACGCACTGTACAGCACACGCTACGCCTCAACTTAATGGGCCGTTCAAATGGAAAGAAATGAAACTATCTCACAGAGGAAGACCACCGCGCTGCTCCCGCAATCATGCGCCGTGTTGCATTTGCACGCACGCTTGCGTGAGGTTCACGCAATCCTGCAACTGCGCGTCCCCCTCAATCCCGTTGCGCCATCACGTTCACAACTGCCGTACTGGCAATGCAACTTGCGTTGATGACACAGGCGTACGCCCTGCCGCCGACAAACTTCAACTCGCAAACGTCAAATCGGCGCCGGCTCAGCGGCGGCGCCCCCGCCCGCCGTCGCTCTCGCTCGACGAGGAGCTGCTCCAGTGCCGCCGCGCGCCGCCGGCCCGTGCGCTCAGCGGCGGGCGCCCCGCGGCGGCGCCGCCGCCGCCGCCGCCGCTGCCGCCGCCGCTGATGCCGCTGACAAGCGCGATGAAGGCGTCGGGCTCGACGCCCGAGTCGCCGCTGCGGTAGTCCTTGCGGCGCGCGCTGCCGGCGCGCGGCGTCGTGTCGCGGCTGGCGCGGCGCGAGCCGCTGCGGCTCGTGCGCGAGCTGCGCGCGCCGCTGCTGCCGCGCGCGCTGCCGCCGCCGCCGCCGCCGCCGCCGCCGCCGCCGCCGCCGCTGACGGCGGACGGGCGGCGCGAGGCGGGGCGCGCGACGCGCTCCGCCGCCGCCGCCGCCGCCGCCGCGCCGCCGTCGCTGTCGCTGTCCTCGTCGCTGCTCCAGTCGCGGCGCTTGAGGAGCTCGCGCGGCGACTCGCGCAGCAGCGGCGCGCCGGCGTTGACCTCGAAGACGGGGCGCCCTCCGCTGTGGCCGCGCGCCCAGCGCCCGCGGTGGGGGCTGCTCGAGACGTCCGTGTGCGGGCCCGAGAAGTGGCTGCGCGCGTCCGTGCGCTCGGGGCTCGTCGACGACCACTCGTGGCGCATGAGGTCGTCCGCGCTGTCGGTCGCGTCCGTCAGCGCCGTCAGCCGCTCCAGCACCGACAGGTGGCGGCGGCTCATGGAGCCGCGCCGGCTGCTGAAGCTGCCGCCGCGGTGGCTGCTGCCGCGGCTCGTGAAGCTGCCGCCGCCGCCGCGGCTCATCACGCTGCCGCCGCCGATGCTGCGCCGCCCGCCGTCGCCGCCGCGGTAGCTGGCGCCGTCGTCGCCGCGGCTCACGATGCTCATGCTGTCGCTGCGCTGCGCGCGCGGGTGCGGCGACGCGGGCCGCGCCGCCTTGCCGCCGCCGCCGCCGAGCGTGTCGCGGCGGTGGGCCCCAGGCGACAGTCCCGCGTTGGCGCTGTGCCGCTTGTGGGGCTCCGCCGCCTGCGCCGCCGCCGCCGCATGCGCGGCGCCGTGGTGCAGCGCCGCCTCCGAGCGCGCGCGGCTGCGCGGGCTGAGCGGCCCCTGCTGCTGCTGCTGCTGCTGCTGCTGCCGCGCCGCCGCCGAGGGCACGAGCACTGAGCCCAGCGCGCGGCTGCTGGTGCTGGCGGGCTGCGGGCGCTGCCAGTCGTCGCCGCCGCCGTCGCTGCTGTTCTGCGTGAGGGAGGACTCGTCGCTTTCGGCCTTGGCGACATCGTCGTCGTCGTTGTCGTCTTCGGATGCGACGTAGGGCTCATAGGGCGCGTCTGGCTTCGTCCTGCGGTACCGGGGGGGGGGGGGGGGGATGCATGCACAAGAAAGTTTAGTGTGGTGAAGAGGCTTTGAAGTGACCGTCTCTCTGTCGGAGCAGAGGTCAAATGCGCACTAGTTTGGCGATCCAAGGTGGACTGCACTGAGCAGCCGAACAGCAGGATGTGCACTACAGGGTACCAAGGCAAGTGCAGTGCCGGGACCTTGACAGTTGGGGGCCACCAGCTGCTCTGTGACAGTCACTCATGATTTGGTGTTCAATGCTGCAGCAGGCTACCACGCACACCACCACTGAGCACACAAGAGTACGCCTCTGACTGCCGAATGTGTGCAGTGGGAAGCTATTAAAAATATGAAAGCAGTGTTGTACGCTGCACCCCCCCCCCCAAGGCTACACCCATACATACATACACCCTTGCACTGTACACACAAATCGGCACGCCAGAAACGCACCACTGGCTCTTCTCGGTGGCGGTGTTGAAGTAGTAGTAGCAGTCGTGCTTCTCGTCGTAGCCCTCGATCCACTCAGGCTCCTCCTGTTCCGCTTCTTCCACCTCGTCCCCCTGCTTCTGCTCCACCTCCCCCTTGCCGAATGCCTCGGCGACGTTCTCGGAACTGTCCTGCTGAGCATCATGGGAAGGGTCGGCAAAGCGCGGCGTGCCGGCTTCGGACGTCGCTACGGTCTCGCATGTGCTGTGAGCGGGGCTGGCCTTGGCTTTCATTATAGTGCCCGCAGGGAATGCTGCAGGGGGCAGTGGGCAAAAGAGAGAGGGTTTCAGGGGATGAGTTTTAGGGGTGAGAGGGGGGGGGGGGTCTGAGGGTTAGGTTCAGGGTAAAAGGGGGGGCTCCAATGTCAGTGCTCAGCATGGATGAGCGTGTGCTAATCGCAAAGACATGAAGTACAGTGTGCACAAGGCATCTGTGGAGATGCTGACTTGCGGATGCACCACCGACGGACTTGAAGTTGCACCGCCGCGGCCTCTTTGCTGCACAACAATCAATGCCTGCTGGAAGCCTGCTCAAGGCGCCTCCACTTCAACTTCCTGATCACCGTTGATGCAACAATAAATGATTGGGTCAATCAGCTTCATCACTCCCTTTCCTACCTCATAGTGGCGGCGTGTGGCCGGCTGTTGAGGTGAACTACTTATCCATGAGCAACCCGAACACTCACTTCACTCAACGACAATGTACTTGTCGATTCTTGCCACATGTATATGCAAAACGAATCAAAAGGTCGTAGAGCTCTAGGTGACAAGGCATGGTTAGCCGTAAGTGCCTTCCACCAATAACCGTGGTCGCCGCCGCTGCAGCATTGGCCACGCGTCAAAGAGTAACGAGTCAAAGAGTACCACCGTATCCACCAGTCAAAAAAACTTATGTGTGCAAGCTTTTAGCGTTCGAGGCACGGGTGTTCAGTATTGGAAATGTCTCACGTGTTCGGTAGGCCAGCTCCAGCCGGCAGCCCAACACAGAGGTTCAGCAGCTAGTGACAGCGCTCTTGAATGCGCGTAGTGCAGAAGGATATACTTTGTGACAAAGCATCCTCAATGCGCGCGCGTTGCCACTGTGTGCTTATGCATGTACATCAAAGAAGACACTCACCCTTTGCGGCATTGTCCTTGTACATAGAGAACGGCGACTCCACGTCCGTGCGGCTGCGCGCGCTGCTGCAGCTGCTGCTCGCGCCGCCGACCTCCAACTTCAACTCCGTCACGCGCAGCGCCATGGGCGGCATGCTGAGCACTGCCGCTGCCGCCGCCGATGACGCGGAGGCCTCTGCGAACGCTAGCGCTTCCGCTGGCAGAACGACGGGCGCCGCTGTCTGTGCCTCAGCGACGGTCTCCGCCGCTGCTGCCGCTGCTGCAGCTGTTGCCGCTGCTGCCGCCACTGCCTCAGCCTGCTCTTCTGCGGCAGGCGCGGCGCTCGTGCTGCTCGCTGCAGCAGGGTCCTCCTGCGCACTCGCTGATGCGGCGACGGCGCTGCTGCCGCCGCCGCCGCCGCCGCCCGCCGCCGCCGCAGCAGCAGCCGAGGCCAGGCTGTCGGCGCTGCGGCGCCGGTCCGCCGCCGCTGCGCCGCCGTCATCGTCAGAGTCGCTGTCGGGCGCAGCAGCGCTCGCCGAGAGCCGCGCCATGCGCAGCTTGAGGCGCTCGCGCGCCGTCAGCGGCCGCGCAGCGGGCTGCGCATCTGCCGCCGGTGCTGCTGCCGCCGTTGCCGCCGCCGCCGCGGTCGCAGACTCGGCGTCGGGCGCCGCAGACCACGTGCTGGCGGCAGACACGGCATCGGCCATGGCCGCTGCCGCCGCGGCGGAGGAGCCCGCCGCCGCGGCCGCCGCCACCGCCGCCGCGATCGCCGCCGTCGCCGCAGACGGCGCGGCGGCAGCATCGGCCTCTGCCGGCGTCGTCGCTGCCGCGCTCTTGGAGGCAGCGAAGTCGGCGCTTTCTGCTGCTGCGGCGCTCTTAATGCGCCCGCGCACGGCAGCGGCGTCAGCGTCGCGCTCCGTTGCTGCTGCCGCGGCGCCGCCATCGCTCTGCAGCGCGACCCTGTCGAGCGGCGCCGGGCTCGAGCCGCGCCGCAGCCAGCCGCCGAGGCTCCTCTTGATGTTGGCGTAGAAGGGCATGGGGGCGTCGGGCACGGGCAGCGGATCGCCCGGGCCGCCGTTGATGCTGCGTGGCGTCGCCGCCTCGCTGCCACTCGCTGACGTCCTGCGGCTGGCGGAGGCCTCCGCGGCGATGGCGGCGGCGGCGTCGTCCTTGGCCGCTGCTGCCGCGATGGCCGCCGCCGCCAGCGCCGCCGCCGCCGCCGCCGCCGCCTCCTCCGCGAGGTCGGGCGCCGCGTGCAGCTGCTGCGGCACGTGCGGAGCGTCGGCCGCCTTGCGCTCCGCCGCCGCGGCGGCAGCGGCGGCGGCGGTCGGCGGCGGCAGCGGCAGCGGCGCGACAAACTCGGGGATGGTCACCGGAGTAGTGCTGCCGTTGGCGGTGGCGACGGCGGTGTCCGTGCTTGTGGCGAAGCCCGCGTCGGCGGCGAGGCGCATGTTGCGCGCGATGAAGGCGGCGTACTGCGCGAGCGCGGGCGAGTTGGGCGGCTGGCTCTCCATGGCGCTGAGGAGGTTGCGCGTGGCGGCCTTGGTCATGGCGACGCGGCGCGTGGCCTCGCGCACCTGCGGGTGCAAGGGGTAGGTAGGTATGGGTATGTGGCTTCTGTTGTTGATGACGCTGCATGGGTGGGAGGGCGTGCATGGCAATGCGGCTTGGCGGGAAGGACAGGGGGAAGGGGGGGGGGGGGTCCAAGTGGGGTGTGTGTGCGGAGCTGCACAGAATATATGCCCGCTGACGCAGCTGCCACCCCCCTGCCCGAAGCATTCGTGTTTGAAACTTGGCTTCACCTCGACGACAGCATGGACATGCAGTGTATCATGCACCTGCAGCACTTGCGTTCAGCCGCGACGCTGCAACTTCATCGCCCCAGTCACAGCCACGCGCCGCTCAATCAGCAGCAGCAGCGCTCGCCTGCCCCCCCCTCCGGTGTCCCTTCCCTAACTTGTGCAGGGGCGGGCCGTGAGCGGGCGCGTCACACCCTGACCCTCACCCTAGCCCTGCGCATCGCATTTGTAAAAGAACAAGCAAAAGACGCAGTGCTCACCTGCTCCCCCTCTGGCGTCCCCTCCCTGACATGTGCAGGCGGCAGGCCGTGCGCAGGCCCGTCAAACCCTAACCCTGACCCTAACTCTACACAACGCTCGACAGCAGCAGCGCTCAGCAGCAGCAGCGCTCACCTGCTCCCCCTCCGGAGTCCCCTCACGCACGTGTGCAGGCGGCGGGCCGTGCGCGGGAGCGTCAAACAGGCCCACGCGCTCCGCGGTCGTGCGGAACTCCGCCAGGCGCAGCAGGAAGGCGGTGTTGAACTGGTCAGCGTCAGGGCCCTCGAGCGCGCGCAGCGACTGCTCGTGCAGCCTCAGCAGCACCTGGTGTTTGGGGAAAAGGGGATGGGAGGGGGCCAGGGTAAGTCAGCAGAAGAGTGTGAGGGGGGGGGGGGGGGCAGTGGGTCAGGTGTGGCGGCCGGCAATGCCAATATGGTGGCTGGCTCATCAGCAGAATTGGTGCAGAGGGCGCAGGAGCTACTGCGGCTGGCCAGATGCATGCAGTGTGAACTGTTCATCATACACGAAGTCGCATAAGTAAAGCTGCTGACCGCAACGGCGTGAAAGATACACGCACACGCGAACATCGGCATCGAGAACTGGTGACTGGGGTGGCGATGGTGCTGCGCGTCCCAGAACCATTCCAGGACCATTCTTGACTCGTGACTCATGACTCGACTCATCACCTGCAGCGCCGTCTCCGCGGTGTCGCCCTCCTGCGCGGCCTCCTCGAGCCACTCCAGCAGGCGCGCCCTATCGTCCTCGGCGCTCTGCGCCGCATCTTCTACTTGAAGTTGACGCTCCGCCTGCGCCGGCTGCTGCGGCGCCGCGGCCGCAGCGCTCGGAGGCCTGGCCTTCGGCGCCGCGGCGGCAGCAGCAGCGGCAGCGGCGGCGGCGGCGGCGGCAGCAGCGACCTTGTTCTGCGTGTGCGCGCGTGCGAGAACCTCGTGCACGCTGGTGGAGACGCTGGCGCTGCGCGGCTTGTCCGCCTCCTGCAGCTGTTGAGCCGTGAGGCAGCGCGAGGCATGGGAGGGATTGGTGGTGTGTGGTCAGCGGGGGGTCAGGGCATGGGAGGGGTCATTTGGGGGTTTGGTCAGGGAGGGATGCTGATCGTCGCTGCTGTCAAAGGCGCTTGATGCTGCATGGTTCGGTCGCGTCGCGCTGCGCGGCTGCTGCGCGTTCAGCGCACAAAACGAGTGCGCTTGTGCACTGCGTGACGATGCCGAAGACACAAACAAGGTCTGCGTCATACAAGACTCGCGTGGCGCACTGCGTAACTGCAAAGTGCTCGTAAGCCAGTGCACGCCGCTCAGCACCCGCAGCAGCACGTCGAGCGCTGCTGCTCACCTGCGACGGCGTGTAGAGCTGCGCGAGCGCGGCCGTGGAGTTGAAGGTGGCGCGCCGCTGCTGCTGCTGAGCGCTGTGGCGCGGCGGCGACGCTGCGGACGACTTGCCGAACGCCACGTTCACCGGCAGGCGCTTGACGGACTTGGCGCGCTCAATCTGAGGCGGCGGTGGCAGCAAGGCAATCAAACAGTAATGGGAATTGGGGCAGGGGGTGAGCATAAGACCGGGGGCAAAAGCTGCTGGCAAATGGGTGAAGGTTTTCAATGGGCTGGCCGACTCTTGAGGTGTGATTGATCTGCGTGCAAGGCGCACTCTACGTACACACGCGACGACCATCCCTTTCACCCGCCACTTCGGTTTGAAGTCAGATTACGCACCGCAATACAGAACACAGGGATGCCATCAACCGAGCGATGCTGCTTCAGGCAGAGTCAGCGTTGAGTCACGAGCTGCATTTGCCCATCCCCTTACCTGAGCATCCGACGCACGCTGCCGCGGCTGCAGCGACGCCAGCGCGTCTGTGAGGCGGTGCACGCGGTCGGGCGGCAGCGGGCGCGGGTGCAGCGTGCGCGCGAGGGAGCTCTCCTGCTGCGCCTTGGCGCGTGCCTCCGCCTCGCGGCGGCGCAGCATGCTCTCGTACTCCTTGGTCTGTGCAGACAAGGGGGGGGGGAGGGGGTGAATTTTTAAGTTATGTGTGATGTAGGGTATACGTGCATGTTGTGTGTGTGCTGTAGGGCATAGGTGCGCGGTATGCGGACGCAGTGGGGGGCAGGGGTTGTAGGTATATGTTATGTAGGGTATAGGTATACTTAACGTTGTTTGCGTGCCGTAGGGCATAGGTATGCGTTGTGTGCTGTGGGGCACAGCTCAGGCTATAGGTATGCTTTGTGTGCCGCAGGGTATCAGGTATGATTTGTGTGCTGCAGGGCATAGGTATGCTTTGTGTGCTCCAGGGTTTATCTGTTTGACTGTAAGGGTGCAGGTACATAGATGTGTGCTGCATGGGCTTTCGGAGTACAGGCATGTGTGATGCACGTGCATATGCACTTTAGCGCAGCATGCCAGCCTACGTACTTGCTGCATGCGTGAGCGCACGCGGCTGCGTCAACGCCTACTGGGCTCAGGGTTCGGGTTAGGGTTAAGCAGGGTTAGAGTTTGCGCACGGGCTGCGCACTCAAGACGACAGACCTCAAGCGCCACGCAGGCACGTGATGCACATCACCGTCAAACAAACAATACGCGGCGGCAATCGTGCAAGCAACAACTACAATACCAAGCACACGCCGCAGCGCCGCACGCACCCTGCGCCTGTCGCCCTCCCTCTGGCTCGTCACGTCGGCAGCGCTCAGCCCGCGCACGGGGCCGCGCGGCGGCGGGCTGCTGCCGCGCGCGCCGCCGCCGCCGCCGCCGCCGCCCTGCTGCGGCAGCGCCTTGTGGTCGATGGTGACGAGGTGCGGCAGCGTGCAGATGACGCTGGGGCGGTAGCGCGCGCCCGCCGCGAACGGGTTGCCCGCGAGCACGAGCGAGCGCAGCGCGCGGTTGAAGGACAGGATGCGCACCGACAGGGAGCCCGCGATGGCGTTGTGCCCCAGGTCGAGGTGCTCGAGCGCGGTCAGCGACTCGAGGCCGCCGGCGCTGCGCAGGCGGTTGTGCGCGAGGCGCACGACGCGCAGCCGCGCGCAGCCCGCGACGCCGCCGCCGATGCGTGCAATGCGGTTGTGCGAGAGGTCGAGCGTCTCGAGGCCGCGCGGCAGGCGCGCCGCCGCGCCGCCGCTGCCGACCGGCTCCACGCGCGTGAGCAGGTTGTGCGAGGCGTCAAGGTGGCGCAGCGCCGGCAGCTCCGCGAGCGCCGACGCGTCGAGCGCAGTGAGCTGGTTGTACGAGACGTTGAGCGTGTGCAGCGCGCGCAGCGCGCCGTGCCAGCCGCCGCCGACGCTGCCGCCAATGTCGCACGTCAGCCCCAGCGCCGCGAGACCGCCGGGGATGTCAAGTGCTGTCAGTCCGACGCGCGAGAGCGTCAGCGCGCCGTCCCTGAGCGACACGACCGCCGCCGCCGCTGCCGTGTCCTCTGCATCGCCGCTGTTGCTGCTGCCGCCGCTGCTGCCGATGCGCGTCGGCGACTGCATGCGCGTGGGCGAGCGCGCGGTCCTGCGTGCAGGGGATAGCGTTGCGCCCCTGCGGGAGGGGGGGGAGGGGCTGCGCGACCTGTGAGGAGGGGGTCACGTGGAAGGGGGGATGGGGGGGGGAGGGGCGGTGCTCGAGTGAGTCGAAGTGAAGCGGTGGAGATGGCTGAGGGGATTCGGGGTGGATGGAGGGGAGCGCGACGGAATGACAGCGCACAGCTCAGCTCATGTTGAGGTTGGGTTCTGTTGAGCACTGACGTGGCTGTTCATGTTTGCCTCCTGGGTTGTCAATGATCACTCTTTAGCAACACATGCACTAGCCGCGAGTCTTGTGTCTGCTTGGGTCCCTTGGTTGTCCATTCCTGGCACGGTGGTGAGCTTTACGCTCTCAGGTCAAAGAAGGTGGTTGTTCTTGTTTCGTTGAAGTTGAGGCCCCTCACTAATACAAGAGGACATGCAGTCACGTCTCTCTTACACCACCGGCAGCGACGGTGGACACCGCGCCCGTGCCCGAGTACTAGTATGGCGAGCCATCAGGCGCTGCATGTGCAGCCGAGTCATTGGTTACCGCATCAAATGAAGACCGCAAGCACACATGCGCACTGCAAGAGCCGCGCAGCATGTTCACCCACCTCAGTGGCTCCTCGAGGCACGACCCCTCCTCCGCAGGGAAGCCAAACACGCTAGACTCCGTGCACAGCGCCGACCGCGCCCCCGCCGCACCCTTGCCGCCCAGCCCCGCCGCCGCCGCCGCCGCCGCGCCCGCCTCCGCCACCTGCAGCTGCGCTGCCAGCTGCACGCGCACGGCGGCGTGTGGGTCGAGCGCCGCGGCGCGCGGCGACATGACGAACCCCGCCGGCGCCGCCGCGTCACCGCCGCTGCTGCTGCCGCCGCCTCCGCAGTCGTCGCTGCCGTGGCGCAGCGCGACGGCGCTGAGGCAGCCGGGCTTGCGCAGGAACGGCGAGCACGCCTGCGCGCCGAGCGACGCCACCGGCGCTGCGGCCGCGCGCTCGTCCTGCGCGCGCCGCCGCGCCTCTGCGCCGCCGCCGCGCTGCGCGGCCTCCGCCTCCTCGCCTTCCGCCGCGGCGCCGCCGCCGCAGCAGCTGGCGTCATCGCCAGCGGCGGCGGCGGCAGCGCTGCACCTGCCGCTGCCGCCGGCGCTGGCGCGGCCGCCGCCGCCGAGCGTCCTGTCGCTCTGCTGGCGCTGCAGCTGCTCGAGCGCGGCGACGGCGGCGGTGACGACGCCGGCGTCGTGCGCCGCCCAGTCGCGCGTGGCGTCGGAGCCGCTGCGCTTGTGCGCGCGCGCCGCTGCCGCGACGCTGCGGCTGCGGGGGCTCGCCGGCTGCGACTGCGAGCCGCACGGGCTCGCGGACGACGAGTGCGCCGCCGCCGCCGCGGTCACGTCCACAGTGCTCAGGCCCTGCGCAAACGCGACCCTGGTGTGCGGCGGCGGCTTGGCAGCGGCAGCAGTGGCGGTGCCGGCTGGCAGCGGCTTGGGCTTGGCGGCGGCGGAGAGCTGCGCAGAGTGCGAGCGGCTTCGCGGCGATGCTACGTCCTCCGCTTCCGCAGATGCTGCTGCCGCCGCTGCTGCTGCTGCTGTCTTGGGGGACTGGGACAGTGGGGTTGGGGGTTCGGTGGCAGCTGAGCCCCGCTGCTGCTGCTGCTGCTGCTGCTGGGACATGGTGGAGCTGCGCCTGCTCGCGTCTGCGCCGCCGCCTCCCCGCTGCTGCTGCTGCTGCTGCTGCTGCTTGGAGCTCGACACCTTGGGGAACGGCACGTTGCGGCGGCGCGGCGACGCAGGCGACGCGGGCGTGCTCGCTGCCGACGCCGCCGCCGCCGCAGGCGCTGCTGCCGCCGCCGCGACATCATGCGGAGCATCAGCGACCTGCGCTGCCGCCGAGGGGGAGCGCCCGCGGCCGAGGTCCTCGTCGCTGTCCTCGGAGTCGAACATGATCTCCTCCTCGCTGCGCTGGCGGCGCTGCGAAGGGCGCGCGCTGCCGCTGCTGCCGCTGACGCCGCTGGCGCTGCGCTGCTGCTGCACCGCCGAGGCGTCGTCCTCGCTGGCGCCCTCCATTATGGCAGCGGCGGCGCTGTCGTGCGCCATGGCGG
The DNA here is from genome assembly GCA_017506865.1 of Tribonema minus. Taxonomy (NCBI): domain Eukaryota; class Xanthophyceae; order Tribonematales; family Tribonemataceae; genus Tribonema; species Tribonema minus. Next base: position 434,777 of record JAFCMP010000446.1, read on the forward strand.
AGGCGGCGGCGGTGGCGGCGCCGGTGACAGTGCTCGACGTGGAGCCGCGCGGCGCCGCCGCCGCCGCCTTGCTGGACATGGTGCTGGAGCGGCGGCTGCTGCCGTCGGCCTGTTGCTGCTGCGCTGACGCGGCCGCGTCGCTGGCAGCAGCGGCGTTGCTGGAGGGCTTCCTGCTGAAGAGCGAGCCGCGCTTGCCGCTCGGCGAGGCGGCCAGCTCGCCTGCCGCCGCCGCCTCCGCCTTCGTGCCATCCGCCTTGCCGTCGCTGCCGGCATCGCCGCCTGCGTTGCTGCTGCTGGCGCGCGTGCCGACGGCGGCGCACGCCTGCGCCGTGCCTGCCGCCATGCTGAGCGCTGTGGCGGCGGCGTGCGCGGCGTCGGCGCGCCCGAACGGCGACTCGGCGCCGCCATCTGCGGACGCCGTCTCCCACGTGACCGCCAGGCCGCTGCGCGGGCCCGCCGTGTTGGGCTGCGAGAGCGCACCGCCACCGCCGCCGCCGCCGAGGTCGCCGTACGCGCTGCCGTCGTGCGAGTCGCGCGCGGTCGCGTGCCAGTTGAGCGCGCGCGCTTTGAGGGTGGGCGTGAGCAGGTCGCGCAGCGCGGGGACGCCGTCGCCGCCGAGCGCTGCTGCAGCGCCGCTGCCGCCGGCATCGCCGAGCAGGAATGCCGTCTGCCGCGTGCCGAGCGTCGGCACGCTGCCGCGCGCCATGAGGTGCTGCAGCATGGCGCGCTCGAAGCCGCCGACGCCGATCGCACCCTTGAGGGAGCCGCGGCGGCCGTGCGCCTCCATGATGGCGGCGACGGCAGAGGCGCGCAGCGCGGCGCCGAGGATGTCCTTGCAGGCCGCTGTGAGCTCGTCCGTGGAGAGCGTGCCGTCGGCGTCGGCGTCCGCGCACGCGAAGGCGTTGTGGATGTCCATGATGGCGTCGGCGACGGCGAGCAGGATCTGGAACTGGTGCAGGTCATCCATAGCGGCTTCAGGGATGCCGTCGAGTTTTGTGGAGTAGAGGAAGGAGAACACGCTGCAGGCATCTTCTAGCGCGCCCGCGGAGCGCATGCTGTGGAACCGTTCCAGCTGATCTTGCATGACGGAGGCGAGGGTCTTCGCTCCCTGTGTGGCAGCGGCAGGGCAGGTGGCGTTGCGAGGCACGCGTCAGATGATGCAAGTCCGTCCGTCGTCACTGAGCAAGGGCATGCGGCATGCTCGATCTACCTACTGCAGCCACTGCATGCGCACATCAGTGCGTCAAAGAACAACAGCGAGAACTGCCATCCTCACCTGTACCGTGATGAGGTTGCCCCTGAGGTCGAGCTTCCGCACCACCGGGAGCTCCCTGAGAGCGTCCGCTATAACGGCAACATGGGCGTCCACAATCCCCGCCTTCCTTAGATCGAGTTTGTACAGGCGCCGCGCGCCGTCCTTTTGCTGGCACGCTTGCAAGAGCTCCTTCTGCAGCTTTGCAGGAATGCTCACATTTCTATCCTGCGCCAACTGGGTTACTAAGTCCTTGAACTCCACCGCCTGGGCCTGAGCCGTCTCCCGCTTGCCTTTGCGGACATGGGTCGCCCTGCGCTCGAGGACTCTTTTCAGCATGCCGCCTCTGCTGATGTCGCTGCTAATGCTGTACGCGCCCCCGCTTGATAGTAGGGCAGTACCTCTGAATGGTCTGCAGTCAGCCCTGTATCAGGCTGCACCTGTGCATGTGCTGGCGAATGACCCTCGCACAGACAATACGTTCACCGCATTGCCGCCTCAGTCACGGTGGCGCGCTGACTGTGTGCGGTTTCACTCCCGTGCTTCAGGCGTTTCCTGAAGGTGCGGCAGCGAAACAGACGTTTTGTCAGGGTTTTCGCCGAGTAGCTCGTTCCTGCGGCTCCAACTTCGGGGAATGGATCCAGATCGCGGGTTAGAGGGTGCACTGTGATCAAAGTGTTCATCATACTGTTATGTCACCTGCCAGCGCCAGCGTCAAGCATCCTTTGCAGAACGACGATGGTCACCATGATCGCGTTTGACTGTGCAGGATCTGTTTGTGCTATGGTGCATGATCATCACCGTAGATGATGATGAGCAGGTTCGAGGTGTGATAAAGGCAAATAATGACAACAAGCAGGACTGACAGAGAGTGTGATGTATCCATTGGGTGTGTATGTACGTCATTCCATGTATCATCATGCTGCCTGCACCCACCAATTACATTGCATCTATCTGCCACCATCCGTCTATGTACAGTCTCGACAGCGAGCTCCCCCTCTTCCTGCTGCTGCGCCCTCAATATTTATCAGCGCCACTGCACAATGCACTTTTTGACATGAACAACAGAGCAAAAACCTGCCCTCGTCATTGCTAAGTCCTCGGGTCCACCAGCACGCCGTCGCTGCTCCCGCTCCCGACCTCATCGGTCTCACCGCCGCAGAGTATCACCAGTTCATCCCCCTGCTCCTCCCCACCCAGGCGGCCGCGCAACTCAGACATTAACCCCTGCGCACTGCCGCCATGCGGAGCATCCGCCGCCGCCGCCGCTGCCGCCGCCGCGGCCACTTCCTCCGGCCCCAGCCTCGGCCCTGATACGCCCTCCGCGACACCGGCGCTACGCTGATGCGCCGCGTTCAGCGGCGATCCCGGGGGCGCGCCCTGCAGGCCTTTGACGCGCGGCGGCGGCAGCGCGTGCGCGCGCGAGCTCAGCGCAAAGCTCAGCTCGCCGAGCAGCTCGTCGCGCGAGCGCGCAGCGGCGCGCTGCTGCTGCTGCTGCCGCTGCCGCTGCGGCGACGCCGACGCGGCACCGCGCTGCTCGCTGCTGCTGCTGCGCGCGCGGCGACGGCCCTCGCGTCCAGGCGACGCGTCAGGCCCGCCCGTCGCCACCAGCACGTCCGTAAAGCTCTCACGCTCTGCCGCCGCCGCTGCCGCTGCCGCGTGCCCTGCTGCTGCGGACCGCTGCGGTTCCGCCATGCCCGCCTCGTCGAGGCTCTCGTACAGCGAGTACAGGGCTGCCGCAGGGCTGGATGGTTGGGCTACAGGAATCCAGCTATCACCCAGCGAAAAAGGCGGAGAATGCGCCCCCGCGGATGAGATGGATGGCACGCCGCTGCCGCCGCCGCCGTCACCGCTGCCGACGGACGCGGCGTCGCTGGGAATGGCAGCAGCACCGGGCGCAGCAGCGGCAGCGGCGGACAGTTCACGAGCCTGTTCCAGCGCTGCCACGAGGTCCGACGCCTGCTGCTCGGTCCACGCGTGCGCCGCCGCCGTCAGCAGCTGCGCAACGCCCGCCAGCTGCGCCGCCGCCGCCGCCGCCGTCGCCGCTGCGCCCGCATCTCCGTGGCCGTGGGCAGCGGCAGGTGGTGATGCGAGCTGCACTTGCGCACGATAGAGCGCCACCACCGCCGCCTCACAGCTCAGCCGCAGGCTCGCTATGGCCGCCGCCAGCTCCTGTGGCGGCGGCGGCGCTGCGCCCGCTGCGCCGCCGCCGAGCGCGGCGTGGAGGCGCTCCGCCGCGCTGCGCAGGCAGCCGCCGACGCTGGCGACAGCAGCGCGCAGTGAGGATACGTTGGTTTCAGATGCAGCGAGTGCGCGTGCGACTGCCAGGACGAACTGGTGCAGCTCCTCCGTGAGTGCCGCCTCCGCGTCAGCGATCTCTGCCAGCAGCAGCACGCCACCGGGTGACTGCTGCGGCGGCAGCGCTGCCGCTGCGGCCGGCGCCGGTGCAGGACCGGCACGCGCAGCAGAAGTGGTCGCGGCGATGACGTCAGAGGTGCAGCGCGCGACGTGAGCGCGCAGCAGCTGCAGCGCCTCCGCGGCGCACGCGCGCAGCGACGGCAGCTGCAGCGCGGCGCGGCGGTTGCGAGCGGCGGCCTCCATGCGCGCCACCGGCGGCATCGGCAGCGCCAGCCGCAGGCCCATGGCCGCCGCCTGCGCGCACTTCATCATGCGCGCGGCTGCGGCCACTGCAGCGAGCAGCGATTCTATGTCTCCCGCCAGGCGCTCCAGGGCCGCCACCAGCTGCTTGACGTCCGCTCGTGCGCGCTCCAGCAGGCGGCGGCGCGCTGCGATGGTTGCGGCGGCTTCCGCGGTGAAAGCCAGGCTCAGCAGTGACCACAGGAGGCTGCGGGGGCCCGTGCCTCGCAGCAGTAGCGCGCCAGATACGCCTGCTGCAACGACCATGCCTTTCTGGGCTATATGCCGATCAGCAGTTTTGGCTGTCATCTCCTCTTTGGCCTCCAGGAGGGCAATGCCCCACTCGTACCAGTGGTGGGAGTTGTCGTCAGGCAGCGCAGAGAACGAGGCATGAAGGGCGCGAGCCAGCGCTTCTCCGTACTCCTCTGTGGCAGCTCGATACGCCCGCTGTCGTGCCTCAGCTGAGTCGGAGTGCAAGTCCAAGAAGCTCATGACTGTGTTGAGGAGGGAAGAAGAGCTCGCTGGCAGAGAATAGCTGCTTGGATGCGATTTGCATGCGCAAGCGGCATCGACGGCCTCATTGGAAACAGCTTTGCCTTGCGGCGAGGGCTGGTGCTGCTGGTGCTGTTGGTGTTGGTCTCGCTGCTCCTGCTGTTCAGGACCAGAGTTTCCGCTGTCGTTGTCGGTCAAGTGCATCAGATGCCGATCGAGCTGCAGGTGATGACTGCGCAGCGGCGACGAGTACATGAAGAGCTCCTCTGTTGACTCTGCTCAATTAATCGCAAAAAGCGGAAGCAGACAGAACAGCCTAAATAAGAGAGCGCAAGTCGCAGACCGAACAGCCTAAATAAGTGCGCGTCGTGCTACCTAAGGCAGACATGGAACCCTTGAGTCTCCTCTCCCAGTGTGAACAATTTTGCACACAAGCGCGCAGGGGCCCAGCGATCCAGGCAATCAACAACACCACTGACACAAAAAGCACACCAGGCATGAGGCACGCACGTACAGCCACATCTCAACCGCCGATCATAACGCACATGCAGTCAAGGCGATGCGTCAAAATCAAGACATCAAAAATTGATGCTCAATCACGAGCAGAGGCAAGCGCCACAAATATCATGCTGCGAGTCGAGAGGAAGCGTGGGCGTCTATAATGTCATTTCATGCGACCGTCGCTGCGCGGCAGCGCGGCAAGTGCCGGCGGGGCGGGGCGACAAGCGGCGCGCGCCGCCCGCGAACGGCACCTATATCATATGTACGCTGACTGAGTATCGATGTAAAAGCAGCAGACGGCTGCTGCGACTGCTAGACGGAAAGCACTGTACACGCTCCAATGCGGATACCTACCCCTGGTGTGTGTGTGGGTGTGAGCACTGTTGCTTGCTGACAGGACAGTCTGTCAGCTGTGCTAAGGAGTGCGGCTCGCAGAGCCACTAAATCCAAATGCTGGCGCGCGAGTCATCAGCTGCTCAGCTGGCCATCGCCAGCGTCGGCTTCCATGGCGTGCTCTATGGCGTTGCGCAGGCCGCGGCGGCTGATGATGTTCAGCGCCTGTGCAGCAACAACACGTGCATTAACAAGGGCAAGGATTAGGGCTAGGCCAAGCAGGTACTCAAGGCAGGTAGGTACGTTTTAATAGTGTATGATAGAGCAGGTGTTCCGGAAGCAGCAGTGCTCAACAGCAATACAGCACTTCCGCATGAACGCCATCAAGTGTGACACATGAGTTCAAAGAGTGACGTATGAGGTTTCACACAAGGGGGTCACTGCCACTGATGGCGCGTCTCAGTAGCTGCTGGCGGTGGGAGTTGATGCCAATAAAGGGACCAGCAGAAGTGCTCAACAAGTGTTGGCACATCTCAGTAGCTGTTGGCGGTGGGAGAATTCATGTTGACAAAACCACTTGCAGAAGTGCTGAACGAGTGCCTGCTGCTCCGGTCCATGGCCAGCTGGTTCGAGTCATCGATACTCGCACGGCAGAAAAGAGGGCCGTGCTATGCTCAGTCCCATTTAATTCGACGTTCAAAAAGGTGGCCTAAGCAAGAATGACTCTAATGCTTCTGGAAAGCCTACCACCGGAGCAGTGTTCAGCAAGTACCTGTTGCTCCGTGACCTGGTCAAAGGCCAGCTCATCAAAGCCACCAGCGAGAACAACACTAATAAGACTCGCAGCAGGCTCAGCAAGTCGTCGCCCATCATCAGCAAGAACAACACTAATAAGAGCACCCGCAGCAGCGCTCAGCAAGTACCTGCTTGTCTGTGATCTGATCCATGGCGGGCTCATCGAAGTCGTCGCCCATCAGCGAGAACAACACTAATAAGAGCACCCGCAGCAGCGCTCAGCAAGTACCTGCTGCTCGGTGACCTGGTCCATGGCGAGCTCGTCAAAGTCGTCGCCCATCATCTTGGTGTACCACGCATCGAGCTTGTCGAGCAGCTCGCCGCGGTGGTCGTTGCTCCGCATGCGCAGCCAGATGTAGCGCGGCGACTCGCGGCTCTGAAACAAAATGTCCTGACTGCGCATTGTGACATGGGGGGGGGGGGGGGGGGGGGTATTGTGAAAGGGGAGGGAGCGCTTGTGCCTGTGCTGTGCAGTCGGGCTTTGTGGGCAACGATGATGACAATGACAGTACAGGTGCTGCAAGAGTATGTGGCGTATCTCTTTGAATGTCATGAATTCCACTCCTGCTCGTCTTGCTTTTGCCGACCGCACAACTTCGACATGCTGAATCACGAACTACCTGCTGTTCACACATAAACATCAACGTTGCCCCTGGTAGCCAACTGGCAAGATGGCACAGCCTCATGACAAGGGGGCCCAGCTGTACATCGACGCACAGCAACAGCTCATTCGCGCTCCGACGCCAGTGGATGCGCATAGAGCGCTTGCCTCTACGCTGCTCCTACCTATGTCCATGTGAAGCATACACAGTGTATACTTTGTGAAGTATCATAATGATCCGCTATCAGGCCATCCAATTGGAAAGTTGCAGTCGAACGCGGCAGGAAGGAAGCTCAAAAGTTGCAGCAAGTTGAAGTTGAATATAGGGGAATTTAACTTGCCTTCGTTGGGCCACCTCGGTGCCATCCTCGCGCATGTACGACACGTACGGCAACAGCACATCGCCTATCTCGGGGGGCTCGAGCCTCATCACGACGTGCAGCCGCGATATTCTGCGCAGCAGCAGGGCACGAGCACCGCCAGAGCAGATGAAACAAATTGAAATGCCGTGCATCAGAATCGAGATGGTGCCCCCAGCACGCAGCACACTCTATGCCGGCGTACTGCATACCGCAGAAGCAGTTCCGTTCTATGAGATAGCCACAATTACACAGCTGGAGCACCTGCAGCTTGGCGGCGGCATTTTCAGCACAGTGCCAGTCATCGTGAAGCAGTCCTGTCACCATGGCAGCCGGCAACCGCAGCCTTGCACCATCAACTTCAACTCCATTTGCGCACCGAAAAAGCAACTGCGCACCTGTCATGAGGCCCATCCTGAGGCCAGATCAGGTCCATCTCGCCCCCCCCCCGCCCCGGCGACGACAGCGGCGGACCCCCCTTCCCCCCCGCCCCCGCCGCCCCCTGCGCACTTCCACCCCCCGCCAGCTGCACCTCGAGCACGTACACAGCGAGGCGCGTGAGCACGATCGCGTGGCGCGTGCCGAGCTTCTTCAGCACCACCGGCATCGCCCAGTCGCACCACTCCAGCCCCTCCATGTACCACAGCGGCCACTCCTCCTCCGTATCGCCGCCGCCGTCCTCCGCCGCCGCCGCCGCCGCCGCCGCTGCGGCAGCGGCCCCCGCCCGCGGGCTCACGAACCCCGACACCAGCCCTAGCCCCCCGGCGCCGAACGCACTCCCTGCGTCGCCTGGACGTATGCTCTTTGAGCGCGTCGACAGCGGGTTAGTCGCGGCGCCGCTGCCGCCGCCGGTTGCGGACGGCAGCGACGCTTGCAGCGAGGCCTGCAGCGGGTTCAGCGGCGCGCGCTGCGCTGCCGCCGCGGCGTGCGCTTCTGCTGCCGCCGCGGGCCCCGCCAGCAGCATGCGCGCCATGTCCGTGTTGCTCATGAAGCCGTTTGGGCGGCAGTGGACGGGGAGGGGGGAGCGCGCGGCGCCCGCGGCGGCGCGCGGCAGCGCCTCATCTGAGCAGCAGTGACGCGGGGGTAGGTATGATTGGGGGGGGGCAGTGAGGTGAGGGATAGGGCGCGCAGACTACGATGGCGTGAGCAAACTTGATCAGTGCTGCTGCTGCTGCTGTTGCATCATGAGGCGCGGGGACGCAGCGCGACGCGTTGGACGCGCGCGGAAGGACGTGGAATACAAATCTGAACGCTAACGCCAACCCTACGCATGTACAGTACACGGGGCGAGCTCACTGTTAAGTTCGACTATCAGTATGCCTGGTGTGAGCGGAGCGTACCAGGGTATTTACACAGGCTACGCCATAGCTGCACCGACAGCACAGCTCTCTGGCCAGCTGCACCAGCATTGGAAGTTGCGCGTGCGACCATGAGCGTCTTACTCCAAAGCTGCCTTCCTTCGCCTGTGCCATGTGTATGTACATCGTGACATGCGAAGAGCGCAGGGTTTCGAAGCAGTCGCAATACTGATTCAACGGCCATCCTCCTCGCATTGCCTTAATGTGCTGCTTCCTGGCAATCTGCATTTTGCATGCAGTGGCGCCCAGGGTGAGCATTGACCTTGCCGAACCCTCACTTTGCACTGAACATGTGCTTTGCAGAACGTGCGTTTGCAGCAGCGGTGCCATGGTCAGCACGAGCACGGTTGAAGGCATCATGGACAAGACACGAGCTGCCTGCGTACGAGGCTGGTGCCTCTGCAGCACAGAGAGGCGTGTCATGCACACTTCAACTTGAAGTTCATACTTCAAGCATGGCGCGCAACGGGGCGGCCAGTTGATGCTGCAGTGCACCAGTCTGAGAATTACATCCAGGATCCCACCCTGTAGCCCCCTTGTATCACATTACACAGATGGTGCAGGAGCTGCAAGCTCTGACTCGCTTCTTGCTATCCGTGCTCCAGTGATACATGACATGTGGATTGGTGGACCACGCAGCCAGGACACCCCGTTTGGCCTCTGCCCGCAGCAGCCGCCACCGCAACGTACCTACCCAATGAACTACCTGCAGGTCTACGTACACGTTGACAACAACAGTTGTGTGCAGCCGCAACCTCCACCAGGCCACGTACCAATGGTCGCCTGCAGCTGCTTCTCCCTCAGGTGCCGGCTGCGCAGCTCCGCCAGCTCCGCAGTATCGACCATCTCCGACAGACCCCCCTCCAACCCCCCCCCCTCCCCCCCCTCCCGTACAGCCCCTCATCGGCCGAGCCGCCGCCACCGTCGCTGCTGTCATCGCTGTAATCGCGCCCGAGCAAGGCATCATCCTCGCTGGCGTCGTCCGCCGCAGCGCCACTGCCGCCCGCAGCAGCGGCAGCAGCGCCGTCGCTCTCGCGCCGCAGCGGCGAGTACGCGTGCGCGGCAGGCGGCGGCGGCAGCGGCGCTTGTTTTGCCAGCGGCGTCACCGGTGGCGGCGGCGGCGCGCGCGCCGCGAGCGGCAGAGCGGGCGGCGGCGGCGTGTCGCGGAGCGGGGGCTGCTGCGGCGGCGGCGTTGAGGTTTCTGCGGCAGCGTCCTTGGGTGGCGCTGGTGGCGTCGCAGCGAGCTTGCCTGCGCGCGGGGGCAGCGGTTGCGCATGGCAGTTACGAGGGTGCGAGGCAGGCGCTGCGACGAGCGGTGTGTTGCTGAGAGCTGTTGCGGAGGTCGCTTTCCGAGATAATTGTGGTAAAATGGTATGGTACCGCCTGTTGCAGGTCGCTGGAGCCAGCAAAGCAGCAAGTACGCAGTCTTCGCACTGGCAGCACCACTGTGCACCACCAGCTCGCTTCGCAATAGACTTTTGAATATAGTGTTCGTCAGCATCGCCGCGTGTTACTGCCATGGTGATATACATGCCTGCATGCTTCCACCGCACAAGACATAGGGCTCACTCCTGGCACCTCAAAGCCAGCATGCGCTTTTGCTCACTGTCAACTTCAACCCTCTGCCGTATTGCTCAGCACGACGCACAGCACACATGAATGAGCACTGCAGCCAGCACTCACTGCTGCTGCGCCGCGGCGGCGGCGCCCGTGCCGCCGCCGGCCGCTGCGGCGGCGGCGCCAGCAGCCCGCCCTCCAGCTTCCGCGGCGACGCCTGCGCAAGCTGCAGCGCCGCCGCCGCCACCGCCGCCACCGACAAGTGCACGCCGACCGCCGCCTCGCCGCCACCGCCACCGTCGCCATTCCTGCTGCGTGCGCTGTCGCGGCGGCTGCCGCCCACATCAAGCGCGGGCCCGAGGCTCTCGCGCTTGGAGTGCCGCCCGCCGCCGCCGCCGCCGCCGCGGCTGCCGCCGGCCATCGGCAGCAGGTGCGCAGCGACGGAGCTGCTGCTGTAGGCGCGCGCGCGCGGCGGCGGCGCCGGCGCGTCGCTGGCGGTGCTGTACGAGCGCAGCGCGCGGTCGAGCTGCGGCGCGGCAACGCTCAGCTGCCTGACGATGCCGCCGTGGCGCAGCGCCGCGTGCGCGGGGCTGGGCGCGGCGGTGGTGGTGGTCGCGCGGAAGTGGCGTGGCGCGGCCTGGTGTTTTGTGAGATTGGGTGCAGAGTTGAAGTGTGCGGAAGTTGGGGTGAGGGACAGGATGCTGACACTAAGTGCTGGATTTGGCCTTTTGTGTCGCATTTGGATTCTTGCTGCGGGTAGGCACATGCCGCGGAGAATGCGGCTGTCGCAGCGTGTGCTGGCAGGTGTGTGCCATGAGACAGCAGACCCACGGAGGCAGTCGGCGGCACTTTGACTCTTACCCTCACCTTGATTCTAAGCGTGGCCGCAATATTGCGTGTCTGGCCACGTTGAGAAGCGCAGTTGCACAGAAGCGTGGCAACACAACGCGCGGTACATCTGCACGAGACTGTCAGACTATAGTACTTTGTATTTCAAGTTCAAGTTCTACTTTTGTTGCAAGGAGATGTTGGCGTATGCACTCTCAATGCGCCTTAGCAGCGCACGGCCGTGAAGATCAGAAGCTGCGCTGCACAACTTTAAGCCCGGCGCAGCAGCGCAACACCGCCTTCTGGCCTGCCAAACTTCAATGCAGAGGCGCGCCCGACAGCACGCTCGGACTTCAACTCTCCTACAAGTATTAATACCCATACGTACGGTATCATGGCTCATTGCATATAGACCCTCTCAGCGCTCATGGACGCGGCGGGCGTCTCCATCAGCTAACTCTGTTACACGTATCGTCAACACCCATACATACGGTATCAGAGCTCATTCACAGCCCATGCCATAAATACCTTCTCATGGATGCAGTGGGCGTCTCCGGCAGCGACGGCGCGCTCAGGGTGCGTACATACAGTTCATCATAGGTCATACATGGTATTGCATGGAAACGAATCAAAAGATCGTAGAGCTCTAACTCATACATACCTTCTCAGCACTCATGGACGCGGTGGGCGTCTCCTGCAGCAAACTCTGCTACATGTTTCAACACCCATACATACGGTATCATAGCTCAGTTCATACATACCTTCTCGGCGCTCATGGACGCAGTGGGCGTCTCCGGCAGCGACGGCGCGCTCGGGGTGACGTCGGCAAAGCTCAGCACCAGCGGTCGTCCCGGCTGCAGCGCACGAGAGCGTGAGGTAGATACTCAGCAAGGCTCAAGGCGACCAGGGTGGTTAATTTAACTTAATTACGGCACATCGAGGTAGTTACTTACGCGTAATTACGTCGTTTACTTACGCGTAATTACGTCCGTCACTCGGTAAGACTGACTTACGGCATTTACGGCTACAGCCAACTTCAACCGATTGTAGTTGAAGTCCAACTTCAACACCTGCCAACTTCAAGTTTGAAACTTCAACTTGTGTTTTTACCGTGGTGTTCCTCGCTACAGCGGCCCTCGCTGCACTAGAGTGTCTGCAGATAGCAATAAATCAGTATCTGACATGCGTACACCGTGACTGTAGCTGCTGTTGGCGTGGAGAAGTGGTGGGGACGAAGTTCTGTGCAAGCACTCTCTCGCGAGGTGGGCTGTGCACCTCGCTGAGGTAGCCTGCAGGTATGCTTCATATGTACTTGCAGAAAGCATTCAATATGCTTTCAAGATCTGCAATGATGATGCTCTTTCTACAGAGGTTGCACAGAGCTCCTGCGTGACCAAGCGCGAACGCATCTGCTCGGACGTTGCACAGTTACTATGCACAATTACAGCAACTGCTAAGCGCATTCAGTTGTATACAAAGGCATTGTGGATGCAGGGTCACTTTTCCTGCATCTTATAGTAATGCTTTCACCAGAGCATCAACACAATACGTGGTGTTGAAGTGCGAAGCTCAACTTGAAGTCTGCCGTCGTTGCCGTACTTTATGAATTTGCAGTGACTTACTTACTTACTTACTCTGACGTAATTTGGCGTCATTACGTCATCAACAACCCTGAAGGCGACAGCGCAGCTATTGGTAGAGTGCTTGAGCACTGCGCGAGGAGGTGTGAGCACTGGCGGAGTTGAGCGTCGGTGGTGCTGCGGTCAGCTGCACAGTCCCTGTGGAGCTGCCGAGCGTTGTTGGTGCCAGTAGCACTTGTCAATGCTTGCACCCCGGCATAAGCGAGCCCAGGCGCGGCGCAAGTGTCAGTTGTTGAGCGAAGCACTGGGCGGGGATGTGGGGAGGTGTTCGACAGCATTCGCAGCAACACCACAGCGCAACACATTGTGCCATGCAAACACAGAATTCTCCCCATGAATGCACGCGCATATGCTTGCACTGTGCGACACAATGTTCAGAGCCTATGATCGCTGACGCCAGCTTGGCTTCGAGCCAGAACACGAGCCAGGCACTCGTCAACAACTGCACACGAAAGCACTTCGTGAATTATTGTCGGGCAAAAGCGAAACCGCCATCTCTCACCTGTGGCCCCCATTTCAGCAGCATGAGGCAGTTCTGGAAGTCCAGGTCCACCACAGAGTTCTCGTTGATGTGCGTCACCTGCATGCCCAACTTCAACTTCCCCTGCGACGGCGCCGCAGCCAACAGCAAACATTGGTTTAGAGACTTTGCCATCATGCTTGCTTGTGCATGGTAGATATCATGATCACGCAACAAGAGGGCCTTGGGCTTGTTACGAGAAGAAGAGTGGTGAATCATCAGGGCAAGGGTTAGGGTTAGGTTCAACCCTCAGCTAAGACTATTAGTGGGACAAGGCGAGGTGCATTCAAATCACCCTAGTTCCAGTGGGCCTGCAGCTTTGACGCTCTTGAAGGTCTGCTATTGCGGATGCACATGGCGCTCAATGGAGAGTTGGCGAATGCTACCGCACATTACCACTCAGGCGCAACTCGCGCTGTGGGTGCACATACTTCAGCACCCATACATACCGCAACATGTGTCGCGCAGCATGCACAGGGCCCTGAGTTCTACCAACACCGCGGTCAAAGAGGTAGCTTACTCGACTGTCTCTTTGCCACGCGGGTGACATTATGCTGAAAAGCGTGCACACAGCAAGTCTTTTGGCTCCTGTGGATATGGTCACCACATCATGGTGGCACTGTTTGACTCGTGGCTAAATGCTGCAGCAGCGGCGACCACGATTATCGGTGGAAGGCACTGGCGGCTGACCACACCTTATCACCTAGAGCTCTACGATCTTTTGAATGTTTCCATAGCCACATCACTACTTAGGCGCAGCTCGCGCTGTGGGTGCACCTACTTCAGAACAAATACATAGTGCGACTTGCACCACACAGCGCAAACGGCGCCCCTGAGTTCTGTCGAAACCGTCGTCAAAGAGGCAGCTTGCTTGACTGTCCATTCGTCACGCCAGTGCCATTACCTGCTGCTGCAGCGCGGAGGGCTTGCCGTCCAGCTGCACAAAGTCCAGCAGCTTGGCGCCCGTCGCATTGTGCTCGTGCACAGGCACGAACGCCAGGTGATTTGTCGGGCTGCCGGTGTTGAAGACGACCGTGGTGACGCCGCCATCGTCCGCCACCACTAGTCCGTCATCTGCTGAGGCAGCGGTGAGCCCACGTGTAGTGGGAAGTGTGTTTAGCAAGTATTGCCAGAAGCAATCACCCTTTTCCGTGTGCGCGACACGTTAAGATTGACCAAGGCGCAATGTGACGGTATCAGTGTAACGGGAAGCGCATTTAGCAGGCCAGATATTACCAGATCAAATCAATCACCCATGTCTGTGCACGCCACATTAAGGTTGACCGCCGTCATCCAGTCCCACGTGTGCTGAGGCAGGTGAGCCCGCGTGTAACAGCGTAGTTAGCATGTCAGGTATTGAACAAAGCATTCAATTACCGTTGTCCGCGCGCGCGACACGTTGAGATTGACCGAGGCGCAACGTAACTGCATCAGCAGAGTTGGCGCCTACTCCCAGCAAGCGCTCTGATGGCCTCTGATTGGTGCCCGAACCGAATCAACTTGCAGATACCGAGTGCATGCGCAATCACCAATCAAGCAAGCCTTGAGCAAAACGCTGCTTCAAACATTCCTGGTTGCCCACCTTTCAATCGCTGTGCCAACCTGGCCTCGATGCGCTCTAGCAGCTTGGCTGTCGGGCTGTCCGCTCCCCCATGCAAGCCCCTGCTGCTGCTGCTGGGGGTGGAAAGCCTGCCTTTGCCATCCCTGCTCTTGCCAAGCAGGCTGACCTCCGCGTTATCGTGAGGCGGCGACGCTGCTAGCCAGTCCGCGAGTGCAGATGATTTTCTGCCCCATTTGTAGCTGAACCTACTCCTCCGTTTGCCCTCCGTCGAAGGCGTCGTGGGAGTGGCTCTTGCGAAGGACATGTTGAACGCTCTCAGTGCATCAGGGGCGGCTCACACCACTGTCGCAGCCGCTGGCGTAAACACGTGCCGCTGTGTCGTCCTCCACACACACACACTGAGGATCACGTGCCGCTGTTGTCGTCCTCCACACAGACACAGTGAGGATTCGCGCTTTCGAAAATTTCACCAACTTCAAGCACAGCCAGTTCAACTTGGTGAGGCCCACAGTGGCGTGCGCACGAAAGCGCCTGAGATGCAAACTGTAGATCTGCAGTAGCGCATGCGTGACTTAGTGTAACCCGCCGAGGTCAATACAGCGCACCTGCGCATTTGAACTGCCAAGTACCGTAAGTCCTGAGATTTGAAACACATGATCGCGTCAACAAACACGAATCCATCTCTGCTGCTGCTGTGGGGCAGCAACAAGGATGGTCAGCTTGGTCTGACAACAGCTGCACCTGGCGAATCAGACGGCAATGCGGCGGAAGTGGGAGATGCCAGCCTCTTTGTGCAGGTAGACGAGGATGGCTTACAAGATTGCCCTCCCCAGAGCTGCAACCTGCCAACGCCCTGCGACGCTCTGTCATCGCATGTCATCACGGGCGTGAGCTGCGGCTCGCGGCATACTCTAGCATACAGTGCGAGCGGCGCTGTCTTCAGGTGCGTCTCAATGCACAAACGTTGAATGTACTTGCAGTGGAGGCCATAGTGAGATCAACCAAAGTAGGTGGAACGAATGCTAAATGGTATCTGCCGTCTCAGTGGTGTACACTGCGAGCAGGTGACAGCTGCCATCATTGCCACCAGACACGTGCTACTGTACTCCTGCAGTTGTCAACACTTGCGTTGCTCGAATGATGTGCCAGCAGAGCGCAGCATCACACCCAGTGCCAGGCAGCCAGGGCAATGGACATGAAGGCAAATCACCGCTCTGTCAACCCCAATTCAGCCCGCTCTTGTGCACTGTCACTGCGCAAGTTCAACCAGCCACAGCAGTAAAACCACGCCTGCTGCATGTCAATGGACATGTAGGCAAATCATCGCGCTGTCAACCCCCGTTCAGCCTGCTCTGCAGCACTCGAATTCAACCAGCCACAGCAGCATACCAATGCCTGCTGCATGTCAATGGCATGATAATGCCTGCTGCATCGCAATGGATATGTAGGCAAATATTTGCTCTGTCATCTCCCATTCAGCCCGCTCTCATGCACTGTCATTGCGCCAGTTTCACCAGCCTCAGCAGCATAACAATGCCTGCTGCACGTGCACGGACAAGTAGGCAAATCATCGCTCTGTCAACCCCGTTCAGCCCTCTCCCGTGCACTGCCATTGCGCGAGTTCCACCAGCCACAGCAACATAGCAATGCCTGCTGCATGTCAATGGCATGACAAGCATGTCAATGGCATGACAATTCATTGCTCTGTCATCTCCTGTTCAGCCCGCTCTCAAGCACTGTCATTGCGCGAGTTCAACCAGCCACAGCAGCATAACAACTCCTCTACATATCACTGTGATCTCTTGGGCCACAGCTGGGGCTGGGGAGCTTGCGGACAGCTAGGACATGGCGATCTGAGCAGCCAGCCACGGCCCAAACAGATAGAAGCGCTGAGAGACAGGAAGGTGGTGGCCATCTCTGCGGGCGGCATGCACAGTGCCGCCGTCGTGGACGGGGGGGAGCTGTACACGTGGGGGAACAGCTCATACGGTATGTACGGCCGATTTGCTGCTCGTGCTCTGTAGTGCACAAAATGCTGCTTGTCATGCGGCCTGACTGCAGCAACGCATGGTGGGTGGCCTCAACAAACAGTAGTTTTGAATTCAAAATGATTCCACTCCCTGCCAGAACTTGCAGAGAAGCATCCAAGAGCAACTTGGTTTGAACCCGTGCTTCCAAGAAGAACCTGCCAAAGATCCTGATCCCTTCCTACCTACCAGGAATGTCCCTTATTTCCTACAGAATGTCATTCTTCACAGGGTGATATTCAAATGTCTGCCATCCGCAGGCCAGCTGCCCGTGCTCTGCAACGCAGAAAATACTGCTTGCCATGCGGCCTGACTGTAACAACGCATGGTGGCTGGTATCAACAAGCGGTGCTGTGAATGCAGATTCAACAAGCGGTACTGTGAATGCAGATGATGCTTGCAGGCTAAGTAATGTCATTCTTCACAAACTGGTTTTCAAATGTCTGCGATGTGCAGGCCAGCTCGGCCGGGGGGCACTGGTGATGGCGGCGGGCATCATCGCCGAGCCAGCGAGGGTGACCGTGGGGCCTCCGGTGAGTGCTGTGATGAGCAATGCGGACTGTGGAGCATTGTGATGCCATTGGGAAGCTATGGAGTTTTGAGCTGCTGATGCTTGTTCACCTTGTGAGTGAAGCCTGCTAATGACAAGAGGATGGGGCCAAGTATTTCCAAGTACTTGAACATGTGGCTCTGTTTGGCCAGCACGCGTCTGACATAGCTAGTAAATCCAATCATCTACTCTACGTATGTGGGCTTTTTGTTGTGCCAACTGAGATGTGCTTAACTGCAACGGGCATCACCTCTCCACACACGTGATTGACATCACAACAATGTGGCCACTTCGATGGCGCTCAGTTTCAGGGTACAGATATAAGGTGGTCAGCCTGGAGGGTGGCGTAGAGGCAGTGGTCAGCCCAGCAGCCCTCTGCAATCCGGAATCTACCTACCTGCACGCAGCCTTCTGCAATCCCAAATTCACCTGCTTTGAAGTGTTCTGTAACCATCGTGTGCCGGGTGACCATATTCTGTCTTCGTATGACCATCGTGCAGATCACGGAGGTGATCCCAGAGGGCGGCATAGAGGCACAGGTCTGCCGAACAGCCTTCTGCATTCCTGAATCCACTTATTAGACATTTCACACCATCAACAATGTGACCGGTCCAGTGGCGCTTACTTCACTTCTGTGCAGATCACGGAGGTGGTCGGTCCAGAGGGCGGCGTAGAGGCAGAGGTCAGCCGCGTCGCCGCCGCGCATCGGCGGCGCTGCAGCCGCCACAGGGACTCGCTGAGGGAGCAGGAGGCCGCAGAGGCAAGTCACCTGCCGCGTAACTTCAAGTGTTGTGTTGAGCAATGACATGGGGTTGGAAACGCATAGGCATCGCAGGCGCTGCAGCCGCCACAGGCACTCGCTGAGGGAGCAGGAGGCCGCAGAGGCAAGTCACCTGCTGCATAACTTCAAGTGTTGTGTTGGGCAATGACATGGGATTGGAAGTGCATAGGTGTGTTGATATTGCATGGTATCCTGTGCAGGCATGGATTGAACGAGGCACCCGCCCTTTCTGTTGTGGAGACGCCCTTGGAGACATTGAAAGCTCAGGGTTGGGAATATGGTTTGGGCTAGGTTACAGGTGAGATGCACTTGTGATCACCTGCTCCGCTGCACAACTGACACACCTGTTGGAAAACACCTTGTGTGGAGGCTTCAGGCCCAGCAGTTTCATATAATGTTTCAGGCGTATTTCACAAGCCTTCACAAGATGTGCGTTACATGGCGGTTACTTCTGCAAACAGTTACAATTCTACCGTGTGTGTGTAGTTTATTCACTATCGTTTGGCCCAGCACACCCGTGGTGTGGCGATGCCCCTCAGCCTCTTCTGCTGCCCTTGCTAGTGCCCAAGACAGCATTTCCAACCACCCAATTGCATCTGGTATGCGGCATTGACCGGCATGCCCCAATGCATACGGTATGCGGCATTGACCGGCATACCTATGACGATGCCTGCCTCATCCACAGGCAGCGGCTGCCATTGCGCGCGGGGAGTTTGGCGGGGAGGTGGGACCGCCGCTGCTGGTGAAGGCCGTGAGCTGCGGTGGCATGCACACCGCCGCAATAACGCCGGAAGGCAAGTGACGTTCCTCAACCTCATTCTTCAAGTTGAGGATTGAAGTACATACATGGGTGGGACCGCCGCTGCTGGTCAAGGCCGTGAGCTGCGAAGGCATGCACACCGGCGCGATAACGCCAGAAGGCAAGTGACTCACCTCAATATCTTCTTGAAGGTCAGGATTGAAGTACATCTTGAGACATCTCGCGCGCACTGTTATCATTCATGCCTGTGCAGCGTACTAGCATGAGCTGCCACAATACCAGAAGCGGGGATGCATGATCACAGGCAACTTCAAGTTTGCCGCGTATGTGATGGTTTCGCGTGTGACGAGCGCTGAGAATCACCACTGCCACTGGTGTAGCAGCAACTGGTACATGCGCAAACTGCTGCATGCACACGTGCCTTCAGGCATGCACACGTGCTTTCAGGATCTCAACACTCTGCAAAGTCCCGATGTGTCACCTACTTCAACATCTGCACTCCTGATAGCAAATGTGTGCTTGTTGCGGCTCGTGTGTGCGCTTGCCACCGCCTCGCAGCTGTTGTTCATCAATGCTCAGACGTGGTGTGGGCTGCAGGTTGTGTCACGGTTGCCCAGATTGTACAACGGGTGCGCAGTCACTACACACAACGGCACCCTTTTCGCAGCTCCGTAACTGTCATCGTGCAACTGTCAGCAGGGGGCGTCTACTGCTGGGGGCGCGCTGATTCGGGGCAGCTGGGTATTGGGTATGCATGGGTACACGAGACGGACGAGAGCATGATGGGTATGGAATGGCCTCAATTCGTTTCAGGTACGAATGCTTTGCATATTCGTTTATACCCGTATGCTTGTATATACATTGTGCCGCCCGCAGCAAGCTGACCGCAGCGCGTCCGTCAACTGACTGAGCGTTGCTGCATTGATGGCTGCCACAGCACTCAGCGGCAAGCGCGCCGTGGTCTGAGCGCTGCTGCAATGCCACACAGTGGACTGAGCGTTGCTGCACATCATAATCAACTGAACATTGACTGAGCGCTGCTGCGCTGATGGCTGCCACAGCGCTCAGCAGCAAGCGCCAAGTGCGCCGTGTGGTCTGAGCGTTGCTGCTCATCCCTTGACTGACCACTTCTGCGTACTGTAGATGGCTGCCAGCGCTGAGCGGCAAGTGTGCTGAGCGTTGCTGCGTGTTGAGCTGACCGTTGACCGAGCGTTGCTGTGTCGATGGCTGCCACAACGCTCAGCGGCATACGCGCCGTATGGTCTCAACTGACTGAGCGTTGCTGCATTGATGGCTGCCACAGCGCTCAGCGGCAAGCGCGGGTGTGAGCGTTGCTGCGCATCAACTGACTGAGCGTTGCTGCGCTGATGGCTGCCACAGCGCGCAGCGACAGACCGCACCATGTGGCCTGAGCATTGCTGCGTATTGAGCTGACTGTGGACTGAACATCGCTGCGTTGATCGTTGCCACAATGCTGAGCGGCGAAAAGCGCTTCGAGAGGGGTCTGAGCGTTGCTGCACATCAATTCACTGTTGACTGAGCGTTGCTGCGTTGTTTGCTGCCACAGCGCTCAGCGGCAAGCGCGCCGTGGACGTTGCGTGTGGCGGCTTCCACACCGTCGTCGTGATGGAGGCCGGCGAGGTGTACACGTGGGGCAAGGAGGTGAGGGCTCCTGTCTATACCTGCCCATATGCCCAGATACATATTTGCATACGAACACGTTCTTTTTACAAACTCATTTTTTAAACATGTTACATTTTTTACTTGCCCTTTATTGATGTGTACAAGTATGCGGTCGGCAGGATGCACGGAATTAATTCAGCCCAGCACAAATGTGAGCATAAAGCATTTGAAACACGGTCTTTTTTCATTATTATTACGTTATCATATTCATGCACCCTCCGACTGTCTATACCCGTGCAGTATCGAGGGCAGCTGTGCTGTAGTACGCACCATTGTTGCCGAGAGTTAAGGTCAGAAAGAGAGTGCAAATCATGCTCATTCATTCAGATGATCCATATTGTCATCAATTGGGTCGCCTTTCACGACCGGCTTTGTGCAGGAGCAGAGGCAGCTGCGCTGCAGCAAGCAAGGCCTGCTGACCGGCTGTTGGAATTGTTTTCATCACAATCATTCATACAAAACCAACACCACTCCCAAGGCCAACTCACCCTTTGGCTGTGTCTGTCTGTGCAGAATCACGAGCAGCTGGGCTGTTGCGATCACAAATTCAGCCCGTCGCAGAATTTCACAGTGAGAGTTCAAATGACGTCCACTCAGCTGATCACCCGCATTGCTGTTAATAATGATAGTTTCCATGGTCGTGCAGGACCACGGGCAGCTGGGCTGCAGCAAGCACGATGCTAGCCCAGCATACACGTCAGCCTGAGAGCTCAAATCACGCTCATTCACATCACGTGCATCGTCGTGCTCATGTCACTTGCATTCGTGCAGGGCCAGAGGCTGCAGCAAGCCCAGAGCACATGTCAGCCTTGCAATTCAGCGAAATCACCCGCAATGTACGATTCAGCAAATTAGCCGCAACGTTACATTCACGTCACCCATGGTCGTGCAGGATCACGGGCAGCTGGGCTGCAGCAAGCAAGGCCTGCTGACGGGGGGCCTCAGCGTGCCGCACCTAGTGACGCTGGGGCGGCCGCGCCTGCAGAGCGAGGGCGGCGCGGTGACAATATCATCAGAGAAGGCGTGCATGGTGGCGTGCGGCGGCTGGCATACTATTGTCATATCCAGGTGATATGCATCGAAGTACACATACTTCAATAAGTATCTAGGTATGCGTAGAAGTACACATACTTCAACGAGTATCTATTGTCATATCCAGGCCATATGCGTACATATACGTCGGAGTACATGTAACAGAGCGAGGGCGGCGCGGTGACAATATTATCTGAGAAGGCACGCATGGTGGCGTGCGGCGGCTGGCACACCATCGTCATATCCAGGTCATTAAGTGCACAGAAGTCTCTATTTCAAGAGTAAGCTTATGAACGAATAGTAGTCTGAAGTGTGCATTTGTATATATATATCCTTCGAAGTATAGTTATATGCATATGCCATGTGTATATGAGAAGGCGTGCATGCGGCGGCTGGCACACCATCGTCATGTCTAGGTCATATGTATAGAAAGCTTTGCCAAACTTCCTTCACAACTTCAAGAGTCTCGCCGACCATTCGTGTTGTTGGTTCACACCTTGATGGTGGCGAGCTATTTTCGGCAACACACGCGAATCGACGAGACAGAGCGACGAAGGCCCCCACCAACCCCATCTCCACCGCCTGTCGCCATCTCAACAGCTCTGCCGCGACGTTATCTACATGTATATACATCTGTAAGAAGCATTTGGGTAAATTTGATACGTCAGAGTACATGTACAGAGCGAGGGCAGTGCGGTGACCATATCCTCAGAGAAGGCGTGCATGGTGGCATGCGGCGGCTGGCACACCATTGTGATGTCCAGGTAATATGCTAGGAGCATACATAATTTAAATATACGAAGAACGAATCAAAGAGATCGTTGAGCTCTAGGTGACAAGGGATGGTTAGCCGCAAGTGCCTTCCACCAATAACCGTGGTCGCCGCTGCTGCAGTCATTGGCCACGAGTCAGATATATATATACAAACATAATTCAAATATATATCTTTGCAGTAGTAAAAATGGCGCCTGGCTTCGCTACGCTGCAGAGACGGCGTCCCCTGGGCGTGCGGCAGGGGCGAGTACGGCCGCCTCGGCATGGGCAACGAAGCCTCCAAGAGCACCCCGGAGGCGCTGCCGCTGTGGCAGCGGCAGCCCGGCCAGCCCGCCCCCGCGCGCGTCACGCACCTCGGGCTGGGCGGCTCGCACACGCTGCTGCTCACGGAAGGTGAGCTGCAAGCTGCTGCGCACGCGCGGCGGCGGAGGCGCGGGACGAGAGGGCGGTCGGGTGTGGATTGAAGTCAGTGTTGAAGTTGAGGGAACGTTCACGCGCGGGTGCCGCGCCGCTTGCGGCGGTGGCGCGGAAGTGAGGGGGCGGTTGAGTGCGGATTGAAGTTGATGTTGAAGCTGAGAGACCTGAGCGCGCGGATGCCGTGCCGTGCGTGGCTTGCGGCGATTGGAGGGGGCGGTCGAGTGGAGATTGAAGTTGATGTTGAAATTGAGAGACCGTGAGGCGCAGATGCTGTGCTGTGCGGGGGGGGGGGGGGAGGGGGAGGCGGAGGGTGCGCGTGTGTGAATCCTGGTAACCTATCGTAGACGCGGAGGGTACGTCACATATGTGTGCTCGCGTTTGGACTCGGGGCGCGCGTGACAACGGTGCACTTGCACTTTGGCACCGATGTCGCATGCGGCATGCGCGTACGAGCTTGCTCGCATCCGACACCTGGCGATGGCGTCGCACGCGGTCTATGCCGAGCGCTGCTGGCGTCACGGCAGAGGCAGCAGCGGCAGCAGCTTGGCTGGCCTGCAGCAACGAGCACCTTTTATCTCGGCTGAGGCGCTCAGACGCTGCCCATAGCGCAGAATGCGGTGCGGGCACGTACGCTGTCCAGTAGGTGGGATGCCAGCGGTGCTGATGTCACGGGACGGTTTGGAAGTGGCTGGAGACGGTAGGTGTCATTTGAGGCATCCTTGCGTTGTGATTGCGGCGGCAAGCTTGCACGTATTCTCAGGGGCAGATTTGGGCCGGTATGGAGTACGTGGGAGTGATTGTTCGCGAGACGCAGCTGTAAGCCTTGCGAGCGACTGACGTTCTGTCTGCCGTCTTTCGCTTAAGCACTCCATACGAGTATGTCAGAGATTCGGCACTCCATCTGTGGTGATGCTGTGCCTGTGCATACACTTCAACAAACGACATCGTCAATGTCCACAGTGTGTAATCTGAGCAATGCTTCGCTGTGTTCACGAGCACTGTACAGCGCTGCGACCTCAGCTGCGTGCGCCATCCACTGCTGCTGCCGCCTCGCAGACAACACCGTTTACAGCTTCGGCCGCGCAGAAGAGGGCCGCCTCGGTCTGAGCGCTGCTGACACCAAGCTGGCGGCCATGGTGCCCGCGCCCGTAACTGCCCTGGACGACTGGAAGAGCACGGGGTACAGGGTCACGCAGCTGAGCGCGGGGGGCAACCACTCCGCCGCGCTGCTCGCGCTGGCCGACGACACAACTTCAATTTTGCCACCGGCGACGTAAATGTACCCTTGTTGAAGTTCAGTGCAAGAGCTGGCACCACCTGGCCGACAACTAGAGGAGGCGTTTCCTCGGGCGTATGCGCAGCGAATGCTGCCGGTGTTCACAGTTGAAGCAGTCTTGGCCATGCCGCCGCCGCCGCCGCAGCATTAGCAGCAGCGCAGCGCTGCACGGCGCGTGCGCCGCAGCGAGGATGATGCCATCAGCACAGCACCTAAATACTTCAACAATCCACAAGTTTCGATTTATGCACGTGCATGTCATTCAGGCGCTCTGGTTGCTGCTTGCAAATAATATGGAGCTGTTCCCTCAGGCAGCGCTGGACCCATTCCTGCTCTACCCCAACATGCACACGGCTTGGGCTTCTTGATGACAGCGTTTGCCTGGACTGCTCGCAAAGCTCTGTCCGTGTAACTCAAATGCAAATAACAGCACCATTAACATGCAGCAAACCAAACCACATCAACGGTCCTGTGATCATATGCCCGTGTGCATGTGCCGTGTGCGAGGGGCAGAAGGCAACCCGACATCACTCCCACGAAAGCGCATGTGTATGTATTTCACTGAAACCAAAATGTTCACTCGCACACCAGAACCTCTCACTACAGTTCACACATGAATGGAAAGGAAAAGCGACCTACACTACCCAAAACTGCTTGTGCTGACAGCCGTGCGCACGAGCGCTGCAACACGCTGCGGAGATGGAACGTCACTCGGACGGCTGCATATGGCAGAAGCGGCAGCGCACGCCCTTCCATCCTCGAAATGATCATAACTGTAACTTCAACTTGAAGTAGCTGTCTGTGCTCCCAGCTGGTGCATCATCGCTGAAACGATCCTCGCGTCGCAGCTAGGCACCAGTCCGAACTCGCCACCTTTCGATGTGAAGCAAGCGAGCTCTGTGCCAATAGCACACAGCAGCACTCAGAACCACACAGCAGCGCTATCACACAGCAGCGCTTAGGCGCCGAGCGCTGCCACACAACAGCAGCAGCAGCGCTCAGCCTCAGACGCTGAGCTCCGTGTAGCGCAGCTGCTGCCGCCGCCGCATCCCTATGAGCACCGCGGCGATGGACGCGCACACGACCACGAACGCGAGCCCGAACAGCAGCATTGGCGACACTCCGCCGCCCCCCTTGGCGGCAAACTCGGAGGGGGGAAACGCGGGGTTGGGGGCACCGGGCTTGTAGCTGGGGTCGTTGGTGACACCAGCGGCAATGGCCACGGCATTGGCATCGCCCTCTGTTGTTGCGTCTGCGGGCGGCTCGGGGTTTGCCTGCGGCGGCAGGATGTACCCCTTGCTGTAGTCGTAGCTGTATGTCTGGGTGGCTGGGGGAGGGGGGGGGGGGGGGGGGGATGTGAAGCAGAATGAGGTGCTATGTCGCTGGCGTGATTGAGGGGCAAGCGCGGTGGTGAGTGTCGCGTAGCGATGGCAACGCACGCACTCAGGGGACATGTACGATCGTGCTGCTGGCATGAACAGGCCGAAGACTGGCAGAAACTGATGTTTGTTCGCACCTGCATTCGGTGTGCCACAGATCCTCGACGACCGAAGGAGTTGTTAGAAGCCAATTGAAAAACCCCTTGTGCATGGGATCGTGCAAAGACTTCAGCCACGCGCACTTTTTGAAGCATTGCGCAGTGCCGAAGCGCTGCGGAACACTCGCGTCCAACGAGACGTCCACTGACTCAAAATTGCAGGCATGCCAGAAGGCGTGAACGTTGTTTGGTTGGCCACCAAAGCAACTCCATGAATGGACCTGCTACTTGTGGCGATCATGCCAGCAGCACCATGTGTGTGCTCAAGCAAAAACAACTGTGGAGCAGGTGCTACGATTTCTTGTGGTGCGAGTGACAGAGCGAGGCGTAGTCGCAAAGCCTTGCCCTGACATCCATTCATGTGGAGTTACAAGTATCCTGTAGATGAGAACCGTGGCGGCTGAATGGATCTGCATCGCTTGTGAATATCGCGCGCGGGAACTGCAAATGCCACCACTGCGACTGACTGGATCTCTGTTGCTCATGACATCAAGCGCAGTAACTGCCAATGCGTATGGTCGCAAAGCCTTGCCCTGAACTCAATTCACGTGAAATCACAAGCGCGCTGCAGATGAAAATCATGGCCGCTGACTTGATCTCTATCGCTCATGAACATCACATTCAGCGACTGCCAATGCGCTGCGCAAGCGACTGAGGCGTGCTTGCCTGCATCGTCCAGCTGTCTGTGCTCCTCCGCCTCCGCAGCGTATCGGAAGAACTGGGCCGCTACATCGCCGTCGTCGAGCTCGCCTGCGCCGCTGTTGTGCACCTGCGGTGCGTTGCAAGCGCAGATGGGGCGAGCCATGTGGATTGATCGATGAGTTTCTCTATAATGTGTGTGGAATGACTTGAAGTAATAAATATCACAATGGGCAACGTTGTAGAGGGCAGTTTAGAATGCAGCCAGAGCAACAGCAACGCACTAGAAAGTAACTAAGAGACTGAAAGCTACTAGCACGAAGCAGGCGCGTTCCTGGAGCCAGATCCTGATTAGCACT
The DNA here is from genome assembly GCA_017506865.1 of Tribonema minus. Classification (NCBI taxonomy): domain Eukaryota; class Xanthophyceae; order Tribonematales; family Tribonemataceae; genus Tribonema; species Tribonema minus. The sequence goes on from JAFCMP010000446.1 coordinate 461,046, forward strand.
TAGATGACGCTGTCGGAATGCAGATCTTGCAAAACGCACACGCTGCACAACCCAAGTCAACGCACTTGCAGCAGCAAAGTGAGATGCGTAGCCGCAGAGTCGCATGTACATCATTTTGTCTGTGATAGCACAGTCAGAGCAGCGCGACACGCGCCTGTTAAATCCGCAATCTGTTCTCACCAATTCCCAGATATCAGCATCATGGAGTTCCAGATGCTGCATGAGCGATCCCCTGCTCCAGTTACGCAGTCCGCTGCTGCGATATCAGCGCTCACCAGAAGTTCGCCGAGCACAGCTATAGCTTCAGCTTTTTCTTGGCTTTGTAGTTCAAGTTTGAGGTTTGGAAATGTCACAGTGTGTTGTGTGTGATCGGAGCAGGAGAGAGCTCCGGAGACTACTGATGCAGCATGCAGACTGATGGCTTGCAAACTGGTGAGCACATGAGCTGAATGAGGGTGCGCATTGCACCGGCGCGCCTGACGCCTCAACTGGACTTTGCCTCGCAATGGTTTCGCCTGCGTAAGTAGGTAAACAACGAGCGGTGTGTAATTCAGCGATCTGCAGTCCAATTCTTAACACATAAGTCTGGTCAACTGGTGTGGTAGATGTGCTGGCGTGCCAGGGGGGCTCGTTCGAGGGAGGTGGAGTCCAGGCCCTCTTTCTCGAACTGCTTGGGGTGCCTGGCTAATAGCCACCTGTAGGCGGACCTCTCATAGTTGTATCTTTTGATGGGGCTTGAATGGGAGGAGCACATGCCGCTGCTGCCTGGTCGTAGCGTGGCGTAGCGGCCAACGCGGTCCTGCACTTTCGCTGCTGACTGTAGCTAGCAGATGGAGAGGCGTTCCTGCTGCAGCCTTGCTTCCTCTTGGCAGTGTAGCACTGGTGCCTCCACCGGCAGGGGGAAGTGTGTGCGCTGCAGTGTGCTTGTGTACCCGAGCAATCAATGGAGACCGCCGTACGCACTGCCTCCTAGCCACAAAACCTCTCTTCAGCTGGCACGTTCAACTTTCAACTTTGGGAGTGTATTTGCACTTGCGGAAAGTCCTTGAGCCACACACCTTGTTGACACGAAAAGCTCATCAAAAGGGAACGTTCATTTTTTTCAAGGAGGAATGTGTTCAGCGTGCGGCGTGCTTGCTCTATTGCTACCAACACTTCCTCATTGGCGGCGGCTGGTGCTCCCTGGAAACGAGGAACGCGTTGATAGAACCCTGGCGTTGTTGCGTGTGAGTGAAGTGACGCCCTCATTGTGGTTTGCGGTTGACAGATCTTGTCAGCTTTTGAAGAGAGCTTGCAGCCTGTGTCAACCCGCTATGTAGGCGACGGGACTTGCCAGCGGTGCTGCACTTGCACCTTGGTCACAAACAGCACCAGTGCGTGAGTGAGGCACAATCATTACATGATTGCCGGGTCATCAGACGTGAACACGCATAGCGCGCTGTGCAAGAAGACCACAATGCGCACGCAGTGTGACTCCCATTCCCGTGCAAGGGTGGTCCTTTGTTCAAGTGCCTGCAGGCAATTGCCTTAAGGCAGGTGACACTCCCACTTGTCACTGCCCAGCAACGCCCCAAGCATATGTGCGATGCTGCCACACAAGTTTGTAGCAACTCTGAACAAAGTGACCAGATAGTGGGTCTGTTTGGCGGCCTCTTGGTTGCGGCAGCTTTGCTTGGGATCCGCTGCAGTTTGCGCCGCACGCAACTGCGCCTGTGCCTTCAATTGAAGCAGGTGATGGCCACCGTGAGCGGCAGCTGACGCTTCACGTCATTGTCGCCGGTATCTGGAATTGCGTCAGGCAGCACGTGAAGTCCACAATTGAATGATTCTGCGATCCCCAAGAGACGCCAGGAGTAGCATGTTATTACCAGCCCTGTTGTGGGCACTGCCGCAGGATGCGGCTGCGTGACCCGCTTGACGAGGCTCAGTGCGCCATAGGCTCAGCCTGAGGCTGCTCCACTGCCATGGAGCACTTCGGCGCCAGCTGCCATGGCATTCCATCAGACGCAGACGTTGCGGGGTACACTGGCTCATTGAGGAATGCCGTGCCGATGGAGTGCATGGGGCACTGCGACTGGAATTGGGCAAGTGCTTGCGTGCGCTGCGTGCCCTGCGGCAACTGTAGAAGGTGCAGGTCTGCTTCCACTGGCACCTTATTCGCAGGCTTGGTGGCGACGGCGTCTGCGAGCGCCCTCTGCGTCAGGCGCCTCTGGCTACACTGCAACGGCAGAGCAACGGCATGAAGTACGCCATGTGTAGAGTCTGCAGCTCCAGTCCTACCACCTGCTTACTGCTGTTGCATCGGCGGCGAAGCTGGCGCCGGTGGCACCAGGTGCTGCTCAGGCTGTTGCAGTGCTGGGGAGACTGACGTCAACTGGCGGCGGCGGCTGCTGCCCAGGTGGCTGTTGCTGCTGTAGCGGCGAGTGGCAGCAGACGTTCCAGCTTGTCACCTATTGCTGCCCGCAGGGATGCGGCAGCTGTGGTAATTGTCTGCGCGAGGGGCAGGCGCGCCATTCCCAACGCCGATGCGCCTTATAGCACTGATGGGGTGGAACGTGCATTGAAGGCTGCCTCAGCTGCAGGCGCAGGAGCAGCGGCTGCACTGCCTGCCGCCGCTGCTGGCGTCGGGACAGTTGCGGCGCCTGCCACATTGGCCGCTGCCGCCGCCGTTGCCGCTCTCAGACCGGCTCCGGGTGTTGCCGCTGCTCCTGATGCAGCAGCTGCAGCAGCCCCTGGGGCTGGCGGCAGCAGCTGCTGCATGCCCTTGGTGCTGCTGGCACCGCCAGGGCAGCTGGGCGGCCGGCCATGTGCCGCCGCTGCTGCTGCCCGTGCCACTCAAGGGCGTTGCTGGGGTCATTACGCCGTGCGCTGTTGCTGCTGCTGGTGCCGCTGCGGCTGGCCCTGTAATTGGTGCCACCGCCGCGGCGGCAGCTCGGCCTGCCGCTGCTGCCGCTGCTAGAGCGGCTGCACCTGCAAACACCACTGCCATGGTTGTACTTGTTATTAATTCTCGCTCAGGGCGCGAAAAAAGCCCACTGGCAGATGAATGGCATCTAACTTGCAGCTTGCTGTATGGAATCTACATATGTAGTGTGACAGTCTGAAAGCGTCTCAACGACAACCTCTCAAAAGCTGCCGCCGCCGCCAAATGGCATGATGATCTCGGGATCCTCCCCTACGTCCTCCTCCATGTGCCCCCCCCCCCTGGATTCTGCCATGTGTGTCGTGACACGGCCAGAGCACGCCATGTGGAGCGCTGCCGATAGAGCCGAGCGTAAGCGCGCCAGGGCGATGCCCTTGAAAGCGTTAGGGCGCGATCCTCCGGGCACTGACTCACTGAGGCACATCCTGCTGGCATACTCCGTCGCCACAGCCTCCAGCAGCTTCCGCCCCTGCTCCACTTCTGCCAAAACTCTTGTTGGTGCATGACCCACGGGTTTGTGACTTGACCAGCATCTTAGCGTGCATGCCCCCGCTGTCTTCAACCGAAGTTCGACGGCACAGTGTTTCACGCCCTGCCGTTGAACAACGACAACGCTGCCCCTAGGGCAATTGATTTCAAGCTTGAACCACCCATGTGGCATGCACGGGCAGGTGTAGTGCATGACATGCACACTTGCCTTTCACAGTTCGTTGACATTCATTGACAGCAATGTAAGCGCCAGAAGAGCCGAGCAATGCGTGGGTGTACGATAGTCAGTCACAGGGGCCAGGGAGACTGAAAATTAGCCTTAAGTCCCCTACAATTCCCTCTCTGCATGCACTCCCCTCAAACTTACATGTTTGAAGGACCATCTCATTCCAGCGCAAAGCATTGTAAAACCTGCATGTAGATCGTGCTATAATTCACCTGTGATAACTCTGGTGTGCAGCATTTGCTGCCAAATTGACAATGACAAGATCCTGCGAAAATAGCTTCGATGTGCAGCACCCTGTTACACAATGCTCAATATCTTGCACCAGAGGTGACAAGGTGATCACGATCACGATGCGCAAGTGGCACGCAGTGGCGCAACGTACCAGAAGAGGATCTTTTGGGTAGAGATCGGCAAGATGATGATTCCCCTCCCCTCAGGACCAGACATCAACTTCCACCTGAGCGGGAATTGCAGACGAGAGACATCGGCACGATGCCCCCTTTCGCGGAGGCATTCTGGAAATGCCATGAACTGGTGCCCCGCGTTTAAAGGATGTCAAGGTGTGCCATGCCAGCAAACGTAAAGGTGAAGGCCACTGTAGAAGGTGAAGTTCTGCTGTAGTGAATTCCTGGAGATGTTCAATTCAATTCTTCGGCCGGGGCCTGCCTGCATGCATCTGCAATTGGATGCGGACGTGTGCAGACATTGTGTTGCTCTCAGCGCGATGGCGATGGGAGCCACACTGCGTGCGCATTGTGGTCTTCTTGCACAGCGCGCTATGCGTGTTCACGTCTGATGACCCGGCAATCATGTAATGATTGTGCCTCACTCACGCACTGGTGCTGTTTGTGACCAAGGTGCAAGTGCAGCACCGCTGGCAAGTCCCGTCGCCTACATAGCGGGTTGACACAGGCTGCAAGCTCTCTTCAAAAAGCTGACAAGATCTGTCAACCGCAAACCACAATGAGGGCGTCACTTCACTCACACGCAACAACGCCAGGATTCTATCAACGCGTTCCTCGTTTCCAGGGAGCACCAGCCGCCGCCAATGAGGAAGTGTTGGTAGCAAAGAGCAAGCACGCCGCACGCTGAACACATTCCTCCTTGAAAAAAATGAACTTTCCCTTTTGATGAGCTTTTCGTGTCAACAAGGTGTGTGGCTCAAGGACTTTCCGCAAGTGCAAATACACTCCCAAAGTTGAAAGTTCAACGTGCCAGCTGAAGAGAGGTTTTGTGGCTAGGAGGCAGTGCGTACGGCGGTCTCCACTGATTGCTCGGGTACACAAGCACACTGCAGCGCACACACTTCCCCTGCCGGTGGAGGCACCAGTGCTACACTGCCAAGAGGAAGCAAGGCTGCAGCAGGAACGCCTCTCCATCTGCTAGCTACAGTCAGCAGCGAAAGTGCAGGACCGCGTTGGCCGCTACACCACGCTACGACCAGGCAGCAGCGGCATGTGCTCCTCCCATTCCAGCCCCATCAAAAGATACAACTATGAGAGGTCCGCCTACAGGTGGCTATTAGCCAGGCACCCCAAGCAGTTCGAGAAAGAGGGCCTGGACTCCACCTCCCTCGAACGAGCCCCCCTCGCACGGCAGCACATCTACCACACCAACTGGCCAGGCGCGAAGATCCTTGTCAGGTCAGTGCAGCGCATGGCGTGCAAGATACTCTGCGCCCTGCTGCTTGCTGGCCGGTGCTACCTTCGAACCTGCTTCAGCGATCCATGGTGCATTTTTCACGGATAAGATTCGACAACGCGCAACATGCTTGCATTCCACATTCATCGCTGATGCAAGTCATCCTTTGCTCGCTCCTGCCTTCAGGTGCATCGAGGGACGCTATGAGCGCACCGCCTTCTTCGAGAAGTTCATCAACAGGGGCCTCCTGTCAGGCACCCGTTTCGCCGCGGATCACCTGGTGCCGGAGGAGAAGCAGGAGCTCGGCATCTTAGAAGACGCCGCCACAGGGAAGTTCTATCTCTCGCACTACGGCCTGGCACCTCCAGCAGAGCCGCCCACGTTTAACTGGGCCGGGGACTGCGTGCCTGGCTGCTGCAACGGCTCCAAGAAGCGCTGCCATGCTCACACGGAAGCTCAGCGCAAGCTCTGGCAGGCCGTCTCCGCTGCTGTGGGCCCGGAGCTGTCGACCAAGAACGCCAAACGCGAGGTGACTGTCACCAAGGCCGTCAAGAACACTGGCTGCCGGACCATCATGCAGGTGATCATTAAAATAGACACAGGCGCGGAAGGCTCTCCCGACGCCATCGCTGCCGCCGCCGCCGCCACCAGCAATGCCGCCACAACAATAACGCATTTGTTCAAGCAGGAGGCAGCAGACCAGCAACCGCACCAACACACGCTGCTAGAACCGTGTGTCACCACCACCAGCGCCGTGGTCTCTCGCGGCCCGTCGCCGCTGCTGCCATCGCCGCCGCCATCGCACGACGACGCCTTCGCCTCCACGTCCTCCGTCATCTCTGCGGACGAGTCGGACGAGCCCGTGGCGCCGCCGCCGCGCAAGCGCATGCGCGCGACCGTCTGGGCCACCACCACGAGCGCGCCTCACAGCACCACCACCACCACCTACTTCAAGGAGGGCGGCGCGGCGCTGCGCGCAGCGGCGGCGGCGCGGCTGCGTGCGGAGTCGCTCGGTGGCAGCGGTGGCGCGGCGGACGCGGCAGCGGCAGCGCGGCATCGCTCCGAGTCGCTGGGCGGCAGCGGCGCAGCAGAAGCGGCGGCGGCAGCGGCGGCGCTCATCCGCGACAGCGAGTACGCCGCCATCGCAACGCGCTCCGACGAGGACGACTTTGCGCACTGGTCCGAGGCCAAGCTGCTCGATGATCTGGACGTGGACATCCTGTCGAGCCTATTCTAGAAACGTGACGGTGCAGCGGCGCGCGCGCTACGCTACGCCTTCGGCGGCGGCGGCAGCGACGCGCAGCGGACGACTTTTGTGTGCGGGCGACGGACGTGCGAACGCGCGCAGCAGCACGAAACGAGGGGGAAGAAAGAGTCAGAAATTGTTGTGTGTTCCTTCGGGATTAGGGCATCCGGGTTGGTGTGACGAGCATGTTGGCTGCACCATGCGCCCCTGTCTTATTTGGCGGCTCGAGTCAGCGTCGTTGTACTGTTACGCGGCAGCTAGAGGTCAAAAAGGGACCAACCCCCCGCTCCGCGCCGACGCGGCCTGCATCATTGGTAGAGATCAGAGCAAATCCATGCGCGAGAGCGGAGGGCCCGGCTTGCCCATTATCCGCCACGCGTGGATCACCGTAGTGTCCCCCCCCTCCCCTTCCCCATCCCCCCCCGTCCCCTTTTCTGTGACCCCGCCTAGGGGGCTACCTGTGTCAGTACTTGTTTTCCCCTGTCGCGCTGCCCCCTCATTGGGCGCGCCTCTCTCCTTTCTTGATCTTTATATGTACCTTGGGCAGCACAGTCCTTTTGTCTTCTGGCTCTCTGTTTTGTGTGCTTCTGCCAACTGCAATTGCATGCTGCAAAAAGTATGTGTATGATACGACCGTGGAATCTGTCAATGTTGTGCCAACTGTCTTGTTGCATTGCAGTCGCTGTTGGACCTTGCTTGCGAAAGCTGGATCTGAACGGGCTAGGATGCTTTGCCACGATGCCATGCTGCTGCGGGTATGAAGCAACCTCCCAGCACATGAGCATGGCACGTCTATGCTTTTATCACGCTAAATGGTGCTGGCCTCTTCGGCGTGTTTTCTCAACTGGAGAATGACATGTGGCACATGACATGAACGGTGCCTGCGAACACTGGCCTGTCCAGCCAGTTGAGCACTGCTTTGCACGAGTCACTGCTGCACAAAGCACAGCGGCTGGTCGTTCCATTACCAGATCAGTCTAAGTGTCTTGCTTTGATCATTGTAGGAAGCATAGACCAGCACAACAGCACAATGAGCAGTAGAATCGCAAGCCTCCAAGTATGTGCGCCAGCTGTATGTTACCCTTCTCATCAGCACGAGCAAACTGAGGCGTAAATGCATCAACCTCAATAATCACCGCAGCCGGGGGGATAACATAACTGTACAGGTCTGCAGGCGCAGCAGCAGGGGTGCACCCGCAAGCAGGCCAGGGCACGCAGGTACCACAAAGGTACGCGCACTGGCATGCCCACTGAGAGAAGGGCCAGCGCGCGCAGCAGCGCTCAGCCCACTACTACGGCCACATCGTCTCCCCCGTCTTGAAGTTGTACCAGTACTCCGCGCCGGACGCGTCGTCCAGGTAGCACACCCAGTCTGCGGGGTTCTCAAACGCGGGCGCGGCGGCGGCGCGCGCAGCAGCAGCGCTCAGCTCCTTGGGCTCCTCCCACGTCGCCTCCCCCGTCGCCGCGCAGTAGTAGTAGTGCGCCTTGGCGCTGTCGTCCCAAAGCTGCACCCACTGCAGGCCTGCGGGACCGAGGGTGGTACTGCCGCCGGCCGCGGCGGCGGCGGCGTTGGTGCCGCCGTCGGTGAGCAGCGGCCGCGTGCTGCCGGCCTGGTAGGATGGCGGCGGGGTCCAGCTTGCCTGCGCGGCGCGGCAGCAGCAGCAGCGGCGCGGCAGAAGCAGCAGCGGCAGTGGCAGCGGCAACGGCAGCAGCAGCAGCAGCAGCAGCAGCAGCAGCAGCAGCGCAGAAGTAGCACGAGAGGTTGGGGTGAGGGGAGGGGATGGGGGTCTTGTCATGGTTGTCGAGTGATGGCAAGTGGATGTGGTACCAACGCAAGCAGAGAAGCGCACTGCTCGTGTGCGTGAAGTGCGTGCAGGGGCGGTCGCAGCATGCACTCTGCTGCAGGCTCCGCCTCAACGCGGCGGCGGCGGCGCAGCCTCTGCGGCGCGAGAGCCGCACTACCACAGATTCGAACAGCGCTGTGCCACTTGCGCGAGCGCTGTGCACGCCGTGCGCAATCGCGGTCAGCTAAACGTCCAACGTGCGTGGAGACCAACTACATGCGCACTCTGACTGCGCGAATACCAAACAAAACTGCTGTAGACTGCCGCAGCCAAACAGATCTGGCGGCAGAGTAGGTGCTAGACCTGCGCACGCGCGACAGCGCAGCCATGCTCAACAACAACTGTACGCTACCACGTCTCTGGACATGCGTAGTGCTTGTACCCATACATCAAGGCAAGCGCTGCACGCACAGCGATGACTGCTATCAGCGTGCCCGCGGTCACGCTCGGCCATAACCGCCCACTCTCTCACCTCCTGCGTGGCTGTGTTGTAGTAGTAAGTGGCCCCAACAGACTCGTCCCAGTACTCGAGCCACTCCCCCCCGCCGCCCCCGCTTGCAGGCCCATTCGTCAGCATCACAGCCCCCGCCATCCTATCATCAGAGATAATGGAGTTGGGGCTCGCCAGAGCCGGCGGCTGCGTGCGCATCGCGGACGCAGGGCGCGACGGCGTCGCCGGACGCGGCGGGGCCTGCTGCCGCTGCTGCTGCGCCGCCGCCGCCGCTGCCGCCGCCGCTGCCGCCGCCGCCTGCTGCTGCGCCGCCGCCGCCTCCTCCAGCAGGCGCTGCTTCTCGCGCATCTCCGTGACCGCGGCGCGCAGCTCCGCCAGCCGCGCCTCCGTGACGGCCGCCACCGTCGCCTCCACCTCGTGTCTGATGAAGCTCGGCCGCGGGCGGTCGGCGCGCTGCGCGGCGGCGGCCGCGGCGGCGCGGTCCGCCGCGGCGCCGCCGCCGGCGCTGCCTGCGGCGGTGGGATCCATGCTGTTGGCCGGCGCGCCGCTGCCGCTGCTGCGGCGCTCAGCAAGTCCGCCTGCGTCACCGCCGCCGCACGCGCTGCCGCGAGCCACCGCACCAGCGCCGTCTGCGCCGCCGCCGCCGCCGCCGCCATCACTCCCCTCATCATCGCTCAGCTCGACCGTCTCGCCGGCAAGCAGCCGCGCGCCGCGCGCCGCCAGCTCGCGCGTGCGTGCCGCGTCCGCCTCCGCCTTGCGCGCCGCTGCCGCCGTCGCCGCCGACGCGCGCTGCTCCACGCGCTGCCGCGCGCGCTCGTCCTCCTCCGCCTCCCTGCGCGCCGCCTCTGCAGCGGTGTCTTTGGCGCGCCGCGCTGCTTCTGCGTCCGCAGCCGCCTTGAGCGCCGCCAGCGCCTCCATGCCGCGCTGCAGCTCCGCGCGCTGGGACTGGAGCTGGCGCTCGAGATCAGTGCGCTGCGCGGCGGCGGCGCGCGCCACCTGCAGCGGTCACAGTACGTGCGGCAAGTTGCGGTGTTGCAGCGGGTGGGTTGGCTGCTGTGTAAATATGTCTAGGATCAGGAACGATCAGCAGTGCAGGCCTTGAGAGAGGGTGCGGCAGAGAGTTGCACTGCTAGCGGGGGCGGCAATGTGGGTGCGAGCAGCAGCACTCCTCTAAAGGCTCGCCATACAGTAGCAGCACACGATCTGCTGTAGTGAGCGTGTCTTGTGCTGGCAAGCGCGCCGCGGGTGCTGTGATGACAAGAACCAGCACACACAGTCAGGACACGAGCGCTGCTCTTTCCTGACGTACAACCGCGCGCACCGCACCGCCGTACTTCAGATTCAACATAGCACGTGACGCACCTCTTCGGCGGCCCTGCTGGCCTGCTCCTTGTCGGCCTCCATCGCCTGCCGCAGCGCCGCCAGCTCGCGCGCCGCCGCCGCCGCCTCCGCCTCCGCGCGCTGCTGCTGCGCCATCTCCTGCGCGCGCAGCGCCGCCAGCGCCTTGCGCACCTCCGCCAGCTGCGCCGCCGTCGCCCCCCGCCCGCCTGCCCTCTGCCCCGAAGCAGCCCCCCCTCCTCCAAGCACTGCAAGCCCGCCCTCCGCATTCCGCCCGGTTACCTCCGCCGCGTCGTGCGCGGCATCCGAAAGCGGCGCGTTGCCGCCGGCGCTGCTGCCGTCCGCGGCGGCAGCGGCGGCGGCGGCGGCGGTGGCGGCGGCCGCTCGAGAGCGCAGCCGCGCCTCCTTCTCGGCGGCGACGGTCGCGCGCGCGCGTTCCTCCAGCAGCAGCGCCTTGAGCTGGCGCAGCTCCTCCGCCTCGCGCTCGCGCTGCTCCGCGGCGGCGAGCGCGTCGCGGCGCCGCGCGGACGCCTCCTCCACGAGCGACGCCTGCGCGGCGGCGGCGGCGGCGGCGCGCAGCGTAGAGAGTTGTTGCAATTCGAGAGCAGGAGTCGGTCCGCATGGCCGGCGCGGTGCCTTGCTGTGAGGGTTGCGGGGGCTGCGGTCTGTGGCGCGTGCACGCATTGCATGCCTGTACCTGGTGTAATGCTGCCTGCACGTGGTCAAATTCTTGTTGAAACGTCAAACAGCGGAGCATACCCGAGGCAGACGCCGTAAACCTCCAAGTTACCGGCCCGCATAAACCGAGCCATTCCTGAGCTGTAAACCACGCCACTGCAGACGCCTGCGCGGCAAAGCAGGCCACGGCACCGTAGCTCTGTCGTCATGAGCAGTCATGCTATGCGGGCCCCAATGCAACAGCATGCGCCCGCAGTGAATGTTTTGCACTGGCAACAAACCCTCATCTATCACGGTACCTATCGTGGCTCCGCATGTCTTCAATTATTCATGGCAGCAAGCTGTATGTACATCACCGCTCAGCTGCTGCCGCCGCTGCCGCCGCCGCAGCTGCAGCCGCAACCTCCTCCTACCGGCGGCCAACCTCAGCTACATACCGCAGCCTAATGCAGCAGACCTCTGTATGCGCGTGCACCCACGCACCTTGATGGCGGCGAGTTCCGCGCCGCCGTGCTCCGCGCCGCCGCCGCGCCGCCCCTGCAGCTCCGCGCGCAGCGCGTCCACCTCCGCGCGCTGCGCCGCCAGCTCGCGCGCCGCCGCCGCCGCCTGCGCGCGCAGCGCCGCCGCCACCGCCTCCAGCTCCGCGCGCCGCTGCGCATCCTCCTGCACAAGCCGCACCGCCACCGCCGCCACTGCCGCGTCCGCTGCCGCCTCCGCCGCTGTCGCGAGCGCCGCCGCCGCCGCCGCGCCGTGCGCCGGCGGCGGCGCCTGCCGCGGGGACCCCCCGCGAGAACTTGAAGCGGTGGCGGCGCGGTGGTGAGTTGAAGTTGGCGGCCGCGATGCACCGGGGCTGCCGTTGGCGTGCGCGGCGCCGCGCGCTGCGGCGGAGGCGGGGCGCCCCGCGGGGGCGGCGGTTAGGGGCGGGGAGAGCAGCAGCTCCCGCTGGCGGTGGCGCGCGGCCGCGGCGCGCTGCTGCGCGCGCCGCTGCCGCACCTTGGCCTGCCGCGGCGAGAGAGGCGCGGCAGCAGCGTCGGTCTTGGGTTGTGCGGCGGGGGGGCGTGACACATGCATGCATCGTGTGGCACGGTCTGTGAGCTTGGCGCTACTCCAGAAGAAGCCAATCTCAGCGCCCGAAGGCTTGGATGTCCCGGCATCACAAGAGCAGCCCTCTGGTGTAGGGTCACTGTCAACAGCGGCCACTTGGCCGCAGGGCACTTCAACACAGCATTGCGTACAGCCGAACATGTGCGAGCAAAAGCACGTTCTCCCTTGCGTATGTTACATGGTATGTATGTACTTCGAAGAATACCTGAATGGCGGTAGCTGCCGCCTCCTCCTCGCCCGTCGACACTGCCGGCTGCGCTGCCGCCGCCTCTGCTGCCGCCGCTGCTGCCGCTGCCGCCTTCCGCCGCAGCGCCGCCGCCTTCGCGCGGTCGCGCCCCGCGTATCCGCGGAACGACCGCTGTATTGAAGTCGCCGCTCTGATGAGCGCCGCTGCCTCATCGTCATCCCCTGCCTCAGCCTGAGGGCCCACTGCAGGCTCCATGCCATCAGCTGCGGTGTTAGCCTCGGCTCCAGCTTTCGCAGCCTCCGACGCCGCTCCCGCACCTGCTGTGACGTCATCGGCATGATTCTCGTCAGCGAGGAGCTGTGCATCCGAGGCATCGCGCGTGGCGTCGCTAGCGGCGCTGCCAACACGCCCCAAGCCATCGTCGCCGCCGCCGCCGCTCGCTCTGCGCCCGGAAGCGTCGTCCCGCCCACGAGCGTTGCGCGCGCTGCCGCTGCTGCTGCCCCTCGCGGCGCCTTTTGACCCTGGCCTGCCGCCCTTCGAACCCGGCCGTGCGCCGCCGCCGCCGCTGCCGCTTTTGACGCGCTCTTGCTCGCCGCTGCCGCTGCGACCACTCTGCTGCGCCTGCGCCTGCGCGCTGCGTCCGCCAGCGCCGCGGCCACGGCCGCCGGCGCCGCCGCTGCCGCCGCCGCCACTGTGCCTGCCGCCGCCCCTGCCCTGTTGAGAGCGCGCACCGTGTCTGCTGCCGCTCCTGCCGACACGCTCATCCCCCTTGCCGGCGGCAGCGCTGTTGCCAGCAGGTGCGACTTCGCCGCTCTCGCCGCGGCCGCTGCCGCCGCCGCCGCCGCCAGGCTCCCTCATGGCGTCTGCTCCCCACTCTGCGGCACCCTCCAACTGCGCGGTGTGCGCGTCACGCCGCCGCCGCAGCGCGTCCGCGCGCGCGCGAGCCGCGCGCGCACGCTGCGCCGCCTGCAGCCGCGTCGCCGCCGCCTCCGCCAGCGCCGTCACGTGCTGCTCGTCGCCGCCGCTGCTGCTGTGCGCGAGCGCCGCCGCCGCCTCTGCACGCTGCCGCGCCAGCTGAGCCTCCTCCTCCTCAAAGAGGCGCCGCTCCTCCTGCTGCGCACGCTTGGCGGCGGCGCGCGCGGTGCGCGCGCGCGCGACGGCGCCGCGTTGCGCAGCCTGTATTCTGGTGGCGCTGGCAGCGAGGCGGCGCTCGTGCGCCGCTGCCGCCGCCGCTTTCCGTGCTGACGGCGGGGAGAGCACGTGCCACAGAAGGGGGTTTGGCGGGTTCAGTGCGCCGTTGCATGGAGCATATGATAGCAAGAGTACGCTAGTTTCAAGACGGCAACGAGTTGAGTTTGTGAGGCCCAGGTATGTATGTACGGCCGCAGCGGCCCTCTTGCTGGCTGGCGCTAGACATTTTGAGCGCGGCTCGCAGCAGCGAACAGCAGTACCTAGTGCCTATCGATCCCCGTTGCAGGTGCGCGTATTATCTCATTGGGCGGATCTACACTCAGCTCACACTCGCTGCACTCCGACACGCGCAGAAGCGCAATAATGCAGCCGATAACGATATCTGTAGGCAATGCTGAGCAATACCCCAAACCACGCTAGGTGCCTTGCTCACCCGCAGCACCCCTGGCGACGCTCTGTATCCGCAGCGCCGCCGCCGCAGCCTCGCGCTCCGCCGCCGCCGCCGCCGCCGCCGCCCTGCGCGCCGCCGCCGCCGCCTCCAGCTCACACCGCGCCGCCGCCGCCTCCGCGCGCGCCGCACGGCCGCGCTGCAGCGCCTGCAGCCGCGCCGCCGCTGCCTCGCGCCGCTGCCGCACGCCTTCGAGCCTGGCCTCCCACATGCGTATCGCGCGCTGCAGCACGGACGCCGCGCTGCCGCGCTGTGCGCGCCGCCGCCGCCGGTACGCCGCCTGCAGCGCCGCCACCGCGTCCTCCGCGCGGCGCAGCGCGCGCAGCCGCTGCACGCGCCGCCGCGCCAGGCGGCCACGGGCAACACGTTGCACCGCAGTCGCGCCGGCGGCGCGCGCGCGGCGCCGCTCCAGCAGGCGCGCCTCACGGGCGGCGGCGGCGGCAGCGGCGGCGGCGGAGCGCCGCGCGGCCGCACGCTGCCCGCGGCGCGCCGCGGCGGCGCGCGCCGCGCGCGAGCGCCCCTGCACGCGCCTGACGTGGCGCTGTATGGCGGCGGCGGCGCGGTCGGCGCGCAGGCGGCGCACGCGGAGTCGCGCCGTGAGGCCTCGCGCCATGCGCTGGATCAGTCTGAGCGGGATGAGGAGCGCGCGGCGGTGAGGGGGCAGTGGTGAGAGGTGAGCGGCAGTTGTTGAGACTTGGAAGTGGGGCGCCAGAGAATGCAAGCTAGGGCAGGGGCAAGCTGATGGAGGCGCGCTCGGGGGTGCGTGCGCTGGCGGTGTGTGCCGTGGCGGTGTCAACACTGGTGGTGCTCGCAGTGACGTTCATGGTGGCAGAGGTTTGAGTGTCCATGTGTTGGTGGTGCCAGGGCACGGGAGTGTGCCAGCGCAGCGTCAGGCAACGTGCATGGCTGGCAGTGACACTTGTTAGTCGCGCTACGGCGCTCCATCGATCACATTACACATGCTCACATGTCAGTAAACATACACATGGGACATGCATTTGTATCGCGTTCTTTGTGAAACACGTGTGAACTGCGACATGCGGTGCAGCACCGCATGCGCGTATGCGAGCACCGTGCCGCACCGGCACCCGATACCCTGCTGCCCAGACCCAAAGCACAGACACGCTGTACGCACCGCGCAGCGGCGTCGTGCTCGCGCCGCCGCGTGCGCGCGCACCCCGCATACTCACGCAGTACATACCATACATACATACATACGCAGCACGCACCGCGCAGCGGCGTCCTGCTCGCGCCGCCGCGCGCGCGCGCACCCCGCGCGCCACGCGGCGAACTCCCGCGCCGTCTTGCGCCGCGCACTGCGCGCCAGCAACGCCGCCAGCCGCGCAGCGCCACTGAAGCGCAGGAAGCCCAGCGCGAGCGCCTCGTTGGCGGCGTGCGCGCGATGCGCGCGCCAGCGACTGAGCGCTGCCGCGAGGCGCCGCTCCTCGGCGCGTGCGCACAGGTCGCGGATCTGTCAGCAAGTGAAACAGCGCGCGATGGAGCGCGTGTGATGCCGCCGCCACGGGGGCTGCAAGAGCGCGGTTCACGTCCGGGTGGCATGTGGTGCTGTGCCTGTGCGTGCCCACGTTGCACGCACTGGTCGCGGACCGCATGTGCGCGCCGTCAGCTGAAGCTTGTGACGCTGCAACCAGACTTCAATACGAGATTTTAAGTGCAATTTGGGATCAGTGCGTCGTCAGCGCTGTGCGCATGCATGCCGACAGGCAGGACCTTCCGCCTGCTGTCACGCGCCGTGGTTGCACTGCGCACTGCAGCTTTGCACGCGCACACTTTTGGACGCGCACACATGGCAGCGCCGCCGCCGCCGCCGCCGCCACGCTGCAGCGCGGCGCGGTGCGTGCGCGCCGACCCCACTCACCTTCTCAGCGCCCCACAGCCGTGAGACAGCGCTCACGCGCGACGGCATCCGCAGCCCCACGTGCTGCTGCACCCACGCCATGCCCCCCCTAATACGCCCCTCCAAGCTCGCCAACCCCGCCTGCGCCACCTCCAGCTCCGCCCGCAGCTCCGCGATGGTGCTGCCGCCGCCGCCGCTGCCGTCGCCGCCGCTGCCGCCGCCGCTGCCGCCGTCGCCGCCGCTGCCCACGCGCAGCACGCGCGGCGTCTCCCTCGAGAGCTGCGCGTCGAAGTGCCGCTGCAGCAGCAGGCGGCGCCGCGCGGCGGCGGCGGCGGCGGCGGTGAGCTGCGGCAGCGGCGCCGCCACCGCCGCCGGCGCTGCACTCAGAGGTGCCGTCGAGGAACTGCTGCCGAGGGGCAGGACTTGTGGCGGCAGCGGCAGGGGCTCGTGACTGACTGAGGCAGCGTGCTGACAATGTCTAATTGGCTTATTAATGTATGCCGCGGCGGTCCAGCCCAGGTGCACTGCCATGGCCTGCACGCGCTCCGCCGCTGCCGCAGCCACGAGAAATTTCTCGCAGTCGACGGCGGCGCCATTGGCGGCGCCTGGAGTGCTGCCGGCTTGCACTCCTCCTAACAGCCATGGCTGTTGCAGGTGTATTTGCCGCGCTTCGAGGGCCGTCTGCAGCGCGGCGAGAGGCACTAGCAGTGGTGCGCCGTCGCCGCCGCCCTCTGGTGCGGCGTCCCGCAACAGCGACTCCAGCTGCGCTCGCACTGCGGCGGCGCGGTGCGCGCCGTGCGTCAGCGCCACCTGCAGCGCCTGGAAGCTCTCCACGGAGACTGTGCTGCCGCTGACGAACGACAGGGTGCTGATGTGCGCCCCTGCACCGGTGCTAGCCACAAGTGCCGAGCTGCCAGAAGTTGACGCTCCAGAGGCTGATGCTGTCGCATCTGTGCGTACCCGTTTTCGACGCCGGGGCTTGCTGTTTGTGGTCTGTGATAGAAACTCATCACAGGCGGTGATGCTAGATGCAGGCAGCGTTGGTCGTTTGCGAGACTTTTCCAGGTTCGCAGCCTTGATACGTGCCTTGTGGCTTGCATCCTGTGCACTGAGGGTGAACTCTACCAAAGTGCTCAGATCCCCTTTCAGCAGATCCTCCAGAGCTGCGCCACTGCCAGGTGCAACGGAGTTGCTCTTCTGCAACAGCAATGGTGTGCCCGCTACGGAGCTGCTGGCAGCATTGCCGCTGATGTCGGTGGGCACCGCGAGCAACCTTCGCACAGCTTTCGCATCCAGCAGCTGCGGCAGCAAAGTCTTGCCGACACCACCACTGCCGACATGCTTATATTTGCGTTTTCCGGTCCACCCAGGCAGCACGGGGCCAGGACTGGCAGCTCTGTTACTGAACCAGCTGCTGCCCTTTGCTGCTATGAGATTGGCGGTCGGGTCATACTGCCAGGAATCTAATGACTGCTCGCTGCCGACATCAGTAGGGCAGGCCGTAGCAGGATCGTCTTGCCAGCTCCAATCAGGTGCAGTCATTCCATTGCTTGCGAACAAATCTGTCATGACATTGTTGTCTGCGGTGCAGTACATATAGTATAGGGGGCTCGCTCGAGAAGTTACGGCGGTTTCAACGATGTTGAAGTTGAAGTTCTGGAGAAAAAGAGAGTTTACATAGTGCAGGCAACTGCAGTGCAGCATCAGCTTCAGTGTAGGAGCTGCGTGCGCTTCCACTTTGTGCTCTGCTTTCGCTAGGAAAATCAGCCGATTTGAATAGGCGTGTGTGTGGTGCTGCGTACAGTGAACGCACGCATCGCTGCAAATATTTTGCAACCTGATGGCAGCTGTGCTCACACCTCGATCGTGTAGTGGCCCTCGTGGGACCGCCGACGATTACGACCATAGGCTGCCGCGCAACTTTCCGTGAACCCTACAGGTGTGTGTGCGTCACGTCACGTCACGAGTGATGCGTTCCTGTCACCACTGATGCGTTCCGGATGTGGTGGGCGGTACTCTCCTGGTGGCTGCATTTCATGCAACATTACTTGATGGCAATCAGCACAGAGTAGCAGGAGATCTGCATGCCATGCAAACACGGGCAGCAGCAATTGGCAGATCCGCTGAAACAAGTGCAAAACAAAGGAACTACTTAGAAGCAGCATGTGCTCAGCCACAGACGACGACCTCCTGGTGAGTACCGTGCAGCACCAGCATCGGTCAACAACAAACACCAACAAGTGCACTAAATCACCTGCAATCACATGCATGCATGGCGCATGCATCATACTATACAAGTTGCAACATGACTGACGGAGTATGATACCTACATACCCTACTTGCATGTGCATGCATACCTACACAGGTTTCTCCCCATTCTGGGAGTTTCTCTTGTTAGTCCACCACTGCATGTTCCAGCACCAGTCCGGTACTGTTCCGCCATTGACTCAGGGCTATTTCTCCGCTTGCTCACGCTCCTGCACAATAATCACTTCTTTGCAATACCAGCCTGCCCTGGTCTAGTGCTGTTCTGCACTTTGCATTGGGTCCACCTTGGGTGTCCTACTCTGCCACGGTGTTATAGTTCCGTCAGGTTATGATGGCCTCCATGCGGATGGACACCAAGGTGCCGCTGCCACAGTTTGATGGGCAGCACGAGAACTGGGACCAGTTCTCTTACCTCTTCTTAGCCATCATGGCATCAAAGGGGTTCTCCGGAGAGTTTCTCAACTTCCGGCTCTCCGACTCAGAGGAGACGCAGCTGAAAGCCAAGGACGACTACGCCAAGATGAATCAACACTTCTTCGGCTGTCTGGTGGCATCAATCAGCTTCACAGCCAGCGCTGCGCACGCAGTGATACGGCAATCCGCAGGGCCACCAGCAGATGGTCGCGGAGCATGGCGGGCACTCACCGCCAAGTACGAGGGCAACACGCGGGCTCGCACCATGGCCCTGACCAGCGAGTTCCAACGCACTTCCCTCCAGCCAGGCGAGGACACGGACGAGTTCCTCATGCGGCTGCAGAACCTGAAGGCGAAGCTGACCGCCTTAGGAGAAATGATCACGGACACCACGTTGATCGGGCAGATCCTCCGGGGATTGCCTAGCGCCTACGACACCGTGAAGAAGATCATCATGGTCAACGGCGCCATGTCTTGTGCAGACATCCAGCAAGCGCTCCGGACGGAGTACGACAGCCAGCGGGAGCAGGGGCTTCTCACAACCCTCTCAGCTTCGACGCCGGCATTCCGAGGTTCCTGCCGCTCCTGCGGCAAGTTCGGACACAAGGCCAGCAACTGCCACGCCAAGAAGCAGCAGAAGGGCCAGCGCCATCGCCCCAGCACTCCCAGCAGCAGCGCTGGTGCCAGCGGCAAGTGGTGTCATCGACACAAGAGTGACACGCACTCAACCAGCGAATGCGAGCTGCTCGCTCGTGAGCGGCGCAATCGCAACGGGCGACGATCAGAGGGTCACGATGCCTCTTCGGCTGGACAAGATGGCCCACTCGGCTTCGCCATAAACAGCAGCCACCCCAATGGCGACCAGCACGGTTTCCAAGCTGCCATCGACACAGGCAGCAATCGGTACGTCTTCGATCCTCTACTCCTGCCTTGGGACTTCAGCATCGCCCTGTCCAACAAGCGGCCTTGCAGCGAGAAGATCAAAGGAGTCGGAGGTTTGTGCGAAGTTGACATCATCGCAGATGTCACGCTGTCGGCACGGACGAAGAACGGCAGCTACACCGACGTCAAGTTCACCGACTCGGTCATCGCAGCAGGTGCAGGCTCGCACCTCATCAGCTACTCGCGGCTCGAGGCTGCAGGTGGCACCTTCGAGTTCAGCAACAAGAAGGTTCAAGGCATCAGCAAAGGGAAGGTGCTCATCCCTACTCCGCTCCGCAACGGCCTATACTACATCAGCCTACGTCCTCCGTCTCGCCGCAAGCAGCCGATCGAGACTTTGGCGGCAGTACTTACAATTGCCGAAGCTCAACTTTGGCACCGACGGTTGGGTCACCTCAACTGGAGGGACGTACAGGCCCTGGCCAAGGACCGCGGCACAGGCATCAGCACGACAGTCAGCAAGGCGCAGCTTCCGGATTGCTCGACCTGCGCCCTCGCCAAGTCACGTCATCAGCCGCCAGCAGCAGCAGCATCGAAGCCAGCAGGTACTTCAACTCGCGGCAGTCACTTCCACTCTGACTTCGCAGGTCCCATCACGCCTGCGTCGCTACAAGGCTACAGCTATGCGCAAGGCTTCAAGGACGACAGCACGCGCTACAGCTTCATCTACTGCTGCAAGCGCAAGAGCGACGCTCCCGACAACGCGCACAAGCTCGTCTTCGCCATGGCAAAACAGGGCATCCACATTCGCGGCATCCGCTTCGACAACGCTCGCGAGTTCATCAGCGAGGACATCATCCACTACTGCAACAGCGCGGGTATCACTCCAGACTACTCAGCGCCGTACACGCCGCAGGAGAACGGCGTCGCAGAGCGGTCGTGGAGCACCCTGTTCGGCATGGCTCGGTGCATGCTGTACGACACATCGCTGCCCCCATTTCTGTGGGCAGAGGCGCTGCAGACCGCCAACTACATCCGCAACCGCTCTCCAACGCGGGCACTCGGCGGCATGACGCCTTATCAGGCATGGACAAACGAGGTGCCGGACCTTGCGCACCTCAGGGTGTTTGGGGCGCATGCGTACGTGCACCTGGAGCCAGGCGCCAGGGAGGGTAAGCTTGGCCCTAGGGCATGGCGGGGGAGGTTTGTTGGCTACGCGGAGCAGAGCAACACCTACCGCGTCTACAACGAGTCTACGCGGCGCATCATCGAGACGCGTCAAGTCACATTCATCGAGGACCCTCGCGACGCGCCTGCACTTCCCACCGGTGTGCAGCTTGAACAGCAGTACATCACCATCGGCATGCCAGAGCCAGAGCAGCCGCTACCTCAGCAACAGCCTGCAGACGCGACGCAGCAGCCCGTAGCCCCGCCGCAGCCGCCACTGCAACCGCCGCCGCCGCAGCACCAGCAAAACGACCAACCTCAGCCGCAGCTACCTCAACTGCCGCCCGCACGTGGGCCGGTCACTCGCGCCCAGACGCGAGCTGCCCTCCGCGACGAGCTGGCGGCCAAGCGCGCCGACCTCAATGCTTTTCAGGCATTCGCAGCTGTTGCTGGCGTCAGCTCCGAGGAGCCCAGTACCATTACCGCTTTCGAAACGTTCGCAGCAGCAGCTGAAACCAGCTCATCGGAGCCTAGCAGCTACGGCGAGGCGGTGGTATCGGAACAGTGGCGTGCAGGCCATGCAGAAGGAGTACGACGCCCTCATCGACAACAACACCTGGGAGCTGGTGCCGCGGACCAGCGGCATGAACGTGGTAAGCTCTAGGTGGCTGTTCAAGGAGAAGCGCAACGAGCTGGGGGAGGTAGTGGTACACAAAGCTCGTTGCGCTTCTCCTGGAACAGCCACCTAGAGCTTACCACGTTCATGCCGCTGGTCCGCGGCACCAGCTCCCAGGTGTTGTTGTCGATGAGGGCGTCGTACTCCTTCTGCATGGCTGCACGCCACTGTTCCGATACTACCGCCTCGCCGTAGCTGCTAGGCTCCGATGAGCTGGTTTCAGCTGCTGCTGCGAACGTTTCGAAAGCGGTAATGGTACTGGGCTCCTCGGAGCTGACGCCAGCAACAGCTGCGAATGCCTGAAAAGCATTGAGGTCGGCGCGCTTGGCCGCCAGCTCTAGTGGTACACAAAGCTCGTTTCGTAGCAAATGGCTTTTTACAGCAGCCCGGCGTCGACTTCCAGCATACCTTCGCGCCAGTAGTGCACATGGCATCGCTGCGCACCGTCATCGCCTTGGCAGCTCACAACGGCTGGCAGCTTCGCCATATCGACGTCAACAACGCCTTCGTCCAGATTTACATGGACGAGGAGGTCTACGTCAAGCAACCTGAGGGGTACGAGCAGCACGCAGCAGACGGCACTCAACTTGTGCTACGGCTTAACAAGAGCCTTTACGGACTCAAGCAGAGTCCCCGCACCTGGCATCGTACAGTGTCAGACTACCTACTACAGCAGGGCTTCACCAGCTGCGACTACGACCCGTGCGTCTTGTTCGACGCCGAGACCGGCGTCATCCTTCTCATCTACGTCGATGACATCTTCTTCACCGGCACGAGCAACGGCCAGCTCATCACCAGCATCACCAGCAAGCTGCAGCAGCGATTCTCCATCAAGGATCTAGGAGAGCTCAAGTGGTTCTTGGGCATCAACATCACTCACAACACCACCAGCCACACCATCAGCCTTGGCCAGTACAGCTATGCGGCCACACTGCTCAGCAGGTTCAACATGACTAACTGCAACCCCGCGCCAACACCGGCCGTCTACCAAGGTGACAAGCTCATCACCTCAGCAGCCTTGGAGCCTGCACAAGCTGAGCTCTACAGGAGCATGGTCGGGGGCTTGCTCTACCTGTCAACGAGCACGCGCCCCGACCTCGCCTACACAGTTGCTCAACTGGCTCAGCACATGGGCAGCCCCTGCCAGCATCACATGCGCAACGCCAAACGCGCACTGGCGTACCTCAAGAGCACACAGGACTACAATCTCACGTTCAGGCCCAGCAAGCGGCTTCAACTGATCGGCTATGCGGACGCGTCCTTCGCCAGCGACCCGGTCGACAGCCTGAGGCGCTCAACATCGGGCTTTGTCTTCATGCTGGCGGGAGCGGCGGTCGCATGGCGCAGCAAGAAGCAGGGCCTCGTCACCACTTCCACTACGGAGGCGGAGTATGTGGCGCTGTACCACGCGTCACAACAGGCGGTTCCACTTCTGGGCCTGCTTGCCTTTCTGGGGGTGAGTGGCCAGCAGCCCATGCCCTTGTACGAGGACAACTCCGGGGCGCTACAGCTGGCGTCCAACCCCTACGCGCAGCAGCGTACTAGACACATTGGCGTCAAATACCACTACACCAGACAGCAAGTGGCAGCCAAAGTCATCGATGTCACGGCCGTGTGTACACAGCAGCAGTACGCGGACGGCTTCACCAAGCCACTGCCCAAGCCGGCTCACCGCACACACACTGCCTTCATCATGGGCATCTAGGCAGCAACCTCAGCTTCAATGTCAAGCTCCAACTTCAGCTTCAACAACAACTTCAACGACAGCTTCATCAGCTTCGTCAAACACCATCAGCTCAGCTTCAACAGCAGCTACAACCGCAGGGATCAAGCGGCGCACACTCAAGTTTCACACGGCAGCACGCCGTTCGCACTTGCAGTACACACTGGTGCCTAATCCAGGTTTTCAGAGTACACACTGGTTGCTACACCAGTTAGCATGCACACCGTTGCACATCAAGGAGCACACCCGGCTCATACCTGCATGTTTGCATTTCAGTACTTCAGCACACGGCTTTCGTACTGAGGGAGGGTGACGGAGTATGATACCTACATACCCTACTTGCATGTGCATGCATACCTACACAGGTTTCTCCCCATTCTGGGAGTTTCTCTTGTTAGTCCACCACTGCATGTTCCAGCACCAGTCCGGTACTGTTCCGCCATTGACTCAGGGCTATTTCTCCGCTTGCTCACGCTCCTGCACAATAATCACTTCTTTGCAATACCAGCCTGCCCTGGTCTAGTGCTGTTCTGCACTTTGCATTGGGTCCACCTTGGGTGTCCTACTCTGCCACGGTGTTATAGTTCCGTCAATGACTGTGGCGCCCGTCCGCTAATTTGCCCATGTTTTCTACAACCCAATGCCAGAAACAGGCTCTGCGGCGCAGCAGCAGTTCCCGCAGCGGATGCATTGTCTGCTGAACCTCATCTATCACGGTCCTGCTGGCCGCTACGCCGTAATACCGGCGATTGCGAACACCTCCTCGGCCAGCCTACACCCCTAAAGGAAAGCAGTTCTGTCACCACCGCCGCCGCTGCCGTACCAAGTACTACATAGTAGTCATCACCGTCGCCGCCGCCGCCACAGCGTGATTTGCCGTCATAGCTGAGGGGCGGCGCTGTGCTCACGCAGCCTCCTACTTGTGCTGCTGCAACCTACTCATGCTGCTGCCGCCTAAACCGCCGCCAATCGAGAGAGGTCGATGCTCGGAGGTGCGGAGGTGAGCGCCTGCGGCGCCGGCGCTGCCATGTTTATGGTCGTTTTGCCTATGCTTAAGGGTACAGGTGTACTGGTGATAGTCGGTGCGGCACTGATGCCGCCTCCTATGCCGCTCGCACCGCCGCCGACTGCCTCGCGCGTGCTGCTCCCGCCGCATGCCGCGTGCACGTCCTCACTGCTGTCTGCGACACCGCTGCCGCCGTGCGCGTTCGCATCGACATATCTATAGGCCCTGAGCTGCCCCCCTGCGCAGCTTCATTCGCGGCACCTACGGCGCTAGACTAAGTGGTGATAGTGGAAGCGACAGCCATTGCGTCCATGCTTGGAGCTGATCATCACGCTCGTGGCGCACGTCTCCCCAGCTCCCTTCACAGTGCGACGGGTCACACCCGAAGCAAGGCAACCCGAGCGCACCGCTTGTGTAGACTATCACAGTTTTCCAGCAAGAGGAGTTGCTGCCAGTGGTGTCTGGTGCACCCACTGCCGGAGCTGCTCGCGCATGCTGTGGGGCCCTCGAGTGGAAGCATCAGATTGAGAGATGCGCTTGCAGGTACTTGAGACACATGACTTGATGATCTCACACAAGAATTGCAAGGTACAGCTTTTAAGGGAAACGCAATTGCTAGGATTAGGGCAGCGCTCTCCACTGCGCTGCAAAGGGGGGTAACTGTTAACGGTTGTCTCAACGAGTAACGGCGTATCTAGCGGCGCCAACTCAACTCAACTCAACTCAACTCGTAGGCTGTAGTGGGAGCAACGAGTTGTTTTAACAAGTAAAAAGATTCGAACCCCTCTCACGCATGGTGTGGGTATGGGGCATGGGTATCCGGGATTCGAGTTGTATCTCGGGATGCCCCGGGGATCTCGGGATGCCCGGGGATCCCGGGCTTGGAGTTGTATCCCGGTGACATCTCCAAAAAGACCTGTGTGCCTTGCTCCGGGATTCAGGGAAGACAAAATGCCTGTGTCTCAGTCACTCCCAGTCTCCTCCTCGCCGCCAGGCTTCACGCTTTTGCGTTCATGGACGCCACTACTTCGCAGGTAACGTACATAACCGTCCATCCCCACCGTTTGCACCGGCCGCTTTAGAGTTTGGGATCACAGCACACGCCCTGCTTGCTGACGGTGTCCAGAGTGTGTTCTCCTCATCTTGTTGAAGGTGTCGTCAAGTCCCTCTATGTGGCGCCATGATTAGGCATGCCTCTCGACACACAGCTGTGGGGTAGAGGCAACTCAACCAACTTGAAGGGGGGCTAGACTCAAGTCTCAGACTGGTGTAGCGATGTGTAGCGATGTGTCCACCCTCTTGCACACCGTAGGAGTGATCCAAGCTTTCACACCCTCTCCATAAAGCGAGCTGGTTACTGCAGATAGACCACTGAGCAGGCGAATTGTGTGCGTCCACCACGCCGGCGCAGACAACCTTGTTCTAGTGGACTGTGGCACCCGCGGCACTTGCGGATTGGCACTTGCAACAGTGACCCGTGCCATCCATCTGACACTCCGCCAAGCAAGTTGCTGCACTACATACATGGTGCACTGCACCTCAAATGAGGCCGCACAAGATGATTTCCATCGCATCACCCTGCATTGAAAGCACTACAGTTACAGGAGAACCTGAAGGAGCTGCAGCAAACACACTGGCCTCAACCCCCCCACGTTATCTACCGTGTATGCTCCCACCATGCAGGGACGCGATCATCCTGATGCAGACGCAGCTGCAGCCATGCAGCGCGACGGCGCACGCGACAGCGCCGAGGACGGCGCCGGAAAGCGCATGCGCTCAAAGTCGCCGCCGCCGGTAGCTGCGCGCAGCGCGGCGCCGTCGCTCCCGCGCGCCCCCTACGATGCCCGCACGGCACTGCTCGAGGAGCTCAGTGCGCATTCGGGGATGCTGCCCATGGACTTCGAGCCCTGCGAGCCGCTGCTGTATCTTGATGACTCGGATAGCGATGTCACGATCACGGTGCCGGCGCCGCTGCCGTTCGCCCCCTACAGCGCGTGCGCAGCGATGCTCGAGGAGCTCAGCGGGCAGCCGGGGACGCTGCCCATGGACTTCGAGCCCTGCGAGCCGCTGCTGTATGACGACTCGGATAACGATGTCACGGTCACGGTGCCACTGCCGTGCGCCGCCTACAGCGCCCGCGCAGCGCTGCTCGATGAGCTCAGCGGGCGGCCGGACATGCTGCCCATGGACGATACACTGCCGCGGCAGGAGCACAAGTACTACCGCCCGCTACCGAATACGCTGGACTGCCACGGTTTCATGCCCGCCGGCTTGCCGGGCAGGGCGCTGGTGCGGCAGTACGAGACTATGGTCGTGGATGTGTCCCGAGACCGAGTGCCGATCCCGAACTCGGTTTCGAGCCACTTCGTGTACCAGGACTGGACGCGCATCGAGGTGGAGGACATAATGCGCAAGAAAAAGCAGAAGGACGACGAGAGCCAGGGCGTGCCGGCGGCCCCCGAGATGCGCCGCATGGACGTGTTGGAGTGTGTCGCGGCGTCGATCGCGCCGCCGCTGCCGCCGCCGTCGCCGCTGCCGTAGGGCGCCGGCGTCATCGCCGCTGTCGCAGGCGCTTCGGCGCTGTCGGCAGATGTACACAGCTGTTGCAAGGGAGAGGAGAGGAGGTGCCGTATGGCACTCACCATCAAGCTGACCTCTTCGCTATGTGTTGGGCAAAGGGAGCAACGCAGGCTTCCCCTGTTCATGTGCGCTCCCCAGGTTCCGAGCATAATGGAAACTGCTTGCACGGAAAATTCATGAGCAATCTAGTGTTGTACGTTTTAGAAGCCATGGCGACTTGTCTGACATGCGTCATGCTATCCCTCTGTCAGTAGTGCTGTGACTGCTTGTGTAGGTGATGCCAGTGTGCAGTGCAAGCTGGCTGCATTTTTGAGATGTACATGCCATGTCAGCTAGTATGGATAGTACTGGGTATAGCCGCGTCAAATGCCACCGGTGCATGAGCCATAAGCGTCAATTCTGGAGGACTTCTGTGAGAATACAGTTTGGAGTTGAACCCATCTTTGAAGGCTTGGTCGGATTCACTTGACTTCAGCAAGGGGACGCCCTGTGCCCCCAGCTTCAGTCTGCACTTCGGGCAGTTGAAGGACGTGAAATTCATATGCTGCATGTCAGGCCGTCTATCTGTGTGCATCTTGCGCCAGGTGCAAGTCTATGCATTTATTGAAGCCAACCCATGAAATTGTGGGGATGGTGACTTGGCACACTGATGGCGGCAGCCAGGGAGCAGTCAAGGGCATGCTGATCGTCACGTCACTGATCGTCACGTATCTCCTGCACATGTCGAAAATTTGGCAGAGCCCTCGCACTTTGGAGCTGGCGCATGTTCAAGCCTAAACTCACCACTTTGAACAAAGGAGCTTCGGCACCGCGCCCTGCGGCGGCGCGGCGGTCTCGCCGTGCGCGTCGCGCTACGCCGGTGGCGGCGGCGGCGGCGGCGCTGCTGCCACCGGCTGGCTAGCGGCAGCGGCAGCGGCGGCGGCGGCGGCGGCAGACGCCTGCGCCGCCTTGACCTGCTCCGCCTGCGCCGCCACCGCCACCTGTGCCGCCTGCAGCGCCGCCACCAATGCCTCTATGCCGTGGAGCTTGTGTTGCATGGCGCGGAACTGCTTGGTCTGCGCGGCGGCGGCGGCGGCGCGCGTCGCCGCCGTGATGGCCGCCGGCGCGATCGCCGTCGCGCCCTCCGCCGCCGCCGTCGCCATAGTTGCCTCGGTCAGCTCCGCCAGCCGCGCCGGGGCTGCTGCTGCCGCTGCCGCCGTTGGTTGGTGCTGCCGCCGCCGCCGCTACAAGCGCGCCACCGCACGAGGACAATGGCGTGTCATCATGTTTAAGTGTAACTTGATCTTCAGCAGATCTTGCCGCCACAACTGAAGTACCTCTGCTTACAGAGCACATTGATTCCAGTACATTGCTGTAGAGCCACGTGGGTACATCTCCATGAGACAAGTTACCATGCTGCTGCTAGCATTGTGTGGCGGGCGAAGAGCAGCCTCTCTGGTGCCGGCCTCCCTTTCGAGGTGCAGCGCACATCGCAGCAATCATGTTTCGTATTCGTTGAGGCACACTAGCTCAGTTAACCATAGATGCAGACTTCTGCAGCCGATCAGCAGCAGCCTTCACCACAACGCTGCCCAGCGACTAGCAGCAGCAAGATGTCAACGATTGCATATGTCGACATCGCAAGGCGAACAGCAGCAGCAGCAAGAGCACGCACAGGAGGAGCCATTAGCGCAACCACCGCAGGCATCGTCAGAAGGAGATGCAGCAGCATCACACCCAGCGGGCAAGAAAAAGTTCCAAAGGAGAAGGCTGACCACCACGGGGGGACTCAAGGGCCTGCCCATAGCGGCACCTGCGGACGAGCTGTTGAGCGGAGCAGTGCGCAGGAGCAAGAAGATACGGCAGGATATGGAGGTGAGACAACCAGCTGAAGCGCTGTCAGCCGCTGCGTACACACGTTCTCGCAGTTGGCGCTGACTGCAGCGATTTCTCAGCTAGGTCCAGCAACAGCTAGTGTGCAGCAGCTGACAGCTACAGGAATCGCAGCAAAGAACTGCCAAGTGCGCGTGATGCATGGTGGTAGGCGTCAATAGGACAGGCTGCATACTGTATGCACAAGAGGTCGTTGCGTGTGGTCGCGAAGTGCCCGTGATGCGTGGTCGTCGCAGCCAATAGTACAGGCTGCATACTGCGCTCCATGACAGCGCTTGTGCATCTGGTAATTCAAGCGCTTTTGGGCAACTCAATTTCACGCTACCACCTGCCCACCCTCTGAGCTGCGATTGCCATGCACCCCTTCCGCAGATCAAAAACGCGCGCAACAGGGCGCGGAAGTGGACCGCCGAGCGCATGGACACGCTGGCCAAAGAGATCTCCAAGCCGCTGCGCCACATCCTGGACCGCTACAACTACCAGATCCCCATACTGCACCCGTTTGAGGCGACCGTGGCGGACCTCACTGTCAGGGTAAGTGACCGGGGGTCCACACCGCAGCGGTGTTGAGTAGGCGGCTGGAACGCACGT
This sequence comes from Tribonema minus, assembly GCA_017506865.1. Lineage (NCBI taxonomy): Eukaryota > Xanthophyceae > Tribonematales > Tribonemataceae > Tribonema > Tribonema minus. The sequence goes on from JAFCMP010000446.1 coordinate 489,849, forward strand.
GCTGCAGTTGCTCGCCGCAATAGCCTCGAGTGCCATGCGCGGTTGGGTTGGGCCGCTCATGGGATCATGTCAAGGGGACAGACAGCGTCATTTGAGAACCGAATTGCAGCGGTGAGGTTTTGCGTACAAAGCGCTTGCTTTGATAAGCATGCGCGTACGCGCGCGCATGCATGCTCGCTTTAGTCCTCAATGAAGTGAGCGCTGCAGAACCTCTGTGCCATAGGAGAGCGTGTTGTGCAAGCTGAAGTCGCACTGCGTAAAGCGCAGTGTCAAGCGGTACTGGATGCTTGCTGCGCTGCAAGTGCTAGGCGCGCGCCAGCCGCGGCGAGCGCACGCTTCAGTCGGTGCTGCGCAAGGGTGCACCCGTAACTGCCACTGTTGTAACTGCCGTAACTGTCAGGCGCGCGCCAGCCGCGGCGAGCGCACGCTGCAGTCCGTGCTCGACGAGGTGAACGAGCTGCGCAAGGGCGCGCTCGGCGTCGGCAAGGCGCGCGCGATGGAGGCCAAGCGCCTGGAGAAGCGCGCAGAGATACTGGAGGTGATGGACAGGGGGTATGAGGACATGGAGTTCCTGTTCAAGAGGGTGAGTTTTGGAGCCTGCAGTTGAAGTTGAAGTAGTACTAGCACGGACAGACAGGCGGAGGTACTGGAGGTGATGGACAGGGGGTACGAGGACATGGAGCACCTGTTCAGGAGGGTGAGCGCGGGTGGCGGTTTTTGGGGCACGCATCTGAAGTTGAAGTAGTACCTGGTGCACTTGACATAGAGACGAGCTGATGGGATGGAGCACAGCAGCCAAGGCATGCACCATTGACACAAAAGGGGTTGTTGTCAACAGGGGGTATAACCATCCTTTGTCACCTAGCTCTACGATCTTTTGATTCATTTCCATAAAGATATGGAGTACCTGCTGAAGCGGGTGAGCGCAGGCGGCGGGACGCTTGAGGCACACATTCAAACTTAAAGTACATAACCATAAAAGTGCCATTCGCAAAGGTGCCGCTCTCTTCGTGTCATGGAGAGACATGTTGAGGCACGTGGTTCGGCATGAAGCAGTAGAAACGCTGCTGCAGAGACCCCAAAATTAATGCCCTGTGTGCGCGTAATGAAGAAGATAGCGGAAGGAGGCCACAGTCGGAGACGGCCACAAGCGCAGAAATGAAAATACTGCTGGACGTCGCCGACAGGGGTATGTACCAGGACACACTCTTCACGCCTGCACGTGCACGGTAGCAGCGCGTGCAAGGAGTTGATGCAAGATACGACGATACGTAATTTGCATGATACACTCTTCCAGCCTCTGCACTGTATGAGGCGGAGATACTGGGGTGAGGCGATGGAAGGGAAGCGGCTGGGCACGTGAATAGACAACACAATGGGCGTCTGAATGACTCCAATGCGAAGTATGACGAGGGGGCCGCGGGCCCTGACCCCAACCCCAGATTGCGCGCCGCGTGCGTGTGCCATCTGTTCAGTCGCTTTTGTAGACAACCTCGCCGCTTATTTTGCATAGTTCGCGCGCTCAGTTAAGGCGCTCCCTTAAAACTGATTGTCGCCTGCTGATACGGTGCACGACGCCAAGGCACTCATCGCGCTTACCAAAGTGACTTTGACGAGCAATTTCTACTGGTAGCGATTCCTGGAGTGATCACGAGAGTTGCGCATACTGGAGTGGTTGTGACAAGCGGTTACAGGTACAGTACCGATGCCATCTCTATAAAGAACAAACCGTGGCCCGCGTGCGCATTTTGCAGGACGGCCACATTGTCCAGGACCTCATCGAGATCCAGCGGCAGCTGCGCAGCATACCGGTGGTGCAGCTGCACGTGCCCACGATCGTCCTCGTGGGCGCGCCGAACGTGGGCAAGAGCAGCATCGTGCGCACGCTGAGCACTGGCACGCCTGAGGTCAACAACTACCCCTTCACCACGAGGGGCATGACTATGGTAAGTCGTACTTGAAGTAGGTGCAGAGGCATTGGATCATGATTCACGAAGACATGATTTATCACCAGCACCCGGAGCTTAACAAACTACCCCTTCGCCACAAGGGGCATGACCATGGTGAGTGGGGGGTTGCAACTGCACAGAGTTCAGTATTGCGAAACCGTTGGATCACGCATCAAGCTTACTGCCGTGAAGCTGTTTTCAATACATCTGTCTGAGGTTAACAACTACCCCTTCACCACAAGGGGCATGACAGTGGTGAGTCACACTCGCATCAAATACACGCAAATCCAAGCATGATTTACCACTGGCACTCCGAGGTCAACAACTACCCCTTCACCATTTGGAGTCACACATAAGTCAAGTTCAATGCCATTAAGACTATTCATGATTCACAAAAGCATCAAGCTCACTGTCGTTAAGCTGTTTTCAGTACACCCTGCCCGAGGTCAACAACTAGCCCTTCACCACCAGGGGCATGACCACGGTGAGTTGCATTTGCGTTGATTCCAGTATCATTCATGAAAGTAATCTCATCATGCCTGCTGGACTCAACAAGGACCCAGTAGACCACGATGGGCGTGACTATGGCAAATTACAGCGCATGTGTATACATTTCTTACACGCAGGACCCATATTGTGCATTTACATCCATGTCGATTTTCACGTCTGCAGTACACAGCGCGACATTCATTAGGACGGTCATGAGTTGTGACGATGGTGGTTTGCAGTGCAGGCGCAGACCCATGTTTGAGCTTCGTGTTGCAGAGTGTGCAGGCACCCTCAAGGTCAATTTTACCACCGAGGGGCATGATGCTGTCGAGACGCACCGCAAGTGCAGTTGGGGTTAAGATTTAGCAGCGGGCCCATCCCACCAGCCCCACTGCTTGTATACTTCTATGTCGTCCTTGGGCTTGACTAGGGGCTAGAATAATACCTAGGCTAGCCTAGTCCTACTTAGTTCTAGCAATCAGCCCGTGATAAGTGCCAGAACTTGAGGTTGATGGCGCACTGAGGTTGATAGTGCATTTCAAGCCGACACCGCACTGCGTGCCTGCGAGGCCGCGTGTATAGTCCACTTTGGACTTGCTTTAGACGTCGTCAACGTCTTACGCAGCCGTTGTACATGCAGCAAAGCCGCGAGCGGAGGTGGACACGATGTCTGAGCGGTCAGCCCAGAGCAGCACCATGTCGCTCTTGTGTCGACCAAAACTGTGTTCAACGAACAGGCTGCTCTTGTACTGTGACCGCTCTCATAGCGAGTGCTCTTGTATCGTAACTGAAATGGGGTGCATGCAGGGCCAACAGTGAAGGCCTTGGGCTCGCCATTGCAGATGACAGGCCAGGCGCTTACAGCGTACCTACCATAATATGATACGGTGTCTGGGTCATTTGACTCACTCAACCGCCAGCTTGCGAAACATGTTATTTCATCATGCTCTGCGCTTGCAGTGTCAGCTTGCGAAACATGTTATTTCATCATGCTCTGCGCTTGCAGTTCCAACCACGTGAACATCATGCAATAATATACTAGAAGTACTAGCTTTACCTGGCGCTCCGCTGTCGCAAAGCCACATGCGCCCCCCCCTGTCGCAAGCTCGCTCGTGTACGAAAGATGTCTGATGCCATCGCAACGGTCAGCTCACAAACAAGCACCTTCTGTATTCTACACTCGCAGGGACACATGTTCCACCCCGTCACAAACCAGCGCTACCAGATGATGGACACGCCGGGAGTGCTGAGCCGGCCCGATGAGGAGCGCAACTGTATGGAAGCGCTCACGCTGGCGAGCATGCAGCACCTGCCGACCGCCGTTATCTTTGTGATGGACCTCAGCGGCTACAGCGGCGAGCAGAGCACCGTGGAGAAGCAGGTGCGTCACTTGCAGTGTGGTGTTTCCTCTTCCTTGAAGTAGGTGCAGCGTAACATGGAAGCGCTCACGCTGGCCAGCATGCAGCACCTGCCGACTGCCGTCATCTTTGTCATGGATCTCAGCGGCTACAGCAGCGAGCAGAGCACCGTGGAAGCAGGTGCGTCACTTGAAGTTTGGCAGTTCCTCTACTTCAAAGCAAGCAGGTGCAGCAAGCAAGCAGGTGCAGTGCAACTGCATGGAAGCGCTCACGCTCACGCTAAGCGCACCGTGGAAAAGCAGGTGCGTCACTTGCAGTTTGGCGTTTCCTCTGATTGCTTTCTTGAAGTAGGTGCACCGCAACTGTGCGGAAGCGCTCGCTCTTGCCAGCATGCACCACCTGCTCAATGTTGTCATTTTGATAATGGACTCAGTGGCTACAGCGGCGAACAGAGCACTGTCAAGACGCAGGTGCGTCACTTGCACTTTGGTGCCTGGGGAGCCTGGGACCCGTTCGCTTGAACTAGTAATATTGCAACTGCATGGAGATGCTCATGCTGCGCAGAGATGCTCATGCTGCGCAGAGATGCTCATGCATGGAGACGCATCATCGCAGCGCAAGAGCTGAGCATGTTGGGCATGCATGTCTGACATGTCGATGCCGTGCTGGAATGGTTACAGGTGGAGGTGCGGAACGAACTGCGCAAGCGGTTCCCCCGGCGGCCCTGGCTGGATGTCATCTCCAAGCTGGACTTGCCCCGAGAGGGCTTGGAGTTTGCGGTGAGAAAGCAAGACAAGAAAGTGCTTGCATCACAGTCAGCTCCGCTCGACACGCAAGTGTTTGCAGTGGACCACAACTTCCAGCAAATATCCATAGACAGTCGTAACCCTCGCAACCAGCATATTTACAAGACAGCATGCTGCTGTGGCATGCAACGTTGATGTTGGCCAGCGCGCTGTAAAGGCCAATGCTCACAGCAGCAGCATGAAAGAAAACAGTTCAAATGAAGGCTTTGTCATGGTGCAAATGCGTGCATGTCATTCAGTGCCTGGCATGACTGGCCCTCCTATGATGCTCGTTTCTGCATCAATCAGCAGCATTTCTTCCAGCACTGCGTGAGCTGGCCAAGGCTCGCAAGGATTTACGCCTCAAAAGAGGACCTCCAACTCATTTGCTGACATGTAAATGCCATGTTCCCTGGCTGTTGCTGCCACTGCCTATGCAGGCAAGCTCTCTGCCAGAGGGCTATCTTGACGTGTCTGTGCACGATGGACGAGGCTTGGACGAGCTCCGCACCCACGTGTATGACATGCTTCAAGTCATTGAAAGCGTGCTCTTCCCTCCTCCTCTGATCGATTCTGATGGGGAGGGCGAGGAGGAGGGGGCCGAGCCCGAATAGAGACTGGCGATTTGCGCAGCAAAAGTATTCCTGACCGGATCTGTCTCGACTGCGCTGTTGCCTTTGCGATGCGCATCGACTCTCATCCATCTTGCGAGCGTTGTTGGCTTTTACCAGCGTCCTGCTCCGCTTTGGGATTCCGCTGGTCAGTGTGCTGTTGCTGCTGTTGCATGGTGGCGTAGCCTTGAAGCTTGCTGCAAACCTGGTGCATCTCCTCGGGCGTCAAGGCTTCGGGCTCCAGCTGACAGCAGTCCGGGACCTTTGCTGTGTGCAGCAGACAGCCAGGCTTGCTGCCGCTGCACTCCTGTGTCTGATTCGGGTCCCGATCATCGCTATCACCGCCATCACCGCTCATTGTGTGTTGGCTCGTTTCTGCGAAGGAAGGAAATTCAACACGCACTTGAAGTACACTCTTGAAGTATACACTGACGTGAAGACACGCTATTGCGAATCGGTGTGACTGGCAGCTCACCGCCGCCTGGCCCTTGCAAGAGGGAGCAAATTTTGATCAAAAATGCGTGTCTGACCTCTCACACACACCTTCGTGATCCGATGGCGCGTGGTGATGATGATGCTATGGACGTAGATGTAGACGCCGACTCCTCTGACATTGATGAGGTCGAGGGTGAGCCCGGCATGGACGACAGCGGCAGCGGCGATGGCAGTGTCAGCGAGTTCGAGCCGGATCCCGATGACTACGATCCGGAGGACGAGCCAGCAGACGAGTACGAGGAGGAAGACGACGAGGACACCGCCGACGTCCGCGCGAATGGCGGCTCTGACAACGACCTCCAGGATAGCAGCGATGACGCCTTCGAGGCGCGTCAGGCGAAGGGGGGCAAGCGCCGGCGCCTAGCCAGCAGCGCGGACGACGAGGAGTCGGACGAGGCAGCAGCGCAGCAGCGGCAGTCTCTGGAGGCGCAGCGCAACAAACTGCAGCCGTATGGTCCTGAAGGGGATCAGGCTGATGCTCTGGAGGATGGCTGGTTCGAAGGGGAGGAGGCTGAAGCCGCCATCGAGGAGTATCAGTGAGTGGTGCACACGCATGTTACTCGTCAGCTGCCTGGTGATGGTTAGGTTGGCAAACACATGCATTGTTGACACTTCGTCACGCTCCACGTCTCTGCGCCAGCCAACGCACAATTGCTCGGCAGGCATCAGAGTCTGCTTGGTTGAGCGGGCAACAAACGTGGATAGATCATCAGACCCGCTATACAGCATCGCACAGCATGTCATGACTCATGAGACATTCAGCAGTGCAAGCAACCGACTCAAAGCTATACTGATTTAAGTATGTGCTCTTAGTGCCCCAGCAGATGAAGCGCCAAAAGCTGCGGATTGCAGTGCTCTGCTTGCCGCATCAGACAGTCGCGTGACCTGCTGGCGTTGGCGACCGCTCACCAGTCTGCAGCAGAGCAGCAGCGGCAACAGCTGTCCTCACTGCGCGCCCCCGTCGCCATGCTGCCTACGAATCTGTCAGCCATTCACCGAAGCATAATCAAGGGATGCATTGTCCCTGCCAAGGATAGGCAGATGGGCAGGGCAGCCTGCGGTGCACTTTTGTCACCGTCTTAACTTCAACTTTCATCAGGTAGACCGCGCTGCGCCCGCACAATGTGCCCTCACCCCCACGCACCCTCCCGGCGCCAACGCTACGCGACGCTTTCCAGGTACCTCGTGGACCACAGCCAGCCCGCGGAAGCATCGGCCGCGGCGCCGCCGGCCGCCGCAGCCGCCTCCGCCGCTGCCGCTGCTGCCGCCGCCGCCGATGCCGCCGGCCTCTTCGAAGCGGACGACGCCGACGAGGTCTTCGCGGGCACGATGCGCGAGGTCGATCTGCCGGCGGAGCCAGAGCGCGGCGAAAAGAAGACGGCGGCGCGCGCGCGCAGCAGCGGCGGCGGCGGGCGGCGCAAGTACGGCAAGCTGCGGCCCGTCATCGACGACCTGCTCGGGCGCGCGAACCAGGCGATCATGGCGGGCGACGTGCCGGCGGCGATGGCGGCGCTGCGCGAGGTGGTGCGCATCGCGCCGCAGGTGCCGGAGGCGTACCGCTCTCTGGCGGCGGTAGCCGCGGAGCGCAAGGACACACGGCTTGAGCTCGAGTTCAACATGTGCCTGTGCGGCCTGGACAAGTCGGTGAGCGGCGCTGGGGTGATGCCTAGGGTTAGATTTAGGGTGAGCATTAGGGTAATTGCCCATTTGTGCAGGGACACGCGCCTCGAGCTCGAGTTCAACATGTACCTGTGCGGCCTGGACAAGTCGGTGAGCGGCGCTGGGGTGATGCCTAGGGTTAGGGTTAGGGTTAGCATTAGGGTAGTTGCCATCTGTGCAGGGACTCGCGCCTCGAGCTCGAGTTCAACATGTGCCTGTGCGGCCTGGACAAGTCTGTGAGCGACGCCAGGGCTGCGTCTAGGGTTAGGGTTAGGGTTAGCATTAGGGTGAGAGCGGCCCATAGAGTTGCCCAGCTGTTCAAAGCCACGCGCTTCGAGCTCGAATTAAACATGTGCCTGTGCGGCCTGGACAAGTCGGTAAGCCGCGCTACGGCAACACCTAGGGTTGGGGTTAGTTTACGGTTGGGCCTAGGGTTACAGTTGCCTGTGTGTTGAGCCCTGGACATGTCGGTGCGCAGCGCTAGGGTTGAGGTCAGGGTCAGGGTTAGGGTTTAGGCTTAGGGTTGCTGTTGAGCTGGTGGACAAGTCGGTGAGAGGCGCCAGGGTTACGTCTGAGAAGTGTTAGGGTTAGTGTCAGGGGCAGGTTTAGTGAACACCCTGGATCAGCTGTTGCGCAGCGCTAGAATTGAGGTCAGGGTTTAGGGTTAGGATGGATTTAGAATTAGGCGTAGGGTGTATGTTGAGCTGGTGGGAACGCCCTGGACAAGTCGGTGCGCGGCGCTAGGGTTGGGGTCAGGGTTAGGGTTAGGGGTGGGGTGAGGGTCAGGTTGAAGCTGCCTATCTGTTGTCAAGCTGGTGGGAATGCCCTGGACAACTCGTTGCGCGGCACTAGGGTTGCGCCTAGGGTTAGGTTTAGGGTTGGGGTTAGACTTCTGGTTAGCATTGCCATAATGTTGTCAAGCTGGCTGGAACGCCAGCTGTGGCGACTGCATAACCCTAACCCTATCCCTAACCCTAAACCCAAGGCCAGAAACACCGCAGTGGATGGGCGGATGGCATATGAAAGGGCCAAATATACTACTGTGATGCACTACTACTACTAGTACAGGCCAGGGGGGGGGGGCACATGGAGGAGGACGTAGGGGAGGATCCCGAGATGCCATTTGGCGGCGGCGGCGTTTGAGTGGTTGTCATGACGACACTTTCAGACTGTCATACGACATGTAGATTCCGTACAGCTAGATGCCAATCATCTGGGCTTTTTCGCGCCCTGAGCGAGAATTAATAAAAAGTATAGGCCAGCTAGCTCTGGCAGCTCACACTACTGCTGTACCGGCAGCGGCAGCTACGCAACCCAGGACACGCGTCTGCCGTTCTCTTGTCTGCCGTTGTCTTGAATGCAGTGCGCCTGCCGCTGCCACCGCCGCTGGCCCCGCCGCCGGCCGCCTCTGCTGCCACGCGCAGCACAGAGACTTGTTCCCGGACACACGTGCAATGGTGCAGCGCTGCGGCCGCTCGGTCATGCAACCTGAGTCACACGGATCAAATTCGCGCACCCGCCGCCGGTCGCGCAACCTGAGCCAATGATCTGATTATCACAACGGCTGCCGCCGCTGCTGCTGCCGCTGCCGCCGCCGCCACGAGTAGCGCAAGGACTGGAACCAGGACATGCTTACGCTGATGAGGCGCTGCGGCCACACTGATGATGCTACCTGAGTCACGCATATCCCATTCACTCACCCGCCACGGATCACGCAACCTGTCCCTGACCTGCTTCTGCTGCGCGCCGCCGCCGCGCCGCCGCCGCTGCCGCCGACGCTGCCGCCGCGCGCAGGACAAGGACCAGTACAAGAACACGTTCGCGCGCCGCTGCGGCCACATTGATCATACCACCCAAGTCACGCATATCCCATCCACGCACCCGCTGCCGGTCACGCAACCTGAGTCACTGACCTGATTGTGATGCGCGCTGCCGTTGCCGCCGCGCGCAGGACAAGGACCAGTACAAGGACACGCTCACACTACGAGGTGCTGCGGCGACGATAATTATGCAACCTGAGTCGCACAGATCTGTGTTGTGCACCCGCCGCCACGCACGCAACACTTCGTCGCGCATCTGACTGTCACGCCCGCCGCCGCTGCCGCCGCCGCCGTCGGTGCCGCCGCCGCCGCCGCGCGCAGGACAAGGACCAGTACAAGGACACGCTCGCGCTGGCGCGCCGCTGCGGCGACGTGCCCAAGCAGGACGAGTGCCTGCGGCGCCTGTGCGCGCTGGAGCCGGCGGTCGTCGCGCACGTCGTCGACCGCGCGGAGCTCCTGCTCGACGCGGGGCGCCCGCTGCAGGCCGCGGCGGCGTACCGCGCCGCCATCAAGCGCATGCCGACGGTGCCGGAGCTGTACTTCAGCATGAGCGCGCTGTGCGCGCGCACGGAGGTCGTGCGCCTCAAGAATTTGCGGCCAAACGTGAGTGGATGCGTGCGTGGCGCAGGGATTGCGTGATGCGTAGCGTGGTTGCGATGTGGAGCGCATGCGGTGCATAGCTCAGATGCGTAGCATAGAGTTAGGAGTGGGTTGAAGTTGGGGTTACGTTAATGGGGGGGGTCGCACGGACGTTGTGCGCCTCAAGAACCTGCGGCCGACCGTGAGTGTGTGCACGTGCGAAAGTACAGCGCATGCAATGCGTAGCTCAGATGCGTAGCATAGCGTTAGGGTGAGGGTAGGGTTAGGGTTAGTGCAAGGGCTAGCACGTACGTCGTGTGCCTCAAGAACCTGCGGCCGAACGTGAGTGAGTGCGCGCGCGCTGCGCAGAGGAAATGTGGTGATGTGCAGCGCACGTGTGTAGCACATGTGCACTGCGTAGCTCAGATGTGTAGCTTAGCATTAGGGTTGAGCAAGAGTTAGGGTTAGTTTAAGGGTCACCACGGACGATGTGTGCCTCATCAATTTGCGGCCGAACGTGAGCGCGCGCGCGCGCGGTGGAGAGGGCTGCACGATACGCAGTGCGTGTGTGTAGCGCACATGCGCTGCGTGGAGATCATGCAGTACGTAGCTCAGGTGCGTAGCAGCATCAGGGTAAGGTGAGGGTCAGGATTAGGTCAAGGGTTAGCACTGCATAGCTAAGATGAGTAGCCTAGAGGTTAGGGCAAGGATAGGGATACACTTAGGTGACGGGTAAGGGTTAGGTTCGGGGTCAGGTTAGGATTAGGGTTAGCTGACAGGGACTCGCACTGCCGTCCACTTAGGGTTAGGGTTAGGGGTAGGGTTAGGGTTAGGGTTAGGGTTAGGGTTACAGCACCACGTCAGAGGACGGGAAAGCCCCAGAGGGGGGGGGGGGGCTTGCCCTGCACGCTATGCAGAGCAATGCGTAGCGCATACCGCTCACAAGAAAGCACGTGCTGTAACACAGGGTCAGGGGGTAGCGCTGACCTCGAGTGCAGGGGTGCCTTTGACTCCGCAATCGGGATGCCGCGCATCGTGAGAGCCTGAGCCTCCCCCCGCCCTCATTTCATGGCGGTGTGGGTGCGTGCGCTGGGCGGTCTGCGCCCGCAAGTGTGACGCTCCACACCTCGCACATGTGTCAGCGCTCAACTTGCAAGTAGTCGCGACGCCCGTGTCGCGCGCATACACGCATACACGCACTCACGCATACTCCGTCGCGCCGCGCAGGCTTCGCTCGCAAACCACCGCTAAGCTCTGCGCCTTGCTCAACGTGGCAGCTCGCCACGACCCAAGAGGCCACCCCCTAATCCGCAGGGTGGCCTGCCTCGCGTCGCTCGTACATACCTACGTACCCCGCACTAACGGCGCGCTTCATCGCAACACGTCGCGGCTGCACACTGCCCAGGCAACACAACTTCAGTCCTTAATACGCGGCGGTTTATTCAGAAGAAGTTGTAACGAACTGCGGCGTGCGCACGCGCTGGGGTTTTTGGATTCTGTACTTGGCGGTTATTTGAAAGCAAGCGTATCACTCGCGAACGAACCGTGGCACGCGCGTGCAGGTGCTAGGCGGCCTGCTCGCGATGCTGCTTGGACGCGACGGCGCGAGCACAGAGACGCTGAGCCTGGCGCACGGCTGGCACGTCTTGCCGACGGACATCGTGCTTGGCAGTTTTTCAAAAGCACGTGTATCACCTGCGAACAATATTTAGTACTGAGCAGGTATATCACCTGCGAACGCACCGTGGCGCGCGCATGCAGGTGTTAGGCGGCCTCCTGGCGATGCTGCTCGGCCGCGATGGCGCGAGCACGGAGACGCTAAGCCTCGCGCACGGCTGGCACGTCTCGCCTACGGACATCGTCCTTGGCAGTTTTTCAAAAGCACGTGCATCACCTGCGGACAATGTGCTGTACTTGGAGTTGCTTAATCGCAAGTGTATGACCCGCGAACGAACCGTGCTGTGCACGCAGGTTTTGGGCGGCCTGCTCGCGATGCTGCTCGGGCGCGACAGCGCGAGCACAGAGACGCTCAGCCTCGCGCACGGCTGGCACGTCTCGCCTACGGACATAGAGGGGCGGCGAAACCCTAAGGCCGTGTTTGCGGGCGCGCTGGAGCTGGCGGACATGCTCATGGCGCCGCGCAAGCCGGACGCGCGCGCGCTCGCGGTCGCTGCGGACGTGCTGCGGGGCGTGGAGGAGTGGACGCGCAAGTACCAGCGGGTATGTATCATAATGTACGTGTTGAAGGGTGTATGTATGTAGGTATGTAGGTACACCGACATGCACATCCGCCGCAACCGCCAGTGCTGCGGGGCGTGGAGGAGTGGACGCGCAAGTTTCAGCGGGTATGTATGTATGTGGGCATATGGGTATACTTCGAAGTATGTACTTGATATTGATTCTCGCTCATGGCGCCGCGCAAGCCAGACGCGCTCGCGCTCGCGGTCGCGGCGGACGTGCTGCGAGGCGTGGAGGAGTGGACGCGCAAGTGTCAGCGGGTATGTATGTTCATGTGTATGTCTGTACTTTCATGTAGTTTTAAGGGTATAGTGGGCGGTCGCTGCGAACGCGCTGCGCGGCGTGGAGGAGTGGACGCACGCATTATCACGGGCATGTATGTAGGTTTAAGAGGTAATGTGGCCCGCAGCTTCATGCAAGTGCTCTGTGTGGCGCAGCACGGTGGCAAGGGCACACACAAGGCACCACGCCCATGAAACGATTATGATTATGGTGAGGCCAAGATTAGGGTTAGGGGTAAGGGTTAGGATTAGGCATAGCAACACATCATCACACCTGTCTCTTTTGAGTTACATTTTATTTAGGGTTAGGTAAGCGCATGGGCAGGACATATGCTGGCGACCAGCGCGAGCGCGCAGCAGTGCAGTCTTGAGGTTCAAGTTGGAGATGGGATGAGTTCACGACCACAGCGCTCAACCTCATCCGCCCCTTCGTGTGCTTGTGTGCGCACGGCACGGGCTGCACATGCTGGCGAGCGGCGCGGGCGCGGAGCAGCGCAGCCTCCATGTTCAAGTTGAAGTGAGGATGAGAGAATCACCCAACCACGCAGCGCCCAACCTCGCCTTCATCTTCTTTGTATGTGCGGTGAGCAGGACATGCTCGCCACCGGCGCTAGCGCGGAGCAGCGCAGCCAGGCGCTCCTGCCGCTGGACCTGGCGACCAAGCTGGGCATCTGCTACGTGCACCTGGACCGCATGGCGCTCGCGCGCGACTGCCTGCGCGCGCTCATGCAGCTGGATGCTGCCGACGCATTTGCGGGAGAGCTAATGGCCCTCGTGACGGAGGTATGCATGTTGGGCGACTGCCTGCGCCTGGTGTTAGGGTTTGGGTTAGGGTTAGGGTAGGTACGTAGCGCGACTGCCTGCGCGCGCTCATGCAGCTGGACGCCGCAGACGCGTTTGCCGGGGAGCTCATGGCCCTCGTGACAGAGGTATGTATGTAGGGTTATAGGGTCACACGGTTAGAGTGAGGATTACGGTTGGGGTTGGGATGAGGGTTGGGGTTAGGGCAGGCATGTAGGGCGACTGCCTGCGCGCGCTCTTGCAGCTCGATGCCGCCGACGCGTTCGCGGGCGAGCTCATGGCGTTCGTGACGGAGGTACAGGCGCAATGCTGTAGGTGCGTACATTGTGTATACGACAAGGTGCGGAATTGGTGTTCCGCGCCTCAAGCGGAAGTGAATAAAGCACAGGGTTAGGGGAAGGGTTAGGGTTGGGGTTAGGATAAGGGTTAGGGTACGTATGTAGGGTGACTGCCTACGCGTGCTCATGCTGCTGCAGTAGACGCTGCCAACGCGTTAGGAGCAAGTAACTAAAGGACAGGATTAGGCTTGGGCTAGGGTTACGGTAGGTATGTAGGGCGACAGCCTTTGCTTGCGTGCTCATGCATTGTCTTATCAGTCACATACATTCATCACATCATCAAAAAACTTTGGGTTCGGCCATATCATGGTGACAGCACCAGCTGTCGTCCGATCGCTGAAGTTAAGCACTCTTGAGCATAGCTAGTGCTACGGTGGGGGACTACGTGGGAAGCCTCCGTGCTGTACTCTTTTTTTGCATTCATGACTCCTGCCACTAGGCGCCGCCAACGCGTTCGCGGGCAAGCACGTGGCCCTCGTGACGGAGGTACAGGCTCAATACTGTAGGTGCATACTTGTTGCATATGGCGTGGTGCGAAAGAGGGTTTCCGCTCCTCAAGTGGAAGTAATGAAGTACAGGGTTAGGGTAAGGATTGGGTTTAGAGTTGGGGTTAGGGTAGAGTTGGGGTTAGCGTTAGGATTAGGGCAGGTGAGTAGGGCAACTGCCTGCGCGCGCTCATGCGACTCGACGTTGCCGACGCGTTTGCGGCAAGCTCATGCCCCTCGTGAAAAAGGTAGGTACGCAGGGTTTCCTGGCTCAGGGTGAGGGTTGGCTACGAGGACGTGGTGGGTTGGAGGCGGGGTCACGGCAAGCGGTAGGGGCAGGGCTAGGCCAGCTCGTGGCCCTTGCAACGGAGGTAAGAAGCCCTGACGTCAGTGTCGTGAGTTGGGAGCGAGCCTTGTGCGGGTTCAGGAATAGGGGGGTTAGGGTTAGGGTTGGGGTTGGGGTGCATGGCGAGCGCGTTGGGGCTACCCACTGGGTTCGGATTAGGGTTAGAGTGAGAGTTAGGGTTAGGCGCTGGTGAGCGTCGGGGCCACCGCACTGATGGCAGAGGCATCGATCGCTGTGGCAAGACGAGCGTCGAATCAGGGGCTTGTGTACTGCAGTAAGTAGGGCTTGCAGGTTGAGCGCTGTCGCTCGGTAGTGGCAAGCCACAGTGCAACATCCGGGGGCCCCTGTGCGCCAGCATGCACCAGGGTGCTCTCGCTCAGATGGCACTTGTCCAGCTTGCTACCAGGCTCTACATGTGTAATGTGAAATCTTGATGGCATCTCAGTGCGTATCGACTATCACTTCTAATGGCATCGCACAATGGCATATCCCGCTCCGTCTATGTGCACTGTGCACAGTCGCGCTCGAACGCACCAGCTCTCACCCCATACGACACCCAATCGCCATCCACTCCACATGCAATGACCAACAGCTGCTGGACTTCATGTGGTGCCGGCGCCTTGGGGTTAGGGTTAGGCTAACCCTAACCCTAAACATGCGTCCCAGTGTTCCAGCTTAACCTGTGCCTTTGAACGCTGCTGCTGTCCGCAGGTGGTGATGGCGACCAAGCACAATCTCGACGCGACGCCGCTGCTGAGCAAGATTGCCTTTGGCACCTCTGACGATTACCGTGCAAACACTGGACTGAAAGGATTCAATACTCGTTCACAGGCCTAAGAAACCAAGATTGGTCTATTACTTCAGGTCCGCCAAGTACCACAATCAAAACCTCAACCTGTGTCACCGATCGCTGCTGCCCCGCAGGTGATAATGGCAACCAAGCACCACCGCGACGCGACGCCGCTGCTGAGCAAGATTGCCTTTGGCACCTACGACGATTACTGTACGAACACTGGATTCAAAGGATTCAAAACGCCTTTACAGGCCTAAAATACCAAGATTGGTCTATCACTTCAGGTCCTTACTTTATTACTTCAGGCCCGCCAAGTACTAGAATCAAAAGCGCAACCAGTGCCATCAACCGCCGCTGCCGCAGGTGATGATGGCGACCAAGCACTACCGCCGACGCGACGCTGCTGCTGAGCAAGATCCGTACAGCCAAGTGTAGTCCATAACTTCAAATACGTGACAGCACTTGCAACCAAAAGCTCAATCCCGTGCCGCCGACCGCTGCCGCCGCACGCGCGCATCACAGGTGATGATGGCGACTAAGCACCATTGCGACGCAACGCCGCTGCTGAGCAAGATCGCTTGATTGCAAAATTGCTTGCAAAATCGCAAGACTGCGCGTCTGTGCCACGCCAAAACATCGCAGCGCCAATCCCTTGCACGCGTGACAGCACTCAAGGCGCATTCCATCGATCGCTGCCACCCACACATGCTGCAGGTGATGATGGCGACCAAGCACTACCGCGATGCGACGCCGCTGCTGAGCAAGATTGCGCGCAGCGCGTCGCCGCGGCGCTGGTACGCGTACGTGCGCATGGGCGAGGCCAAGGCGCAGCTCGGCGACGCGGAGGGCGCCGACGCGGATCTTCAAGTGGTGCGTCTCTACAACTTCAAATTCAACTTCAATATATGCATGTCAGGGGCTTATGTGTCTGCAACCCTCAAGAGATTAATTCATTATGCAGCTCGGCGACGCAGAGGGCGCCGACGCGGATCTTCAAGTGGTGCGTCTCTACAAGTTCAAATTTGCCCTACTGCGTGCTCTTAGGGTACAACTTCAACTTCAATGTATGCTTTCAGGGACGTCGTGCACAGTTTTGCCTTAAGCTTAACCCATGCTCGCTCCGGCACGCATGTCACTGCGGATATCACACAGCTCTGAGACGCTGCACACACTGACTTAAAAACGGTAGAGCGCTGCCGCAAGTTGTGCCCCTCTGCAACCTTGTGTTCACCACTGCGCGCAGCGCGGAGATGCGCAGCGCCGATGCGAGCGGTCGAAAAGTAGCGCGTGCAGACGCGGCGCGGCGCAATGCGCCTGAGCCCTGCCCCCATGCTGCAGCAAGCGTACCTTAGACTTCACGCTTTCATTTGCCTCTTGTGCCGTGTCGCTGATTGCTGCAGCAGCTTGCATTCGCAGGTGCTGGGCTGGTGGCCCGGCCACTAACGCCTTTAGTTATTAAAACGTTTAGCACAGAATCTCACTGTTTGCTGCTGCTTGCGTGTGCAGGTGCTGGGCCAGTGACCCGGCCAATCAGTGGTAGGATCAGAGTTAGGGTCAGGCGTGGGGATAGCACTGTAACTCATTGACCGGTCATGATCGCTGCTGCTTACGTCCGCAATTGCTGGAACGGTTGCCCAGCCACTTGCGGTTGGGATTAGGGTTAGGGTTAGCACACCACCTTATTGCTGATCGCTGCTGCTCGTGCGCGCAGGTGCTGGACCTGTGGCCCGGCCACTTTGTGGTAGGGTCAGCGTTGGGGTCAAGCGCAGGGGTAGCACAGTAAATTCATCGACTGATGGCCGGGCCAATCAGTGTTAACGTTAGCGTTCGGGTTAGGAACAGAGGTAGCATGGTACTTAGCACGGTACTCGTTGGAGCATATGGCAGTTACATGCTCATTGTCGTTTGCACGCTTGACGGTTACGGCAGTTACACTCGCCGGTGGACAGACTACAAGACATGCACTTCTAGCAGCACACGACTGGCGTCGGTCTTCTGTTGCATTTGTCCCCTTGATGTCTAGCTCTGCGGGTGTGGTGCAACAGGGTAGTGAGCAGCAGCTCTCTACGTTGCAATAGTACTCATTGCTGATTGCTGCTGATTGCTTACGCAGGTGCTGGACCGGTGGCCTGGCCAATTTGGGGGCTTACGGTCAGGGTCAGGGTCAGGATCAGGGTAGCACGGTATCTGATTGTTGATGCGCTGCTGATCGCTGCCACAGGTACTGGACCGGTGGCCCGGCCACTGTGGCGCGCTCATCGCGTTCAGCGCGCTGCACAGGCAAGACAAGAACCAGCTCATGGCGGAGGCGGCACTGGAGAAGGTGCATCCCACCGTGGTGCAGCTGGTGTGCAATGAGGTGCGTGGGCGTGTACTCTGCTTGTACTGATGTTGTCCTTCTACTGTACTGGAGAAGGTGGTACTCTACTTGTGTCCACCTTCTGTAGAAGGTGTACTCTTCTTGTGCTGATGTCGTCCTTCTTCTGTACTGTAGCCCACCCTGGTGCAGCTTGTGTGCAACGAGGTGCGTGTGTGGGATGGGGGAGTGGGCACGTGTACTCTGCTTGTACTGATGTTGTCCTTCTGCTGTACTGGAGAAGGTAGGTTTGCACTCTCACCGTGTGGCAGCTGGCGCGCAGCATATTGATGCGAAAGTGTGCGTGGCTTGCTTGGCTTTGCAGATTATCTCCTACAGCCAGCAAGCCAATAGTCTGCGATATACAGTTCATCAATGAGGGTGGACAGGGGGCAGAGGCTGCATGTGTGGCATGAGGAGGGTAGGTTTGACAGGGATGGAGGCTGCATATGACATTGCATTGCACGACAGCAGTTGTTTGCTAGTAATCTGTGTCCACGCCACCTGCTGCACGCTTGCGGGTCTGGCCTCGCTGCCACCGCAACTAAGTGTGACAATCCCTAACCGTGGCTCTGACCAGCGTGACGCCATCAACGCCCAAATCTAGTCCTGACCGCAAATGCTACTGGTTGGCTTAGCAGGCTGGCCACGCTGGCAATTGATCCTCATCATAACACTTCAACCAAGCAACATCAGTGGTGCCTCACCTCAGGACTCGTGGGATGGGCTGTTAAAGTATGCATCTCTGACTATAACTGCAACTCTGTATGTACATCGCCTTCCTCGGGGCCTTTATGCATTCATGAGTGTACACTGTCATGCGCGCGACGCAGTGCCCGCTGCCACGTTTACACCCACGCCCGCACCATCAAGCCGCCAGCGCAGCCACAGCGCACGCGCGGCGCGCCTGGGGACGGACGCAGTGATGCCTGTGCTGATCATCGCCATGACATCACATGTTATATATGTGCTGCAGGCGTGACACAGGGACGAAAGTTTTGAGCTCTGCGGCGAGCATCATTGTCACCATCTCATTCGACGTGCACACTCCACCGTCACGTGCCGTGGCTGTCCGCACGCGACACGCGTGATGGGAAAAAGCGGAATCATCTTCGACGCCGGGCGTCGCACCGTGACGCAACTGAAGTTTCAACCCATTGCAGGGCAAGCTGCTCTGAAAAGAGTGCCGTACCCTAATTCTGGCGATTCTCAGGCTGACAGCGGTCGGCTGGGGTTAGGCGCTAACCCTAGCCAGCGAGCATGTGGTGTATGGCGCTGACGCGCGGTATACTCCACAGCGGGTGACAGCGTATCTTGAGATGCTGCAGGGTGTTGTGGGAAACGATTCTCGCGTCGCAAGCGCGAGTCGCATGTGCACCCGCAGCACCCGCAGAAGGAGAGACGCGGCGCGTGTCAACACCGCACCAAAAACATCACTCCTATTGTCGACATCTCACCCTCACGTAGTGCGCGTGCCGCAGACGCAGCCGCCGCGCAGGGGCCGACGGACCGGCACGATGATCACTGCGCTGAGCATAATCTTCATCTTCAACATCATCTTCAATGTACCCCGTCGTGTGCGCGTCGCAGGTGCACCCGCAGCACGCGTGTCCCGAGACGGAGGGCGTGAGCTCGGAGTGCGAAGACGTGCTGTCGGAGGCGGAAGGCGGCGGCAGCAGCGGCGGCGGCGGCGGCGGCGGCGGCGGCAGGGTCAACGTGATCATCGCCACGGGCGCCTGGCAGAAGCTGGAGCTGCTGCTGGAGTACGGGCAGCTGTCGCGCGTCGCCAAGCGGCCCAAGGTATGTATGCATGGGCGCGCGTACTTTAAGGGTAAACTTCAAAGTGTACTTCAGGGTACACTTCTATTGCCAGTGCTGTACATTGTTGTTGGGGTGGATGGGCGAAGGCACGGCGGGCTTCAGGGTAAACTTTAATCGAAGTGTGTCCAAGTGAGTGCTGCTTTACCGACACACACGCGTCACCGTGGTCCCCCCCCCCTCCCCCCCCCCCTCCCCCGCACCCCCCTCCCTCCCTCCCCAGGACCAGCTCACGATCCTCCTCCCAGTCCTGCATCAGGCGCTCAACCAGATTTGCACAGCGCCCCTCTTCGGCGGCTGCACCGAGTGTACAGTGTCAATATGTTTGTATCATGTGACACTCATATCCCCCCCCCCCCCTTCCGCGCCCCCCCCCCTTCCCCCCCCCCCCCAGGACCAGCTCACAATCCTCCTCCCAGTCCTGCACCAGGCGCTCAACCAGATCCGCACCGCGCCCATGTATGGGGGGCGCACCAAGTGGGGCAAGAGCAAGGCCAAGGCGGACGCGGAGAAGCTGGCGAACGGCGCGCTTGCTGCGCCCTTCATCGTCTCCACTGCGTGGCAGACACATGAGCAGCGGGACATGAGCGCTGCCGCGGGCGCGCTCTCGCACGCCCTCGACCTGCAGAAGCTCATGCGTGAGTACCACTAGTAGCGCTCGCGTCGTGAGGCCGTGAGTGATTGCGCTGCCGTCAGCAGAGCACGTGGACCTTATGACTCACTGGCGCCTAACCCTAAGTGCTGCGGAGACCGCTGCGCGCGCTGCTTCTTTCGCGGGATGCGTGCTGTGCGCCTGCGGCCAGGCCGCGTGGCAGCGCTCAGTCGACAGTGCATGTTTCTTGGCCTTCTGCAGGAAGAAACGGCCTCGACCTGCAGGAGCCCGGCCGTCAGCAGAGCGGGCAACGCTTCTGGTGAGAGCCGCTTGCTGCTGAGAACAAGCCGTATTGGGTGGGCATTCCGCTGGTGCTGGCTCGTGTCGTGACTCTCCCGCGTGGCGGCGCTCAGTCGACAGTGCATTTTCTTGGCCTTCTGCGCGCCCAGCGCATCTCGTGCTCCCACTCCCCCCTCCCCCCCCTTCTCCCCGAAGTCCTGACGCTAGTCGTGCACCTCATGTGCGAGAGCGGCAGCCCCCCCCCCCCCCCCCCCCCGCCCCCTCTCACCCCCGCCTCCCCTCCCGCCAGGCCTGACGCTGATCGTGCACCTCGTGCGCAAGAGCACCTCGAGTGCGAGAGCAGCAGTGCTCACCCCCCCCCCCCCCCCTCCCCCCGCGCAGGCCTGACGCTCATCGTGCACCTCGTGCGCGACGCCGTGCGCGCGCTCGTGGCGATAGGCGCGCGCCGCGATGGCACCAAGCTCGTGCGCGCCGCGGAGCGCACCAAGGGCCTGCTCCTCACGCCGCAGCGCCGCGACGCGCTGTACCTCATCGCGGCCTACCGCGGCCGCGTGCCGGGGCACCAGAAGGGTTCGCGCGGCGGCACGGTCAAGCCGCGGCCGCCGGCGGCGGCGGCGGCGGCGGCGGCGGCGGTGCGGAAGCGGCGCGCGGCGGCGGCGGCGCTGCGCAGCAGCGACGAGGAGGGGGGGAGGTCGGAGGAGGGGGAGGGGGGGGGGGGCGCGCGGGGGTCGGAGAGCGAGAGGGAAGAGCTGGAGGCGCTCGCGCTGAATGAGAGGTCCGCCCAGACGGAGAAGTACTTCTCCAAGGTCAACATGGTGAGTGGGTGCGTGCGGTGCAGTTGAGGGCCTGTTGCTCTGCTGCTCTTTGTGCTGAACGAGCGGTCCGCACGTGTGGAGAAGCACTTTGTTTTGGGCGATCTGGGTGTGCATGCTATTGGGGTTAGGGCTAGGGGGATAGGGCGGCGTGGTTTTGTCGGTGTTGCCATGCTGGTTTTCATACGTTTGTGTTACTTCACAACTGTTCCTGTGGCTGAGGTCAGTGCATAGGGTGCGTGGTGCGAGTCGTCGTTACAAAGGTCCACTTGGTGTACTGCAGGTGTACTGCTCTTACAGTGAAATGCGCTGTTGCAGTTACCACGCGGGTTTTCATCACACGCGCTGCGTCAGTGCGCAGGGTCGCTTCGCTCGAATGGAGCAGTGACATCTTACGGTGTTGAAGTTTACAGGTCACCTCGACGTGAATATTGACCTCGTGATGACGAACCCTATTTCGTGCCGCAGACTGGCTGTGGTGAGGGACCACCTCCCGAACTACTGACCTTCGTCAGTGCGCTGCGTCAGTGCGCAGGGTCGCTTCGCTCGGACGGAGCTTGATGTTGTTGTTGAAGTTGCCTATTTGCGCGTCTCCTCAACGGTGTTGATTTAGACCTCATGACGACGAAACTCTGGTCAAACTGCAATCTTCTTTTTCGTGCGGCAGACAGGCTGTGGCAAGACCACCTCTCCAACTACTGACCTTCCTGCAATGAGAGATCTGGTCCATCGTTGTTTGATGGAAAGCTGCACGCGATCGGCGCAAGTACTGTTTACGTCGCTCGTGTCTCCGACCAGCATCAGCAATCTGACACCGCCACTCTCAGTGGCACCAGGTGTTTGGTGTGTTTGCCTTAAATGTCTTGACTCTGCTCCCTTGCTCAGGGTTAGGGTTAGGGTTAGCCTAACCCTTTCTCAGCAGAAGCCCACCAATACAGCCCACCAATACAGCATTCTGTTGCAACCCTTGGACCACTCATAAAAGCTTGTTCTGTCCCTAGTAACTTCAACAAACGCTCCAACACCTGCATGTACGCCACAGATCTCCCAGGACGCCAGCAACACGGCCGTCTGGAAAGACCTGCTCGCACTCATCACAACAAGAAGTTCAACGCTTCTGTCTGCACGCTCATCTCCGCGAAGTTCAACAACAACAACCCTCAGTAAGGTATTTGGCTGTTTTACAGCATGCTCATACAACCATGTCCTGCTTTCTGCCTCAGATCTCCCAGGACGCTACCAACACGGCCCTCTGGAACAACCTCCTTGCACTAAACTCAACAAAAACTCCAACACTCGTGTCTGCCACCCCCGTCCCCGCAACAATGACCCTTAACAAGGCACTTGGCCGTCTCACAGCATGCTCGTGCTCTTGCGACGTTCTCCTCCCCGCCACAGATCTCTCAGGATGCCACCAACACAGCCCTCTGGAACGACCTCCTGGATGACCTGCTGCAGGCCAAGACGTCGTTTCGCAGAAGAGTGGATGCGCTCGTCGACAAGTTCCCCGACTCTGCCATGCCCTGGCTTGTGCAGGTACGCATGGACCATGGTCGAAAGTCGTGAACTTCATGATATATAATTATAGTTACTGCAATGGAGAGAGCTGCTGCTCACTAGCCTGGCCAAGACGTCGCTGCGTAGAAGAGTGGATGCCCTCGTGGACAAGTCCCCGATTCGGCCATGCCGTGGCTGGTGCAGGTATGTATGAATTTACCCCTGATTATCACGATGACAATCATGATTATCATTCCCTGACCTTGAGGGAACGCCCTTGTTGGCATGAAACAGTACGATCACAATCATGAGTTCTGGTTTCCTGGACTTGAGTGGACGCCCTCGCCAACAAGGATCACGATGCAACCATGCTACGTGGGCAATGCCATGGACCTAAACCCACCGTAAACCTAAGTTCTACAATGGGGCAAGGCCATTAATGCCAGTGGGCGCCTCGAGCAGGCGCTCGCGCGCTTCAGTAGCCCTAATCTCAATTTCATCCTGACCTCAACTTCAAATCCGAAATGAACCTTACTCTGCCTATCTCACCCTGACTTCTGTTAAATCTACGACAGGGCAATGCCATGAATGCCAGCGCTCGCCTGAAGCAGGCGCTTGCGTGTTTCATTAGCCCTAATCCTAGCCTTTCCCTGACCACAATTCGGCAGCAATGTACTTGCTCCTGGTCCTGACTATATCATACCCTGCTTTCTGCTTCAGGGCAATGCCATGGATGCCAGCGCTCGCCTCAAGCAGGCGTTTGCGTGCTTTGTTAGTCCTTATCCTAGCCTTTCCCTGACCACAATTCGGCAGCAATGTACTTGCTCATCTTGACTATATCTTGCCCCAACCCCCACTGCTATGACAGGGCAACGCCATGAATGCCAGTGGTCGCCTGAAGCAGGCGCTTGCGTGTTTGCAAGCCCTTACCTGAACCTTACCCTAACCTCAATTCGGCAGCGATGTACTTGCTCCTAATCTTGACCATATCTTGCCCCAACCCCCACTGCTATGACAGGGCAATGCCATGAATGCCAGCGCTCGCCTCAAGCAGGCGCTTGCATGTTTTGCTACCCCTCATCTCAACCATAACCTAACCTGAACTCTCATGGCAGGGCAAACTTGTCATCTAAACCCAAACTCCAATCCTAACTTTATCTTACCCTGGTTTCTACGACAGGGCAACGCCACGAACGCCAGCGCTCGCCTGAAGCAGGCGCTTGCGTGTTTTGCGAGCCCTACCTAATCTGTCCCTAACCTCAACTCTCATGGGCAGGGCAACACTGTTGTCTAAACCCCAATCCTAACCTGATCTCACCCTAATTTTAATGACAGGGCAATGCCATGAATGCCAGCGCTCGTCTGAAGCAGGCGCTTGCGTGTTTTGCGAGCGCCGTCGCCAAGGAGCCGGAGCAGCCGCTGCCGTACCTCTGCATGGGCAACTGCCTCGTGAGGCTGGTCTCTAACGTCAAGGTATGTATGTATGTTTCGCTCTGCCTGTTTGTATTTTTCGCTCTGCAAGGGCAACTGCCTCGTGAGGCTGGTCTCAAACGTCAAGGTATGCATATGTTTTTCTACTTTGACGTCAAGGTATGCATATATGTTCTACTTTGAGACAGGTGTCGAGCATGTGTTCTGGTGCCGCAGCAGTTAGCGTTTAAACGCTCACGGCTGGCCAAGCGCAACTGGCCTGAAGGGATGCCTTCGAGTTAGGGTCAGCCTAGGGTTAGGGCTGTCCGAAGGTCAGGGCTAGCCTAATCCTAACCCTAACCCTAGGGGTAACCGGCAGGTCGCCATCAAGGAGCGCGCAGGCAGAGACATATAGGAGTTTTAGAGGTATCTGATGCTGCAGGGGGCATTGGCGTTTTGTGCTGTGCTGACGCCAAGTATGTAGCCTAATCACTCCTAACTTTAAGTCCGCTGTTGCAGGCAAGACTGGCACGCATAAGGTGCCTACTAACATGCCGCACCCCTATATGACAGACAGGATGCTGTCACCATGTCTTCTCCGTGACAAATAGCTCATTGGTCTCAACAGAGCTGCCCAGTGTGCAACTCTGTCACGGCGTGCATGCCTGGACCATCGCCAAGGCTGTGCATGGCGGTGGCTGAGAGCCATCCACCCTGGAATGCTTGCGCACTTCAACTGCACGGCAACGTAAGGCATACAGCTTCGACACATAAAAACAGCACACTTGCTGCACCGCCCTGAACAAACTCTTCTGCGTGATATCTTTGTGTGGCACCGCTCAGCGCACGCCCGACAAAAATCTCTTCCTGTCCTCAGCGTTGTGCGTTGTTTTGAATTGTGCGGCGCACGCTTGCTGCAGCGCCCCGAAAGAAACTGATCTCTGCGCGTTTTCTTCTGTTTTTGTTTTTTCAATGTGTGTGTGGCACCGCTCAGCGCACGCCGGACTTCCACTGAGTGCGCCGTCAAGGCCATCGCAGTTGCAGTGCTCTGCAAAGACCTCTTCCTCCCGCCACGTCGTGCGTTGTGTTGTGTGCGGCGCACGCTTGCTGCGGCGCCCCGAAAGCAAAAACTCAACTGCGCAATCTGTTTTGTAATGTGTATGTGGCACCGCTCAGCGCACGCCGGGAGTTCGTTATCAACATCGATACTGCAGCAGGGTATCTGCTGCCAGAGTACTTGCCATCGCTGTGACGGAAGTCGTTGAATTGCTCCGCAAACACCTCTATCCTCCCTCAGCGTCGTTTGGTATCTTGTGCTATGCACCACTGCTTCAGCGCCCTGAACAAACCTCACCGCGCAATTGTTTTCTTTCATGGTGTGTGTGGCACCGCTCAGCGCACGCCGGACTTCCACGAGTGCGCCGTCAAGGCCATCGCGAGCCTGCACGCGTACGCGGAGCTGCGCATCGCGGAGGGCGATGCGGAGAGCGCGGCGCGCCAACAAGGTCGGTGGTGTAGGGTTTGGGATAGGATTCGAAAGAGAACAATAGGACTCCGAGTTTGAGCAGCCTGCAGGAAGAACAGATACTTAGGGTTACATAGATTAGGGGTTTTTGGTGTACCGCAGCAGTGTACAGACTTGCCACCGCTGCTGCGGTTGACTCACGGACATTATCGCTAGGAGGGCGATGCGAAGAGCGCGGCACGCCAACAATGTCAGCGTAGGGTTAGCATTAGGGTTTTGATGAAGCAATGCTTGCAGTTGGGGCAGCGAAGAGACTCCAGATGCAGACATGCCACCGCTGCTGTGGTCAATGCAAGGACCCTGCCCACAGCCTGCACGTGATAGCGGCACACACGTCCCTGCTGCATCGCACTTCGGAGGTGCTCGTGCCATGCAGTTCTGCCAAGTGTGCGCCGCTGATGATGTGCTTGAAGCCGTCCGAGACCTGCTGCATTTGTGCGCGGTGCGTTTGCGGCACAGGGCGGCTTGCATGCACGGGGCTTGTGCAGGAGGCACGGCGAAGAGTTTGGGACAAGCAGCACACTCTTTGAGCGACACAGGCGACGAGCGCTGCAACACAGCCGCAGCTAGTGCACACAACCGCTGAGAAGTACGTCCACATTTGCGTGACCTTGTCCAGAACTGTGCGAAACACCTTGCATGCGCAGTGAAGCACCACGCAGCACCTGCCGTGCACGGTCAACCACCTCACCAGCGCGCATGCTGTCAGTACTGCGTGACACTGTCCACGTAATCGGAGACGGCGCAAGTGAGAAACCTGTGCGTCATTGACACGGCTCAACACACGCACCTCCACACCGCTCAACAGGCCACAACGCTCAACCCCCCGCCCCCCCCCTCAACCCCACCTTGCCGTCCGCGCCGCGCAGCGCAAGACGGCACCCCCATGGTGCTCTGCCACCGCCGCGAGGCGCTGTACAACCTGGGGCGCGCGTACCACCAGCTCGGCATCGCGTACATGGCGGAGAAGTTCTACTGGCGCGCGATGACGCTCGAGCAGGGGATGAGCACTGGCGCGACGGCCATCGTGCGCATCGCCGCGTACAACCTCTCCAAGCTGTACCTGGAGGCGGGCTCGTTCGCGATGGCGCGCCACGTCGTGACGGAGTTCCTCGCCGTCGGCTGAGCCATGTCGCTGCTGCTGCTGCGCCCGCAGCTGCTGCTGCCGCCGCTGCCGTTGCTCTGCCGCCACTGCTGCTGCCGCTGCGGCAGCAGTACCGTCGCTGCTGCTGCTGCCGCTGAGACTTCTGCTGCTGCCGCCGCCGCCGCCGCCGCCGCTGCCGCCGATGCTGCCGCCGCCGCCACTGCTGCCGCCGCCGCCGCTGCTTCCGCCGCTGCTGCCGCCGCTGCTGCTGCTGTAGCATCTCAGCGCTGTGCTTCGCTGCATGTGAGCACTGCAGTAGCTCGACGGCAATCTGCTGAATCAGTGCTGCATCACCTGAGTATTATTGAGCGCTGCTGCTGTGCGGTGTGGCAATGCGCTGAGCACTGCTGTGTCACGCGACAACTGCCATCCGCCCATGTACGTCACCACATGAGCTGCCACGCCACCTGAACAGGAAGCCTCGCGCCACCCGCGGCTGTGGCAGCACGTATGACCGCTGCTGCAGCACACACACACACAAGTACGGTGATTCTCGGGATGCATGTTGTGTCGCGCGCTTACTCAGCCGTCGCGAGATGCGCGCCTTGAAGTTCGTGCGCCGCTGTCGCCAGCATCAGCAGCCGTCTCGGCGAAGCAGATGCCGCTCGCTCACGTGCGACAACCAACACAGAGGGCTGCACCAGTCGCGTGCGCATGTTGCGTGTTCATGTCAGTGCCAGTGAAGTGTATCTACCGGCACAACGTGTGGCGCGTGGCTGAGCCGTGCAACGCACGCTGGCAAGAGCTCGTGGCCTGTCATTGGTCAATGGTCAATGCATGCCACCCCTGAACTTGAAGATGCGCATGCAAAATCGGTGGTGTTTTTGACCACGGCCCTTGTCCATTTTGCTGCATGCCTGCGATTGAATTACGTGTGGACTGTGATCTGCGCACATGGAGACAGCACTGCCACCTGCAGTAAAACCTAGGTCAGTGCAGTTGCCATCGCACATGAGGATGGTCAAGTTGCCATGGTGCCACGAAAGTGGGCGCACGGGCATAGCATCAGACCATATCTATTTAAAGGCGATGCATACAAGTTGTCAATCGAGCAGAGACGGAATCTTGAATGGTGCCATGTGTCAGCGAGCACGTTCACGGAGTCACACTCAACTTCACAAGCCTCATTTTACTTCAACTCACACTTGAAGTCGCAGCCTTGTGTAAACACCAACAGTGGGCGGTCGCCACCGAACCGCCAGGGCGATGCGAGAGTTGTCAACTTGGTCATTGCAGGGGCGAATCTTACGAGCAGCCACAACAGCGCTAGGAGGAAGACGGAGTTACTGTAGTATCTTTCTTCAAGCCGCTGCCTGCACAATAACAATGTGTTCAAGGCGCCTCTGATCCGGCAGATGCGCTGGATGCAATGGCGCCCGCGCCCGGGGCCGGCTGACAACGGCGGCGTCAGCGACGCTGAGGACGGTCGAGCCCTCCCTCATCCCAGCACCAATGTCATCCTTGATGCTCACGTCAACACAGGCACACACCTGCCTGGTCCCGACAGCCCAGCAGCTGCGAATGAGGCCGCCGCAGCAGGGGCTGCCAGAAAAAAGGGCCGGCGCATCGGTGAGCGAATGTGGAAGGACGAGGGCAGCAAGCGCAGGGCCAACAGCGCTGCGGCAGCTGGCGCAGCGGACGGGGGCCTGGGAGCCAGGAGAGGGGCCGGCGGCGTGCTTGCGACGCCGCGGCAGCAGGTGCAGTACGTCTTTCAGCACAGGGAGAGCAGGGCCGTGGCGGTGGTCAACAGCACTGGGGACATGGCCAGCGCCAAGGCCCTGCACACCCTGCGCATGGCGAGCGCCGCCTGGCGGGAGCTGAGGCAGGTGCCGCTGGAGCAGGCCTTGGAGGAAGCGAGCGCGTGCGCCGGCGACGCCGCCAGCAGGCTCAGGTCGCCGCTGGCGCCGCAGCAGCAGGGCCTGCAGGCGAAGCCGCTTCCGTCGCAGCGCGCCGCGTGGGCGATCGGCGGCCATTTATTGGGGTTTGCGGGGGTGTCTGGATCGAATGGCAGCAGGGAGGAGGACGACGCGGAGCCGGAGGTCCTGGGGCCGACGTGCAGGTATGCATGTATTGCAGTATGTTGTGTTGATGTGGGTGCAATGTTGGCTGTTGTGCGAGCTCTGAGCGCAAGCGGCATGCGACAGCGCAGCAGCAGCTTCAGCCAGTGAAGGTGTCATATTCAGGGACGCAGCGCATTGCCAGGGGCATTTCATCTACTTTGAGTTGCAGGGACAGTCATCACATCTGCCACTACTGCTTCAGCTCAAGCACATTGAGGGCGGACTTTGTGCGGCAAGACTCATCAGCCCTGCATACACCACATGAGAGCTGGTACATCGCCATGCAGGGTGACCGTGGTTCCGATGCAATGCTGCACTGTCCGTGAAGCATTGATCGCAGAACACGCCCAGCTCATGGCACTGGCAGACAGTAGTTCCTTATATTGCCACTCAGTATATGCCTCTGTTGATGCGTGGCAGCGCTCATTGGAGCTGACTGCAGGGCCCTGTCGCGCACGGGTGCGTCTTCTGTCCGTGCCATTGGCAGCACTATGCAAGACAAATAGCGTGTTGTCATGTTCGTTGGCTCGGCGCTGTATGGCTGAAGTGTTGAAGTATGTGTGTTGATTTTGGAGTAATGGTACTTCGGAAGCGTAGCTATTACTTTTCGTCAGGGGTGCATAGGTGTATTATGTGCAGGGCACCCTCATGCGCCGTATGTCGCGGTATCCTTGAGGTGACTGTTTGAGTGATTGTGTAATCTTGCAACAAAGACGTAGACGTATTGTAGTGTTGCTTTACTGACCATTGTGGGCTTACTTTCACCCTAAGCAAGAACATAGACATGTTGTAGTGTTGCTATACTGACACCTGGGCCTTATTGCGCCCCAACCGAGAACATACTTCTAGAGAAGCGCACCCCATATAGAAGCACAGCCTCATAACGTCGATCATCAATGGGCAGTGCTCAGTTGCTGATAAAATGCGTGATGTGCCCCAAGCGAGACTATAGAAAGCGCAATCTCATCATGGTGCCAATACATGGACAGTGGTCAGTGGTTGATCATGCGTGATGTGATAGCACATTGCGCTCAGTCATCAACCCCCCCCCCCCCCCCCCCCCACTCCACGCACTGCAGGATCTGTGGGCAGGTGGTCTCCAACACAGCGTTGTTGGAGGAGCACATGACGCTGTGCAAGCTGCGAGCGGCGGCGAAACAGAAGAGCGCCACGTACAACTCGGAGTTGCAACGAGGCTCTGCCTTGCTGCGGACAGAAATCGAGGTGGGTGGGGTTATGGTTGGGGCTAGGGTTAGGGTTAGGGCTAGGTTGAGGCTTAGGAAGCTGTGAACCGCATGAGCGTTGCAACAAGGCTCTGCCTTGCTGCGGACAGAAAGCGAGGTGGGTGGGGTCAAGATTGGGGGGCTAGGGTCAGGGTTAGGGTCAGGGTTGGGGCTCGGGTTAGGCTAATGGAGCTGTGGACCGCATGAGCGCAACCCTAATGCTAAACCTAGAAGGGTGACCGCGTAAAGCATAACTCTAGTTTGACCCTGGAAGAGCAGCTACAGCAAGCGTCTGCGACAGGGGTAGAAGGGGGCAGGGGATTCAGGGGCAGGCGCAGGGGTCAAGCACATCATTAATCCCCCTAACCCCAGACCCACATGGGTGCAAATGCCACGCAAGCGTTGGCCGCGCTCTGTGATATTGATGACTGGAATCCATGCATGAACGTCCCATGCCAATATACGTGCCAGCGATGCTAGCGTGAACCGCTGCCACGCTGTGCTGCTGTGCTGGCAGTGCTGCTGCTGGTACCGCCGCCGCTGCTGCTGCCGCCGCCGCTGCTGGTGCCGATGCTGCTGCTGCTGCTCCTGCCGTTGCCGCTGCTGATGCTGCTGCTGCCGCCGCCGCTGCTGGTGCTGTGCTGCTGCTGCTGCCGATGCTGCTGCTGCTGCTGCCGCTATCAATACAGGGCGTAATGACTCTGATGCTGCACACTGCGATGGCGCGGTTCGAAGCCAAGTGCGCAATGATGAAAGACGCAAAGCGCGCAGTCGACAAGGTATGTACGTATGCCAGTGCCACTGCGCCAGCCAGACCTCGCCTGTCACCGCTGTGATGCTGCCAGAACCCTGAGCTCCACAGGCTGCTTGACAGCATACACGTGACAGCGATGCGTCTGTCAGACGCCACGCCTGCCTGCTATGCGGCGCACATCAACTTGCAACGGGTGTGCATACATACTTGAAGTATGTCAAAGTATATATACATATGCGTCGAGTAGGTGCCCGACATGCAGGCCTGGCACGCACCGTGCTGCGCGCTGCAACGATGCAGTCGATGCTCTTGCGGCTGCGGTACGTCTGCACCCGGGGGGATGCCGCCGCAGCGCGCAAATGCGCTGTCGCTACGGCAGCGCCATGGCGTATGACCGCCCTGTTTTTGTGTGTTTCTTGTACTTTGTAAGACGCAGCGGTGCTCAGCACGGGCTGGCAGCAACTGAAAACAGCCGTGTACGGCACAGCAGCAAAAATCCTCGACTCATCAAACAGTACAGCGAAGTGCAATTGTCAACGCCTCGCAGAACTTCAACTTCAATGCGCGTGCACCGCGGCACTTCATCACTTATCACCGCCGCCCGCAGGCTCTCGCGCTGGACGCTCTCGCCGCGACGGCGGTTCTTGACGGGAAGCGCATCCTGTCGGAGCTGGCGACTCTGGAAAACGCCTTGCGAAGCGCGCAGCAGGCTTCACAGGGGCACAGCGGCGGCAGCTGCGGCGGCGGCAGCAGGCGCAACAGCGGAGCGTCGGGCGGGCGGGATAGGGGGGGCGCGAGGGGGGGCGGGGGCGCAGCAGCGTCGTATGAGCCGCAGATAACACAGAGGAGCGCGAGCATGAGCTTGAGCGCATCACAGCAGCAGCGCGCGCAGGTCTCATTCGGAGGCACGAGCGGCGCGTCGTCCTCGCTGGCGGGCGGCGGCGGCGAGGACGGCGGCGAGGCGCTGCAGGTGACGCGCACACATCAAATTAAAATTGAAGTTGAGGAAGGTTGGCAGTGCATCGTGGCGCACTTAAAGTTTTCCAAGTTGAAGTCAGCAAAAGCGCGGGTGACGCACACATCAACTAAATTTTCAACTTGAAGTTGAAGTTGGAGGAGTTTTCGTTGTGGTGTGTCATTGGGCGCACGCTGTCGAGCTGGTGGCGATTCGCTGCAGTCGCTGACGCTGACCCTAACCCTAATGGCGCCAGTATGTAGCGCGCGCAGGAAGCACTCAGTGCAGCCTGCGGCGCAAAGCCGCTGATGATGGGCGCTGCAGACGCTGAATACCGTAGCAGCACAGGCGGCATACTGCCCAGGCTTGACGATGTGGACTTCAAGTTTGCAATACAGGGCAGCGCACACATTGGGCTTGCTGCTGCACCTTGGGCAATGCGTTTAATCGCCTTTATTTCGGGAAGGCGCGATTGTTAGTTCCTTGGGATGCATGTCGCCCGACGCGTGCCAAAGTGCCGAAAGTGTGCAGGAGTGCGTTTCGCCCTGCGAGAGGTGGCTGTGTGCCCTCTCACAGCTGTGTGTGTACTGGCTGGCTCGTTTCAATGCGGTCTTGCACGCTGCTGGTGTATGCTACGAGCACAGTGTGGGGTATTACATCAATACATACCCATGCAGCTTTGTTCAGGATCTTTCATACGGATTGTGTCCGCGTTGTAGACCGCCGTAGGATGTTGGTATATGCGGCATCGGCTGCTAGTACGACCTTGATGTATGCATCTACAATAGACTCCATGTTTGTATACTTTGAGCGATACACGTATATTCATGTATGCACATGTATGCAGACGTCGATTAACAGCCTCGGCTTAATGCGAGTATTGCCAGCCTGTCAGCAACAAGTACAGAGTAGTCACACCTCAGTGCACTTTACAGGCATGTACGCACTTGTTGAATCAAATTCAGCACACAAGTTCAATGTATCACTTGCTCTCTGTGCTGAGAGGTACAATGGATGGTGCCGTTTGATGCTGTCACTAGAACTGATTGTCAATGAGCTTCGAGGCAGTTCGCCACAAGGGCATACGTGTACACTCTAGTAGCAGGCTTGACATCAGTAATCTGGGCTGTTTCGCGTTCTCATTGAGCGACATGACTCACCTGAAGAATACCCTGGTGTGCATGCCGGCGTATGTATGTATCACAACTGCAGCCTGCGCGCAACAGCGGCGGCAGCGCGCCGCCCTCGCTGCTGCCCACTACGCGAATGCGCCGTCAGCTACGCGCATGCTCATCTGACGATACCCCTGGTGTGCGTGCTGGCGTTTGAATGTATTACAGCTGCAACCCGCGCGCAACGGCGGCGGTGGCGCGCCGCCCTTATCGCAGTCTACGCCCTTGCTGCATCATTATCTGTCACCACTCAGCGAATGCGCATCTGCTACATGCTCATCTGAAGTATACCCTACGCGTGTGCTGGTGTCTATGTGTACAACAGCTCCAGCCTGCGCGCAACGGCGGCGGCGCGCCTTTATCGCATTCAACGCCATCTCTGCCCAGAAAGCCCGCGGCGGCGGCGGACGCGGCGGCGGCGGCGGATAAGCTGCTCATGATCCTCTCCGTCACCGTGACAGCGAGCAACATGCTGCTCAACAAGATAGCGCTCGCCAAGGAGCTCCAGGAGGTGGGTGTTGTACGCACGAGGCAGCAACTTCAACACTTTGACGTGCGCACTTCAACACCATGGTTTTCGCCAGGGAACGGGGGGGTCGATCAAGTTTCATGTACCTACTCCGGGGCTCGTCCACTTGAAGATTTGACAGAATTGAAAGCGCCGGCTGTGCAGACGTTATTGCGGCAAGGAGGAGCTACTCCTACCTGTGGCAATGCTCGCGGTAATGTGATGGCAGCATGTTGACATGCTAAGCTGCTGCGCGACTTGTAGAAATGTGCTTGCACAGCACGCCACGCGCTCTGTGCAAGCGTGCGCGGGGTGGTGCGCAAACTTGAGGAAGTACTTCGTTGTGCACACTTAAAGCTTTTTAACACATTTCCACCGGGTAAAGGGAGGTACAACGTGTGGCGTTCGGCCGGGGGGTTGCAACGCGCGGGTGTCGCACAGAGTAATCTGACTTGATGCCATATTCATTCTGCTGCATTAGCGTTGCGCTAGGCTGCCCCCGTCGCTCCAATGCTAGCCCTGACCGTAATTCCAACTAACTTGAACTCTACCTCGCGCTGTCGTCGCTCGCGCAGCGCGGCAGCGACACGACGCGCAGCGGCATGGTGAAGATCAGCGACTTTGAGATCCTCCAGCCGATCAGCGAGGGCGGCAGCGCCAAGGTATGTATGCATGCACGTATGTGGTCATGGTGGCGCTGTTCAATTCATGGCCAATTGCCGCGCAGCAGCGGCGACCACGGTTATTGGTGGGAGGCACTGGCGGCTAACCATCCCCTGTCACCTAGAGCTCCACGATTTTCTGATTCGTTTCCATAGCCACATCACCACTTAGGCGCAGCTCGCGCTGTGGGTGCACCTACTGTATGTATTGCTGCGCGCGCTGTGTGCAGCTGCTCAGCTCAAATTGCTCCCGGATACGTTCGCGACGCTGCGACGCACGGGGGAGACTGCGTTGCGCGCGCGCTGTACAACGTATTCAGATGCAGCAGCGCTCGGCGGTATCGTCGCGTCTGTCATCGCGGCTGCTATCTCCAGCGCGTCTTGAGGCTCCCATGTGCGTGCGCGTGTCAGAGCCATCGGCGTGCTTTGTATGCGCGTGCGCAACTGCTGATCCAGAAGCGTGTGGCGGCACTTTCCGCTGGACAACACAATCCGGCACTGCAAGCTATGACTACGCTGAGGCGGAAGCAGGCACGGTAGGCACAAGTCCACTGCATGTGCGCAAAGCAGCGGTGTGATAGGGCTCTGCTGCAGCTGCATGCCTTGTGCTGTTGGCTTGTACTCAACCAACAACTTCAAGTGATGGCACTATGCTGCTTTCTCCACGTCTCACTGCAAACGCTTCACATTCTATTCCGCACATGCCTACTTTTCAGTCAGCAGCGCTCCGCCGCTCTCATCATCTTGTGCTGCGATAATCGTTCCTACCCCGACCGTGATGCTGCTCAAGACTGAGCACTGCAGTACCTGCTCTGCGACGCCCCCCCCTGCTGCGTGTTAGTTGTCTTGAGTGATTCACACAGTCACCACTGGTGCCGCAAAGATGCGAGCGCAGCCTCTATGTTTACCGTGAGCGGTAACACCCCACGTCACACACAGCGCACAACTGCGCAGCTTCTGACGGGCTGAAAACTATTTTGCGATGCTGAAATAGTGTTTGCGGTTGCATTTGTGCAAAGAGCGGAGATACCCCTGCTGTGACGGCTTACACAGTGTTTGCGGGTATGGTTGTGTGTAGAGCGAAGATGCCCCTGCTCTGTGTCGCGGTTTTGCGTAGGGCGGAGGTGCCCCTACTGTGTGCTTGGCACGCTTCTGTCTGCAAGCCCAGCCCTGATGCGCTCGCGGCTGCATACGCCCCCTGCCGCGTTATTAAGAACACACATGCCTCGCACGCTAAAAATCTTGCGCATAGAAGTCTTTTTGCCTACTGTGGTTATGGTCGCACTGTTTGACTCTCGGCCTATTGCCGCAGCAGCGGCGACCACGGTAATTGGTTGGAAGGCACTTGCGGCTAACCATCCTTTGTCACCTAGAGCTCTACGATCTTTTGATTAGTTTCCATATAGTGTTTGTGGTTGCGTTTTACATACAGAGATACCCCTACTGTGTGCTTGACATGCTACTGCCTGCAAGCCCTGCGTTGACACACGTGCGGCTGCATGCGCCCGTTGCCGCGTTATTAAGGTGTTTCTGGCACGCAAGAAGGGCACCGGCGCGCTGTACGCAATCAAGGTCATGAACAAGCACCACATCAAGGACATGGACATGGAGCGGCGCGTGCTGCAGGAGAGAAGGGTAAGGCAGCAGCGCTCAACCCATGATGTTCAAGCGCCGCGGGGCGTGACTCTTTGTTGCGGCGCGTCACTGTCTTTTGTTGCTTGACCACGGTCACAAAGCGGCACTCCATTGAGGTCATGGGTATGGAGCGGCGCGTGCTGC
This sequence comes from Tribonema minus, assembly GCA_017506865.1. Taxonomy (NCBI): domain Eukaryota; class Xanthophyceae; order Tribonematales; family Tribonemataceae; genus Tribonema; species Tribonema minus. Next base: position 525,443 of record JAFCMP010000446.1, read on the forward strand.
AGGAGAGAAGGGTGAGATGGCAGCATTGATCAACCTGTGGCATCGTGGAACATCACTCTTTGCTGTGGAACGTCATTGTTTGCTGTTCAATGGAGGTCGTGAAGCACCACCACACGAAGGACAGAAGGACAAATAGGGGGCGGCGCGTGTTGCAGGATAGAGAGTGAGATACACGCCAGCGTTTCTCGCGTCATGGAACGTCGCGCTTGGCCACTGTCATTTGATGATGATCATGAAAAAGCATTGCATCAAGAATGTGGATATGGACCGGCGAGTGCTGCAGGAGAGAAGGGTGAGGCAGCAGCGCTCAAATTGTTGGCGGATGGTTTGTGGCCGGGTCTGAACTGCAATCAGGGTTCGGGTTTCAGTAGGGTTGGGGTTAAGGTCAGGATGAGGCACTGGGAGGCAGCGATGCTTTTTCAGAACAGCCGTGTGCCTGCACGCGTCGCTTGCGCTTATGCAAGCGCGCAGCAGTCTGCAGACACTCGGTGTCTTGCGCCTCTTGATTGATGATGCGCCGTGCAGGCGGTTGCAGTGTGTTGGCTGTGTGCATGAATACACAGTCATACATACTTCAAGTCATTACTTTAAATCATGCGCATGCATACACATGTGCATGCATCCATACTGAACGCATGCCCTTCAGCATGTGGCATGCCCTCCAATCCAGCCTTATCACATGCCCTGCTGACCCTACTTTTAAGTTTACCATTACCCCAATTTCTATGCTATCGCTGGTGCGCAGATCATGAGCCTGATCATACATCAAACCTCAAGTAATCATGTACGCATGCTATATGAACACTGTGCACCTGTCCTTGGACAAATAACACATGCCCTGCTCACCCTGCTTCCTTAAAAGTTCACCATTAACCCTCACTGTTTGCTGCATATTGCTGCCGCCCAGATCATGAGCCTCATCAGCAGCCACAACCCGTACGTCGTGAAGCTGTACTTTGCCTTTCGGTCCAAGGAGTTCTTGTACCTGGTGCTCGAGTACGTCAACGGCGGCGACTGCAGCAGGTACGCTTGCAGCAGCGCTCCACCAATTGTGGAAACGAGTCAAAAGATTGTAGAGCTCTAGGTGACAAGGTGTGCCTAGCCTTAAAATTGAATGCCTTCCACCGATAACCGTGATCGCCGCTGCTGCGGCAATTGGCCACGAGTCAAACAGGTGCCATATTCTTTGTGCTTGAAGCATCTGTGTCGGAAGCATGTCAAGTACCGCATTTTTTGAAGCATCTTTTGAAGTAGGTCAAGTACTGCTGCAGCAGTACTACTGCAGCAGCGGATCACCACCGTGAGTCATAACATGCATGAACGCCCACACCTGCAGCTTTGTGACTGCAGCAGGTACAATCGCAGCAGCGCTCAGCCACTATATTCGTTGAGCTCGGAGAACACCCCTTGCACCTGCTCATGTGCGTCACCCGTTGAACTTGCGGTTGCTGCAGCATGCTGCGCGCGGTGACACGGCTCAACCCCGCGGCGGCGCGGTTCTACACGGCGGAGGCGACCCTCGCCATTGAGTTCCTGCACAACCACGGCATCGTGCACCGCGATCTCAAGCCGGACAATTTGATGCTCACGCGCGAGGGGCACATCAAGGTGAGGTGTAACCGCCTTGTCTGTAACTGTAGCTGGTGTAACTGCCATCTCCGGACGGTGCGGCGCCTGCTGAGGCTTGTGGAGGTTGAATGTACTGTGACGATTTGATGCTCACGCGCGAGGGGCACATCAAGGTGAGCATGGTGTGACCGCCTTGTCTGTAACTTCTGTAACTAGAGCTGGTGTAACTGCCATCTTTGCGGTGATGCTCACGTGCGAGGGGCACATGAAGGTGAGCTGGTGCAACCGCCTTCTGTAACATTAGCTTGGTGTAACTGCCATCTCAGTACTTCATGGCGCCCTCTGATGCTTGTGGAGGTTGAATGTACTCTTAGACCTCGAGCACATGTGCGCGACGTCATCAGCGTGTAAGCGTGCATGTGGATCACAGCCTGCCTTTGCGCTATCACTAACCCAGGCCCGCGCTTTGATACTTCAACAAGAGATCACCCACCTACTTCAAGTACAACATCGGAGTGGACTGTGCTGCTGCCAAGGTGCTACAGCCCACTCTACCCCGTTTCCCGCACATCACGCAGTACGTCACATATCCAGATTGCTGGGCTTTGGCATGCAAACCACTGGCTTAGGACTAGGGTTAGGGTTAAGGTTAGCCTGAGCTGATGCCCACCGCCACTGCGGACCAGAGAAGATGGCAGCAGGCAGTCACGCGCGCGCGGTGCAGCAGCGGTCGTGGCGCTTGGCTGGCCATATGTGTATGCACGCTTCAACACTAGCCCTTACCCCTAACTCCAACATGAGCCCTCAATGCGGCCACTGCCTGATCCGCCGTTTGCACAGGCCGTCGCCCCTCGCCACCACGCGTGTCCCAAGCGTCATCTGTACAAGCTGTCAATCCCCCTTACCGCAGCGCCCCCGGTCCGTCGTTCAAACTTCAACAATACCTGGCATATATTGTTGTACTTCAAGATGTAGATTGATCCTCACCGCAGCGCCCCCCATCCATCATGTCAACTTCAACAATAACTCAAAATGTGATTGTATGGACTTGAATTTTCAGATCGTCGACTTCGGCCTCAGCCGCCGCGCCACCACCACTGCGGACCAGAGCAAGTCGCAGCTGGCGTTCGAGCGCGCGGTGCGGCGGCGGTCGCGCCGCCTCGGCTGGCAGCGCGGCGGCGGCGACCGCAGCAGCAGCAGCAGCAGCAGCGGCGATGACGGGGAGCGCGAGGACGGCCTGGCGTTCAGGCCCATCAAGCGCGGCGACAAACTGTACTCGCCGGTGGGGACGAGTCGGTGAGCATGACTAATACTGTTGTGTACATTGAAGTATTTTTTGTTGAAGTTTAGTCGCCATGCCACCTAGTGATGGTTTCAGGCGTGGCGACAAGCTGTACTCGCCGGTGGGGACCAGTCGGTGAGCGCTGTCACAACTCATACTGTTACTGTCACCTGGAAGTACCTTATGGAAGTTAGTCTCCGTGTCACTCGATCGTTTTGGGAACATGGCGGCCGAAGGTATTTGGCTTCACTGCGTGGTGGTTGATATTGATGTCATTAACGCGGCGACAAGCTGTGCGCGCCGGTGGGGACGAGCCGGTACAACCACATAGAATGCCCCTCTTTCCCTGCCTAACCCATTGTTGATGCGTCGTTCCGAAGTAAAATTCAGTACCTAAAACAAAGAATATCCCCCCTTTTCCTGCCTGACCCATTGCAGATGCGTCGCACCGGAAGTCCTCCTCTCTGACATCACATGAGCACACTCCTTCAGTGTTCTCTGGATAGAAGTTTAGATCCTGGTCAAACATGCGTGATTTACATACAATAAAACAATTGACCCCCCCCCCCTTTCCTGCCTGACGTGTTGCAGATACGTCGCTCCGGAAGTCATCCTCCCTGTCGGCCACGACCATCGGGTGGACATGTGGTCAAACATGCACTTCTTCTTTTCGTATGACTCTGATACTCACGAAAGAATATTCCCCCTTGTCTTTCTATTCTCACCCACTGCAGATACGTCGCTCCGGAAGTCATCCTCTCTGTCGGCCACGACCACCGGGTAGACTGGTGGTCGCTGGGAGTGCTGCTGTTTGAGTTTCTAGTGGGGCACACGCCCTTCGATGCGGACGAAATGGATGAGGTGAGCATCAAACCCTAACTCAGCAAATCCTAACCCATCAAACCTAACCCTAGCCCAAATATCAATCCCAACTTGAGGTGAGAATGCATGCAGGCTCTGACCAGTTCAGAAGGTGCTGCTGTTTGAGTTCCTAGTGGGGCACACGCCCTTCGATGCGGACGAAATGGATGAGGTGAGCATTCAAGCCCTAACCCTAACTTCAAACCCTACCAAACACAAACCCCAACTTGAGGTTAGAATGCGCACTGTGACCAGTTTTTAGAATGCGCACTGTGACCAGTTTGGGCGTGCTGCTGTTTGAGTTCCTTGTGGGGCACACGCCCTTCGATGCGGACGAAGATGGATGAGGTGAGCTTCAAACCCTAATCCTCAGAACCCTAGCCCTAGCCCTACCCCAAGTCCTGACCACAGTTTGAGGTTTAAATGCGCACTGTGACCAATTCGGGGCGTGCTGCTTTTTTTTTTAATGTTTCTCGTTTGATATGTGCACTTCGATGCGGACAAATTGGTGAGGTTAGTTGAAACTTTCAATGTTTCCTTCAGCAAACTTTAAAAGTTCTTGAGCAAAATACTGTTTATTGCATCCTGACCCAAAGTCTAGGCGCATAAGCTTGTTGCTGACCAAATTTATACTTGTGAGCAACTTCAAGGGAGCAGTGATGTCCACGTGCGATCGCCCCACTGCGTCTGCCCAACGTGGTGCTGCAAAGTCGACGAGGAACTTGCTTGACCCTGACCCTGACCCTGCCCCTAACCCTCCAAACAAGTAGCCTACCCCTGGTTTTACCGAATGCATCCTCATTCAGACTTGAGGTTTGACCGTGCATTGTTCCTGATTGCATCAACTTGGCGTGTGCTGCGGCTTGACCCTATGGTGGGGGGCACGTAGGCCGCATGCCAAGTTACATTTCATGGGGGGGGGGGGATTCAGTGCCAACCAGTAGGGTCGAGGGGGGGGTCCGGTACCAACCAGAAGGGTTAGGGCCAAAGGTGATGTTGGCAACTAAGTAGGTCTAGGTAGATGCGGTGATGGGGTGTTTCACGACCTCTGTGCTAGGTGTGGTTTTCTTTCATCAACTCTCTGGCGAAGCAGCTGTTGTACCAGTGAGATGGGGAAGCTGCTCGGTGTGGACTTACCTAGGGTAAGGGTAGGGGCATGACCTACTCAACCTGACTCTAACTCTAAACCTAGGAGCATGGCCTAGAGGCTAGTTTTTTTGTGCACCTTGCTGACACAAAGGCATGTTGTCATTTTTGTGCCGAATCCAAGTGTTCCCGCTTTCTTCAGCTGGCCAGTACGAATGATCAAGCCTAGACTAGCCGCATCTGCAACGATACTCTGAAATAGCACCGGCACGAGACATAACCCTAATTTCTAACCCTGCCCCTGGGGCTGATCTGCCACTGATGCATGTTATTTGTACGATAGCATCAACCCTTACCCTAACACCAACCCCGACCCTAAACCATAACTTACCCTGATTCGCCTAACCCCTCGCCCCTTGCCCTCTCGTCATCGCGCAACAGATCTACAACAACATCTTGTGCACGAATATTGCCTGGCTCTAAACGAGTAGCTTGTGAACATACGCAACTGTCTACGAAGCAAGACCTCAAGAGGGTATCGATATGCATGAGGTCTTATGCCTGGCTGTTGTAATTTAGGGTTAGGGTCAGGGGGAGCTTCCCTCACCCCAGTCGTACGTCTGTGCTCTTGCCTTTTGTGCTGGGCCACAGATCTACAACAACATATTGTCTGAAGTAGCATCGGCACGGGACGTGTGCCTGGCTGATCTGACACCGATGCATGTTGTCGACCACAAACCCTGACTTACTTGACTTACCCTGATTCGCCGTGTTACTTGCCCTAACCCCAACCCTTACCCTAATCCCTAACGTGTCCCTGATTCGCCTTATCTCTTACCCCTTGCCCTCTCATTGGCCCGCTCGTTGTCACAGATCTACAACAACATCTTGTCCGGCAACATTGCGTGGCCAGAGGAGGACATGATACCAGACGACGCCAAAGACCTCATCAAGAGGTAATCAACAATGATCGATGTATGTCCTTCATTAGCAATTATATGTTGTATGCTTCTACATACCAGGCAAAACCGAATACCTTCTTGTGAAAGTGTGATCGTTTGTTTTCATGACGCCAAAGACCTCATCAAGAGGTATTAATTATAAACATGAATGAGTATTGCCATTGCCGTCGTTACCACATACCAGTTGTATGCTTGAAGTGGACCCTAATACCTACCTACTCTAAAGTGTGCATCAGATGACCTCAAAGACTGTTTCGACCGGGAACTTCATCATTGAGTGTTGTCACGATAACGCTGCTACTTTTGGAAGTGTCGCAGACGACGCCAAAGACCTCATCATCAAATCAAGACGTGATCAACAGTGATTGACGTATGCGCACCAGGAGTGCTTGTACATTCTAGGCGAAGCCTGGCGACACACAAAAGGCGTCATCGAGATGTTGCATCAGTCAGCATCATCTGTGTTTGTGTGTTGTCATATGCAGAGTAAGGGTATTCGTTCTTCTCGCATTCCCCTCTCGCCCTCCCGCTCATAGCCCCCCCCCCCCCCCCTCCCCGCCCCCGCTGCCAGGCTGCTGACCACGAACCCCCATACGCGCCTCGGCCGCGACGGCGCGGCGCAGGTCAAGGCGCACCCCTTCTTCCAGGGCGTTGACTGGGACACCCTGTACCTGCAGCAGAGCCCCTTCGTGCCGCAGCTCGCCAGCGAGGAGGACACGTCGTACTTCAACCACAGGGCGGCGCAGGGGGGGGGCGGGGGGGGGTCCGGAGGGTCGCAGCCTCCTGGGGGAGGCGGGTCGGAGAGGGGGGGCGCGGGGGCCCCGGAGCAGGCGGTTCCGGACATGCTCAGCGAGCGGTTGAACCTAGAGCAGACAAAGTGAGTTGCTATGTTTCCAGGGATTGTCACAAATAAACTCCGCTTGAAGTCATCGCCGACTCCGCTCCGACTGCGACTCTGCTTGGCCAGAGCGGAGGAGTTGGAGTTGGAGTCGATTGGGCCCTCTTTTTGCCATGCGCGGGGTCGGCGTCGTACGGTGATTGGTGACAGCTCCGCAGAGCGGAGTCGAAGTCGTCAGCGCACGAGTCTTGGCTCCGCGGAGTGGAGTCGGAGTCGTTCAGTTATCGTGGAGTCATGACAAACCCCTGTCTGCATCAGCTCGGCGTGCGTGTGTGTACAATGTGCGTCATACGAACACCCGCTTGTTTACTCGCCCTCTCGACGCCCCTGTCGTCTGCGCGCGCCGAAGGAGGCACCGATGTGCTCGAGTTTGCTGGTACCACTTCTGCTGACATTTTGCGCGTAACGGAAGCGGTGCGCATTTGATGGATAGCCACGGTTCACACGTACGTCAACGCCTGCCCAGACACCGGACTTTTGAGCAGCGGCGCTTGCTGCACATGTGCCTGAAGCTACGCCCCACCCCTCCTATACACACCTTGCCTACCCCCTTACAGGAACGCGCACGACGACGAGGACTTCAGCGCCTTCAGCTACATCAACTTTCACACGATGCGCAACTTCAAGGATGCGACCATCACGCCCGGGACCGCCGCCAATGGCGGCGCCGCCGCTGCCGCCGCCGCCGCTGCCGCCGGCCCCACCTGGGTGTCCCGCCCCAACACCAACCTCATCGCGGCGGCGGTGGCGGAGGCGGAGGCTAGCGGCAGGCTGTTGCACGCGTCCTCGCGGCACTTGAACTTGCCCGTCGCCAACAACAGCAACTCCGGCAGCGTCGGCAGCACGCGCAACGGCGGCGGCGGCAGCGCGGCGGCGGCGGCGGCGTTTGGCAGCGGCGAGCGGTGGGAGGCGCCCGCGCGGCGCGAGCGCAACGCGCGCTACAGCGCGATGCCGTAGCGGCAGCGCTGCTTGCTCAGCTGCTGAACGGCGCGCGGTATCCTGCGCAGTTCACAACGGCGCTCGGGAGGGCAGCCGCGCGCGCTGCGGCGGCACTCTTACAGCTGCCGCCTGTGCGCAGCGCGTGTGGGGCAGTACAGCTGAGCCCTGCCGCAACGCGCGCTCGCGAGACGCAGAAGGGAGGTTCATATACCCCTACATACCCTGGATTCGTCGAACGGCGACGAGCGCTGCTGCTGGCTCTGCGTTTATGAGCGCTGCCATGCGGCGCCACGTCGGCGCTGGCGAGCACAGTGCCTCCCCTCCGAGCCGCAACGCTGCGCCGGCAGCCTCCCGAGATCTGGTCAATTTGCGCAGTGCCTGCATCACATCCCCAGTAAATGGCGCCTGCTGTGGCGCCGCCCTCTGCAGCGCGCGCCGCCGCGCGCTGACAATGTCACTATTCCGCACCGGCGCATCACTCCGATATCCCCATGTACACCACCGACGCGATGACGAAAGGGTAGGTAGCACAGCGGTTAGACCTGCATTTGCGGTAGCGAGTAGCGGTCTCGAAACGCCGAGCCTGTGCGCTTCGAGCGCACGCCACGTGTACATGTACATGATCACGCTACGGTTCACTGCGCCGAGGGGATTTTGGGCGGCGCTTACCGCCCCCGTCGCCGGATGCCTTGCACGCACAGCGTGCTCTGCGGCCTGAAATGAAACGCAGGCATTCGGCGCCAGGCAAACATCACATCCCTCAACTGTAATGAATACTCCGGTCCAGCCCTGCGTATGCTCAAATCGCGAGCGCTGCTGCCGTGCCTGCGTATGGACATCTGCTGCACTGCTGCTGCTCTTTGTGATGTGATTACGTGTCAGAGCTGCCTGCGGCAGTCCTTCTCTCGAGAGTTCTCGCATCGCATGTGCTGCTGAGTATCATCGCACACGCTAGATGCTGCCAGTGAGCATCCGACCATAGTACCATTTGCTGGAGAACGGATGTGCTTGCATTGCCATTCAGCGCCCTCATTGCCGTTTGGGAGGCGCTTGTGTTCGTTCGCACTGCGGTGCGCTGTTGTTTTGCGGCCGCCATTCGTGACTGCTTCCTGTCTACATGCGAGCCAAATGGAAACGACCAGCGGCAGAAGTGGGGAACACGATGCAGACGACACATTCGAGCCCCCATGAAAACCTGCCTCATGCGCTCAATCAATGTGGTGAAATAGAGCTTGCAAAATCACAAGGGCATGGTCAAAAACGATCCGCAAGGCAACAGCGCAGAACCGCTCGCACACTGAATCAATCATCAATCCCCCACGTCATGCAACGGCGGTGACATTAACAGCGCAGCATGCGCTACGACGCGTCGTACTGCCAGACCTTCACTAAGCAGTCGTCGCCAGCACTCGCAAGCAGCACATGCGGCGCCGCCGCCGCCGCCGCCGCCGCCGTCGCCGCCGCCGCCGTTACAGCCCACGCTACGCAGTTCACATCGCCCGCGTGCGCGCTGGCAACTGTAACTTCAAGATCGAAAGAGGGCGCGTCGCTGCGCGCAGAGCTCCCTTCGCTCTCGCGGAATATTCTGATGGCGTCGTCGCCGGCGCCTGTTGCGAGGAGCGGTTGGCGCGCATGCCATGCGACGCTGTAAACGGTTCGCGCGTGATAGCCCGCAAGCTTGCAGACGCGCCGCCACCGCCCGCCGCTGCGCGAGAGCACGAGCACGCATGAGTGATTGAGTGAGTGAGTGAGTGAGTGAGTGAGTGAGTCGCAGTCAGTGTGAGTGGCGGAACCCGCAGTGCTGGCAGCCGAGTGAGTGAGTCGAGTGAATGAGTCATTGAGTATGATTAGAGTTCACATCGCTCATCCTCGAAACGCTTCCAGATCAGGATGGCAGTGACTGCTGGTAGATGCCAGCTGCTAGTTGAAGCACACAAACACTTGAGAGATCACAACAACTTTCATGAAGCCTAAACACTGCTATTTACGCGCAAACACCCTGCATCACAACAACTCCACAAGGCCTAAACGCCTCTAGTAGCGCACCTCGGCTGCGCATCCTCGAAGCGCTTCCAGATCAACACGGCAATTATCGCTGGCGGACTTTAGTCGCTCGTTGAAGCACAAGCACTCCTAAATCACGACAACTTTCATGAAGCCCACACACTCAAGTTTCATGAAGCCTAAACACTGCTGTCAACGCACCTTGGCTGTGCATCCTCGAAGCGCTTCCAGATCAGGACGGTGCAGTCATCGCTGGCGGATGCTAGTCGCTCGCCCCCCCCCTCCAATGCAATGCTCCACACACTGCTCGTGTGCCCTTCCAACGTCTCCGCGCAGTACCAGTCATCACCGTCCTCCGCCCAAATCTGTGGATGACAAGGCCTAGGTTGAGTATTTTACTTGTGCAAGTTGACATGTACTTGACATGATTGTACATATCGACCAAGAGAATGTCTGCGTCGTATCAGTCGTCACTGTCCTTTACCCGCACCTGCTTCACAAAAATCAACAGCGCTCACATGTGACAAGCCTGAACCGTTGATGACAATAGCATCAAGCACAAGGTATGCGAGTAACGACACCAGTGTTCTCAGCGTCTCTGCGCAATACCAGTCATCGCCATCCTCTGCCCAGGTCTATGGATGACAGTGCCCAGAGTGAAACGTCAATATGTATCTATAAATATGAAGGAGATGTACTATGGGTAGTTCAAAGTGACTTTTTGGAAATCATGTGGACTTTGACACGATGGCGCCGAAGTCTGTGGATAACAAGGCCCAGGTTGAATGTAAGGCCCAGGTTGAATGTACTCCAAGGTGTAATTTTGTACATATTTAAGTACTTCCATGATGACCCACAAATTGTCTGTGCAGTACCAGTGCTCCGCCCACACCACGCGTTTGACAAGCTTATATCGTTGCTGACAAAAGCATCCAGCACAAGGATGTCAATGATGACACCAGTATTCTCCGTGGCGTTGCGCAGAGTGCCAGTCGCCATTGCCCTCCGCCCAAATCTGTGGATAACAGTGCCCAGACTGATTGTTCTTCTTCTTGGTTGCATGGTGACGTGTCCTTCACAATGCAACTTTGAACAAAGCAACGCTTACAGCGCTCACTCTCAACCATGTAACTGGCTATACCTCTCGTGTATGCGTGATCGCTTAGCCATGTGAGCAGAGCACTGCGGCCTTAGCGAAGTCCGCATGACTGGCGCTCAACTGCCGTCAGACACGTTTTTAAAGTGAAACTTCACATACTTGAAGTATGAAATGATGACAGCGATTACTCTCAGACATGTATGTGGCTATACCTGTTGAACGTGCACATCACATGCAGCAGTGCTCAGCCATGTAATGAGCGGAACACTGCGGCCTTAGCGAAGTCCGCATGACTGGCGCTTAACTGCCGTCAGACACGTATATAAATTGAAACTTCAAGTACTTGGAGTATGCAACTATGCTCAGCCATGTGAGCGGAGCACTGCGTTGGCGAAGCTCCCATGGCTGGCGCGCAACCGCCGTCAGGCACGTGTCAGCGGCGCACAGTGCTGACCGAGTGTCATTGCTCCGCAACACGCACAAAGCAGTTGAATTTGAAGTTGCAGTACCACTTTGCTATTTAAAATGAGTGCGGCGGCAGCACGCAGCACTGCTCGGCCACCGAAGCGCGATCGCGCCAGTGCGCTCTTGGCGGCACATGTGTGTACTTCAAGTAGTACTTGCCTTAATGGTGTTGTCGTAGCTGGCGCTGAACAGCATCGGCTCCGAAGGGTGCCATGCCACCATCTGCAATCAGAGGGGGGTAGGTTTTGAGCTACGGTTAAGGCTCCGCATCTGTGCATTAGGAGTAAGGTCCAGGTTTCTGCCAAAGGCAGCGCAGCAGAGCGGCGTTGGCCTGAGAGGATCGCCTCAGTTGACGTATAACACAGGGTATGAGGCAATGTGTCCCAAACTTCAAAAGGCTTGCAGGCAACAGTCGCGGGCATGCTTGGACGGCGCCGCAGCCCCAGCTAGGGCGAGCAGGCAGGTCGCACACGAGCACTGTTATGATCAGAACAGCAGGGCCCGAGATGATCTGAGCCTAACCCTAACCCTAACCCTAACCCTAACCCTAAGCGCCCATAATGGTGGCCGTTTGTGAGCTGAGCATATGTGAAGGAAGTTGCCACGCTCTCAGCGGTCAGTGTCAGGGTTAGGTTTAGGGTGAATGAATCGGGTTAGGGTTAGGGCTGGGGTTTGAGGTGTATGTGTGTCATCATTCGCCTCTGCATTGCCGCCAGCAACCACCTCGTGAGTTAGGGTTAGGGTTGATGTTAGGGTTAGGATAAGGGCACGCACGTGCTCCGACCACGCGATTTTTGCTGCAGCTGCGCATCGTGCTCCCTTTTCAGGACCTTGCAGCGCCATCGTGCCCAATTGGTGTGAACATGGCAGTACATGCTATGCAAACGCTGATGCGGTCACATGTGTCTACTTAGGCCTAATTGCGCACGAGGAGGTCCAGTTGAACATCAACTTCAAAAGTGGAAATTGTGTGTTTCCCCCTCATCTTATGCCCTGTGTGTGACCGCCTGGAAATCTGATATGCGCAGATTCTGCTCTTTTGCCATCGCCCTTCACGTCCTGCGTTGTGGGCAACTTGGACTTGTTCACAAGCAGATCCTGCACTGTTGCGTGCTCGCATCCGTCCTGCGAGCGGCCAGCTTCAACCGTTGAGTGCGCAGCAGTTTTTGCTTTGAGTTATGCCTCAGGCGCAGCAGTTGTTGCTTTGATAGCTCCCTCATCGCCCTGACGTCCTTCGTGTGGTCGTGTAGCACTGTGACGCACGCGTAGTTGTCGTCGCCCACTGGCTCGACACCAATCAAACTTGAACTATGATGTGCGTGCATGCCGCACATCTGACCTTCTCACCTTGACGTCCTGCATGTGGGCCGTGCAGCACTGTGACGCACTCGTAGTCGCCTAACCCTAATCCTAACCCTTAATGCACCAGCTGATTGAACTTGAAGTTTGCATTTTGTGCCCCTCTCACCTTGACGTCCTGCGTGTGGCCGCGCAGCACGGTGACGCACTCGTAGTCGCCGCCGCCCACTGGCTCAATGCCAATTAACTTCAAAGTCAAATGTACTTGAAGTTTGATGCGCGCAACAGCCCGCGCTTCTCCTTTCTCGCCTTGACGTCCTGCGTGTGGCCGCGCAGCACGGTGACGCACTCGTGGTCGCCGCCTAACTCTCGCCCTCACCCCAATCCTTACCCTAACACACGAGCTCAAATGCCAATTGAACTTAAGTTTGAAATGCGTGCGTAACGCCCTCGCCTTGACGTCCTGCGTGTGGCCGTGCAGCACGGTGACGCACTCGTAGTCGCCAAAAATTAACCTTAACCCTTAATGCTTGATGCCAATTGATCTTGAAGTTTGATGAACGTTGTGCCCTCCCTCACCTTGACGTCCTGCGTGTGTCCATGCAGGACGGTGACGCACTCGTAGTCGCCGTCGTCCATGGCCTCCCATATCCACACGCTCTTGTCGCGCCCGCACGTCGCCACGTGCGCGCCGTCAGTGCTCCACGCTACGCTCTTCACCTCGTTCTCGTGGCCCTCGAGGCTCGCGAGCAGTTCAAAGCTCAGCATCACGCCTTTCGCCACCTTCTCCCAGATGCTGGTGGTGCCGTCAAAGCTGACGACCGCTAGGAACTTGCCTGCAGACGCGGCGCACGCTGGCGATTTACGGAAACTATTGCGACAGAACTGTCTGTGACAGAACTCAAAAGGCACCTCAATAGGCGCCTTACCAACGGCTGTCGTGCTTGCGCTGGCTAGCGTGAACTCAGTGTCTTGCTCGCGCCGCAGTCAATATGCGAGTACCTTGCTTGCGCCTCAGGTTGAGGTCTGAGTGTGCTCGCTCTTACGACTCACTGCCTGTCGCATGCGAATTCTACATTTTCACAAGTTCCCTGGTGTGAGAGCCTCGGTTGTGAGCAGTGCAAAGGTGTTGACGTTTTTTGTTGGAAGCACTCTGCGTTGCTCATGTCACGCAGAAGCACGTACGGGAGATACAGGAGCTCTGGTCCATGCAATGCCAACGACAGCAATGGCAAGGAAACATGATCCAGCATGTGCAGCACCAAAGCGCCCCAAAAATTGACACACTGCAACTTACCGCAAGGACTCCATGCGCAGCTGCGTACTGTCCGAGAAGCGCCCTCCTCTATCACAGCCACACACAGCCACTGACTATCGCCGCCACCGGCCTTCCTCCCCCAAATCCTCACTGTCTTGTCACTGCTGCAGCTCGCCAGGAGCTTCCCGTCAGGCGACCATGCCACAAACCACGCCCGCTCCTCGTGGCCTTCCAGTGTGGCTAACAATGAAAGCTTGGCCATCCAACAACTTTCATATACTGTTCTTGGCTACTTTCCCATGGATCGGATCCAATCTTACTTGCTTCCCACGAAACTTCAAGCGTGGCAAGTTCGCCGTTGTGACATTATTGCTGTTACAGCCGCAGCGCGCCCCACGAGACAATGGCCGATGTGGCAGCAGAGGAGTTGATGCTCGCCTTTGTAGACACCTATTCGTACTCGCACCGTATAGTTTTCGGCGGTGAAGGCACCGCAAACGAAGTGGTGCGATGGACTGCCAGCCTGGAAGCGCGGCTGGGAAGGCTGTGCGACTTAACAGCAGGGTGGGAGCTGCCTGCCCACTTTCTTTCTACGCCATGCGACAGCGAAATCACCACGGCCAGTGCGCCAGCGTGCAGTGGCATCCTCTATAGCTGCCTGCACTGCTTGGCGATGATGTCCATGGATCTGCTCGGTGTCGAGCAACACCAACAGCACCAACAGCAGCAGCAACAGCAGCAGCAGCACGTCAGGAAGCTGTTGCCACTGGCGCTGCAGAGCCTGGCCAGACTCACAGAAGACACAGCCGCGCAGGTGCTGCTGGTGCGTGCGCTGCACTGCATGCAGCAGCGGCGCCAGGGCGAGTTCTGCCCCTCGTTGCCAGAGCTCCTGCTCAGGCGCACCCTGCACGCCCCTGTCAGCGGCGGCAGCACTGCATGCCGCGCTGAGCTCAGTCAGGCGGCTGACAGCGCGTCAGACTCAGGCAGCATGCTCTTGCACAGCAGCCCAACGGCAGAGGCGAGGCACAACAACCCACACCATACGCTCATGCCCATCGATCACGTCTCAGCGAGGCTGCTCACGCACCTGCTGCAGTGCGCGCCGCTGCTGCTGCCGGCGTCGTCGTACGCCGCGCTGGCGCCGCCTCTCGTTGACTTCCTTCTCAACTACTCGGGGCCTGTGGCGGCGACTGCGGCGGCTCAGGCGACGGCAGGGGGCGGCAGTGAGGGGGATTTGGTGATTGCGACGGGGCTGCTGGCGGTGTGCCTGAGGGGGAGTCCTCATTTCAGAGAGTACATACGGGGTCTGAGACAGGTGAGGACCCGCAACTGCGAACTGGAAGCGCCAGGTGTAAGAGTTTGCTGACAGAGGACGGGTTGCGCTTGTGCACTCAGCGTGCATGCTGATCAGCATTGACAACATCCGATTGTACTGTTTTGCGCTCGATTGTGCTTTGGCGCGCTTTTACAATAAGTGTAAAATATCCAATTCACAGAAAATGGTGTACATGCCCTGCTGCTGCATTTGAACTGGGCTGAGTTCCCCTTGGAGAGGACGGGGCATCCAGCGATTCACGTACTGTAGCCGCTCCTGCCGCGTATTTGAACGTCCACAGCCGCCAAGCCCTGCAGCCAAAAGCGCACGCAACACATCAAGCTGGTGCACTGTTACCATGCGTTGATATCACACGCCGCCTTTTGAAACGTCCCCATGCGCTGCAGCGGAAAGCGCTGTTCCGGTGCCTGATGGGGTTCCTGGGACCGCAGAACGGTACTCAGCTGGTGGCGCGGTCCCTATCGGCGCTGACGCGGGCACTCGCGGGAGACCAGCTGGAGACGAAAGTGTTTGAGCCCAATAATGCCACGCAGACCGCAACACTGGCGGTTGTCAAGCTGCTGGACCTCTCTGGCAGAAGGTATGTATTATTTTGAAATCAGTGAGGGCTAGGGCTTGACAGTACGTTTGGGTTAGGCGCTGAACAAAACAATGCCAGGGGGACGGATACGCTGGCGGTCATCAGGCTGCTGGACCTCTGGCAGAAGGTATGTGTGATAGCAGGTGCTGGTACGTAACACAACAGCGCCATGCAGACCGCCACGCTGGCGGTCGTCAAGCTGCTGGATCTCTCTGGCAGAAGGTATATATGATGTTACAGTGAAGGCTGGTATGTCAGGTCTAGGGCTTGATTGTACGTCGGGGTCAGGATTTGACCGTGATGCTGGCGGTGGTCCAGGTGCTGGTCCATTCATAAAAATCAGTACTTCGAAGTATGCCATTCCACTCTGGTATGTACACAAGTACATTGGTCTACTAGGGCTACATAGGGTTTGATAACTACGCTCTCTGTCGTCCAGCTGCTGGACTTTGCTCAAGCTGCTGAACGTTTCAGGCAGAAGGTATGTATCATGTTGTATGCAGGTGTGTGCACTGGTATGTCGAGATAGCATATGTCCTGCCAGTTGGTACGCTGGCTGAAGGGCTTCGTATGCCTTGCGCTGGGTGGCGGCATGTCGATGATTTGACGCCATCTCTTCCCTGCCTGTCCGCGTGAAGCGTGCGCTCACAGCTTTCATAAACGCCGAGCCGCTCCACCTAACCCTGAGCCTAATCCTTACCCTAAGCTTAGCCATGGGTCAGTCCATGTAACGGCTACCAAGCCCACAGCACCATAGCGCGCCAACAAGCCAGCAACCTACCCTGCAGTCTCCAACCCCCCTTCCGTCCTCCCTAATTTTCCGCCGTGGCGCGCAGCCCGCTGCCGCTGCAGCGTCTCTGCGCCGACGTCGTGGGCGACCTCGCGCGCAGCCCCGCGCTCTCCTCAGTGCTCGACGCGAGCGGCCAGCTGCGCGACTTCGCCGCGCGCGCCGCGGCAGCGCTCGCCCCCTACTCCCCCTCCCCCCGCCACCCCCCCGCTGATCATCACCACCAGCAGCAGCAGCAGCGGCGCCACCCACCAGAGGCGCTGCTGGCGGCGCTGGCGCACCTCGCAGTAGATCATGCGCCGTCGCGCGCTGCGGCGATAGGCGCACTCGTCGGCGCCGACCGCGCCCCGCTGCGCGCGCTGGCGGCGCTGGCGGCGCACGCGCACGCCCCCACCGCGCGCGCCGCATGCGAGCTGCTGCAGCGGCTGCTCGGCACCGGCGGCGGCGCTGACACAGTGCTCCTCCGCGCGAGCTCTGGCGGCAGCGGCGATGGCGGCGAGGGGGCGCAGGGGGGTGACGCACTTCAAGTTGCACTTGCGCGCGCCGCCGACGACACGCTGGTGGAGGGTTTGCCGGTGGCGGCGGCTGGCGGCAGCGGCGAGGCGAGCAGCAAGGAGAATGGCTACCAGAATGGACTGGGAGACTGGGGGCAGTGGGGAGGGGGGGGGAAGGGGGGGCACGGTGTGCTTGCAGCAGCGCTCAGGAAAGTGGCGGCAATCGGTGCCACGCTGACGGCGGTCGCGCGCAGCCAGCGACCGTATGGCAGCGGCGCAGCGGAGAGGGGGTCTGCTAAGGGCCCTGGCGGCATGAAGGTGAGTCAAACTTCAACTTGAGGTTGCGCGCGCGCACGTGCGCGCAGGGGGGTAGCATCAGCATTGCTGGTGACTGTTCCGACTGAATGGGCCAGTACTGCAGATTACCGTGCACTGGCGACATGAGCCGTTTCAGAGTGTTGCACGTGTGCATTCTAGGGTACGTACACTTCAGACCTGCGCCGCACAGTAGGGGCAAATGCGCGCAGAGCTGAACGGGGCTCGCTGCCTGGTCGTGTCACTTCAACGGTTACAACGGCAGTGCTCCGCCCTGACGAGTGCAATGTGCCGTGTCAGTAATGCTTAGGGCTAGGGTTAGGGCTAGGGCCTCATCGCCTGCCGTGCAGCGAGCACGCAGCCGCCCGACCCGCGACAGCGCCGAGCGCCCCGGGATAGGGTTAGGTTAGGGTTAGGGTTAGGGTTTAACCTGCGCGACTGCACCAACGCAATCGGCGCCTCGGTGCGCAATCTGCAGGCCCTTCTGCAGTTTGCAACAGTCACATGTGTTGCAATTTTTCTTCCTACACAACCTAGGTCAGGGCCTCATCGCTGGGGTGGGGGGTGACCGGTAGGACAGTGCTGCATGCCCCCCCCCCCTGCTGGTGAAATGGTGTTTTTGCTCAGGGTTTGGATTGAAGTCGGTAATGTAAGGGGTAGGACCAGCGTCAACCCTCCCTGCAGAGCATGCATGATTCTATGGCAGCAACAAAGGCCGATAGACTAACGCTGTCGCCAAGTTCCCACCCCCCCCCCCCACCCCCCTCTGTGCGGCGCCTTGCAGACTGAACGAGAGGAGCTGGATGATGCGCTGCAATCGCTGCTGCGCCTCGGCCGCCGCTCCGTTCTCAAGCGCTTCACGATGGAGCACGAGCAGGTACACTTTGAAATGCAGATGCGAATGTGTTGACTTCAAGTTGAAGTACTGGGATGCAGCTGCGCCTCGGCCGCCGCTCCGTTCTCAAGCGCTTCACAATGGAGCACGAGCAGGTACGTCTTGAAACACAAGATGCGCGTGGCGGTTACATGCTGACTTCATCTTCAAGTTGAAGTACATTGGTGAGGCGAGGCCGCTGCTCTGCCCTCAAGCGCGTCACCAGCATGAGCAGATGCATGGTTGAAGATGCACGACAGTGTTGCGTTGCGACATCAACATCAGCTTGCAGTACAACCGAGTGCATCGCCGAAAGCTTGAACGTTTGACCAGCGGCTTACGCAGCAAGTGGAAGGTGGCGCTACCACACGCACAATGCACTTGATCTCTTGATCATGGTGCATGAGCAGGTATGTGCTTGAAGATGCGCCAATGCGGGCTGCGCCATGCTGTGCACGCCAACCTCAACTTGAAGTATGGCACCGCAGAAGGAAGTTTCTAGAAATATTTACGCGATGTGCTCAACCAAGTGCCGTTATGCTAAGTTACGCAGCAAGTTGAAGTAGGTACACACTGTGGTGTGAGTTTTTCAGGTGTAGGAATAGTGTGTCTACAAAGTCTAGCTTTTTTGGGGTGGATGGTGGCCGTTCCATCACTACTGTAGTGCCACGCTTGCAGTTGTTGCTCACACTCCAAGATGATCTTTGCCGCGCCACCCGCGGCGCTCTGGCTGTGCGGCGCGGGGCAACGGTCAGTCAGCAACACGCAGCAGCGCTCAACAGCGCAACCACGCACACCATTGACAGCATGTGACTGACGAGCTTCCTGTTTTTTTCGCTTTTGTCATCAAAGCAGCGTTTGTCAAGGCGTCAATCAAACCTGGGCGGCCGGCGGTTGTGACGTTTGTGCAAACAATGGTCCGGCATCGAATGCTCTTGTGATTTCCGGTCACGTTTCGAATCGCCTTTTCCGCGACGCACGAGGCTCGCTGGCTGCTGAGCTCTGGCTACATGCGGCGCGGCACAACGCTCAGTTAGCGGCACGCAACAGCCCTGAACAGCGCAATCACACACCCCATTGACAGCGTGTAACTGACGCTCCCTGTACCGCGCGACGCAGGAGGTGCTCTGGCTGCTGAGCTGGCTGTGCGGCGTGGCGCAGGCGTGTCCAGAGGCGCGCGCGGCGCTCGCGCAGCGCATGCCAATAGAGGTGCGATACGCGCAATTGATCATCGGTGTCCACATTAATGAAAGCTTCATGAACCCAGGTTGAAATCTCGTGCATCGTGTTCGCGCAGGCGCGTGCGGCGCTTGCGCAGCGCGCATGCGCCTGCGCAGCGCATGCCGATATAGGTACGATGCGCACGGTTCATCATCGTATGATGTGAAGTTCATGAATCATGATGTGATTTTCATGAATTGTGTCTGCACAGGCGCGCACGGCGCTCGCGCAGCGCATGCCGATATAGGTACGATGCGCACGTTTCATCATTGTATAATGTAAACTTTCATGAATCATGATTTGATTTTCATGAATTGTGTTCGCGCAGGCGCGCGCGCGGCGCTCACGCAGCGCATACCGGTAGAGGTATGACCCGCGTGGTTGATCACTGCTGCCTATATAGTGTCATGAGTTCATGAATCATGAATTGATTTTCATGAAGCGTATGTGAGTTTTGTTCAGGCGGGCGCGCGCGGCGCTCTGCGCAGCGTATGCGCATAGTTCAGAGGTGCGCCGCACATGTTGAGCGCTGCCAACAGCATAACTGGCACAAAACGGAGACATTTGGCATCTGTAGCAGCGTGCTTGTGCACTCTGGCGTTAGGGTCAGAATTGACATTCGGCTATGATTGGTTAGGGTTAGGGTTGACATTAGGCTATGATTGGGGTTGTAAGCACTAGTGCGCGCAGTCAGCGTCGCAGGCTGTGGCCCCGCGGTGCCTGGACGATCAACCCTACCCCTGTCCCCAATCAATCCCTTAGGGCTGGCCATAAAATTAGGGCTAGGCATAGGGTTGATGCTGCGCCAATGGTGGGCCTAGGGTTTGGGTCAGGGTTAGACTCACCAATTTACACTTCACCCGCGCAGGGCGGACTGAACCGTCACATCACCCCCCCATGACCACATCGGCCAACTTCAACTGCACCCCTGCAGGGCGGACTTGCCGCGATCATGGACGCTGCCGCCGCGGCGCTGGCGGACGAAGACCCCCTTTCGTACGCGCGCGCGCCCGTGGAGATCCTGCTGCTCGTGTGCGCGCTAGCAGCGCTGCTGTGCGCACCCACAGCGCAGCACGGCAGCAGCGGCGGCGGCGGCGGCGTGCCGCGCGCGCGCGCCGCGCAGCTGCGGCAGTTCCTCTCGCTGTGCGCGTCGCAGACGGAGTTTAGCCTCGCGGTGGGGCACGCGGCGTGGCAGGTGAGCGCTGCTGCGCTGCTGAGCGGTGATGCCACTATTGTAGTCACAAGTGAAAGTGCCATACTTCAAGGTGAAGTATTGGGAAGCGCGCGTTGTCTGCGCCGCTGGCATGTCGTTCCTCTCTCAAGTAGGTTCAGCTCTGCAGCAGCGAATGTGGCAGGTGAGCGCTGCTGCTTTGCTGAGCACTGCAACGCTGCAGCGCTCATGTTCAATTTGGGCCAGTTTCTGGCGAATTGTCCAGCAGCGCCTTGCGTGGCACGGCAGATTGAGCGCTGCTGCTTTGCTGAGTCGTGATGCCATGCCTGTTGAGCGGCGCTGCCTGTCCGCGATGCGAGTCAGTCCCGCTGCCGGGTGCAGCTACGACACCAAGAATTCCATCAAGCTTATGTACGCCTGTACTTCTATGTATGAAGTAGCGTTATTTGCTGCCGGACGCAGCTGCATCGCCAACATATGCTGTTGTGCTCATGTACATGCAAGTATGCAGCCGCGGCAACGGCTGCCGTGTGGGCCCTTTACGCTTCTGTCGGCGCCTCAGCCACCAATCGCGTGCAGCTACGACACCGACATCGCCATTATGCCCATGTACACACGCGTCATGCATTATCCACGTCATGAACGCTTTGCGGTCAAACGCTGTAAACCAACATACTCGCGACACCGGCTACTCCGTGGGCTCTGTATTTTGCTGCCGGCGCCTCAGGCTGACAGCAAGGGTCTGACGCGCCGGGCGGTGGCGCTGATTGGTATGCTTCAGGTGCGCGCCACCATGCACACTTCAATTTGTTGAAGTTCACGACCATCGCGTTGAAGTTCACAACATCATGTTGAAGTTCACAACCGTCAGGTCAGTGTGGCTCTGCGTCTGCAATCTCATGCTCTGTGTGTGTGCGCCGCCATGACTCTCGTGCTAGTATAGCTTGCCAGATCCTCCTTGTAATCAAGCTCCATGTTGCAGCAAGTAGTCATGCAAGAGGTTTTCATACGGACAAGTGACTCTGTGTTGATAGAAAAGGCTGCACCTTGATCTACGCACAAGTCAGTAAACGTGCAAGCAGGGCAGTGCTGGGTGAAAACGCTGCACTACCACTTATGCACGTTCATGCTACTGCCCTAGTGTCGTACTTTGCGGTGCTCGGCGGCAGCTCCAGGCCTCTGATTTACGCTGCGCAGCATGCACTGGCGCAGCGAGCTCAGGGTTAGGGTTGTGTCGTCGCCAATCTGTGCGGCTCTATGCATCTGCAACGCAGTCGCGCGGCTTTCAATTCTCAGACACGAAGCTCGGTACCGTACCACTTGCAGAAAATGATACATTACTTCCACTGTTGAACTTAAAATTTTTGACATGCGTACGCAGTCGCGCGGCGGCGCCGACGCCCTGCTCGCGTCGGACGCGCTCTTCGCCTTTGCGCAGCGCGCCGCGGCGCGCCGCGGCGTGCGTTGCGCGGCTTTGCATTCTCAGGCGCGGAGCTTGGTACCGCTTGCAGGAAATGATACGTTACTTCGCTGTTGAACTTGCCCTTCTTTCGTGTATGCGTATGCAGTCGCGCGGCGGCGCCGACGCCCTGCTCGCGGCGGACGCGCTCTTCGCCTTTGCGCAGCGCGCCGCGGCGTGCGTGGGCGAGCTGCGCGGCGCGGCGGCGCGGCTGCGCGCGCAGTCCGCCGCCGCCGCCAAGCTCGCAGAGCGGCGTGGTGTGGAGCTGCAGCTGGCGCAGGCTGCCGCTGACGAGGTGCGTCACCATATGTTGTTGAAGTTCCTAATCTGGTACATTTACATTGAGGTTACTGGTAGTTTGACTTGAAGTTGATACTGGTGTGTTTTGGCAAGCTCGCCGAGCGGCGCGGCGCGGAGCTGCAGTTGGCGCAGGCCGCTGCCGATGAGGTGCGTCACCATCTTCAATATTGAAGTTGATGGTTTTGAGGTTGATGTTTGGCAAGCTCGCCGAGCGGCGCGTCGCGGAGCTGCAGCTGGCGCAGGCCGCTGCTGACGAGGTGCGTCGCCACAGAAGTTGAACCTTAAAATCAGGGGTTGTCACGACTCCTCGCTCGGAGTTGTCTCTGACTCCGCTCCGACTCCGCTCCGGCCGGAGCGGAGTCGGAGTCGTTCGGCATATCTCATTGCTCCGCGGAGCCGGAGTCGGAGTCGTTTGCCGAGCAAGTTGCTCCGGCCGGAGTCGGAGCGGAGTCGTACAGTTGCTCCGGAGCGAAAGGCCCCAACTCCTGGCTGAGCATGCTCAAACACGCATGTTTTGGTGAAATGCGGTACAACGCAGTGCTGGTTTGTGGCTGCAAAGTGGCTCGGAACAGGAATACACAGTTTGAGGTGGTGCTGGTTGCAGCAAGGCAGGGTCGGAGTCGGTCCGGAGTCGTCGCACGACTCCGCTCCGACTCCGCTCCGGCCGGAGCGGAGTCGGAGTCGGAGTCGTTTGCGCCGGCTCATTGCTCCCCGGAGTTGGAGTCGGAGTCGTCCAACAATTGGTGCCAGCTCCCCGGAGCGGAGTTGGAGTCGTCGGCCCACGAGTCACTGCTCCTCGGAGCGGAGTCGGAGTCGTCCAGGTTTTGAGGAGTCTTGACAACCCCTGCTTAAAATTGTGCTTTTCTGGCAAGCTCGCCGAGCGGCGCGCCGCGAAGCTGCAGCTGGCGCAGGCTGCTGCTGACGAGGTGCGTTGTTGTGACATCTTCAATGATGAAGTTGATGCGACTGCCTCGCGCCCCTTCCTGTCAGATCGTTAGGGCCTGAGGTGCCCTTCCAGCACACAGGAGTCCGGTATCCAGCACAGGCGCAATCGTCGCGTCTTATCATTGACCAGCGACTGGTAAACGCACGACTTCCAACGACGCTGTCCTCGAGAGAAACATTCAAGATTGCGGTTATCTGGAATAGTAACTGCAGCACCTGCTGCGAAGTACACTCGCATACCTACATACCCTTTGCAGCGGTGGGGCGCGCCACGAGGGCGCCGCCGCCAAATTAGCTGCAGATCTGCAGGCAACAGCCGCGGCACAGCATCGTGTTTGGGATTTAATGTAGGGTTTGGCATCCAGTTCAGCCCCACAGTGCACGCTTCACAGTGAGACTGACACACCTCGCATACCTACATACCCCTGCAGCGCGAGGCACGCCACGAGGCCGCCGCGGCCAAGGTAGATGCGCGGCACTGCAACATGTGTGAGATTAGGGCTAGGGTATGGCACCCAGTTCAGCCCCACAGTGCACGCTTCACAGTGAGACTGACTCTGCTCGCATGCCAGCATACCCCCGCAGCGCGAGGTGCACGAACCTCCAGGCGGCCGTGCGGCACTGCAACATGCGCGGGACTAGGGTGAGGGTTTGGCAGCCAGCTCCACCCTACAGTGTATGCCACGTGCTGGTCGTGCTTCGATGAAAACTGATAGTGAGACTGACACTGCTTGTGTGCGCATTTCCGCAGCGTCAGGCGCGCCACGAGGCCGCCGCGGTCAAGGCAGCGGCGGATCTGCAGGCGGCCATGCGGCACTGCAAAATGCATGGGACTAGAGCTAGGGTTTGGCGCTCAGTTCCACCGTACAGCAGAAAAATATCATACTTCTACTAGTGTATGTTTAACGTGTGCTGGTCGTGCATCGGTCAGGACCTAGAAGTGAGGCTGACACTGCTTGCGTGCGCATTTCCGCAGCGTCAGGCGCACCACGAGGCCGCCGCGGCCAAGGCGGCGGCGGATCTGCAGGCAGCCGTGCAGCACTGCAACGTGTGTGGTATTAGGGCTAGGCTTTGGCATCCTGTTCACTCCGACAGTTCATGCATCACAGTGAGACTGACACAGCATGCATGCCTACATCCCCCTGCAGCGTGAGGCACGCCATGAGGCCGCCACGGCCAAGGCGGCGGCGGACCTGCAGGCGGCGGTGCGGCGCTGCGACGAGTCGTGGCGGCTGCGCGCCGCCAAGCTCGAGCGCGAGCTGCGCACGGTGACGGTGGAGGCGCAGCAGCTGCGCGGGTCGCTGGAGAAGTGCGAGAAGGTGGGGAAATATACATACATACCCCATGATGGCATGTACAGGCGTACAAAGCTCAGAACATACACTGCGAATGTATAGATTTAGGCGGTACATGACGTGGCAGCGTCCCGTGAGGCGCAGCAGTGCGCGGGTCGCTGGAGAGGTGCGAGAAGGTGGGATTTTTGTCGTATACATGCATGCCTCAGAATGGCACTTTACATACATGCCTCAAGATGGCACAGTACTGACACACAAGGCTCAGAACATACATTGTGGGTGTATAGATTTAAACCGCAGCAGCTGCGCGGGCCCCTGGAGAAGTGCGAGAAGGTGGGGGTATATACATACCTACCTACATGCTATGACGACTAGCAAAATCACGGCACTACCTACACTTAAAAATGCTGCATTGCTGATACGCACACATGACACGCATGCTACTCATGCGGCAGCACGGCATTGAGCTGAGCTGTGCACACATTTTCTTGTACAACGCACTGTGTGTTCTGATTGTTGTGTGCTTTGTATGTGAGGTACATGATGTCGCGACCGCACGCAGTGCCACGTGAGGCGCAGCAGCTGCGCAAGTCGCTGGAGAAGTGCGAGAAGGTGGGGTTTTTGGCACATACATTCGTACCTTAAAGTGTTGACTGCAGATGTGTATATATTTAAAGTACATGACAGCGCGGCCGTGGCATTGGTACATTGGCATGTACCTCGACGTGCCTGTCTAACTGCATATGCGGCGTTCATATATACATGATCAGGATGCGGCACGTGGCTCCTACACATCTCCATTGCTGACCAAACGCCCCCCCCCCCCCCCCACCCCCTCCCCCTCTCCCCACCCGCGTTGCAGGGGCTGCGATCGCAGGAGCACAATGCTCTGGCGCACGAGCTGGACGCTGCAGCTCTCAAGGAGGCGGGAGAAGTGGCTCAACGGCAGGTACGGTTAGAGTTAGGCTTGTGCTGAGCATTGCTGCTGTGCCTGAGCAGTGCTGCTGTGTGTTGTCTTGGATGCTGCAGCTCTCAAGGAGGCGGGAGAAGTGGCTCAGCGGCAGGTAGGGTTAGGGTTACGATTGTTGTGCTGAGCAGTGCTGCAATGTCCTGAGCAGTGCTGCAGTGTTCTGAGCAATGCTTCACTGTGTGTTCCCGGCTGCTGCGGCTCTTAAGGAGGCGGCAGAGGTAGTGCAGCGGCAGGGGGAGGGGGTAGAGGTTGGGTTACAGTTGTTGAGCAGCGCTGCAGTGCAGTTGGGCGGATGCCGTGTCATTGCAAGGAGGCACTGCTGAGTAGTGCTGCAGTGCATAGTGGCCAGATGCCGCCTCTCGCAAGGAGGCGGCAAAGGTGGCTTGGCGGCAGGTAAGGCGGTGAGCAGTGCTGCAGTGCAGTCGGCGGGAGGAAACGCAGCACGTTGCCACCCACCGCGTCATGTGCGCGAATGATGTTCCTTCCTGCGAGTGCAGCTTGGCAACGCTCAGCAGCGCTGCAGTGCACTTTCAATGGTTTGAGAAGCAACAAATCACAAACCGCACTCGATTTTGTGTTGAGCTTGCTGGTGTTGAGTGCCTGTCCGCCATTGCTTTCTTGAAGAGCTAACTGCCTATTTAGCGTGGGCTGCTTTGGTAATGCGCATGCATGTTGTGCTCACCACCTTGTTTCGGGCTCCAATTGCAGGCTCAAGCGGCAAAACGTCAGGTGGCAAGCGCTCAAGAGGCAGTGGCAGCGGCGCAGGTATGCACACAATCATATACTTTGAAGTATGTACATACAGACCAAACTGAGCTTTTACACTTGGTTCTCCAAAACCTTGTTTTGTGAAGCCTCGCTCATCAGCTCCTGTATATGCGGTTTTTGCGATGTGCGGATGGCATCAACTCCAATGGCTCCGATTGCGCTGAAACATAGGCTAGGTGTGACCATTACTAAGGAAAATGTGGCACGACAATGAAAGATGTAGACAGCGTGTCAGGCTCTACCATGTAGTCCGACCCTAACCCTCAATTTGCCATCTTGGGTCACCTGCCCAAAATGTCACGCAAGACAGCGTTTCATGCTCTACCGTATAATCCAACCCTAACCCTAATTCTACAATCTAGGGCAATCCACGCTGTCACGCAGGGGGTAGGCTTTGGATGTGCAATGTGTAGCCGCTGATGCCGTGCTCCTTATCTGCCTCATTTCGCATGGCAGGCTGTCGCTCAGCATTCCTGCTGTTGGTTGTGTGTATGGAGGAGATTAGATCGTTGTGTTCACAAACTGCAGCACATGTGCAACGGCGACCTAAGGCCCAGCTCGAATCATGGCCCTGGCGCAGCGGCTGTTGCGCAGCTGCTGCTGCGCTACTGCTGCTGCTGCGATTCAAATCACAGCTCAAACGCAGCTGCAAAACAGCACCAGTCGCGTGCCTGACTGGGATAGTAAAAGGTTACCAAACCCTAACCCTGCCATGAAATGACATGGGGCCAGGCTCTACCGTCGCGGAAAGGCACCTGGCAGTGGCAGCAACACGCATGCATTGCCCAGCACCGACCGTGAACCTCAACGCTGATGCTTCTTTCATTGCGCCCATTGCTGTCCAACTGCGCAGCGCGCAAGACAAGAGTGCGAGGCTCAGCTAATTGACGTTGCAGGCACAGCGTGGAGAAGAGGCACCGGCAGCGGCAGCGACGCAAATGTATTGACCCGTACCGGCCAGCTAAAGCTTCTTTCGTTGCGCCCGTTGCTGTTCAACTGCGCAGCGCGCGCGACGAGAGTGCGAAGCTCAGCTCGCGACGAAAGCGGCGCTGGTCGAGCAGCTGCGACGCGAGGCGCTTTCCTCGGAACAGTCCCTGAGCGAGGCGCGTTCCTCTGCGGCCTCGCTGAAATCGCGATTGGCGGAGGTGAGGCTCTCTTTGCACTAACCCTAACATGAGGGTTTACAGGGCAGTGCTCAGCGCACCACCGCCGTGCGAGGTAGCTCGACTTGTGATAATATGCGGGCATCGCTCTAATCGTAATCCTAGCCTCACGCTTGCTCTATCTCCAGAAGTCGCGTTCGGCGGAAGTAGAGGCGCGCTGCCCTAGCCCTAACATGAGGGTCTGAGGTTGGTGACATGTGGGCAGTGCTCAGCGCACTGCCGCGCACAAGAGGCGGACGATCAAGCAGCCA
Source organism: Tribonema minus (assembly GCA_017506865.1). Taxonomy (NCBI): domain Eukaryota; class Xanthophyceae; order Tribonematales; family Tribonemataceae; genus Tribonema; species Tribonema minus. The sequence continues at coordinate 553,094 of JAFCMP010000446.1, forward strand.
CAACTTGCGAGGTCACCCGAAACCCAACCCCATGAACAAAATGCCGCTTCACGCGAGAATCAGCCGTGTGACAGCTGCCTGCGGCACTAGGTCAAGGAACATGAACATGCAGCAATTCGATTGGGTTCAGAAAACGCATGTGACGCTCCGCGAGATCGATCAACACATCCGGTGCAACCAGTCCTCAGCTCCCTGCCAGTCCGCTTCCTCCGTCAGTCTCGGCGAACTCGCGTCTGTAAATTCACTCGCACAACCAGCAGGCGCAGGCAGGTGATGCCACCGCCGCACCAGCAGCCCTGCGCTGCACGAAGCTAATCGCGCACACACACCGTTCAGCACCGCATGTCTCGCACTTCAACCTTCCATACGCCACGAACACATGGCGTGCTCAGACCATTCAGCGCAGGGCGTTTCGTACTTCAACTTTTATACGCCGCGGTCGCTCACCGTCGCAGGCGGACGACGCGCGGAGCGCCGCCGCGGCGCGCGCAGAAGAAGCATTCGGCAAACTGGTCGCGCTAGCAAAGGCGTATCGCTCGCTGGAAGAGTCCTCGCGAGAGGAGCGGGAGGACCTCGCGGCAGCGCTCACAGGCGCACACGCCGCCGCCGCCGCCGGGCAGCGCAAACTTGAAGTTGAGGTTGCGCGCGCCGGCGCCGCCGAGGCGCAGACGTGCGAGCAGCGGCAGGCGGCGGCTGCGGCGGAGGCGAGGTGGGCGCCACCAAAGTTGAAGTTGAAGTTGTGTAGAGATGGTTGCGTTGTGTGGGGTACTATTGGCAGTTACTTGCCTGGCGTCGTTTGCCACGTACTCTGCTGCGTTGGGTGCGTCTGAGGCTGTGTGTGGTCTGATCATGCGTGCTGGCACAAGCGCGGGGCGACAGGGGCTGCGCTCGTTGCCAAGGGTGAGGCATCAGGCTGGGATTGACCCCCCGCCGCCGTGCAGTGCGCAATGGTAATGAGCAGCGCGATGTGTCAGAGTCGATGCGAGGTTGCGTTGTACGCTGGCCGCACAGGCAGTCATACTGATACTGTGCGTATTAATGCCTAGCAGCAGTGGAAGCAGAGGTGTGGGAGGCAGCACGCGCATGTGCGGAAGTAACGAGCTGGCATCCACAAGTTCAAGATGCACAAAACATGCGCCATACTTCAACCTTTGTTATCCGGCTAAGTCGCTTGCGGAAACTGCCGTCGCGCACACGGCGGCTAGCCAACATGCGCTCTGTGACACAGCTTATTCATTCAGGTCGTCTGATGTTAGGTGCATGCATCAATGTGTCCTCATTCACGGCTGCCTTGGCCCCCTTCTTGGTAGCTCGCCTGCAGTGCCACCGTGGGCTGCGGGTCAGGCTGAGAGCTACCCCTGATGACCCTCATGTGCATTGCATTTGTCTATACTTTGATGTAGACGCAGTAAACAATATATAGACTTTATATACTTCGGAAGTACATGCTTCGTTTGGCAGCATCGGGGAGCAGGGACGGAAGCTGCTGGAGGGTGTGGCGACGGAGTATGCCAGCAGGATGTCAGTGCCCGGAGGAGCGCGCCTAAAGCTCTTAAGGGCATCGCCCTGGCGCGCTTACGCTCGGCAATGTCGGCAGCGCTCCACTCGGCAGCGCTCCACATGGCGTACTCTGGCCGTGTCATGACACACATGGCAGAGGGGGCACATGGAGGAGGATGTAAGGGAGGATCGCAAGATGCCATTTGGCGGCGGCGGCGTTTGAGTGGTTGTCGTTGAGACACTTTCAGACTGTCACACGACATGTGTAGATTCCATACAGCAAGCTTCAAGTTAGATGCCATTCATCTGGTCTTTTTCGCGCCCGGTGCGAGAATTAATCAGAAGTACATACTTGGATGTATATGCATGTTCGTCTGAAGCAGCCCCAACCAAAATTGAATAGAAGCTCACACATCCGTGCTTGGCTTCCTGACGCAGAGCGAGCGCCGCAGCAGACTCCTGCGCCGCAGCGGAGTCCGCGCTCGCGACAGCGCGCGCCGACGCGGCGGCGGCCTCCGAGCGCTGCGACAGGCTGCAGCACGAGCTGACCAGGCAGGGTCGCGAAGCGGCAGCGCTGGTGCAAGCGCTGGAGGCGGAGAGGGCAGCGGCGGCGGTGCGCAACGCGGAGCTCGCGGAGGCGCAGCGGAGCGCCGCCAAGCAGGCGGAGCTGCTGCGCGCGATAGGGGCCATGAGCGGGGGGCTGGGGGGGGGGGGAGGGGGCGGGGGGGGGATGAGCGTTGTGGTGGCGTCCCCCGGGCGCAGCGCGCAGTTGTTGTGACGCAGCCCCCGTGCTGTCTCTGTGTGTGTGTGTGTGTGTTTCGTGTGTAGGGGCACAGGGGGGGGGGGCGCGTGCCTGCGTGTTGTTTGTCGGTGACGCAGTATGCGTGACCGAGGGGACGTGCGGGGTGTGAATGTCACAGCTTGAAGTGACGCGCTCGCGCACCGCTGCAGAACCGTCTTGACCTTTTTTTGTTGCAGCAAAGTTTGGCATCAATCATCTGAGCTCTCAGTACAAGCATCAACGACAGGTAATCTGACAGGTGCAAGCAGCAATACGAGTATTGACCATGCCCTCAGGAGCACTCTGACACAGTGAGGGGGCAGCTCGAGACACCTGAGTGCTCCACTCACAACGGCCAGTAATGCTGATGCACAACTGTGCTGTGCTGCAGTCGACTTGACAAGAAGTAGCAGCCCAAAAAGTTTTTTCAAATATGCATGCAGCATCATAAACCATGCGGTTCAACACGACCCTTGTGTGTGTGGCGCAAGCCACTTGAATTGGCATGGATGGCATATAAGTCGAAACTTGCATGTGTGGTACGAACCATGCAAGTAGTTGGCTTACTCGGATGCGTCCGATGCTTGCAGCCTGAGGTGCGCTGCAGCAGCAGGTGTGGTCAATATTGCGATGAATGCACAGCCGCGGTGTTGTCATTGCTCAGCACACATCGATCACCGCGTCAATGCTCAGCACTACTGTACACAAAGTTAGTTGCACAGCATAATACAAAACGGGCGCTTTCAAGGAGCCAGCAACGCTACACAACCCTCCGTTGAGCCTACTGTGCAAAACCATGGAGGGCCTTTGCCATTTTTGAAAGCAGGCCCACCAAATGTGTGCTCAAGGTCAGCGTGCACAGCAGGTGTCTTGCCACCAGTGCACTGTGTGGCACATGCTGTGTTCCCTATGTATGTGCACAATAGACCAGTTGAAGATCAAAAGGACATTTGAAGTCATTGGCCTGGGCTATGTGCTGCACAAAATGCGGCGCTGCTGCAAATAAACTCCGGCCAAGGACTGCCGGCAACGCACATCAGCAACAACTGCCATAAAAGACAGCCTGCGCAGACGTACGAACATGAGAAAACAAAAGGCAACAGAGAGACGGACACCACGCGCGTGCTATGCGTAGCGATTTACATGCATTTCAGATGCAAGGGATGTGTGATGGCCAGCAGGCTAGCGAACCAAACCTGGCTCAGCCAGCAGGGGCCAGTGTGTGCAACCGCAACGCACGCTACCTATCTGACAGTTAACGCCAGTGCCAGACAGTTGTGAACCCTGTGACGGGGTGCACTGCGGGCTTTGCACGCTGTGTGGGCCTGGTGCCCTACAACCTCAACTTGGTGCCCTAAAACTTCAACTTCAATGATGACGTGCACAGCAGCCGCCCGCGTCGTGTCCGCGCGCAGCGCCGCAACACCATCCATCAGAGGGCTGCAATATGTATGACCAAAGACTGTTCCGAGTATTTCAAAAAAGGGTGCCCGCCTGCTGTAGGGTATGTATAGGCACTGACTGCTGCGCTGAAACGAGGGGCAAGGGGGTGGGTGGGGGCTCAGCTGGCAAGGCGTCAGGTGTCGCCCAAACGACCCGTAAGCGCCAAAGGGGCTTGTGCGGTGGTCAAAGAGGGGCGTACATCGAGCGCTGTGCGCTGAAAGTGACGCTTGCCCGGAAAAGCTGAAAATGCATAAAACACCTGCACGCGAGGCTGCACGCGCTGCATTTCTAGTGTACTCCCTCGCCGTGGCTGAGGTGGCCTGCTCTATAAAAAGGGGGGAGGGGGGGGCAATCACCGGAAGGGGGGAAAGCCGGGGCGGCGAATGTATCACCCTTCCCCCGCTGCCAGGCGGCGCAATCTGCCTTCGCATCTGGCCACCGCACGCGTCCCCACCTGTGTGTCTCCTAACCGGGGCAGCGCGCCCTCAGAACAGCGCATTGGTCGCCGCGATGAAGCCGCCGCCGCTGCGGCGCAGCGTGGTGAGCAGACGGCGCAGCGTGCGCGTGCGCGGGTGGCGGAACGTGTAGGAGACGTTGATCGGGGGGCCGCCAGGGGGGCCGGCGGCGAGCGCGCCGAGCGCCGCCGCCAGCGTGCCGCGGTCCTCCGGCACCGCGAGCTCGAGCAGCGATGCTCCGCGCAGCGCGGCGGCGTCGAGCGCGAGCAGGCGCTGCAGCCCGGCCGACGCGAATGTGAGGGGGGCGCCGGGGGCTGCGGCGTGCGCGTGCATGCTGATGCCGAAGGTGTCCTCCACCAGCTGCCGGAACGCGCGCAGCTCCGCGACCTCCTGACACGCGCCGCCGCCGCCGTGCTCGGCGTGCCGCTGCTGCTGCCGTGAGTGCTGCTGCTTGCGCGCCGCGCTGTCGTCGTCCTGCTCCCGCTTGCGTTTGCTCGCGCCTAAGCTGCGGTTATCGTCATTGGCACTGCACAGCACGATGGTGGGCGGCCTGCACGGGCTCCGGGGTGCTGAGAGGACAGGGCTGTTGTCCGTGCTGCTGCACACCACGGCCGGCAGCTCGGCTTCGATTTCCGCATCGGTGAAGGAAAAGGACTCGCTCCAGTCGGGGCTGAGGGAAACTGTCTGAAATGCTTCGGCAGCCGGGGGGATGGTTACCGTGAGTTGAACAGGTTGAACCTGGTGCTGACTGCCATGGCTGTCGCTGAGCGTCGGGGCGTACACTGTCTCGCTTGATGGCCGCTGGCTGTGGGGTCCCTGGAGACTCTGTGGTGTCCTGCTGGAAAATAACGCTGAGCTACGCTGCGGGATGGGCGCTTCGAGGTCTGCCTGCCTCGCTGCTATACACCGTGCAGCGGGCGCAGCAGCTGCATGGCGTCGAGAAACTCCCGCCACCTGCCCGGGGTCCTGAAGGAACTGCTTTTGACATGGAGGCGGTTGTGCGAGCAGTACCGGTGGAGGAGCGAGGGGGATCTGAGAGCCACCAGCAACACATGCACGGGGGGAGCAGGAAGGCCCGCAAGGCTGCTGCTGATGGGATCCTGCACTGGCGCTGCCAGGGTACTGGGATGGGCTTGATGAGATGGGAAACGAATCTGCTTCTACCTCGTCTAGCAGAAGTGCGGGCGAGTCGCAGCCTGCTACCAGGCCTGCGATGTCGTCGAACGACCCCCACATTGGGATGTGATCCGTGCTGCTGCGGTGTTATGTGTTGTGTGCTGATTGCTTTGATTCACAATCTCTTCGCGAGGACCCCAGAGAAGTGCGGCGGAAACCAAGTTGAGAATTTTCTGCATGGGCATGCCAATCGATGATGCAGTCGCGCCCCGCCACTGCTGCTATTCCCAGCGCTGCTGCCGTCGCTGCCAGTGGCGCTGCTGCCATCGGGGAGAGCTAGCCTCGGAGCGCTGCCGACGTTAGGCGCTGCCGCTGCCGCCGCCGCCGCCGCCGCCGCTGCCCGGCGCCGCGGTCCCCCCGGGTTTGCTGCGGGTGACAACGCTGCGGGGCGGCGCCACCAAGCGCTGCTGAGTGCTGCCAGTAGCGCGCTGCCGCCGCCGCTGCCCCCGCGCCCTTTGCCGCGGCGACAAGCCGTCACTGCCAGTCCCCGTGATGTCGCCGCTGCCAGCAGTGCCTGGCCCAGTGCCGGCGCCGCCGCTGCAGCAGCCTGCTGAGAGTGATCGCCGCCGCCGCAGTCGCCGTGCCCTCGAGCTCCTCCGAGTCCGCCGCCCCCTGCACCGCCTCCACTCAGTCTGCTGCTACTCCCAGCGCTGCTGCCGCCGTCATCGCTGACGCTGCTACTGAGAGTGCAGCAGCAGCCGCTGCTGCCAGTGGCGCTGCCGCCGCCGCTGCCCCGGCGCCCGCCTTCGCTGCGGTGGCCGCGACAGCGCCGCCACTGCTGCCAATCCCCGTGATGCCGCCACTGCCGGCGCCGACACGTTGCAGCGGAGAGTGGTGCCGCCGCCGCCGCAGCCTGACTGACTCAGAGTCCGACTCGGAGTCAGCGGCGCGCCCTCCAGGCCCGGCGGGGCCTCCGAGTCCACCGCCCCCCGGCCCGCACCGCCGCCACAGTGGTCCACTGCTGCCAGTGCTTCAATGTGTTTTATATTCCTTGTAGATGGCATAACTGGCTGGTTTCCAAAGCGGTTGCAGTGCTTGCCAATGGCAGTGCCGTCACGGTGCAAGGGGACGAACATCATGTTTCGGCGGCGGTTGTTCCACCGTGACGTGGCCACGGCCCGCGCACGATCCGCAACCCCCGAAAAATACCCCCCCCCATATTCATGTATGTTTGCGTTCACGCCAGCGCCAGCGGCGCAAATCAGGTTTTGTGCTTCCACTATGTTCACTATCGCCAGCTACGCGCCAGTACAAACCGGCGACATGCAGGCGTGTCACAAGCAGCTCTGGCAGCACATGCGAGCTGTCAAGTGACTGGCACGGTGCGCAGGCATCATGGCAAGCGCCGGTAGAGCATGCCAACTATGCTGCAATCGCAATTGCTGGCCTGTGGGAACTCAGAGTGCAACAGCTCGCCTGAGACGTCAGTGGCAGGCCCTGGGGGGCACAACACTTCCTGTCCAGCATCCTCTGACAGCACCTCCTTTCGCTGGCTGCGCCTCCAGCAGGATCACCTCACTGCGCAGCAGCTTCCATGGCGCATCCGCATGCTCATGAGCCGTTTCTCTCCTTTTCCATCCTTGCCAGCGCTTCATGTTCTCCCTGGCAGCAAAGCCGCAGCTTGGCGTCAGCTCCATACGCGTGCCGTGCCGCCCGGCAACATCCACTTGTGAGCTGCAGCGCACGCCGTCTTCTGCAAGGCTTGTGCAACTTGATTTGCGGCGAGAAAATGGAGCATTGCCACCATCTACTGCCTCTTAAGAGGCGCCAGCAAGAACGCTAGCCCCCCAGCTGCGCAGCAACACGGCAGTTGACGTTCTTGAAGTGGCATACCCGTCAGAGCTGACATGCGATGCAACAAGAAGCGTCAGCAATTGCTGAACCCCCTTTGATCATGTAGAGGATGCAGCCTCCTCCTGCGGCTCCGAACTTTTTCCAACACTGCCCTTACGCCTTGGCGGCAGTGGGCGCAGTGCTTCCCGCACCAGCTCGGTCCTGTCCTTTTTTTTCCAACCTCTTGAGTTGAAGTCTGCGTTGAAGTCTGCGGCGCAGTTCACAGGTGTTGTGGCGCAGAGCTGCGCTGCTGCGCTGAGGCAATCATGGTTGAAGAATATGAGCATCGTGTCATATTGCACTGGTGCTGCTGCAAGCACGCCAGCGGCGTGGGAGACTCTTGCAGACAGTACCGGCAGCACATCCGCAAGCAACCATGCTTGCCTTCGCCGCAGCCCGCGACAGCAGCAGCAGCAAGCGGCACATTAAGCTTTCGACCAGGCTGCAGCAATCCCTCATCGCCGACCCAACCACGCCAGCGCCCCGTCCGCCGCGGGCGAAGAAGGCCAGAGTGGCGGCGTCGAGTTCTGCGGCTGCAGATGCTGGGGAGCTCGGAGAGCTGGTGAGTTGCATGAACGGCTTGATTGCTGATGCTAGCTGCTGCAAGCCAGTTTTGCCAACTGTGCCCTCTTCTTGCTGGACGATGCGGCGCCGTCCACTGCTACAAAGCCTCTATATACTTGAATCATCGATGTGTGAACAAAAAAGCTGATGACATGTACATTCGCGACAGCAGCTTCTCTGTGGATTTCATTCGGGCATGTGCATGTGTGTTAGTCATGTCCTAATACATCCGATAATGTCTCATCCCGGCCATATGACACTGACTGCACATTGCTCTGCTGCGTGTACATTTTGCAGTGCCAACAGGCAGACCAGCACCTGCCACCGGAAGTGTGGCAGATACAGAGCTGGGAGCCTGATGCAGAGGCTTCACTGCGACACATCGAAGCCAGTGGCGCCGTCTCCGCAGAACAGCGCCGAGCACAGATCATCAGCCAGATCTCATGCGACCAGCGCGCCCGAGACGCCCTCATACAATTGTATGAGAGCGTGGGCATGACTGGCGGTGGCGCGCGGTGGCAGCGGCGGCGGCACTTTGGTGCGTGCGCACAGCTCAGCGGCGACATTTACCGCCTTGCGTTTACGCAACCAATTGAAGATGGCGCAGACAGAGTCGCACCATAGGAACCTAAGTGACTAGTTGAGTTTACATACTGTGGCCTACACTACGCTGGCCGCCCAATGAGCTCTTGTGTTAATGACTGATCAACAGCAGCAGCGGGCGCGAGTTGTTGCAACATATGCAGTTGATTCTGTACTGCTCTGGCATACATACATTCGCAAGCACTTGAGGTTGACATGCCTTTTGCTGCATTTTGGGTCACTGCGTGAGGCATAATAGTGACAGTCATTGTGACGGGGTCATAAAAGCTCTAGCATTGCCTGACTTGTTGTTGCTTACTGTGCCATGCAGGGAAGAAGAGCGGCACGGCAAGGGGCGAGGTGGGCACGCCATTGGACAATGATGACAGCATCCACTGGGCGTGCGAGTGCTCCCCCGACATAGAGCATGTGGGGGCCGCAGACGCGAACGTGCACTGGCGCAGTTTTGACTCCGAGGCGGCCAGCGAGGAGAACAAGGGCAAGCTCATTCTCCCTAAACACCACGACAAGAAAACTGGCTGCACCAAGTCTGTGCATCCTACGCGTCCCGAGGAGTTGCCTGCAGACCTGCGCACTGAAGACAAGTGGATCAGGTACTTTGCCGCCTCTGCGGCGCTTGGTGCGTACAAGACTAAGATGTCGCTTGGCAGGTAGAGGCGTACGCCAACTTCAGAGGCGGAGTCAGGTTTGACCAAGGGGGTCTAGGAGGGGCGAGACCCCCTTGCTTTGACAGGACGGGTGATGTGGGTGGGTTCACGGCCATGCAGTAAGGAAGTATCAAAATATGACAGTGGGTGTTGGCAGACTTCGGTTTGGAGAATGACAGTGGTGGTTGACTGATGGTACAACGGAGTATTCCCTTTTTTGGGCTTCAAGATCGGTGCGGGATGATGTGTCTGCAACACATCACATGAGACACGTGGTTGCAAGCACGTCCGAATCCGGCGATAAGCATCATTTCCGACAAATGAAGAATGGTGTGGTACCACTGGTTACATGCCTTTTCCTTTGCTTTACTTGAAATCATCGATAGGTGGGCAGGGGTGCATGCACACTGTTGACTGTCACAGCGGCAGCAGTACGGTGCTTCAGTTGCCTGCGTTTCCAGCTTTGCCACATGCGTGACAAGGTGCTTACACCTTATGCACTGAGGATGCATACATCTGCCGATGTTATCGTTCCTGTTTGCCAAGATACTGGTGACAGAAGCCTGTTCATCACCGTCTTTGGTGCCGCTGCTGCGTTTCGTGCTGCCTACAGTGGTACAGTGGATTCATGCATCCGATGCCGTTTGATTTCGGGTGAAGATCCACTTGCATATGATGCCAGTTGTGGCGGCTCCCATGAATTGCACCAGCTCTTGATTGACAGTTTCCGAGCTGAGGGCTGGCCCTGTGTGTAAAGCGCTCCGAGTGCGCAGCGCAGGCCATGTGAACTCGCCATAGTAGTGTTCGTCGTACATGTCGCAGTACAAGTCTTCTTCGTAGTTGCCTCTCCAGACCTGCGCCAATTGCATCAAAGGCCAGCCCCGCAGCGGTCGCGGTAGATAACCGTTGACTGGAAAGGGGATGGCACCACAGGGCGTCGGTGCTAGTCTCTGCAGTTCAACCACGACGCATTGATGGCCCAGCATAGTGTACGCGGGGCCATGTTCGCACCCAGAATGCACGCGCTCCGCTCTTGCGGCGACTGCTGTTGCTAGCTGAATGGGGCAAGCACGGCAATCGTCGAACCTGACAATTTGCATTATTAGTGATGGACATAACATGCCATCGTGGTCGCTGAACTGGCCAGCACGCAGCTGGAATGCATTCAGCTCCAGTTCGCACATCACCAACCTAAACCTTACCCAGTGCTGATGAGAGTCGTAAAACGCCAAGATCTTGCTGACCACTTCATCCGGCAGCGAGGGGAGTGATGCATCCCTGTGCTGCCTCTTGCTCTTGCAGCAGCTGCTGCTTCTGGGTGCGATGGTCATCTCGCCACTTCCAGAAAGCTGAATCAAGGCCGCGAGTGGCCGTTTCGGCGGTTAGGACTAGGGCTTGGATGGCTGCCCTAGGCAAAACCTGGTGGCGATCTTGGCCTCTCCAAAGCCAGGCCCTTAGCGAGGGCGAAAAACGTCACCCACTTTCATCTCTCTCTCTGTGCAAAGCAAACCCTCTGTCAACTTCAAGCCGCGTGATTTAAATAAAAAAAAAAGAGAACGAAAGCTCTCTCTGCGATCGTGGCAGAAGAGTGCACTAAAGGTGGTCGCACTTGGAACGGTGAATGTCACCACTGCAGCTGCTCAGCCACTTAAACGAAAGTACGGGTCAAGAAGTCGCAGGTGAGCCGTCAGAATTTGAACTGCACCTAAATGGTGCTTGATGCGCTTGCTGAGGTCGCGCGACTTGTGCTGCATAGGCAAGGCCGCAAACTCGCTTAACGAACCACACGAACTGCAACTGCAACCAGCTAGCTCAGCGTGCGCTGCGCCGCTGACTAACTTGCAAGATACGTAAATACGCCTTTGCTGCCTCTTGAATGATCACTCAAGCCTGCAGATCGGCTGAGTCGTGTGACGATGCACGACGTCGTCACACGACTCAGTAGTAGGGGTATTGAGGCTGACTCACTCACTCTTTGGGGCTCAGTCTGCGAGGAATCGATAAGCCTTGGGGATAAAATTTTCTTATCCGCAGATAAGATTTTCTTATCCGCAAGGATAAGCATTGCAATTCAGGTACCGCGTGCCTCCGCTGTACTCACAGGGGATAAGTTGAAGGTACTTGAACCTACTCTGACTCAAAAGGTTGGAAGCGGAAGCAACACACATGAGGGAATCACTAATGAGCGTAAGCTGCTGGAGGACATGCTTTGCAAGTAGTCCCATCTTACGGTGTCCTTCATAGTTAATTACTTTGTGTACATTGTATGTATATATAATAAGTAATAACGCCCGGCTGAAGTTGAAACTGATGATTACCTTTATTTAGAATCTCAAGCATCATCCTGGCGTTCATGACTATAGCAAGTAAGTACCAATTTAAACTTAGACCTAGCGCACCTGTGGGACTGCTACGAGCAAATGCCACCAGACCATGCCCAAATGACATTGTTTGAAACTATGTGCTTCTACATGAAAGTTGGTACTGTCCTGCTCTGCATCAATGCTGCTGTTGAGGATTAGGTAGCCCGTGACTGCTGTCACATACGATATTGTACCGCTGACATCCACATGTAGTCTTGGTGCTGACCCCGGACGATCATCCCTGCACGTGTCCCGCAGACGCTGCCATGGCACCACCGGAAACACTTTTCGCAGATACAGCGGACCATCAGGCGGCGACAGCGTTGCTGAATTTTTCCGAGTTGACTGTGCACCATCACGACCGCAGTTTGGCCCCGGCGTTTCAGCGCAGCGAGAGGAAGACGCCAGAAGCGACCACGGTGAGTGTGCTGCGCTTCCCGGAAGAAGAAAAAAAACATGAATACAAGCAGCAGCGGTGAAGTGGCTGCGCAAGCACTGATAGGTATGGCGTCGCAGAACTATTCAATTAATTCAAAAGTTCACCTTGAACACCTCAGCAGCTGCTGCAGCAATATATATTAGGTGGCGCATTTAGGTGGCGCATTTGGGGATAGTTCTGTTCCCAAAGCAGCTTCAATGCGGCTGTGGCAGGCGCCATGCCAGACTTGTGGACGCGAGCGGCACTTGTACACTCACGTGGTCATATGGTTATTGGTGGAAGGCACTTGCGGCTAACCATCCCTTGTCACCTGGAGCTCTATGATCTTTTGATACGATTTCATATGACGTATGATTAAGCACAAACTGTTGTCAACCCAAATTAAACCCTGACACGTGGTATCTGCCAGAGGCGAGGTGTACGCAGAGCGGTGGGGGCAGTACAGGGCTAGGCTGGCCTAACCCTAGCCCTAACCGTATCCCTAACCCTAACCTAACCCTAGCCCTAGCCCTAGTCGTCGGAACCCAGATCAGTGAAGGCAAACCCCTAGCAGCTGCACAGCCGCATGGAGGTTGTTGTAACGTTATCGGGTCAGGGCTAGGGTCTTTTGGCACGAAATGACATTCAAGTGACTTTTTTGAGGTGTTGAAACTTGAAGCAGGGCCTGAGGCGTAGGGTGTGGGATCAACAAATGGCCGAGGTTGTCATTAGTGCTCGTTGTACTGGCCCTAAGAGGACGGTCAGGTTGTGGGTCGCGTTTCGACCATCTGCTGCTGGCTTCAGTTGCTGTCATGTGGTACAATACATTGTCCTTGAGGTGGGTACGTTCAACACCTCAAACTTTTAATCTTCATAAAGGCTACTTAAGGAAAAATTCAAGCTGGTGGCATAGATCGCCTGGGTTTTACCTCTATGCATGTCCCTTTATATATCTAGTGCTCAAGGGTAGTAAAGGTGCTGTTGCCCCAGCGCTCAGTGACATCATGAGACTGTCCCCTCACAAGTTGACGATGTGCTGCCAGACTGAACTCAGGATGTCATTTTCTTGCGTCAAACGCGCAGAGGCACAGGCGGGCACAGCAGCACAGGCGGGCACAGCAGCACAGGCGGGTGAAGGCGCACCAGCGGGCGCAGCTGCACAGGCTGACGCAAGTGCACAGGCAGGCACACTGCCAGCGGCACAGGAGGGCGTCGCAGGGCCACAGGCGCGCGCAGGGGCCGCCCAGGCGGATGCAGCGGCGCAGGCTGGCGCAGTAGTGCAGGTTGGCACAGTGGCACCGGCAGGCATCGCCGGGGCGCAGGCAAGTGCAGCGGCACAAGCGGGTGCTGGGGCACAGCCGGGGAGCGCGCAACAGCTGCAGTACGTTGAGCATGGGCTTCCAGGTATGCACGTGGCTCAATGGCTGGGCATTGCGCTGATCATAATGGACATGAGAAACCTGAGAATAGGTTGAAACGGCTACGCGTCACGGTGCTGCCATATCGTGCACGAGGGTCACCGACGATCGTGTATGACCATGCTGCTGCAGCTCATAACAATGCTGGTCTGCACCACGATGGTGCGGAATGTGAAATGTAGCTTTTGTCAATACATTGCGCATGAGCGCCAACAAGGACTCGCTTAGCATGCTGCAATGACGAGTCGTGCGCACCTTGGCACTGGAGTGAGACAAGTAAGACAGCTGGCCAGACTGCAAGAGACGTAAGCACTGGGCTTATAGGTATAAACATGAGTAAACCCAAAACAGAACCCTAACCGTAACCCTAAATTATAACGATCGCCATGCTTATCGCTTCTCCACCCTCCTAGAACACACTATGCTCACTTAAATATCAAGACACAACTGTCAACATGATCATCAGCGCAGTGCAGCGTAATGAGTAACCATGGCACACGCTGGATACTCTGGCATGCACCACAGCAGGAGGCGGGACGCAGCGGCTGGCGCAGCGCTCCACAATGGATGAGGTCGCCCGAACATTCAGGCCAGCGCAATACCCGGAGCTGCGCTTGAGGGCGGAAGCAATGATGCATAGTTTTCGGAGCCCTTGTGACGCCAGCGTCTAAGCACGTGCACAAGAAGTTCGAGCTCGCGCTTCCAGAGCAACAACTGGTGGGTTCAACAAAGATTTAAAATGTACTGCTTCAGCAGGTTTGAATTGCGAAAAAAAAGGGACCTGAATCAAAACGGGACCTGAATCAAAACGGGACCCACAGGGGTGACCTCTGCAAATGGACTTCTCGCAATTGTGGTGATGTGGGTGTGAATAAATAATGTAGCAAGAAACTATTTTTTTTTCTACACTTGAAGATCTGGAAAATACCATGCTGAACTTGGCCTGCAATGTTAACCTCAACATTGAACTTTGGCTAAGTACATAACTTCAACTCCAAACTGAACTTTGAAAAAAGCTCAGTGCTGATCATGAGGTCCTAACCAACTTCAACACTGGTCCTTTACCCAATAACCTCAACATCATGTTGCAATCCAGCAGCGAACGCTGGCAGGGTTCAACCAGACTTCCACACCTTAGACGACAGAGCAACATTGACGACGGAGTCGCGACGGTCCGTCGCGACAGCGCTAGTGAAAACTCTGTCGTGACACTGTCGCATACGAGTGCCCCACTTGCTGTCGTCTGCACGACGCCGTCGCACAAGGATGGTGCACTTTCCGTCGTCTGCACGACGTCTGTTGCGCATAGGTTGTCGCAGCTCCGTTCCGTCGAACCAACAATGACGCTTATTTGAGCGATTGCGGCATCGTTACATAGCGGGCTGGCAGCATATAGACGTATCACAGCCTTTGCGTGCATGTGGGTGCTCGTATCATTGTCAAACATGTCAAAACAAAACTTCAACTCCGTCAACTGGCAGTTTTCTGAGGAGTTCGGGATCTCCATCGTCTGCACGACACCGTCGACTGCTGCTGCTGGATAATACTGTTGCCGTTGTCAGCACTGTCGCATACGGCCACACCAGAGTCTGTCGTGTGCACGACTCCGTCATCACACCTCGGTCAGATTAGCCGTCGTGCTGCTCGACTCCGTCACGACGGACCGTCGTCTAAGGTGTGCAGACTTCGCCAAAGTGGTTTGATGCTGTGTCCGAAACCCGTTTTCCCAAGGCAGGTCCCGTTTTTCGCAATGATTCAATTCTCAGCCTGCAAGTGAATGTTGGGCAATCGCAAGAAGCACCAACTGCAACAGCAAGCTCACATTGTGTTGCCGTGAGAGCAGAGATGGCGTGTAGTGCCTTTGTTGAACAGAGCGTGTAGCGCGGTCAAGTCGCCACAAGTACACGTACGAGTATTGAAACACGGTTTATTTTAGGAGTGATATTGCTGATAGAACAGGTTTTTTGCAGTGTTCATCGCATTTTTGAGCTGTTGTACTCAGTAGTACTGAAGGTTTGCAGCAACATCCTTTACCGTATACAACAAAACAATGCATGCATCTGCCCTGCCAATATCTTTTGCCCAAGGTCGTCAAGTCTCGAACACCATGTTGAAAGGCACAGAGCACAGGTGAACGTAGTGTCTCAGATTCAGAATCATATAGTGGCTGGCTTGCACAATGTATATGCGGCTTCTAAAATCCACATATCATGGGGCCAGCGCACAGCGTGGCTTTGAACATTGAGGTGATGAAACCAATGGTCGCTATGGGATGCCACCATGTTCGAGCCGCTAAGACTGATGGATGACCTGCTCTCTTGTCAGTGGCTGCTCGCAGTTCCGCTCGCTTGCTGACATCCTGAAATCCAACTTCAACGGATTTATTGTAGTATTCTCGAGGAGCTTGCGCAGCGCGCAACGCAGAAATGCGAGGTCAAAACCTCGGTTTACGCGATCACTGGTTTGAGTCAAAACGCGTGTTCAACAACTCGTAGTCGTACGCCTGTGCTACGCGTTTACGCGCTATCTCTACAAACGTTACAAAGGTATTCTCAGGATCTAATTGAGCCAGACGTGCATTCTTCCGGAACCTTTCCTGTGAGATCGGCGGCGTTAGCCCCAGTTGCTGCGTAATCACCGCTTGCTGCAGGTCATCTTGCAGCAGCGCTCGCAGTGCGGGAAAAAAATGTGCTGCACCAGGCATGCTACTACGCAGCCGAACTACTTCGCATGACTACCAAATGCACATGTATAACTTGCACTGCCACAGAGTTTCTTGGCACGCTAGCGCCGCTGTCAGATGGGCGGCACAGCAAGTTTATTTGCGGGAGGCATGCCTGCAATGCACACTGTGGCACCACCAGCAGCAGCTGCTGCAGCAGCAACTCAATGATTTTGTACATGCAAAAATCCTGGTCTACACGCAAAAATTATGGTTGCAGACCTTCAACTGAAGAGCCAGAGCTACTCCCTGTGATTCTGCAGCAGCAGTCTGTTGAGACAAGTTCAGCTCAACTAACTCATAAAGTGGCAGGGACTATTGCAAGCAATCTGAAAATGCACACTCCCCACAATTTACACGCTGACACAGGCATTGAGATTGTTAAAAACCCGCCATCATAGTAATCCTCAGCACAATGCAGCGCTAAGAGTAACAATGGCACACACCAGATATCTGGCATGCACCTGGCATCATCTGGCATGCACCATAGCAGGTGGCGGGTCGCAGCAGCGGGCGCAGCAGCTTGATGGGGCGGCTGAAACGTCCGGGGCAGCGCATCAGTTAAGCGAGGAGCTGGGCCTGTTGGTGGACGCAATGGTATTCAATTCTCTGCTGTCCGGTGAATTCAATGTCAAACCACCCGCACAGGACGCTCAACATTTCTCCTCAATGGCGACAGCTGGTGGGTTCAAGTAAATTGAAATTCACTTAACCATCATGATGATCAGTAGGGCGCTGTGAGCACAGACTAGCCAGTTGCGCAACCTTGGCCGGGCTTCATCATTCGCTGACCGCATCACATTCTACTTCTGATGTATACATATGTACCCGGGAACGTTGACTTTTGATTGATGCCCAGCATGCGGCTGGTAGGCCAGAGCAACACCTGGCTCGATGACATCATACATGCTGGTTTTGCCTGCAATAGAGGCATGCAGGAATCATCAACAGCACCCTCAGAACCTGATTCCATCGCGACTCTTCTGCACGCCTGGATCTTTGAGCATCAGCCCGTGCCATGGCATCGCTGCATGGTGCTAAGGTAAATGCGGACCTGCCTTACTTGCCTGTTAAGTGTTGCTCGTTTGGTGTTCAACCGTAACAGTTGTGCATTATGGCTATGGCCAGCGAATGCTTCTACAGTCACAAACACTGAATCTTGCTCTGCATATGCATGGTATCATGTGCTTGTGCACTTGACGTGCGCTTTGCGCAGCCTCTCATCAGCCGTCTCGGATGCGTACTCAAGTCAGTACTGTGGCTACTCAGACGAACACTCCACCCATGTTGGAGCTGGTTGTGGGCCTCTGAGTCAATGCTCTGGATCCCCTGCGGGCCATGAACCATCATGGCAGCAGCAAACACAAGCGCATGAACGGCGGTAAGTGCAATTGCCCACTGGCAACTTCAAGGGTGCGTAACAAAGTGCAGGTGGCAGCTAGCACATCAGCATGTGATACTCTAGCTCGCTTATTTTGGACTTCTGCCAGTGTTTTGGAGGTGTTCTGCACATTGGTAAGTGTTTCCTCGTTGATGCGCCATGGCAGCCTGCGCATGCAGCTCTCGTGCTGTTTGTAGAGTTACGAGCCGGTCCACTAATCTGATTTGCAGCCGGGATAGCCCACCATCTCTTGTGGCCATCGTAGACGAGTGATGGTGGCTGCCACTTCTTGCGCATCGTTCAATATTGCTAGGTATACCTCGAACTGTCCCTCAAATTGTCTGAATTGCAGTTGGAGTAGCCCACCATCTTCCGAAGCCGTCCAAGATGGATATCCATATGTGGCGACAGCTAGCGCCTTTTCCGTCCAACCCTTCAGTCAGCCGGCCTAATCGGTCAGCCAGCCATCAACGTCATCTCAGTGACACCTTAACAACTCAGTAGTTTGGAAGTTCCCCTTAACTTCGCCAGGACCGGCTTAGGGTTAGGGTTAGGGTTGGGCTAACCCTAGCCCCTTAACTTCACCAGGACCGGCTGTCTGACTTGAGGCGCACCAGTGCTTGTGCATGTACTAGAAGTACAAAACTTTGGTGATCCTGATTGCACTAGCAGATCTGTTGCAACACTGTGACATCCGTCGCGTTGCCAATTTTGTCATTATGATGATGGTTTACCATATACTTCTTCATCAAAGAGCATATGTGCCTACATGTCACATGCTGCAATGACGAGTCGTGCGCAACTTGGCACTGGAGTGAGACAAGTAAGACTGCTGGCTCAACTGCTAAGAGACGAAACCACTGGGCTTATAACATGGCCGATTGTGTTGTTGGCATCTGCTGCATGAGTGTCCGCGTGCAGCATGATGGCATTGCCCTGAATCAGACACTCTTTCCCTAACAACCACACTTTACTCAGGCATGTAGGCACGCCTGTGTCTGATGGTGGCTGCCAATGCCAGGATATCGCTTCATGCTTCTAACCCAATTCTCAACTTAGCTGACTGTGCTGTGCATCAAAAAAACGCGAACAGCTGTGGAGTGACTGGATACTAATTGTTGTGTTCTACCATGATGATTGTGGTATTATGTGCTTGTGCACCTCATTGCTGCTGTGCGCAGTCCTTCACCAGCTATCCTTGAGGCAGCCTGAAGTTGGCACTGACATGCAGGCCAAGGTGAATGACAACTGTTACAGCAATCGCAAACGCAAGAACGGAGGTAAGCGTTCCTACTCAAGCTCAAGAGTACATTGAAATCCAGGTGGCAGCCAGCACAGTGTCATGCAGCTGCGGCGGCTATACATGCGTACCTGCAGCATGCTGTCTCAAATCTCAAAGCTTAGGTTTGCTGCACCATAAGAAAAGCAGTTTGGGCTTCCCCGCTGATGACAGCTTGGCAATGCACGTGCAGCACTGAGTCTCGTGCTATTTGCAGACCCTTTCGGTGCATGAATGAATTTTACATGCTGCATGATGCCAGTGTTAGAACGATAGTCTGCATCAAACTGTCTACAGTAATTCTAGGAGACCGTAGAACCGGGGCCAGTGCCAGGTTGAGCGGAGGCATATTTGCCTGACGATTTGCTGCACATGTATGACCACAGCTCCGCACTCCTGGGATGTTCATACTGCACTCAGTGATTGTGATAGAGCTTTTGGGTGGTTCAGAGGCTGGAGCATAAACAGTGTTGCAGCAGCGCCGCTAAGACGTCATGAAGCTGATCACCTCAGAGGTGGTGCTGGCAGCAAATCCAACACCTTGTTTGTGACATTCTCGCGCTGCAGCTGTTGGCGGCATGCCAAAGAAGCGGCGGAGAGCGCCGGCAGACACCAAGCTCAACGAGCGGCAGGCAGCCAGCAACAAGGCACAGGCGGGCGCTGCGGCACAGGCGGATGCAGCAGCGCAGTGGGGCTGTTGTGTAGCGGCATATCTACATATCTTAGCGTGCATTAAGGATGATAGTTGCAAATCTTGGTGGTAGCACGCCTTGAGTGGCCAGGGCTCATTGATTGACAATTGGAGAAATCTTGCTACAAATCACCTCAAGGTACTTGGCAGTGCTCAGCTCATGCTGCCGTCATGTGCTGATGTTTGTAATCAGATACCTGAAAACCATGCTGTAAGCCTTACTGCCTTGCTCTGCTGGCTTGCCAACCATGGTGGCCTACTTGGGTTAGTATGGGAGTTAGGACACACCCTTTCTCACGGCATCACGGGTCATTGCTGGGTCGAGGTACACAGCGTGTGCGCTCTCATTTCTTCTGCTTCAGGTTCCTCCTGGAGCTCGGAGAGGTTCGAGGTGAGGCACATCTGGCCACGTGCTAACAGTGGGTCTCGTAGGAATGCGGCGACACTCAAGTTGAGAGTTTTCTGCATGGGTTTTGCGCAAATGCAAATGGCGATGGATGGATAGATGGCGCTGCCAATCCCGTGATGCCGCCGCTGCCGCAGTCGCCACGCCGTCATCCACCGCCGCCACAGCTGGTAATTCTGCCAGCGTTGCTGCTGCCGTCGTCGCTGGCGCTGCTGCTGAGTCAGACTCGGAGAGTCACTGTGCTGCCGGCACTGCTGCCAGTGGCGCTGCCGCCGCCGCTGCCCCCGCGCCCCCCTTTGCTGCAAGGGACAGCGCTCCCACTGCTGCCAAATTGAATTCCCGCAATGCCGCCGCTGCCGGCGCCGCCGCAGCGGCTGCAGCCGTCGGCGAGAGTGGTGCCGCCGCCGTCGCAGTCCCCATGCCCTCCTCCGCCGCGGTGGCCGCCCCCCGCAGCGCCGCCACTGCTGCTGCTACTCCCAGCGCTGCTGGCAAGAGTGCTGCCGCCGCGGTGGCCACTGCTGCCAGTGCCAGTGGCACTGCCGCTGCCGCTGCCCCCGCGCCCCCCTCACTGTGGGCGACAGCGCCGCCACAGTGACTGCAGCAGCTGTCAATCCCCGTGATGCCGCCGCTGCCGGCGCCGCTGCAGCAGGCGAGAGTAGTGCCGCCGCAGTCGCCGCGCCCTCCTCCGCCGCCCCCTGCACCGCCTCCACTCAGTCTGCTGCTACTCCCGGCGCTGCTGCCACCGTCAGTGCTGGCGCTGCTGCTGAGAGTGCTGCAGCCGCTGCTGCCAGTGGCGCTGCCCCCGCATGCCCCTTCGCTGATGGCAACAGCGCTGCCACTGCAGGCACTGTCACACGGCGCTGCCAGTCCCCGTGATGCCGCCGCTGCCGGCGTCACGGCTGCAGCCGCCGGGAGTGGTGCCGCAGCCGCTACAGTCGCCAAGTCTTGAGGCTTTTCCGCCCCCCCCCCCGCACCGCCGCCACTGCTGCTACTGCCACTGCAGTGCCATGCACTCTCGGCTCAGGCTGCTGCAGCAGCAAGGTCACTACAGCAGCGAGTGGCTGATCGCCCATGCATCGGATTTGGCTGCGCACAAGCTGGCGTGTGTCAACCGCAGGGACATGTCGGGACTAGGAGACCTGTGGGGCCCGGCGCGCCAGAGGCAGCTGCTAGACGCCAACTTGAACGAGGAGCCTACTCAAACGGTTAGCTGCAGCAAAGCAATAGCGTGCTGTGAAGGGGGTGGAGGGCCCTGGGAGGCGGCGGTATTTGACCTGTAACCATGGTACACGCTGCACATGCTGATCACTGTAATGCGCGCAGACGACAACTGCGCGACGTCGACTGGAACCAGATGTAAGATTCCGAAACGCCGCGCATCAGCGGCCGCTTCTGCGGACCGGCTGGACGTGTCCAGCCTCTGAGTCAGCTGCAGTGCCGCTGTCTCAAGTGGCACACATGCGCTGACGTCTCGAGGGGGGTGACAAGGGAGCTACAACGACAACGCCGAGGGGTCTGACGATGCCCTCGGCAACGGTGATGACCCCGATGTCGCCCAATGAGAACGCCGGCGGGTCACAGGGTGGCTCACAGCGCAGCCACGATGGCAATGACTCAGAAAAGGAGAGTCCATACTCAGTTTTTTGGAAACGAATCAAAAGACTAAGTTGTATAATATATACTTCGAAGTATATGGCATCGCGAGGACGAGAACCTCACTATTGACGGCAGGCCTCCACCCGACGTCCTCAATGACTTCTGCGAGGACGGCTGCGCCTCGCTGGCGGTGGCGGCGGGGAGGGGAGTGTTGGTGTACAGTAACCACGCCTGCAATAGGGGCCTTTGGCGTTCCAGGCACGGCACCCAGTTCAAGGAGGAGCTGAAAGAGGCAGCAGTGCGCATGGAGCTTCTCCTTGAACAGGGTGGCGCCTTCTGTCCTGCCTGCAAAGCCAAAGGACCCCACTGCAGGCGTGGATCACTGTACACCACCACCTCCCGCCGCGCCAGCGCAGCGTGGCGGAGCCTTCCTTGCAGAAGTCGTTGAGGGCGTTGGGGGGGGGGGCTGCCGTCATCGAATTTCTCGTCCTCGCTGTCATCATCTGACCTCCGAGTCGTCGTCGCTACAGCCGCGAGCCCCCTTGAGATGCGCTCTCCTGGGCGTCGAACAAAGCAGCCCGGCCTGGACATTGCACATGGTGGGCAGGCGGCATCGCAGGCGTCGTTGAGTGTCTAGCTCGCCGCACGGCCGAGACAGGTTGTACGAGAGCTATCTAGTAGATTTCTGTGTCTAGCAGATGTCTGTGTCTAGCCAAGGTTGTGGTGTGTTCTTCTTCTAAAGAAAACTTTTTTAGTCTCTTCGACTTCAAGTTGATGTGCGTAACCGCCCAGGAAGTTGATGGCTACATGCAGGTGGCGACATGCACCTTAAGCAGCGGTCATTGAAGCCTTCCAAGGCTCTCAGCTCTGTTAGGAATGAAGAGGAGCTGCGGGAGCTCCTGGCGGGCAGGCGGCGACAGGTGAGCGATTTATTCGTTTTACACGAGTTGCTTGTGAGATCTTATGCCAGCAGCTAGAGTGGGAGCTGACTGATAGACAGACGCTGAGGCTTGACAAGCCAGTCGTAAGATTTCAGCAGCTGTCGATGCGTGCCTGCTCAAAATGTGCCATCACCAGCCGATCAAGTCACATCGTGGCTGAAGGGGCTGGCTGCCGCTGCCGCCCCCCCCGCCCCCCCCCGCCCGCCGCTGCCAATGCGCCACGCCAAGCAGTCCTTTGTGGTGAACATGCAGCATGCACCGTAAACTCGACAAGAGACTCCAAATTGCAAGTTTAAAGTAGTTGGACGTTTTTGTACTGCCGCAGCTCTGCTTAGGCACAAGCAAACATTGAGCCTGCGCCTTCACGACAGGTGACGGCAGGCGCCGACCTGCGCATGTGCTGTACAAGCCCATGTGCTCAAAGTCGAATGAAATCATGAAGGTTTTAGCTGGCTTGTGTATTACACCGATAGGTGTTTGCCAGAAATGCCGTTCCTCTGCAATAATGTGACCATTCTGCTGACCAAGGTCCCTCACACACACTTGACAAGGGCTAACAATCGCGCGCATCACCAGCTCTCAGTGTTGCCATTTGCGCCTTACATTACCAAATGCGTGAAGCTCAGCAGCATTGTGCTTGGACGCAAACAGCAAGCAGGCGCCTGTGGAGTAGATTGGGGTTGTTGCAGTATCGCCCATCAGCAAGGAAAATTGAATGCAACCACGTTTTTCAATTGGGTACGTATGCCAACTGCAGAGGGACGCACATGAGGCGCGCTGCGTTCTGTCATCATGGCTCACGGGCAGTGGAGTCAGCGTCAGGGCTTGATCACGCTCGGCGATGGGGTGGGAGCAGTCAGTGGCACACTTCATGACATCACTAATCTTTTACATGCACTCAGCGACCAGCAAAATTGAAGGTGTGTTCCGCCGGCGTCAGGGCCGCCGACTGCAAGTCGTACACTCATACATACCTACGTCCATCGCTGCAGGCGCGCGTCGCGCGCCGCGAGAGTTATCGCGCGGTCAGGGTGTGAGGGGCAGGTATGCTTAGGGATCACAACGGTAGGTATCAAGGATCAGGGCACCACCTGAATCGTGCCTTAGGGTTAGGGTTAGGGTTGATGATGTTTGAGGGGTGCGCGAAGGGGAACTTGAATTCAAGGTGGGGCACCATGATGCATCATCACATGGCATCCACGCTTCGTATCTCTGTTTCCGACCCCAAACTCGAACCCTTACCTGATCGTTACACCAAACTTAGCCTTGACCCTGCTGCGCGCAGGTGCTTGCGCAGCGCGGAGCAGCAGGGGCGCGAGGAGGCACAGGCGGGCGCGCGCGAGGCGTACCGCTCTGATCATTCATACGTACATCCCCCCCCCCCCCCCAATAAAAGTCAAGATCAGGGCGCAATCATCAACTGCATCGTAAGAGCCTAATCTTTCTACGTACCTCGATTCCACACTGCGCGCAGGTGCTCGCGCAGCACTCGCAGCAGGGGTGCGAGGAGGCGCAGGCCGACGCGCGCGAGGCGTGCCGCTCCAATCATTCATACCTACATACCCCCCCCCCCCCCCCCCCCCCCATACAAGTGAACATCAGGGCGCCACCACTAACAGCATCATACTTACCCTGCACGAGCAGGTGCTCGCGCAGCACGCGCAGCAGGGCGCGAGGAGGCGCAGGCGGACGCGCGCGAGGCCTACCACTTCAATTCTTCATACCTACATACCCCCCCCCCCCCACACACACACACACACACAACACACAAAAGTCAAGATGTAGAGCCACCTAATAGCTGCATCGCACCCACTCTTACGTTCCTTTCGTACCCTGCCGCAGGTGCTCGCGCAGCACGCGCAGCAAGGCCGCGAGGAGGCGCAGGCCGACGCGCGCGAGGCGTACCGCTCCAAGTCGCGCCTGCGCGAGCAGCTCTCGCTGCAGCTCCTCACGCACCTCGACAGCGCTCAGATGGCGTCCATCAAGGCAGAGTTCCAGGCGCGTGGCAGCGAAGTCGACATGCAGGGCTTCTGCTCCATCATGGAGGCGCACCTGCCGGGGGGGGGGGCGCCGGCGTACACGATTGGGGGCGGGGGAGGGGGCGGGGAGGAGGGGGGGGGGGGCGGGGGGGGGGGTACCGTGAGCCGGCTGGAGGTGGTGGCGAACCTCGCGGAGCTGTTCCGGGAGGTGGATATCAATGGCGACGGCATGATGGAGTGGTGAGCTTGCGCTGAGCGCTGCTGTGTGTTTCGGAGAGTTGAAGTTGAAGTACCCATTGGAGCTCTGTGTGTGTGTGTAGGGCCTGCTGCGCAGTTGTGGGCGTGAGTGCGTGCATGTGGCTTTGGGTGAATATACGAGCGAGTGGTCAAGCGCGCTAGTGGGGGCCTAGTGATCAAGCCCGCAAACGCACCTGGGATGCACTCGACTTGCGTCCCCATGTGATGGCCTGCCGTGTGGTACCGACTAGCCAGTCAGCTGCAACGCAGCAGGCGCGGCAAATTTGTCACTGGCAATGATCAACGTAGACATCAGCGGCGACCAAGAAGGTGGTCACAGCTGGGGTTACAGTTAGGATTAGGGTCAGGGTTAGGGTTAGGGCTCCTGTGTATGCGGTGCACTGTGGAGAAGGCATGCTCACTGCCCCCATGCGCTGGTGTGCCCTCCAACACGTTGTTTGAAGACAATGTGCGCCACCCTCTGAAATAATGTCAGGCACATACAAATACGCCAAAGGAGCGCTGGCGTTCGCGCGGTCGCACTGCAGAGAGGGCGCAGCAGATGCGCAGTCCGCGCGGTGATGCTCAGTGGCAGCGATGCTCAGCGCAACGCGCCTGCGCCCCCGCAAATTCCACGTGCTTCAGAGAGAACCCTCTACATTAGCGCTTTCTGTCCCACTCACTCTCGTTCACAGCGCACAACGACCACCCGCAGATACAATACGCGCCGCGCCACGCGGGCTGCGTGCGCTACAGAGTAACCCGACTGCCTTAGCACGGCCGCTTCCCCCCCTCGCCCCCCGCCGCATATGCGAGGGACAGCTTGTGCGCCGAGGAGCGAAATGCCTATCAATGCGCTGAGGAGCGAAATGCCTATCAAACGCTGCCCGCTCCCCTCGCTTGCTCCGTTCGCACGGGCCGGCCAGCACATGTTGCACCTTAGTAGTATAAGCGCTGCCTCCCAGGGCTAGCGCTAGGGTCAGGCGCAGTCCGACCGCCCCCCGGTCGACGCAGCGCGCACCGGAGGCCAACGCGCACCGCCACTAGCTGAGCGCTGCTCCCTCCTCTTGCTCTGCAGGGACGAGTTCACGCGCTTCATCGTAGAGAAGGCGCAGCTCTACCACGCAAGCCTCAGCATCGACCAGGTCCCCGAGTACATCGCGCCGGGCGGCGGCAGCAGCGGCGGCGGCAGCAGCGGCGCCGGCGCCGGCGGCCCGGCGCCGGCGGCGGCGCCGGCGGCGGCGGCGCGGGGCGCGGCGTGGAGGTCGGCGGGCGCTCGCGCGCGTGCCGCGCCCTCGAGTCGCTGTGCTTCATCGCGCGCAGCCAGCAGTTGGCGGTGATCCAGGAGCACAACGCGTGCGTCGCCGTGTACAACGCGCGCACGTGGCGCCCCGTCGCGGCGCTGCGCTGCGCGGGCGGCTACCCCATCGCCATGGCGTACGTGTGGGGGATGGGCGGGCCGGGCGGCGCCGCGCACACGCTGGTGAGCGCTGCTGCTGCTGCTGTTGTGAAGATCTGCCCAAAGTTGAAGTTGAAGTTGAGCGTCGTGTTCCGTTTCACCGCAACCGGCCCGATCGCCATGGCGAGCTGCGCGGCGTGGCACACACGCTGGTGAGCGCTGCCGCTGCTGTTGAAGATCAGCTGGAGTTGAAGTAGTAGGATTTGTAACACTCAGGTTGTGGGCCTGGGGGGAGGAGGCTGCACGGTCGCAGCGAACTGCTGGCCGGCGGCAGTGCACACGGCACGGCACACGCATGATGCTTGGAGCCTTGATGAAGCGTACCGCTGACATCATTTGGCAGTCACGTTCAAGCGCGCGCGTGGGGGATGAGCTGGCCGGGCGGCCCTGCGCACACGCGCTGGTGAGCGCTGGTGAGGATCTGTTGAAGTTTGAAATTGAAGTTGAGCGCTGTGTCCCGTCTCATTTTGACCTGCCCGATCGCCATGGCGCACGTGTGGGGGGTGGGCGGGCCGGGCGGCGCCGCGCACGCCGGCCGGCGGTGCTGCTGAGCGTCTGCTGAAGTTGAAGTTGAGATTGAGCGTTGTTTTCCGTTTCACCTCAAAATCACCATGGCGGGCTGGGCGGCGCGGCGCACGCTGGTGAGCGCTGCCGCTGCTGTTGAAATTGGGGGCTGGTTACAGGGTTTCTAACGTCAAGGTTGCGGGTTTGGGGGGGGGGGGGGGGTCGTTCCCCAATCTTCATGACATGTGTGCCGGCGGCAGATGGCTGGGTGGCGGCGGTGCAAATGCGTGTTGGACACAGAGTTTGACAAGGCATACTGCTGACATCATTTGGCGGTCACATTCTAGCGTACTTGTGGGGGATGGGCGGGCCGGGTGGCGTGACGTCACGTGCCTGATTAGCGCTGCCGCTGCTGGTCACTTTCTGAGCATTTTCTGAGCACCTGCTGAATGTACATCTGACGAATCAGTAAACTTCAACTTGCCTTGGCCGCCCTGCGCGCTTGCCGCGCGCGCAGTGGCGGTGTCGGCAGGGTGTCAGCCATGCCGTGCGGTACTTGCATTGCCTGGTGCGCTGTGATGCGCGTATGTGTGTATGTGTGCGCTGGCACACGGGTGTGCATTGACCGGGGCGTGCATCTGGCGGTGCATGGCCAAGCTTGGGTTAGGGTTAGGGTTAGGGTTAGGGGTTAGGGCTAAGGTTAGGGTTTGAGTTAGGCTTGACCCAACAGACGCCTGGCTCAGTCGTATGCAGTGACGCTACTTGGGGCAGGTTTAATGTTAGCATTAGGGTTAGGGTTAGAGTTAGGGTTAGGGTTGTTGACCATGCACACATGGACTGCACGTCCTTATTTTTGCAAGGAATACTTCGAGGTATGTATGTATCGCTACATACTGCTAAGTATTACGGATTGCGTACATGACAGACTAGCGTGTCCGCCGCGTGCAATGAATCATTGTTTTTTATTTCCCGTTTGCGTGCAGGAACGGCCAGCTCTGACATGGGCCTGCAGAGCTGGCACCTGGATGACATGCCCATCATCAGTCACAACAACTCCACATACTTGTATAGTATGCTCAGAGTTACGTACGCTGATGACTGATCTCTTCTACATGTCACGCACAGGCAACGGCAAGCTCCGACATGGGGCCGCAGAGCTGGCAACTGAACGACGTTCCCAGCATCAAGCACTGCACCTGCACACACGGAATGCGTACACTGTTGGCAGTTGTTGCATACGTTAACACATACATGTCCTCAATGTTTTTTTTGCCGTGCAGGTAACGGCGAGCTCCGACATGGGCCTGCAGAGCTGGCACCTGGACGATGTTCCCAGCATCAAGCACTACACCGCACGCAGCCGCTGGGTCGCACCCGCCGTGCAGATGAGCCTGTGCTGGAGCCAGAGCCACCAGCTCCTGTATAGTGGGAGTGCGACTGGAAGGTACAGTTACATGTACTTACATACCTACGAACCCTGTCCAGTAACACATACATGCATACTTATGTGCAGATGAGCCTGTGCTGGAGCCAGAGCCACCAGCTGCTGTGCAGCGGCAGCGCTACTGGAAGGTACTGTGACACATACATACATACATACATACATATCCAGTACAGTAACAAATACTCACATGCTCACATGCAGATGAGCCTGTGCTGGAGCCAGAGCCATCAGCTCCTGTACAGCGGCAGCGCAACTGTAAGGTACTGTGACACATACTTACATACTTACGTACCCAGTACAGTAACACATGCCTGCATACTTACATGCAAAGAAGCCTGTGCTGGAGCCAGAGCCACCAGCTCCGGCCGTTGCATGCTTGACGGTTACGGCAGTTACACTTGCTGGAAGACAGACCACTTCTAGCAGCACACGACTGGCATCGGTCTTCTGTTGCATTGGTCATATTGATGGCTTCCACTGTCGGTGTGGAGCAACCGGGTAGTGAACAACAGCTCTCTACGTTGCCTCACGTTGCACACGCCCCAGCACCAGGCTAATGAGCAGCAGCTCTCTACGTTGCAACAGTATACATTGCTGGTGTGAAGGTACGCCAACATTCCTGGCTGGTTGCATGCCTACTCTAATGTGCTCCATGCTCACGTTCTTACGTCGGGAGCATATGCGCCTTGTACAGACCCGCCAGCTCTTGTGCAGCGGCAGCGCAAGCGGGGGGTATGGGTGACATGTGCATCCATTGGTGTGCATTTGTTCATGTGCTTGGGGGTCCTGTTTTTGCTTTTTGAGCGTGCGAATGAAGCAAACACAGCCACAAATGCAGCTTGTGCAGGTGGGAGATGGATAGCGGCAGGCCCGCAAACCCTAACCCTAACTCTAACTCTAACCCTGACCCCAACCCTCAGTCTTCCCCTAATCCCAGCCTTGACCTGGCCCTTCTCCTCACCCCAATCCTTCACCTCTGCCCTCCCATACACACAGCCCCCCCACACACTGTTTTCTCCAACTTTCAATATACACGGCTGGGATACACACGCAGCAGAGCGCGTCCCTTACCGTATCCCCCATTTCAATCCTAACCGGGTCTCTACTCCTAAGCCCCCCGCCCCAAATTAGAGGATATGCGGCCGAGACAAGCAAACGGCAGGAGCGCGGATCGCTGACTGCTTGCAGGCACATGGTGATGCGCTTGATGGTGATGCGGGATTTGGACAACCTCTAACCCTACTGCCAACCCTGAATAATCCCTTGCTCTAACCTTTTTACAAGCCTAAAGCCCCCCCCCCCCCCCGAAAACACAAAATGCAGCATACACGGCTGGGACATGGACGAACGGCAGGAGCGTGTCTCGGTGACTGGTCACAAGGACATGGTGATGGGGCTCATTGTGGTAACCGTACTCGAACCATAAGATGCGTGGCCTGGACAATATCTAACCCTACTCGCAACCCTAACCCCTTACTCTAAACCCCCCTGATTATTACTCTGATTCTTACCCCTCCTCCACGTCCTCGTTAAAAAAAATGCAGCATACACGGCTGGGACATGGATGAACGGCAGGAGCGCGTGTCGCTCACTGGTCACAGGGACATGGTTATGGGTTTGATGGTGATGCGCGGTCTAGACAACCTCGTGTCAGGAAGCCTGGACGCTACCATACGCATCTGGGACACATACACGGAGAAACCGCTGCACTGCCTCACGGGGCACACCAAGGTAAGAGGGTCAATGTGAATGAATAGTGGTGTACAAATGAATGAATTTTGATGAATGACGCAGGCTGATAGAATATATGTGTGAATGTGTGAATGAAGGACTTAATTTTTGAATTAATGAATGGATAGATGGATGAAGCCACTGCATTGCCTCATAGCCACACCAAGGGAGAGCGAATGAACAAAGTGTTGGGTAAATAATGAAATAGTATGGATTACTGCACGGATGAATGGATGGATGGGTGGGTGGATGAATGCATGCCTTCATGCATCACGTCAGGACGAGCGCCTGCCCACCACACAGCTCGTCATGGGTGAACGCGTGATGCGCGTCAATAAGTTGAAGTCGCTCAAAGCATTCAAATTCGTTATCTGGGGCTCTTTGCGGCAGGCTTACCGTCTCTGCGAGGAAGGGGGTACCCACAGAGACGCCGCGCCCGCCCCCCATGTACCTCTGGCGGTGTAGCGCGGGAGGGCCTGACAGCTAACAGTGTAGACTTTCGTGCGGCTTATGTGTGCGGCGTTGCATGCCTTGTGACCTGAAGCTCGCAATGCCGCTGCATGCTGGTCCAGTTGTCGCTGCTGTGAAGGCGCGTCCCGCGACTCTCCGCCGCTGCCTCAAGTGCACAGGCCCGCTGCATACCGCCCTCGCATCGTTACAGCGCAGCAGCACCTCTCTGCAGCAGCGCTCGGCAACGCCATGGGCCTTGAAGCTCGTAACGCCGCTGCACACTGGCCCAGCTGTCGCTTGTCGCAAAGGCGCATCCCGTGACTCTCCCCCGCTGCCGCTAATGCACAGGCCCGCTGCATACCGCGCGCCACATCGTTACAGCACAGTGGCACCTCTCGGCAACAGCGCTCAGCAATTGCAGCGTGGCGTTTGTCAGCTCTGCCATCCAGGGCCTGCCGCATGTACTGTATGGAAACGAATCAAAAGATCTCAATAGAGCTTTAGGTGACAAGATGTGGTGAGCTGACAAATGAAAAGCCTTCCACCAAAAAACGTGGTCGCCGCTGCATCCACAAGCGCGAGCAAACATACCTCCGCCCCCGCCGCGCCGCTGCCCCCTGCGCTGACCCCCCCCCCCCACCCCCTCCCCCCCCCCCCCCTGCTTCACACACCGCCTGAGCGCTGCTGCAGGGGGTGCACTCCCTCGCCTACTCCTCGCAGTACCGCTGCCTCGTGAGCGCGGGCTTTGACCACGATGCGCACGTGTGGTCGCCCTTCGTCAACTCGCTGCTGTTCAAGCTGCGCGGCCATGCGGCGTCGCTCGTGGGCGTGTCCGCCGTTGAAGACACTCCGGAGCTCATCACCGCCGACGCGCACGGGGTTGTGAAGGTGAGCCCCCGCTACTCAGCTGCAGCGCTCAGCAATTTTCAAGTTCAAGCTGCGCGGCCACGCGGCGTCGCTCGTGGGCGTGTCCGCTGTTGAAGATACGCCGGAGCTCATCACCGCCGACGCGCACGGCGTGGTCAAGGTGAGGGCCGTGAGTGTTTTGTTGAAGTGAAGATGAAGTTGTTTGAGGCGTGCACCGCTGTCGAAGATACGCCGGAGCTCATCACCGCCGACGCACACGGCGTCGTCAAGGTAAGCCGCGATGCTGCTCAAGTGTCTGTTGAAACATATTATAAGTTGTTTGAGGCATTGTCACGGTGAGCCGTGTGTGCGCAGCATGAGTTCAAGTTGACGCTGCCGGGTCGGCCTTCGACAACGTTGCCCTTCGTCAACTAGCCGCTGCCCAAGCTGCACGGCCATGCGGCGTCGCCTGCGCCGGCTGCCGTGCTCAGTATTGTGAAGTGCAAGTTGAAGTTGTTTTGGCGTGTCCGCCGTTGAAGACACGCCAGAGCTCATCACCGCCGACGCGCACGGCGTTGTCCAGGTGAGCCGTGATACTGCTGCGCACTGCAGCGATCAGTATTGTTAGAAGTGCAAGTTGAAGTTGTTTTAGGCGTGTCCGCCGTTGAAGATACGCCGGAGCACATCACCCCCGACGCGCACGGCGTCATCAAGGCGAGCCGTGCTGCGATGCTGCAGCGCTCAGCAACTCTTGGACATCAGCAACACAGGTGGGTGGGGGGGCAGATGTGCGGCAATGCTCAAACCGGATGCGTCGTTAGGCAATGTTGACGCCATGTACTGATATTCCGGTTCAGGTTCTCTTAAGGTGGAGTACAAGGAGGTGCTTGGCATGTCTCTTCAAGTTTCGATGCACGGGCTCGAAGTGCTCGGTGTCCGCTTGCAGGGTTGAGCGTTGCTGCCTTGTGCAGCAGCAGCGCTCAAGCAGACAGCATTGCCCAGGTTCGTAACGAGAGCAGCACCGTGGTGCCGGCCTGCGCTCATTGTCGAGAGGAGGCACACAATGTGCATTAAATGGCGCATGTCCATAGTGACGTTGATGCTGTGACGCAATCGAGCACCTTCCGCCGTGGCACCTGTCCTGAGAGGGCGGTCGTTTCAGCATGCTGTCTGCGCTGCTGAGCATCCGCCACGCTGACGTTGGAACTTCATGTGTCGCGCACTGTTGAATGCGGTCGCCTGTACACTCTCCCCTGACCCCACTCGCTTTGCCACGCACACGCTGTCTGCCGATTTAGCAGCCGAACACGGCATCAGGTCTACAGTGCTGAGCATCCGCTGTCCCAGCCCGAATACCTTTGCGCTGGCGCAGTTGTGCCTCAAGCACCATCGAATGCAGCTGCTGGCATACTCTCCCCTGACACCACTGGCTTTGTCGCGCGCATGCTGTCTGCCAGATCTGGGACATGCGGCGAGCGCAGTGCAGCTTGTGGCACCTCTCCTTGCCTGGCCTGTCATTTTATCAGCTGAACATGAAGTCGAGTCTACAGTGCTGAGCATTCGCTGCCCCAGCCCGAATACTTTCGCGCTGGCGCAGTCGCGCCTCATGCACGGTCGACCGCAGCTGCAGGCATACTCCCCCCTGACACCCTTCGCCTCACCGCCCAAACGCGCTCTGACAGATCTGGGACATGCGGCGGGCGCAGTGCGTGCAGACGATACAGCTGGAGGAGGTGAGAGCCGTTGAAAGTCAAGATACCCACCTACCTTGCAGATACCTACCCCTGTTCTGACCTGGCCTGGAAGGACATGCGACACCGATGATGCTCAATAGAGCATGCACGAGCTCAATTGGAGCATACGTGTTGTACACGACATGCGGTCATAGGGTTTCCGCCCCTCGAGCGGAAGTAAGTAACGAACAGTTGGGAAGTTGAGTCTTGCGGACTGCAGTGCCCCTCATGAAACTTGTTGATAGAGGTACATAGCCTAACCCCAACCTTAACCCTAACCCTTACCCTAATCCGCATGGGTGTGCAAACGAAGAGAAGAGCAGCAAGCTTGAGGTCACGACTCGTGCCCCCTGGCTGACGTTCAACTTAGGTTGTTCCATGTCGCTGCGCGACTTGAAGTTTTGCCGTAGACCAGACCCTTGTGAACATCGAGGTTTTCGTGCCACTGTGTCTGCCGAAGGGCGGAAGCGGGCGACGGTGCCACTTGTCTATCATCTGCCTGCAGACATCTCTGGGCGCAGCCCGCGCATTGCCCCTTTCTGACTCGCGTTGGGCAGATGCTGAAGGGCGCGAATGCCTGCGCTGCTTGCATACCTGCGTACCCCTGCAACAGGAGGGCCACTTTGGTGAACTTTTATGCCTGCATTACTCTTTATTCCACTCGTTGCTCTTACATTTCAATTCTTACGAGGCATACATACATTTAAGTGACGTTGGAAGCTTTGATGTGAAATACCCCTGTCACAGCGCTCCTCATTGATACTTTTCTGGTTCTAATTGGCCAGGAAGAGGAGGGGCCAAACGGCGCCAGGACGCCCTTTGCGTGCTTCACGCACTGCAAGCTCACGCCGCTGTGGAGCGACCAGGAGGTCGTGGACTTCAGGCTGGTGGTTGCACAGGTACGGGGGCATGCATGTAAGGGATGTGGAGCGACCAAGAGGTCGTGGACTTCAGGCTGATGTTCGCGCAGGTACGGGGTATGTATGTATGGGAGTCTAAGTTGAGGTTGACCTTACCCCCCTCACCTTGCAGAGCGCATGTTGAGGTTAGGGTGAGCCTTACCGTGACCCCTCGCCTTGACGTTGGGTAGCACAGGCGTGTCCTATCCCTAACCCTATCCCCATGCGTACCTCTGCGTACTTCTGCGCAGTACACGTGGAAATTGCCAATACTCGTGCCGTGCTGCGCTGCGTTGCGAGCTGATGTTTTGGAGCAACTTTTTGAGTGCAAAGTAGCACGTGGCTGATGCGGAGGTTTGCACGGTCAGGACGAGTGCTCAAAGACTACTCCCGGAAAACTTCAGAAGATTATGCGAGTACTCACGTGCTGCTCCCAGGTCACATTGTAAATGTACACAAATACTCGAGTACTACTCCGCTCATCAAGGACAATGTTATCCTAGTACGAGTGCCTTATCTAGTAGTTGACGAGTACCCGGGTGTATACTGCTCGTTAGCACCGAGAGGTGCGGCAGCACTCGCGGTGGCGCTGATGGTGGCGAGGGTGCATCAGGCAGCAAGGGGATGGGAGATGCTGGCTGTGAGCAGGAGCTGCGGAGTCGCGTGTGGTGAGGATACGGCTTTGGGCAGCAGCAGGGGATATTGGAACATGGGGATACGGATAGCATCAGGGCACACTGTAGATCGTTTGCTTGAACACGCAAGAAAGAGAACCTCGGCCAGGCACGTCAGCGGCGTGCTTAGGCAAGGAATCGAGGACCGGGCGCCTCTGGCCCAAATGTATACTAGAGGCATAACCGCGGTCCTCCGGCGTTTTCGCTCAAGAGATGGAGACATCGGCTACGATAGGTGTGGCTCAGACTGGGTGCCGCTGTGTCTGCCCCCCATGAGTCTAGTACAAGCCTGCAACGCAGGGCTCTAAGGGCCCGTCCGATTTTAGTTTTTTGCATTCTTATCCAACGCATCAAGCCCACCTTGGGGCTGCTATAAATACAAGATCATAAGTACCCGGGTGTTCAGTGAGTAGGGATATAGCTGTGGCTGAGTGAGAAAGGGATGCGCTTAGGCACACGCTGTGTGCGCTCGGCGCTAGTCGCTAACAGTATGGCGTCTACACTGCGCATGCACATGCTCTGCGTGATGCAGGGTTTTCCGCCCCTCAGGCGAGAGTTAATAAACGTACGAGAGTGCTGAACGCTGGTGCCATATGTATGAACAGCATCAGTGCTCAACCCATTCAATCAATGCCTTTCATCGCTGCAGGGCAAGAAGCTGCGCCACCTGGACCAGGCGCGGCAGCGCAGCGAGCCCGTGACCGACACCACGCCGATAGCGTGCGCATGCTTCAACATGGGCAGGTGCGCGGGGTGCAGTGAGAGAACAGTGTAGAGGTAGTCGTAGCAGTAGTGTTAGCTATAGTTGAGGTGGAAATGGGATGCACACTGTGTGCGCTGGGAGCCAGTCACTAACGGTATGGTGTGTTTAATTTGCATACTGTATATGATACTTCGAAGTACGATATTGTTTTGCCACTCAAGCCAAAATACATAAGAGTACAGCGTACTGTCTCTGATATGTACTGTGTACTGTGTACTACGGGTTGCGCTGGGTTGGTGAAAGTTGAGCGCTGCCATGTGCATGCTTCAGCGTTAACGGTCGGACATCGTGTGCCTGCGCTGGTGCTGACTGCAGAGGAAGAGAGGGACGAATGCTTGCTGGGCCGATACCCAACAGCATACAGACTCTGACTGACCCTAACCCCCGCTAGCGGCGCACGTGCTCCTATAGAGCGCATGCTTTGACCCACACGAAGCCTAACCGTTGTAGGCTACCACATTGGCGTGGAAATACGTGCATGCATACATGCCCTGCAACTGTGCTCAGCACGACACATCGGCATCGATCACAGCAAGGGGTCGGGGACTGGGATCAGTTGCAGGGCAGCGTAGCATACCATACTGATACAGAGGCGGCCTAGGCCAACGTGTACTGCACATGATGAAGGCGCAAATGGCATGGCATTGTGTGCTACAGCAGATCCGGGTGCGCCAGCTTGGGTTGTGCATGCAACCCTATGTGAGAGTGGCACCGCTAACTTCAAGTCACAACCTCAAGTGCACTCTGGCATTCTTCACCGCCAGCTGCGGGCCAGGTCCAAACCTGGCATCATTTATGTTCAACCCTGATGCTAACCCAGACTTTAGGATTATAATACCGGGACTGTGCGCCTCAACGGTCAGCGCACAGCATTGCACTTGCACACTACCGTATGGCACAGCCTCACAGCGTTCACAGCAACGGACACAACATCAAGTGCAACGGCTGCAGGCAACTGGCGCAAGGGTCCTGATTCCATGGTAGCTGTGCCACCTCTTTCGAATGCCAACCGTGTGCTGTGTTGCGACTTTGTGCGATACTGCTGCATGGCAATGCAGCCTGACGGTGCTCACGGCAACGGAGAGAACCGTGAAGGTGTGGGACGCAGTCGGCGGCGGCCTGCGCCGTATCTTCAAAAACATTACCGAGACCGACATCACCGCCGCGTGCCTGGATGACCGCGAGCGCAAGGTGAGCGCTGCTGTATTTTCTATAGCGAGTGTGGAGCTGGTATTAGCGTTAAGCAATGGCGCTTAGGGTTAGGGTTCGGTTTCGGGTTAGGGTTAGGGTTTGGCATCTTCAAGAACATTACCGAGACTGACATCACTGCTGCGTGCCTGGATGATCGTGCGCGCAGATTGTGGTCTTGTTTGTGCGTATCATCACCGTCATGAGTGTTGAGCAGTCGACATCACCGCCGCGTGCCTGGATGAGTGTGAGCGCAAGGTGTGGTCTCTGCCGCGCATCTCATCGCTGCGATGAGTGTTGAGCAATGAGGCGATGCTCGTGGAGCTGCTGAGCACGGTTTGCCACGCGTATGCATACAAGTAGTGCGCAGCGTGCTCACACACACGCGTAGTGTATGTACACACACATCACCGCCGCCTGCCTGCGCAAGGTAAGCGCTGCGGCCCGCACGGTGGTTGCTTGCACTAGCTCTGAGCAATGTGGACTCAACGAACACTCATAACCATACATACTGCTACGTGTTCAACAGCCTATAGTCCAGGTTGTGTGCGTTGATACTACTTTATACAACCAAAAAATCAGTCGCAATGGCTGATGTTGTTCCTTCCTAAGGACTTCCCCACGCAGCCATGTGTGCAGTCAGAGGATGGGACACTGTGAGCACGCGCTGCATGTGTATGCTGCTGCTAACCCTAACCCTAGGTACTCGACCACCTCTCTTTTTACGGCACGTTGCAAGCGCGACTATCCTGGTTGTATGCAATCCTTCCCGACGAGAGGGCCTGCCAACAACACTTCACTACATAGAGCATGTGCGCCGCTTGCCCCCTAACTCTAACCCTACCCCTGAATCTGCTGCCGCCGCAGTTCATCCTGGGGGACGCCCGGGGCGGCGTTGGCATCTACAACTACCGCAACGGTACGTGTGACGCGCCAGGTGTCTCGTGTCATCATTGCTGCCTGTGTTTTCTCAAGAGGCTTTCAGCACAGATTGTGTTGATATCATGGCCTCTCATTCACTCTTGATGCCAGAAAATTGACAGCAGATTTTCAGCACTACAGCTGTTCGTCTGAGAACGGCCGAGGCAGCGGCACCTATGCGCAAAGGTACATGATGTTCCCCGTCAATTACAACTGCAGTAGGGTTGGGGTTAGGCAGAAAGCTGTTAACAATCGCCAGCCATGCTTGACGATGTGCACAAGCTCATCAGCTGCACCTGCTGCCTGCAATGGCCGCCGATTGCGGCACAAGTCTGCATAGATGGTGCGTTCAGCCCATTGCCGTCCTGTCACAATCACGGCGCTGGCGGTCATGCTGGCAGTTACACCGCAGTTACAGAGCGGCAGTTTTGACCGCCACCCTCACCCCGACCCTAGCGCTGCCGGCTCATAATCGTCGCAAGTGGACGCCCTGCCATGAGCGTGATGCAACTCGTACATAGTGCCTGATCCTCAAGAATACCGCCCACTATTATCTCGCCATCGCCACGACCCAATGCCACGCTGGTTCTGTAATAGCTGGTATGCTGTGCTGCAGCTTGTTGCAACTCACCCTAACCCTGACCCTAAAAAATTCATACACACTTACCCTGCGCGCTATCACAGGCGCCCTCATGAAGCAGATCCCTGCAAAGCCTCTAGACGGCCCTGTCGTAGAGCTCATCTACTGCATGCCGGACAAGGTACGATAAGCATGTGTGCCCGGGGTGGTGATAATGATCAACGCAAGGTACGGCAGGCATGCATGCCGATAGTGTCAGGGCCGGTGATGATGATCATCTATTGCATGCCAAACAAGTTGGGCACATAGTCTACTGTCATATGCCCATTTTAGGCCTACTGGACCAACATTAACCATTGTCAGAACACGCACACGGACAATTGACTTCAGATCACGCGGACAAAGCACTGGGCTGACTTAGGGTTAGGGTTAGGGTTAGAGTTAGGGCGGGACGTCCGGAACACCCCAAATGAGCACACGATAATGACCATCCATGAGACACCAGTGTCAGGGATGGTTGACGACAATTAAAAAGTAAGCTGCATGGCTTTTGCGTGTTCGCGTAATGAGCAGGATGTGTTCTCGGGTTTGAGATCAGGGTCAAAGTTGGTGTTCGCATAGACGCGCATGCGTGTGCATGCGTGTGCGGTCTGCAAAACCACGTTGTGTTGCGTGCTTAGCGTCAGCCACTCCCACGTACATGCATCAACTTCCTTTGCCTGAAGAAGTTGTGGAGCATTTGTATATTTCTGAAGTATACATTACCTGCTTTTGCCTGGCGAAGTTGTGCAGCACATGTATGTCATCACCCCTCCCCCGCCCGCGCATAAGTTTTGCATTGGCTTGGCTCTTTTGCATGCGCCATGATCAGAAGCACCTGTTGTTGCCATGTCTCAAGCCTCGGGAATGGAGTGCTTTCTACTTGTGCCGTATTCGTGTTCATGAATGCTACACTTGCACATCCGCACTCCCACTGAGCACACCCTTAATGCCACTGCGAACCAGCCGCACATTGGCACTCCTGAGCGATGCGCACAGAAAGCTCAGCCACCACGATAGCGCATGGAGGCGCGCTTTCAGGTGCACGCAGCAGAATTGTCCTCTTTAGCTAGAAGTGCAAATTTCTGGCAGATGTCATTACAAGATGTACCAGGGCATGTTCAGAACAGTGATGCAGCCAGGTGATGCAGGTGGCAGTCAGCAGATGGGGGGTAGCGTTTGGGTCAGGGTTAGGGTTAAGGTCAGGGTCAAGGTTTGGATGCAGGTAAGGCAAGGGTCAGGGTAAGGGTTAGGGGCAGGCAGAGCAGCACTGACATGGCCTAAGTGGTAGCGTGGGCCACAACAGCTATGTATGCTGTGGCTACCACACCACAACGAGCTGTAAATATGCAGACGAGACTTGAGGCTTGTGGCAGTGGCGCCCCTCGCAGGGCTCAAACATGGCCCTTGTACCTAGGTCTTGCCACTACTTGTAGGTTCCCTCACCTTCACCACCCGCGCCAGCCGCTGAACCTAGCGTCCGTCGGGGCCTTGTACCCACGGCTCAGCAACACCACTAGGTCTCCTCATCCATTTATCCGCGCCGCTGCTGAGCCGAGCCTCCCCAGGCACTCCTGGTCGCCCGCGCCGAGGGCCCCCTCTACTGCCACGACGAGATCAACCCAGAGGTCTGCGCCGTCCTCACCGTCTTCGAAAACGGCGTATCCGCCACCGCTGCCGCCGCCGCTGCCGCGGGCGCCGCCGCCCCCGCCCCCGCCGCCGTCGCGAGCAGCGCCGCTACGGCCGCCGCCGCCGCTGCTGCTGCTGGCGGCGGCGGCGGCAGCGCGCCGAACGGCGGCCTCGACGACCTGTCCATCGCGCTGTACTCAACGTCGCTGCGGCTCGTGGCGACGGCGACGCGCAGCGCGAGCGACGGCGTGCGCCTGTGGTCGTTCGCGACGGGCCGCGTCGAGCACATCCTCGCCGTCGCCGCACCGTTGCGACGCCCGCCCACCGGCGGCCTCGCAGGCCTGTTCGGCGGCGGTTTGGGCGGCGGCGGCGGCGGCGGCGGCGGCGGCGGCGGCGGCGGCGGCGGCGGCGGCGGCGGCGGCGGCGGCGGCGGCGGCGGCGGCGGCGGCGGCGGCGGCGGCGGCGGCGGCGGCGGCGGCGGCGGCGGCGGCGGCGGCGGCGGCGGCGGCGGCGGCGGCGGCGGCGGCGGCGGCGGCGGCAGCGGCCGATATAGTGTTTTTTGCGGCGGCGGTGGCAGCAGCGGCGGAGCAGGGTACAGCACTAGCGGCGGCGTGTGCGGGCCGAGGGTGTCCATCAATATAGGCGCCAGCGCTGCTGCTGCTGCTGCTGCTGCTGCCGCTGCCGCCGCTGCTGCCATGGAGGAAGCGCCGCGGGTGGCGGCCAGCGGCGGCGGCGGCACCGGCGCGCCCGCGGTGACGGCGATGGCGTTTATGGAGCCGTTTCCGCTGCTCGCGATTGGCCGCGCTGATGGCACGCTGCAGGTGCATACATACCTGCCTATGTAACTACCATGTAATTTGGTGTAGACCACAAAGTACTGTAGCATCATAGGGATAGTGCCTGGGGTAGGGTTGGGGTTAGGTGAGAGTTTAAGGTTAGCTTCAGGATTAGGTTGACACAGGCGCATGCTGACGACACCGCCTCTTGCGGTCCAGACATGCACCCCAGTAGGGTTGCCAAAACCGTACCCTTTTTACAAATATACTCCGTAAATCGTACCGTAATTTGACCGTAAACTCCTGCCTATTGAGGTTTTGGAGAACTTCGATACCATTTTTGCGTCTGGCACAGGAAGCC
The DNA here is from genome assembly GCA_017506865.1 of Tribonema minus. Taxonomy (NCBI): domain Eukaryota; class Xanthophyceae; order Tribonematales; family Tribonemataceae; genus Tribonema; species Tribonema minus. Next base: position 593,524 of record JAFCMP010000446.1, read on the forward strand.
CGAAGATAAACCTCAGGGCACCCGAAGCTGTCGTCAAGATCAGCATGGTTCACGCTACAAATACCGTTGACCGTATTTTTTTAATAATACCGTTTTGGCAACCCTACACCCCAGACATACCACCGTGGTGGAACGTGTACTCCAACAGTTTATTATACTCGCGTACTGTGTGGCGTTGAGTCCACGGGGTGCCATGTATTGCGGCGCACTGAAGGCGTATGTGCAATCGTTCTTTTTACCTGGTGTTGTACCCAGTTGCAGTTGCTCATTATCGCGTGGGGTGCGAAAAAGCACAGCTGATTCATGTTGAGCTTGCCACTGTACCAGAATCTGCGTGTACCTGTAGAGTATTGTCATCAAGCTCACTGGCAATCACGCACAATGTACCGAGTTTTCATCATAGTTCCGCATCTCATCGTTGCAGGTGCAGGGCGTACGAGCTCAAGTCAGAAATGCGGTACTCGCGAACCCATACTCTTCGAGTCCGAGGCTCAATCCGAGTCACGAGATTTGTCTCATAGCTGCACGTGTAGAAGGTGCATGGGGTTTCCGCCCCTCAAGCGCAAGTGAACAAGTGCATGGTCGAGTTGAAGTTGCAGCACCTGTGCACTCGTGCTCTGCTCGTGACCTCGTCACAACAAACCCCCTTCTGCTCATACAAGTCTTGATCTGAGCCTCCTGACTCATGCATGTGCGGGAGGGGTCCAAAGCTACACCAGACGCGGCGCTTGCACACTCATCCAATGCTGATCCGAGTCTCCGTCTGAGTCGTGAATCTTTGGCTCGTTGCCGCAGGTGTGGGGGGTCAAGGGCCACGTCAGACGCGGCGCTTGCCTGCTGGACTGGGAAAATCGCGCGCCGCGCGGATCCAGCTTCTGGGGCGAGGCAACTGCCGAGTATCCGCTGCTTCAACCGCAGGTGAATATGAAGTGCCGCAGCGTGACGCTCCCGCTGTCGCTCCTGCTTTGTAACCGTGCGCCGCGCGGATCCGGTATCTGGGGCGAGGCGAATGCGGAGTATCCGCTGCTTCAACCGCAGGTGCATATGAAGTGTTGCAGCGTGACGCTCGTCCCGTCATGCTCATGCTTAGTTAGGGTTAGGATTAGGGCTAGGCTAACCTCACCCCTACTCTGGCCTGCACCTTACATGTTCCGTCGAACCCACCGACCCCAGCCTGAGCACGTGCTGTGGGCAACTGTTACCCTAAGCCTAGCACTTGCCCTAACCCTGATCCTAAGAGGCAAATGCTGTAGACTGCCAACTACGGGTTTGCCTGCAGCGGCACTTGGCCAGTGACAAGAATGCACCCGTGGGTGTGGTGCCTAACCCTGACCGTGACCTACTCCCAACCCTTCTCCTAAACCCGAAGCTGAGCTCTCTCACTGTCACGCCCTTAACGGCTGCAGGAATCAGCCCTAGATGCACCCTAGGCTGCTAGCCCTAACCCTGACCTCAACCCTAACGCGCAGTGAGTCTCCACCTCCAACTTCAGTGCAGCCTCGCCCCTCATGGCCGAACCTAACCGTAACCTAATCCCTGACCCTGATCACAACCACAACCCTGAAGAGCGTTGCGAAGGCGCGCTGCATCTAGCTCTACGTCGAGCCCTCACCCAACTCCAAACCCTACCTCGCTCTGACTTCACTTCAACTATACTCCTCATTCTGATCGCTGTCTCTTTCCCCTTGCGCCGCCCCGCCTGCATAGCATCGTAATGGAGCGCCGCATGGCGGCGGCGGCGGCGGCGGCGGCGATGCACGAGCGGCGATGCGCGCCCTCCGCACAGCTGTCCCTCACGCTTGCACTACCCCTGGCCCTAATTCTCACCTCACATCCATTGCTGAACGCTGCCGCCCCCCCGCTGCGTGGCTTGCGCAGAGCATCGTGACGGAGCGACGCATGGCCGCGGCGGCGGCGGCGATGCACGAGCGGCGGCGCGCGCAGGAGGCGTCGCGCGCTGAGCGCGAGGCCATCATCACCACCAGCCTTGTCGTGCGCCTGTCGCTCGCGGACGGCGACGACGACTGCCGCGGGGGGCGGCTCAGCACGCAGGTTCGCTGAGCGCTGGTGACGCTCCATGTGCTCTTGTTGAAGTTGGATCATGTTAAAGTTGACGTGTGTCAAGGCGCACACAAGCACCAGATCACCAGATCACCTTATGAATTTGGGGTGGCTGCAGCGCGGCTGTCGCTCACGGACAGCGATGATGACTGCCGCAGGTGGCGGCTCAGCATGCAAGCGCTGACGCTCAGTGTGTGCTTCAAGTGTTGTTGATGACTTGTGGTGTTGGCGCCCACATGGACCAGATTCATCTTACTTTACGCAGAGAATGAGCTGCTGCAGGATGGCTTTCGCTTGCGGACGACGACAGTGACGCCGCTGCGGGGCGCGGCTCAGCGTGCAGGCTTGTTGAGCGCTGCGACGTCGGTATGATCGCGGTCGTCAACAACCTCTTTGCTCAGCGCACACAAGCGCTCCATGTCATTGGTGCATAGCCCAAGGGGGTGTTGCTGGATGGCCATGAAGTCCCGTGGGTGCTCGAGGTCAGCGCGCAGGTTTAGCCCTGAGAAACTGGAGGCGTGCTTGCCGTCGATTCTTGCGCGGGGTGCGGGGGCGAGAAAGAGTGATGCGGGGCTTTGGGTTAGGGTTAGGGTTAGGGCTAACCCTAACCCTAACCCTAAGCGGGTCTGACGTCACATCCGCCTGTGTGTGGACAAGAAAAATGCACAGGAGGCGATGGAAGAAGCAGGGTGCGCTGCCGCTGCGGGCGACACAGATGACCACCTGCCAGAGTAAAAGGCCAAGTTCAACTCAACGTGACTCTGATCCTGATGCTTAATCTACAAGATGTTGGTTCAATCCTCAGCCTGTCTCTTAAATGCAATGTGCAGTGCAGGTCTGTGCCGCAGAGGACGAAACGCGATGAGGTCTCAATTCATTTGTGCGCGCGGACGACTGAAATGCGCAGGAGGCGATGGAAGAAGCGCGGTGCGCCGCCGCGGCGGGCGATACAGATGACCACCTACCGGAGGAAGCACTCAAGCGCCTGCCCAAGCCGACATCTGCAAACGCCCCCGCACCGCAGGTATCATCCATTCCTAGGCCTAGCCCTGGTTTGTCCCTAGTTCTAGAGTAATTTTCCGCAAATATCCCTGATGTAACGGGCGAAACAGATGGCCATCTGCCAGAGGATGCGCTCAAGCGCCTGCCCAAGCCCACATCTGCGAACGGATTCCCGCACCGCAGATACCGTCCATTCCTAGGCCTATGCCGCGTTTGTCTCTAATGTAAGCCTAACCCTTCCGCAAATATCCCTGACGTAAACCTGACCTGCCCATTGGAGGCGGCCGCCGCATCATTCATCACATGTCTCGCTTTTTCAGCACACGCTAAACTCGAGCAAAACCGCTAGATATGTATTCAACCCCGAGTGTGCAGGTAGGTGTTGCTGTGATGTTCACAAAGACCCCCTTTTCCGCGGGGAGGTACATGAGTGCCGGGTGCTTGAATGCCAGCTGTTTCAGGAAGCCACGTTGACGTGCGCATTTTTGCGGTTGCTCAAATGTGTGTCAGGGGCTTGAATGGATGCCGACTCTGCATTGAACCCATGTCAATGCATGAAACGGCTACAATGCCTGCCAACTTCGTCACCAAACAGGTCATATCGATGGCCTGGGACCGAGGAACCAACAGCCTGTACACCGGCGATGAGACTGGGCGGCTGCGGCGATGGAGCCTCAACAGGGCTCTTATCACCATGCAGGCAACGCCGGTTGAGGTCAAAGTGAGTCTTGCACACATGCTAATCTGTCGATTGTTGTTTAGAGCGCGAAAAGGCCCAGGTGGTTGATGTCAAGCTTGCCAGACTCCACAATTACCATCTAAACGTATTGTCTCAATGCGCAATGACAGCCACTTCTGCACGACATCTCAACCCCCCCCATGTAACCGTTGTTCAATTCCTGATGAGCATCCGAAAAATACTTGTTCCTCGGGGGCGAGCTTGACGCAGTAAGTAATTGCCAAAGGGGGAGTTGCACTGAGGAACACGAGGCTGCCCCACGTTCATGTACTCGAACAGCCAGGGGCTGCGTGATCAGCTGAGCCGCAGCCACGAGGTGCTGATGGAGCATTTCATTTGTCAAAATTGAGGAATCATAGCTAACTCAGCAGCCGCAACGTCACCACGAAGCTCTTTGGGTTTAGCGCTAGGGTCAGCCTCGGAGTAAGTAAGGCACAATTTTGCGGTATGGATTAGGGTGAACTCGCTATGGACCGCGATGCGCCCCTAACTCTAACCCCTACCTTAACCCCAGTCCTAGCCCCTAACTTCAACCCTGAGTTTGCAATTGCGCCTGCGCTGCGCGCAGAACCAGGGTCTGCTTAATTAGCTGGGCCGCAGTTGCCAGGTGCTCATGGATCACTTCAGTTTATAATTACAGAGTTACGGCAGGAATTATGGCAAACGCAGCAGCCGCGAGGCCGTTACAGAGCTATTTGGGTTTAGCGCTAGGATCTGATTTGGACCAGGGTTAAGGTGTCATTTTACGGTACGGTGGGGGATAGAGTTTGCTCACTGTGGACCGCAATCGTGCCCGTTGCCCTTGCTTGCGTCTCTGACCCTAACTCTAACCTTAACCCTAAAAGTGCACATGCGCCTACGCTGCGTGCAGGGCCAGGGGCTGCGCAATGAGCTGCACCGCAGCCACGAGGTGCTCATAGAGCATTTCAGTTTCAAGTAGGCTTACAGTACGGATGATCGCGAGGTTGTCGCCAGAGCTCTTTAGGTTGAACGTTAGGGTCAAAGTGTAACTTTACGGGGGGGTTTGGGGTCAACTCGCTATGGGCCGCGATGCGCCCCTATCCCAAACACCACCCCTCACCCTAACCCTATCTTTTGCACCTGCGTTTGCGCCTGCGCGCAGGGTCAGGGGCTGCGTAATCAGCTGAGCCGCAGCCGCGAGGTGCTCATGGAGCACGAGCGGCGCCGCAGCAGCGCCATGGCCGCCATGGGGCCTCCTGCAGCAGTGCTCGACGGCAGGCAAGTAACAAGTATGTACAATTTGAGCGAATGTGCATGCATGGCAATGGGCACTCTACGGCAGCCAAGACACTGCTGTCGCTACCATGTCGTCGACACATGGTGACAGCGCTATCACAACTTTAGAGTGTAACGAGCATATGAAACGTGATAGGCGGCAGTGCCATGGACCCCCCCGCGGCATTGCTTGATGGCAGACAAGGAATGAATCCAGTGGCTTATAATTGTACTACTTGGCAAGTGTTCAAGCAAGCTGATGGGCACTCTACGGCAGCCAAGACACTGCTGTTTGTGAGTGCGTACACTACTTTGTTTTGACCCATGGCGACACTGCTTCACAATTTTGAGTGCACAAGCTCTTGGAATGTGGCTAGTAGCAGCACCATGGCCGCCATGGGGCCCCCCGCAGCAGCGCTCAAACGGCAGGCAAGGCACTGGGTGACACTAAATACCCCAATCAGATGAGGACCAGTAGGTCTGAACATTCTGCTGAAACTCACCCCGTCATGCTACGTACCACGGAATTGACAGGCATATCCCCCGTTTTTGCTTATCACCTCAGGTACGTTGACTTTGTGTGGGGCGCGGAGGGCGCAAACCCCAAGATGACGGCTAGAAGTTAATATGATTGCGCGTTCCCCTGATGCCGCTTCGCAGGTACGTCGACTTTGTGTGGGGCGCGGAGGGCGCGCACAGCGAAGACGCCATCAACCTAGTACGCGTCGTCCCGACGGAGCCGCGCGCGCTGCTGACCACTGGCGCGGACAGGTGAAATGTCGCGATGATTGGCCTACTAGTACTTACTTTCACCAATTACTACCCTGAAGTAGTGTCAGCCTTTGAACGCTTGTTGATTGCCAATGTTGGTGCTGAGCGCTGCTGACCACGGGCGCGCACAGGTGAAACTGTACAATGAAATAATGGTTATTGCTGCTGTGATGCAGTGTCATTGTACTCCACGGTGATAGCGATGTTTCTTTGCCGCTTTGATGCAGTAACATAAACTCTACAATGACAGCGATGTTGGTTGCTGCTTTCATCAAGTGTCGTGGACTGTCGTGCCGACGCCTGTTGAAGCCGATGGAGCCACCAGCGCTGCCGTTTATCAGGCACATACATGACACTGCATGACAATACCCACTACCTCGGAATGAGAGTGTGCGTCGCCCACGCCTGCTGGTGCGACACTTATTGCATCATCAGCAGTATACCCTCTGAGGCTTCTTGGGCCGAAAGAGCCCAGCATGGATGCACGAGCAATGCATCAATGCGGCAATCAACTTCTTTACAGTGGCTTCAGCAGATGAGCACAGCGGCGACATTGGGTGCTGCGTACCGTGTCCGCGCCCTGCTGTCGCTCAAAGCCCAATGTTCAACTTGAAGTTGCTGATGGAAGTTGCGTGCCTGAGCGCTGCTGCACAGGTGCGTCAAGATGT